>JALMGF010000033.1:2487500-3087500 GCA_023333645.1 Sceloporus occidentalis
AAACATTCTGTGAGAGTGAATTAGTAAGTGTGTGAGAGTGATGGGTGTTAAGCTGTAGTGTGTGTGTGTGATAGCATGGATGTATAAGTGTGTGTGGGGTTGGATAGCATGGCATAGGGAGACTGTAATCATATTCCTATCATGCTCAGGTTCCAGCATGTACTGGCTGCCTGGGCATGATAGGAGTGAGATTGCTGGTAGCAATTATATATTTTTTTGTTCAATTTTGGTGTGTTAACCACACCTTTATTAAAAGTAAGTAACACACCAAAATTGGACAGAAAAATTCGATAACAATATTAATATATATATATATATGATTGCTAACAGCAATCCCACTCCTATCATGCCCAATCAACCAGTGTGATTCCTGTTAATTATATATATATATATATATATATTGTTGATTTTTTTGTCTAATTTTGGTTTTACTTTTAATAAAAGTGTTTTGGTTTTTTTTAAATGTGTGGGGGGTCATTTTCGGTTTCAGTCAAGTGAATGCTAAATTTTCAGGTCCAGAATTTTCATTTCGGTGCATCCCTATATAGTGTGTGTGTGTGTGTATATATATATATATATATATATATATATAGTGTGTGTGTGTGTATATATATAGTGTATATATATATATATAGTGTGTATATATATATAGATACTAGGCCAGACACTAAAGTGGTAGGCCTACACCACATCAATGTTTGGCTTAGTATATAGTGATTGGGGTTATGCTGCATTATTGTCAATGTCTGGCTTGTACCACGGTCAATGTGTGCCTCTCTATATAGTGATAGGTGTTATGCTGTACCACCGTCAGTGCGTGCCTCAGTATATAGTGATAGATGTTCTGCTGTACCACTGTCAGTGTTTGCCTCAGTATATAATGATAGCAGTTATGCTGTACCACCGTCAATGTTTGCCTCAGTATATAATGATAGCAGTTATGCTGTAACACCGTCAATGTCTGCCTCAGTATATAGTGATAGGTGTTATCTTGTACCACCGTCAATGTCTGCCTTAGTAAATAATGATAACAGTTATGCTGTACCCCTGTCAATGTTTGCCTAACGATAGAAGCTATGCCTGTCATACCTGCCGTGTCCGCCGCGGTCCCTCGCCGGTCTGCCGCTGGTGGGCGGCGCTTGCGCGCTGACGCGCTCCCGTCCCCTCAGTGTGACGTGCCCGCGGCACGTACACTGAGAGGACGTGCCGCGGGCACGTCTTCTCGGTGTACTGTGCGCACGGCACGGACGGAGGGGCGCGTCGATGTGGCGCGCCCACGACGGACGCATGATAACATGCGTGCCGCCGTGGCAATCCCACGACGCGCCAGTGGTCATGAGCGAGCCGCCGCGACGAGTCGGCGGCACTCGCAGGGTTATGAGCGGGTTGCCGCGACTCGTTCGCGGGGCTCGACTTCGGCAGCATCTGCCGATGTGGCACACCCGCGGCGCTCGCGGGTGTAGCACACGCAGATGCCGGTTTGTTTATTTATTTTTCGCGCCGACGCCATTAATGTGCGCCGGTCGCGATGACGTCTTCCTTTGTTGTTTCCTTTTGGTTGCTATGGTGTTTCCCGCCATTCTTCCTATTTAAACCCCCTGTCCCATTAGTTCATTGCCCGTTCAAAGAGTCACTGTTGTGTATCTCTGGGTTATCGTGAGTTATTCTGATTGATCTACGTGTTCCTGACCTTGGCTTTGTTTTCTGACTTCGATTCTGTGCTGCCTGCCCCGACTTTGGCTTGTATATTAACCTTGATCCTGTGCTGCCTGCCCCGACTTTGGCTTGTATATTGACCTTGCTCCTGTGCTGCCTGCCTCGACTGTGGAACTTCCAATACCCGTTGTGCTGTGCTACGCTACCGTCTCTGCATTGTGGGTGCATAATCCGTGTTGTCCTAGGTCCCGCATAACAATGCCGTTTTAAAGTGTGTGTGGGTCCCACGTACAGGAACCGCCCCAGGTGCCAAATACTCTAGGTACGCCCCTGCGCACAACAGTTTTTCCCAATTTTTTTTTTATCCTTTATGCGTCCTGGAGCCTCCGCTCGTGATTCGCTCATAATTTACTTATGCAGTGAGAATTTCACCTTTAAAAAACATTACAGTAAGTAATACTGTTGTGTAACTAATACTACATTATCACACTATAATGTAGTGTTATTAACCATGAGCGAGCTGTACCAAAAATATAGAATAACAATTTAAATGTAACGTTTGCAGAAGCATATTGTGCGCACAAAATTTTGGCTCTGGGAAAATTTTTGCACAAGAGAAATTTTCTAAGCACACCACCTAAGAAAGATTAGAGGGAACATTGGTTATAGTGTGTGAAAATATGCTTGTGCGAGGGAGAGGATTAAGCAGTTTTCTTGTGACCCAAGTAATCTCTTTATATATCCCCATAATTTAATGTAATTTAGCTCCAGAAATAAAACTCTGAAATAAAAAACCCACTGATACAAAGATTAATTGTTGCTGGATTCATCTTTGTGCAGGAACACATAGGCTACAATGCATTTATTGAGATACCATCTGTCACTAAATCTAACTGATGAATGAATGTACAAACTCTAATGACACATTAGAACTTTATACCTGAATGAACGTGTTGATGATAAAGGCTGACAGCAAAATGAGAGAGATCAAATAAACTGACATTGTTCAAGATATTCCCTGCTAAATGAATATACTAAATGAATAACCTACTAAAACAAATATATTTAAAGGTACACATCAGCATCATATGCAGTTTGGTGAATATCATAGCTGAATATCACCTAATAATAATAATTTTTAGCACTTTTCCCCCTGTGAGACTCAAAGCACTTTACTAGTATGTAAACAGAGATAACAATTAAAAGTTCCGGATCACATGAGGTGACTGAATGCCTGTTGAGACAGGTGGGTCTTCAATCGAGGTAAAGGGTTCCAGATTGTGTTGACAGTGTGGCTGAATGCCTAGGAACCTGAGTTAGTCTTCATTCTGGGAATGGATAGGAGGGATCCATTGGCTGATGAAGTGAGATGGTATAAAGGGTGTGAGGAGCTCTTTCCGGTACTGAGGCCAATTTTAAAATATGTTCCCCATTTAATTAGAAAACAATGCAGGGAGCGGAGAACAGGTGTTATGTAACATGAGCAAGATAGATTTTGTACTTCCTGTTGGCAATTATGTTAGTTTTCTGAAAGGCCCAAGTAAAGTGTATTACAGTAATCTAAGCGAGAGGACTAACGGTGCCATATCACCTGGTGAAATTAGGTGTTACATCCTGGCTATGTTTCTCAGAAGAAAGATTGCAGATTAGCCTCTGTTGAATTAATGAGTTCAGCGCCTCCAGGTTTCAGGCCAGTTGGGTGATCATGAGATATTCTTGTTGTCTAGAGTTACTCTTGGAGAGGGAAGCCCAGGCAATACGAATTTGTCCGGGTTCATTTTTAGCCAACTAGCATTTGTCCACTCTATGAGGTCTGCTAAGCAACTGTTGATGAGGCATGTTGGGTCTTCAGTATCTGGAACAAAGTTGAGTTCACTTGACAGGGCGCAAAACTCCAGAGGGCACTTCCTCTGTGGCTCTGCCAGAGGCACTGCTGAACCTCATTTGGTTTCCTCCATTATTTATAGTGCAACTCTCACAACTTTTTTATAACTAAAAAGTTTAAAATAAGATTACAAATAAGTCTTCAAAAATATTGTGCTGTTTTCTTTAAACAGTTCTAGTTTTTGCATCATATAATATTTTCAGACAGCTCAATAATAGCCATTTGTACGTGTGATAATTCAATCTATTAGAAAGACTGACTCATTATATTGCCTGTGGTAAAAAATTGAATGACTCATTCTAAATGACCCAACCAGAAACTCTATGGCTTCAATACCATGCCATAAAGTATCAACTTAAATGAGATAAAACCAGGTTTGTATCTATCCTATAACACAAAAGAATCCAACCACACTTTTCACAAATAACATAATGTTATGAATATTGTGGTATGTATAAGGATCTCATCCTCAAAACAGGGAAACTCCTGTAATTTTGTATACCTTGTATGAAAAGAGTTCTACACAAGCCCTTATATAAAAATATATTATTTTATTGTACAAAAACATATTAATAAAAAACATATAGAATATTTCATAGTATAGACAACAGAGGTTTCTAGGAAACTAATCAGAGCATATGGAGGAAATATGGCTATATATATATATAAAGTGTCTCAAGTGCATGTAAACCATCAAAAAATCATTAAGTGCTGAGTCATTCAAGTATAATTGTATATTGCTCTCTATAAAATGCACCTATTAATTTTGTAAACATCATAAAGTGCTAAGTCATATATATATGATTAATGTTACTCACTATGGAGTGCACCTTTAAATTTGGTAAACATATAGACCACTGTCGACATCAATAAAAAGTATATAGATAATCCAAATAATCAGAACGGTATCCTAAGAGCATTGTGCTCCTTACCCATATTGTCCTCCACTTCCCCTACGCCGTTTCGGTTATCCTTTCTCAAGGGGTCGCTGTATCTATCCTAACCTAAGTAGAAAATATTTTTTTTAACAGGAGAGGAAATCAAAAACATTTCAGTAATAAACCCAAAGGTGGGGAGATAACACTGTCCTTGGGTCTTATAGGAGACAAAAACAAAAAGTACAATCCTTAAAAACTCAAATGAGACAGATACTTAAGACCCAAATGTGGGAAGATAACACTGTCCTTGGGTCTTATAGGAGACAAAAACAAAAAGTACATTCCTTAAAAACTCAAGTGAGACAGATACTTAAGATGCCAACATGAATCTTTTATATTGCCCTTTTAGAATGTAGTCTGTGCTGATATATGAATAGTGATATGTGCCAATGACTATATCCCGTGCTCTTCACTGATCGTCTTTAGATGTGATTTACTGCTCCTCCCAGCTGGGTAGCAAATGGTATTTATCTTCAGCTCGCTGGAAAAGTTAGCTCTGTAGTAACACGTCAAATTGTCACTGCCATATTCTGCAAGTTACAGTATCCCCCATGCGTGACATTTCCATTCCTTTCATCCGTAGCTGATTCAGATGCTAATTGGGTATAAACTATACTAAAATACAAAAGTTAGTCGCATTGTGTGTTGTGTCGCAATGACAACAAGTGATTAAATTTGATTAATCCTTTCTTGGGCAAAGTGTTAAAAAAGTAACATTCTCTACAAAGGTCTACAAAAACATACATACATGGACAGTGATGATTTGTGTTTCTGAATGTGCTCTAGACATTCTGTACTCTCACTTCAATACAGCTTTTGCTCCAACTGCCCTGGGATCAGCAGCCCAGTCCTAACTTAGAAAACAGTTGCTGGTTGCAAATTTACACTGGCATGCACATTATGGTTAACAATTAAGATGATCATATTAGGTTAGATAATCACGGTATGGAACACAAGCTGTTCATGCATGAGTAATTGCTCGTACCACTGAGTAATCGCTACTACACCTCTGGGCTGCCACATTGAAGAACCTAAAGAGGAAACAAATGGCCATATATTGGAAAGTTACCTTGTATTTATAACATGCTTGCAAATAAAAGTTAAAAAAGAATATATATACTGCATATGAGAAAAGAGTTTATCATTTATTGGCTCTTCTACTTTGCATTGCTATCATTCATCACCATAAATGAACACATTAATCTTTAAGGCTGCAGTGTACATTGACTGCAATCCAATTTTAAGTTAAAAAGCAGTGTGATATGCATACCCAAGGAACAAACGTCTATCATTTTTCATAGTTTTGCCTTTTTATTTTCATTAACTGCGGGTGGTTATGTATCCTGCTTAGTGGCATCTGAGGTTAATGTGATGATGGAAAGAAAGAGTAGTGTGAAATACAGTTGGAGTGCGATCGCCTGCTTATATGGATATGCTAAAAACACACCCCAGAACGCACTGTGACCGCTCCAGAGAGACTTTGCCTTTCACAAGATGTCATTGTCCTTTTAAAAAAATAAACAAGTTTACCTTAAGAACTCTGGAGGTTGAATACAGGTACTGTAATCAACCATGCAAATGGAGCCCAGCTTTCTAATCACAATGTGATTAGTGAAAACAAATGGTAAAAAAAATTCAAATTGTTAAAAAACAAAAAAAAACAACATGGTAATATAAAATAAAAATAAGGTTTACTTTTATGAGCAAGTGCTTAAATTAGTGCTGTATTTCCCCCAAAATTCTGACATGGAAAGTGTTAAAATACTAGCATTTCAAATACTCAAGGGGTGGTAGAATTAGTGCATGTAAAGAGTTAAAATAGTAAAAAAAAATGGATTGATGGGGTTTAGCCGGCTTTAAAGATGTCCCAAAAAGACACAAAAAGAAAAATGTTGCTGAAGACATATTGGGGTGTTGTTTGAAAGTTACATATACCAGGGGCTGTAAATCCATACCTAAATGTGTGTGAAAAAATGCAAAACAAAAATTACTACAACAAACTTTGGCAAAGGTTGGTGGTAGAATTTGTGCATGTAAAGGGTTAAAATACCAGCATTAGAAATACCTTGAGGTGTCTAGATTTAAAAAAAAAATTGGTTTATGGGGTACATTGCATTGGCCAGCTTCAAAAATGTCCCAAATTGCACATGGAGCTGAATGACCAGATTTGGAAACTAAATGGTTTTGAAATAGCAAAACGCTACTTGTACTTATTGCCAGGCCCAGACTGGCCATCGGGCACACCGGGCATTTTCCCGGTGGGCCGGGCGGCCCAGGGCCGGATTGACGTAGGGGCTGATGGAGCTGCAGCTCCAGGCCCCTACCTTAAAATAGGCTCAGTCAGGACCGGACTGACTGGGCCTATGCGGCCGCATTAACGCAGGGCATAAGGGGCACCTGACCCTTAAGCCCGCAGCAACTGCGACCGGGTCCGCCACTCTAGGGGGCCGGGCAGCCCCAACCAGGGCCGGCCTTAGGGGTACACGGCCGCACAGGGCTTAAATTAAAACATCGGGTTGTTTTTTTTTGTTTACTTTATTTAACATCCTTCATGTTAAATAAAGTTTGTTTAACTTTATTTAACATGGAGGATGTTAAATAAAGTTAAAAAAAAAAACAACAAAAACCCCCCGATGTTTTAATTTAAGCCCTGTGCGGCCGCGCACCCCTAAGGCCGGCCCTGGTGAGGGCTGCCCGGCCCCCTAGAGTGGCGGACCCGGTCGCAGTTGCTGCTTACTCCGGCAACAAGGTAAGTAGGGTAAGGGAGGGGGGTGAAGTGAGAGGGGGGAGAGGGGTTAGATAGAAAGGGGTAGAGGGGTAACATAGTTAGAAGGGTCAGATAAGAAGGGGATGGGGAGAGGGGGTAGTGGAAATGCGTATGAGAATTAATGAATTCATGTGTGGATGAATTGCTTGAATTATTTTTGAGACTGCATTAATGAGTATGTGTGAATGAGTGAGTAAGTGTTTGTGTCCATCATGAATGTTAAGTGATTTGGGGAAATGCAAAGATGGTACATGAAGGGTGGGCTTTAACAATAAATAAATAAATAAAAATGGGCTGCTCAGTCTTAAATGCCCGGGCCTATTTTTTGTCCCAGTCCGGGCCTGCTTATTGCCCTATAACTTGCAAAAAAAACTATATTACGTTTGGACTTGGACAGTGTAAAATTGTATGGGGGATTTTAGACTTGTCTGCGTGGCTCTGTTAAATCACAATCAATGAACGAGAGAGGTGTGACTGTGATGCTATGTGAGGCATCAGAAACGGCGCCAGAAAACACAGGTGGAAACCCAAAAATCAGTAGCATACTGCCGAGGACAGGAACACGTAGTGAACACGCCAAGATAGCCGGGGTCTGGTACACTGAGAGGACACGTCAAGGATAGCCGGAGTCTGGTACACGATAAAGGGTAGCAAGGAATACAAGGCAATGGGTCTGAATGGTACAATAACACTCGCGCACGTTCCCCACTGGCTGTGTCGGGGAACACATAAAGTTTGGTGAGGGCGCACGCGCCTAGAGGAGACCATGCGGCCGGTGGAGGAAGACGGAACAGACGAGGCGCGGGACCTTCCTCCTGGAGCGGGTGAGTGGCTGTGGCGAGAATCCCGAGGTGGGTTCTGACATGCTACTGTACAGGGCCGGCCCAAGACATAATGCCGCCTGGGGCGAAGTTTAAAATGCCGCCCCCCCTGCCGCACGGGACCTTCCTTTTGGAGCGGGTGAGTGGCTGTGGCGAGAATGCCGAGGTGGGTTCTGACATGCTACTGTACAGGGCCGGCCCAAGACATAATACCGCCTGGGGTGAAGTTTAAAATGCCGCCCCCCCCCTGCCGACGCCAGGGGTCATTATCTACCTTTCCTCTCCCTCCCTATTATCTACACTTCCTCTCCCTCCCTATTATCTACCCTATCCCCTTTGTACTTCACTTACCTTTCAGCAGTCCTGCGGCGAGTCTCCCTGCTCTGCCACGGTGTGCGCTGCTTTACTGCTGAGTGCCGGAAATGACTTCATACTCCGACGCTCAGCATTACAAGCCGGCACCGAGACTGAACCAGAGGGCTCGCAGAGGAGAGAGACGGGTGCCGAGCGGGTACTGACAACTTGATAAGAGAAAACCCCTCTCTCTCCTCCGCTAAAAAAAAAAGGCGCTTGGGGCAGCCTGGGGCAATTGCCCCACTCTGCTCCATAGTAGGGCCGGCCCTGCTACTGTAAATCTTAGTGCAGTTTTTCTTGTTAGCAAGGTTAGGTTTTTCATCATGCGAGCACTCCTATGATACTTGTTATTAATGAGGATAGGTCAGTTCTGCAGCAATTATTCCCTGCTTGTGTGGTATATAATGAGAGCTTCCTTCATTCTGTGATGGAATATTTTGCATAAACTATAAATAATTTGAATGTTGATTCAATAAAAGCGACAACTCTCAAAGATCATGTGCAACTTAATTATATATAAAACACACATTCTTTGTGTTTAATGCATATCATAACATTTCGAAGTTAATGACTCCCTAGCGTTGGCATGAAAATAATAGATTAAACAATGTTAATTGTGCTATGATGCTTTTTTATGGCTGAATTACATAATGCCTTTTCAAATTATATTTTCATCCACATAGAATTGATTAAGGTTAAAGGTGCACCATTATTTTTGTAATAAATTGGACATTTTCAAGATCTAATTATTTTTACATCTTAGCCGGGAGTGATAAAATATATGGGGGGCGTTTGATTTTACCATTAATCCTTAGAGCCTTAAAATGTATCAGTGTCCAGAAGAGTTTTATTTCACCATTTGATGTAGATATACTGTATACAGTATATGTAGTACTGTGGAGGCTTTCAAAAATAGACATGTTAATAGTTTATTTTTATCATTTAACAAAATGCAAATTCAATAACAGAAGGAAAATGTAAATCAATTCAATATTTGGTGTGACCGAAGCAAAGCAGCATTTATTCTTCTAGGTACACTTGCAAAAAAAGTGTAGGCATATTTTAATATTTTTAATATTATATAGAGTGGATATTAATATGATTAAACAATTATACCAAACAGATGTTAATGATCATCAATTTAATATGTAGGTTGATACACAATTAGTAACTGAAACAGCTGTGTAGGAGGAATAAAAATGGGTGAGGTTGTTTAAAGTCATGCACCATGGAAGGACTGAAACAGCAACAAGACACAATACTGCATCAGCAACTTCTCTCCCAGGCACAAACTTCAAGGGAGACAGGGGTTTCCAGAACTGTTGTCCAAGCTCTTTTGAGGAAGCACAAAGAAATGGGCAATTGGTCTGCCAAGAAAGTGAGTGCAGCTGATAAAAGATAATCAGGAGATGTCAGCACAGCATTGGCAGAAAACAGTGAGACCCTGGTACACCCATTTACTGTCTGGAGAAGTGCGGTCAGAAGTGATCTTCCCAGTGATCTTCCACATTCCTCCAATGTGGAAACAAGGCCAAGCTATTTGTGAAAACACAGGAGCTATGGTGCACAAAAATGGCAGCAGGTGCTCTGGACTGATGAGTCAAATTTTGAAATATTTGGCTATAGCAGAAGGCAGTTTGTTCATTGAAGGGCTAGAGAGAGGTACAAGAATGGGCATTTGTAGGCAGTAGTGAGGCTTGGTGGCGGTCCCTTACCAAGAATGGGCAAAAAAAACAACTAGCCCAATATCTCTCAATTAACGGGAAAACTCTGTACTATGTACTAAAACAAAACATTAGGTGGGTACGTGAATGGCGAGTCCTGCTAATATCATCAGTCCTCAATTACTGCTGTATGTTGCTTGTCATCATATGAAATAAACCTCGCTAAAATGCATTAAAGCATTTATATTTCCAGATCTTCCCAGGAGATCTAACAAGGTCCCATTTGTGTTTAGGACTGTCCCATATAAGAATAATACAAGTACACACATTACATTCAATTCATTCCCTAATATGTACAGTATTCGAAACATTAATATCTATTTGTGTTATGCTGCCACCTCATGACCTCATTTGGTACAAGTTAAATCATTCTTATAGGTGGTTTAATGTATGAAAGAAATACTGATCCTGTCATAGCTTTTGGGATTATTAAATTATAAAACCTATATTTTTTACAATCTGTTGGATGATTTGGCAATTTTTTATTTCTTTTTTAGAAGGTAAGAAAACAGTTTGTCCTGATTCACAAGTGTAATTTAAGAATTTGACAGACCATCAAACATAGTATTTGCATGCAGAAATGAGTTTCATCTCAGTTGAGCCGAATTCAAGGTGGTCTGAACATGCCACAACACCAGAGGATATGTGAAACAGCTGATACAATATATTTATCGTAAATAAATCAGATGTATTTTGGTAAAACCAGTGCAAATAATCCGCGAAGGCCCCCATAGTATTACATGCATTTACAGATTCATATAATGCATACATATAGAAAGGAAAAGGTTGGCCTACAATTTACTTTGTCCCTATTAACATTACTAATGGAGTTCCTAATTTATTTAATTTATTTTGAAGTGAAGCTCATAAGCTGCTCTCAAAGCTTCTCAGTTGATTTCACTGCATACATCATTACACATAACTACTTTAAAGTAAAATGTGGATATGTACTACTATTGATTAACTACACCACTATCATATAACTATTATAAGAAGACATTAGGAATTCCCAGTAGTGCATGACAATACTGGGGTGAGACTGAAAATCAGCCTTGGCATTTTAAGATAATCAGTGGATAAATATACATTGGCAGTAGAATGTGCCATACTGTAGAGCTCATTGACTTTACACATGGCACTGTCATAGGACGCTATCTTTGGCACAAGTCAGTTAATTAAATTTCTGCCCTACCAGATCTGCCCTGGTACACTGTAAGTGCTATTATTGTTAAGCTCAGGTGCAGACCACAGCAGGGCTGCCCAGTGCTGAAGTGCATAGTATGTAAGAATTGCCTGTCCTCTGTAGCATCATTCACTACAGAGTTTGAAACTGCCTCTGGAAGCAACATGAGCACATACACTGTGCATCAGAAGCTTCATGAAATGGGCAGCTACACACAAACCAAAGATCACAAAATGTGATGAAACATGCTTCATTAACTAGAATGGATAAATCTGGGTTTGGCAGATGTCAGGAGACCATCTACTGGAATGCACAGTGTCTGCTGTAAAGCTTGGTGGAGAAGGAATAATGGTCCTCTGCTGTTTTTCAGGGTTTAACCAATTACCATTTAGTTCCAATGTTACAGCATAGAAAGATATTTTAGACAATTGTATGCTTCCAACTTTGTGGCATCGGTTTAGGGAAAGCCTTTTCATGTGCCAGCATGACTGTGCCCCAGTGCACAAAGCAACTCCATAAAGACATGGTTTGACAAGTCTGGTGTGAAAGAACTCAAGTGACATTCAGAGAGCCCTTACCTTAACTCCAATGAACACCTTTGGGATAAATTGCAATGCCGATTGAGAGCCAGGCCTCCTTGTCCAACATCAGTGCTTGACCTCACAAATGCTCTTCTGGCTGAATGGGCACAAATTCCATGAGCCACACTTCAAAACCTTGTGGAAAGCCTTCCTAGGAGGGTGGAGCTGCAAAGAGGGGGACAACTTCATATTAATGCTTATGGTTTTGAAATGGGATATCCAACAAGCATATAGGTGTGATGGTCAGGTGTGCACATACTTTTGGTCATATAGTGTACATCAATATTCCAACAAATTTGTGCGGTTGCCAAACGGAAAGACCAGGCCTGGTGTATAGAATTTACAGCACATGTGCTTGTCATTAATATTTTAACTATATAAAATATATCAGCATCTGCTTTAAGAAATAATCATATTCCATGTATATACATTGCATTTTAAATCTCATAGAAGATTTCATTTTAAGGACTAAAGAGGGCTTCTGTTTGTAAGAGAAGCACATTACGTGCCAAGGGCTAAATTATTCTTAAACAACTTAAGTATAGGTTAAGCATTCAGAGGGAAAAAATACAGTATTGACCATCAACGTCGAGACACTTGGATCTATTTTGGTAGCGTTCCTGCAGTTACAAAATCCTGTATCAAGAGCTCTTGTCAAGGGAAGCAGGCGCTTCTTAACAAAAGCTTTTGAATCTTCTAACCTTTATCCTAAAAATCAGAGCCATTGATTCCCAGAGTAGTTATTTATAGCAAATCTTAACACAACTCTGAACCAACATTATCCTGCTCTTTTCTTAGATTTGTATTTCTGTGCCATTTGTGCTATTTGCTCAGGATATATACCTATCTAAAGTTACTTTACAAAAATAACAGAGTCGCTTTGGATTTGGATCTGTGGTGTATTTGGCAAGTGGATTGTTTTTAAAACAATGGAAAGAAAATGTCTGATGGCCGGTTATACCTTTAAGTCTCTATTTTAATTGAGTCAGCATTGACTCATTTTCCAACCTGTAGGTCTAGCTATGGAGTGGAGGACCTATATCTTAAATATAACAGACTCCACACACCGGCTCATATCTATTATCCCCGTCACAATTTATCTTTATATACAAATTGGTAGGGATGTATTTGACACTTGTATTTATGGTATTTATCTAGCAGGGGAAAAT
Organism: Sceloporus occidentalis; assembly: GCA_023333645.1. NCBI lineage: Eukaryota > Metazoa > Chordata > Lepidosauria > Squamata > Phrynosomatidae > Sceloporus > Sceloporus occidentalis. The sequence goes on from JALMGF010000033.1 coordinate 2,500,579, forward strand.
CTATGGCATGGATCATTTTTCTCCACACATTTAGTTGACTTGGTTATGATTTTTAAACTATTTCTTAAACCTATAACAATTATTATTATTATTATTTATGGTTTTATATAGCATCATCAAATTCCGTAGCGCTGTACAATGGGTAGACAGGATATAACAAGTAGTATGTAACATAACAAATTGACTAACAGAGACAACAGGTGAGGAGGGCCCTGCTCAAATGAGCTTACAGTCTAGAGTTGTATTCTCTACTACTCTACATACTACAACTTGATATAAAGTTAATCTAAAAACCATGGGTTCTATATTAAGTTGGAGGTCAACATGCTCACATTAACTCAATTCAGTTACCTAAAACTAAGCAACTAATCTATTCACTAAAATGAACAGTTCAAATCAACCTGACTGCCAGCCCACTATGAAGAGCACAGGAACTCTTAAAGGGAGTATTTCTGATCTCAGCGTGTTACCTGTAAAAAAGACACCTGTCCACAGAAGCAATCAATCAGATTCCTAACTCTTCGCCATGGCCAAGACCAAAGAGTTGTCCAAGGATGTCAGGGACAAGACTGTAGACCTATACAAGGCTGGAATGGGCTACAAGACCATCGCCAAGCAGTGAGAAGGTGACAACAGTTGGTGCGATTATTCACAAATAGAAGAAACACAAAATAACTGTCAATCTCCCTTGGTCTGGGGCTCCATGCAAGATCTCACCTTGTGAAATTTCAATGATCATGAGAACGGTGAGGAATCAGCCCAGAACAACACGGGGGGATCTTGTCAATGATCTCAAGGCAGCTGGGACCATAGTCACCAAGAAAACAATTGGTAACACACTACGCCATGAAGGACTGAAATCCTGCAGTGCCGCAAGGTCCCACTGCTCAAGAAAGCACATGTCTGAAGTTTGCCAAAGAACATCTGAATGAAAGTGTTGTGGTCAAATGAGACCAAAATCGAGCTATTTGGTATCAACTCAACTTGCTGTGTTTGGAGGAGGAGGAATGCTGCCTATGACCCCAAGAACACCATCCCCACTGTCAAACATGGAGGTGGAAACATTATGCTTTGGGGGTGTTTTTCTGGTAAGGGGACAGAACAACTTCACCTCATCAAAGGGACGATGGATGGGGTCATGTACTGTTAGATCTTGGGTGAGAACCTCCTTCCCTTAGCCAGGGCATTGAAAATATGTCGTGGATGGGTATTCCAGCATCACAATGACCCAAAACACACACCCAAGTTAAAAAAGGAGTGGCTCAAGAAGAAGCACATTAGCCTAGCCAGTCTCCAGACCTTAACCCCCATAGAAAATCTGCGGAGGGAGCTGAAGGTTTGAGTTGCCAAACGTCAGCCTCGAAAACTTAATGACTTGGAGAGGATCTGCAAAGAGGCGTGGGACAAAATCCCTCCTGAGATGTGTGCAAACCTGGTGGCCAACTACAAGAAACGTCTGACCTCTGTGAATGCCAACAAGGTTTTTGCCACCAAGTACTAAGTCATGTTTTGCAAAGGGGTCAAGTACTTATTTCACTGAGTAAAATGCAAATCAATTTATAACTTATTTGAAATGCGTTATTCTGTCTCTCACTTAACAAATAAACCTACCATTAAAATTATAGACTGATCATGTTTTTGTCAGTGGGCAAACATACAAAATTAGCAGGGGATCAAAAATAATTATATATACATATATATATATATATATATATATATATATATATATACTATATATATATATATATATATATATATATATATATAAGCTCAATAGGCTGTCTCCAGTGTAATACAATGAATACAGTGAACTATGCTGCTAGCTAGCTAGAATATACATTTTTTAAATGTATTCTTCCAAGACATTTATTTCTTTAGCAAATTAAATCGCAACACTGTGAACCAAAATCTATTTCAATGCAGTATAAAAGTCACATGAAGTAATGTAATTTTGGAAGAATTTCTCCACATTGGAAAGAAATACAGGGTAATTAACATTAGCCAACAGAGCCTCTGCGTTAAGTAAAACATCGGCAGAGAAAAAGACATTAAATACATGTGTACATTAAAAGTTTAGACTTCATTTTAATGCATTTTGAGAACATGACATATGTTTTCATATCACACCACGGTGTTTCAATGCATTTTAATATAAAAAGTTATTGCTTTGTATTGGACACCTCTCCTGCTTCTTTTTTGAGGATCACACATCAGATTTTTCATCATGGCCAGTGCAAAACAGTTCTGACTTCAACCCCTTCAGTCCCAGGGGTTTTTGGTAGACTTGTGCATTCGTCTTCGGGCGAACATGAAAACGAACACGAAGAGTGCGTTTTCGTGTTCGTTCCAAAGACACGCCGAAGAGAAGACAGCGGCGGTAAAACGTAGGCGAAGACGAAGACACACACCACGAAGATCTTCGTGATCGTCTTCGTCTTCGTCTACCAGTCTCCCCCCCTTCTAACTTACCTTGGCATCGCGGCAGTTCACGGAAGTGGAAATCCGCAGGTTCACCATCACGGGTTACAGGGCAGTGCGAATGAGCCTATTGGTCGCCTACAGGGACCTCCTCTGGCATCAACCAATTGGCTCACTCGCACGGCCTTTGTAACCCCTGACAGCGAACCTATGGATTTCCGCTCCCGTTAACCCCTTCGATGCTGTGTTGGATAACGGGAGCGGAAATCCGTAGGTTAAAGGGCCGTGCAAGCGACCAATAGGCTCACCCGCACGGCCCCTTAACCCCTTAAGGTGCAAGAAGTGCACCAGGGGCCTAAAAGTCTGTACGAGCGACCAACAGAGTTGCTCGTACAGACTTTTAAAACCCCAATGCTGCAACTTACCCGGCAGATCCCACTGGTCTCCCTGTTCTATTAGTTAAATGTCCGTACAAGCGACTTTATTGGTCGTTCGTATGGACATTTAACTGATAGAACAGACCAATGGTATCTGCCGGACAAGTTACGGCACCAGGAGTTTAACAGTCTGTACGAGCGACAACCATTGCCAGACGAGCCCCCTGCTGACGACCAATAGAGTTGCTCATACGGACATTTAAACTCCTGGCGCCAGAGCTGCTGCGGTACGTGTTAACCCCGTATTAACCCCTAACCGAGAAAAACGAAGAAAAACCTAACACGAAGAATGTACACGAATATTCGCCCAAAGAGAAGACAGGAACAGGCGAATATTCGCGGAATACGAAGATTTTTTTCCCCCCGAAGATGAGCATGAAGACGAACACGAAGAGCCCCCTGGTGCCCAAGTCTAGTTTTTGGTACCTTAAGTCCTGCAGCTTTTTTCAATTTGAAAATTCAATTGAAATCATATAAAAATGCAAAAAACAATAATTGAGTGCTAGAAAACTATATCGATATATATATATATATATATATTGCAATTGTCTTAGAATTCGTTTTACGCTTTAGGTGCCCCTGTTGAACAATGACTGAATTTATGTTTGGCAACAGACATAGTACCCTATAGAGTAGTATTTTTAATAGTTATGGCTTAATGAAATTTGGGGTAGTGAATGGAGGTAGGGGATGTAAGATACGCGATGTAAGGTTTTTTTTTTTGGTGCAATATCGATAGTGATGCCTTATTATGCCAGTAATGTCACAATGACACCTTTAACTCACTTTATTGTTTTTTTTATTTATTTCTTATTATTTGTAGTGATTTTCATTAAAATAAATGAAAATCAAACTTTTTTCCCCACTTAATAAAAACCTTATTTCTCACCCTCTTCCCTGCTATGCCCCTGCACTGATCACACTGTGATCACCAAGCAAGTCTCCACAAACTTACATTGGGGATTGCAATGTGTGGGATCTGCCAGTAGGGGGAGACAGACCCTGCAGATGATATCCTGTTTTACACTGACCTTCCAGTTGACCTCAGCAATGACATCTCTCGAGATGCTGATCTCTTGATCAAGCATTCCTTATGTTACTGCCACTGCAAGAAACTCAGGATGTACCTGTACATCCTAAAGGGCTTCTAGTCAGAGATTTTTAGGACATACATTTAAGTCTATAGTGTAAATGGGCCAAAAATTATTCTGACAAATTGTTTGCTTTATGGGCAACATTTCTTTATGGGCAACAAATTTTGTTCCCTGCCCATTCGGTTCTGCAGAAAGTTTGGGGGCATTTTTAATTCAGAACGAAATCCTTTGCCTGGTGCCCACATTCACCCTCATTCACTCACTCTCTTACACTCTCGTTCACGCTCTCTCTCTTAAACTTTCTAAATGTTTCCCTATATCAATGTGATGAGGGGCACTCCATTGTCTCACATGGCCTCATCAATGAAGAATGCATATTAAAGTCAGTATTGCCTGGCAGTGAGCAGGGGCAGATTAACAACAGATTTAATGGGTAATTGACCTAGAGTCCCTGGTTTTAAGAGGCCCCCACTTACTGCTAACTTAATGGTACCAATCAGCTATTATATTCATTAAAGTGAATAAAATGGCCAGAGCATCACTTTCATTGAAGAGTAGCCGAGATGGAGTGGAATCTATTTAATTCAAAATCTATTTATTTGATTACATGTACAGGAAGAAAGATTATTGGCATTGCAGCTCCAATCAATGTGGACTAGAGCTCCCTGTAGTCTGATTCTCCATGAAGGATTAGCACATGTTTCTTCAAAGTTGGTTGCATAGTGCTCTCACCGTACTGAGTTCCAGCCTTATTGTATATGATATTATTGCACTGTGTCCTGAAAAAACTTTGAAGAATACAGAATTAAGGGTATTTTATTACAAGCCAAATGACACTGCTTCCACACTGAAATGTACACATGACTATAAAATTGAGAGGGTTACAGAGAGATATTTTTAGGTTTTAAAACCTATTTTTCAGCAGTGGAACAAAAAAGAACAATGATTATACAATTATTATCTGTGCTTCAGTGAGATGTGGTTAAATTGATATCAGCAAAATTGTACACATACAGCTAATAGACTGCATGCAGATCTGGGCATCATGCCAACTTGGCCTGTTAAATTGTGAATGGGTAGAAAAACAAAGAAATTACAGTAACTTTCTTATATCAAATATATAGTTTCAAAATTGTAGTCTCAAGAACCAACATCAATCAGTTTCCATTCATAAAACAGACAAGTATAGTGAACTAGAATAACAAATCATTTGACAATATAAGAGAAAAGAGTTCTCAAGTCTCAATAATTGTGCTTACTCAGTCAGAGAAACAATTTTAATGAGCATATGAGGGACCTGGAGATCAAATAAGAAATACGAAAACAAACTTTATAGACTAAATACCTGAGATTTGTGAAATAGGAAAAAGGAATTTGCAGCCTTATTTTGGTAATACATATGCTATATGGACAAAGGTATTAGGATACCTGACCATTAGGGGCTTTTTTTGTAGACAGTAACATGTAGTTTGTCCTTCCTTTGCAGCTATAACAGATTCCACTCTTCTGGGAAGGCTTTCCCCAAGATTTTGGAGTGTTTCTGTGAGAATTTTTTCCCATTCAAGTAGAAGAGCATTTGTCAGGTCAGCCACTGATGTTGGACGATATGGCCTGGCTCGCAATCTACATTCCAGTTCATCCCAAAGGTGTTCGTTGGGGTTGAGTTCAGGACTGTGTGCGCCAGTTGAGTTTCCCTACACTAAACTGATCCAACCATGTCTTTATGGACCTTGCTTTGTGCACTGGGGCATACCAAGATGTTTTGGACAATGCTTTGCTTACAACCTTGTGGGACCAGTTTGATGTTCCAGCCTGACTGTGGCCCAGTGCACAAAGCAACCCAGCACAGCTGCAGAAGTCTTCCCTAACTGTGATTTTACCACAACATCAAGCAATGTTTCAACCTTTCCATGCCTTTCGCATTAAGAAAGACTAAAGAAAGAGTGTGGAAACGCTGCTTGTTTCTTTTTTACTTTTTGCAGGAATAAAAAATACTGAACATACGTATTTATCGGTGTATAACACGCACTTTTAAAATACGAAGAGGAAACCCTACCTGCATGTTATACGCCGATAAATCCTAGAGCTGCACAATTTGCAGCCACGTCTCTCTTCCGGTCCAGGCGGGGGTGCATGTTATACCCCGGTGCGTGGTATGCATCGATAAATACGGTAACTGCAAGTATGCTGTGCTTCTTATGTGTGCTTTTGTGTTAAGGGTTTTTGATGTGATATCTATAGGACTTAAAAAACCATGTCACCAACAACTGCATCTTCTACGTGTGAATCAGGACTGCTTCTTACTTAGACAACTTTTCAGACTTTGCAACAGAATAACTTTTTAGATATGCCAGCACCCCATATTGGTCTTCTCATGAGGAAGGAAACTTTCATACCACACTTTAATATTTAAAAACAACAATTTAACTTATTACATATCCTGCTTCTGTTTTATATATAAAAGTGTTGGGATATATGTGAGTATGATATGTGTGAGAGGCAATCTAGTATTCTAGTTTGTCTTTCATACATGCAATATATGACCAAGAGTATGTGGGCACCTGACCATCACACCTACAGTATATGAACTTGTTGGACATCCCATTCCATGGGAATTAATATGGAGTTGGTCCCCCTTTAAAAGGCTATAACAGTCTCCATTCTCCACAAGGTTTTGGAGTGTGTCTGTGGGCTATTATGAGGTCAGGCACTGATGATAGACGAGAAGGCCTGGCGCCTCAGCATTGCAAAGGCGTTCAATGGGGTTGAGGTCAGGGCCCTATCCAGTCTACTTGAGTTCCACCACATCAAACCGAGTCTTCATGGACTTGGCTTTGTGCACAGAAGCACAGTCATGCTGGTTACGTTAGGAAACTGCAACTAAAAGGGCTATCCCAAAGCCCCAAAAACAACCCAAGACCATTATACTTCCTCCACCAAACTTTATAGTAGGCACTATGTATTTGCGTAGGTAGTATTTTCCTGACATCCACCAAGGCCAAATTTGTCCCTAAGACTTCCAGATAGTGAAGCGTGATTCATCACATCAGAGAGCATGTTTCCACTGCTCCAGAGTCCAGTGGTGGTATGCTTTACACCACTCCAGCCAACGCTTGGCTTTGTGCATTGTGAGCTCCGGATTGCAGCATGATGATTTGGTCAGTGAATCCACATAACTACTCAGTGAATGAACTTAATTATTTGGAAGCAATAGTTTGTTGTCCACTGGATTGTGGTAGCATGGGAATATAGTGTATTCTAATGTCTTTGCGGCTTGGAGCAAACTAAGAAGTGATGCAGATGTTAAAGAGTTTTGTATTATAGGAGTATAGTTTTGTCCCAGTGCCAGAAGATACAATTTTGACATTAAACCTAAAATGGGACTCAAAATCATTTTCAAAATTACATTTGGCGTGCCACTAGTGTTCCAGCAGTCATAAATCAAGCTACAAATGGTATCAACTGATAGAAAAATGAAGACAGAGTACATAATAAGTCAGAAAGAATAGTGATTACCTTGAAGAGATTACTTTAAAATGTTTGTGGAGTGTGAAAAACATAAAATATAGTTATATTTTGGGGGGGGGGGTATTCTTGCTTCACATCTGATGGATTGAGAGGTTATTTTCCTAAACTCATGGCTATACTCTCAGGGTAGTTGAGTTATTTTGGTTTCACTACTATTTCTGGTATGTAGCACAGGATTGTTTATGTAGGTTTTAATATTAACCCCTTCGTGATCTGTTTGTGTTTCTGTTGTGTTTGTGTTTAGATGTAATTTTCTTCTTTCTCATTTGCAGTACAGTACACAAATTGTATATTGTTTTTCAGGACATGGAGGGCTTTCTTTAGATACCATTATTTTGTTCATATCATATAATGTATTATAAAAAAAAAAAATATGGTGAATATTTTTTTACTCATCTACAAAAGTTAATGAAAAAAAGTATTTTTGCTTATTTTTTGCAAGTTATTAGTGCAATAAGTACAAGTAGTGTATTGGCATGCCGCCTTTCAAGATAGCGAATGTGGAGAACAACCATACGGTGCCCAAGCATATTACGATATTGATGCATTTCAGCAACACTGGCTGAGCAAAGGAAGTAATCATTGATAATGCCCTAAGATCTTTCCAGTAGTACGGCGCTGCTCTGTTGTGAAAGGCATGTTACCATTCATTATGGCAAATGTTATTCCATCCAGAAACCTATCACACAGTATCGAGCCATTGCAGCAACACTGAAAAATGACTTCACTCAACACTTTGTAATAGTGACGTTTATTTCACCACTCGTGGCAACATTTTGATCCTACTAGGGGATCTTTTTCAAGCCATAAAAAAATGTGTCAGTGCAAAATGATAACTAAACACATGATTACAAAAGAAGGGCGTAAATCTCGCCTAATTTCAAATTAGTAATTCAAGTTATATATATACTTTTATAGTGATAACCACAAATCTAATGTGTAATTCATGACGGATACATATTCCAATCAAAACACCTATATATCTTCAATATATTTAATCTGTAAAAAAAAGATCTCCAATCTACTATTTTTGCCCGCAGGCAGACATAACCTGGCCGGAACTTTCGTCAAAATGGTGGCACTTGCGGTGACGTCCTCTTCCCAATCCTCCAATCCGTTAACCAAGCCTCACAGGCCAATTCCGCAAAAGGGCTGTCTCAGTGGCTACATCCATTTTCAGAAGTACTCAGAGAGGACAGAATAATAGGACAGAAGATAGATTCAGGGAGAAAGAGAGGCATTCCTCCAATTGGGGGAGAGGGTATGTCAAGAGGCTCCATCCTTTTGCTTGTGTGCTCAAGGCCTGGTTAACTGAGTGGATAGCGGGAAGAAGAAAGAAGACAGAAGAACAAGAAGTAGAGCTGCGGGAAAGGAGATAGAGAAGCAGGGAGGCATTAACAGAGAGCATGAGAGAGCGTAAGAGTTTGTTTTGTTGGAGTCCAGCTTCATTTTTGGACATTCATGCGTCTAATGTACTATAAGAAGTGTTGTGTAAGCTGTTGGTGCCATAAATAAAAGATCATCTCATCATCAAGTAAAACGCTGCAATTCATTTCTATTTTTTCAATGTGATGTGCACTAATCGTCATGCCTGAGTCAGGTTTCTTAGCTTTTATATTAAGATCTACTCTACTTAACAACTCCTTGAAATTTTATAAAGTGCCCAGTTTGCTTTATCGGTAGCAGTGGATAGTAAGCACTAATATTATATAATATACATTATAAATGAATTCATACATTTTACAACATTTATAATTAATTAAATATCATGTAGGAGATCATTTTATTCTCTGAATTCTCTGAATTTTTGTACTCACATTTCCATAAGTACGCAGGAGCTCTCAGCAGTGCTGCCTGCCTAATGCCAGGAGGCACACAAAGGGAAGGTAAACAAACAACAGCTATAAATTAATAAACATGGATCAGTAAAACAACCATATTTATCACTGCTCCTCGAAATTTTAAAAACTGCTTTATTGCTGCTTACACTTTGAGTGCCAGGGTCAGGGCATTATCATTGGAAAAGGACTGCAAAGGCTTACCTTAAGAAAATAGACTTCATTTTATTGCAGTCAGGCAGGGCTGTTTATACCAGATAGGGATCATTGATATGCAATGGCACGTTATTATTATTATTATACTTTATTTTTAACGTGCCGACAGATTCCGCAGCACTGTACAAGGTAAAAATTTTTACAGATAACGACAACTACAAAATGACAAGCAATTGACATACAGATACAAGAGGAATGGAGGGTTCAACAATAAATGCAGTTCCCAATAAGTCCTCCTCCCATAAACAGTTGTGTTACTACTACACAGTCTCCTCAGCCTGACTAGCTACTCCTAAACTCAGGGTGTATCAAATTGTGCTGTCCTAGCTGTACGGGGCCCTGAGTAATCACCTTGGAAAGAGTGACATATAGGTATGACTGACTATGCTGACCGGATTTTGGTGCCAGGCTGTCTAGGCCGGGTATTGTGTTTTATGTTTCAAGTGAATCATGTTCTTATGTGATTTTCTTCTGTATATCTCTGTTGTTCAATAAACCAGTTTCTGTTTTACTTCAACATTGGTGTTGTATGGTGATTGGGGTATCGGGGCGATATATGTGATATATGCTGATGTATATTAGCCTGTAGTTGTGTGAGGGGCTATGGTTATTTAACCAACGCCTCTCCCTTCCACAGCTACGTTACAGCTCCTAATGTTGGCTGATGCTATACAGTAGTGATGTCCGGATCATGAACGAATCGTTCATTTGATCCGGTTCTTTTTAGTGATCCGGATGAGTCGGTTCACTAGACTGAACGATTCGTTTGTAGCGGTTCAGTCTGTGAATCATCATGCAGCTGTAACCTGATCCTAGAGCTGTGAGTCATCTGCAGAGCACTCTGGGGTCAGGTTACAGCTCATTAATTCTCACAGGAACGATGACTCATAGAGTCAGAGATTCGTTCAAAGAGTCGAATGATCCGAAGAGTCGAATGAACCGAAGAGTCGAATGAACCGAAGAGTCGAATGAACCGAAGAGTCGAATGATTCGAATCTTACAGGGATCCGGATCTTACAAGGATCCGAATCTTACAGAGATTCGAATCATTCAGAGAAAATCACTGATACCATACTTTTATAAATAAATACATTAATAATGTTCACACTGCCCCCAGGATTTAGATTCCCCTGAGTTTGCCCCCCTTTACCTATAACTGCACCTACAGTTAACTTTATTAAATTAATTAAATTAACCCTCAATCATCAGCATAAAATTAACCCTTATACCCCATCAACCATAACTGCCCCTGAAATTAACCGTAAAGATCCCATTAACCATAACGGCCCCTGAAATTAACCCTAAAGACCCCATTAACCACAACGGCCCCTGAAATTAACCCTAAATACTCCATTAACCATAACTGCCCCTAAATTAATTGCATGTACTCCAGATAAATTACCTAATAAATTGGTATGGTTGATGGGGTCTTTAGTGTTAATTTGGGGGCAGTTATGCTTAATGGGGTGTTTAAGGATAATTTAGGGGCAGTTATGCTTAATGGGGTCTTTAGTGTTAATTTAGGGGCAGTTATGCTTAATGGGGTGTTTAAGGATAATTTAGGGGCAGTTATGCTTAATGGGGTCTTTAGTGTTAATTTAGGGGCAGGTATGCTTAATGAGGTGTTTAGGGTTAATTTGGGGGCAGTTATGCTTAATGGGTCTTTAGTGTTAATTTAGGGGCAGTTATGCTTAATGAGGTGTTTAGGGTTAATTTGGGGGCAGTTATGCTTAATGGGGTTTTTAGTGTTAATTTAGGGGCATTTATGCTTAATGAGGTGTTTAGGGTTAATTTGGGGGCAGTTATGCTTAATGGGGTGTTTAGGGTTAATTTGGGGGCAGTTATGCTTAATGGGGTCTTTAGTGTTAATTTGGGGGCAGTTATGCTTAACGGGGTGTTTAGGGTTAATTTAGGGGCAGTTATGCTTAATGGGGTGTTTAGGGTTAATTTGGGGGCAGTTATGGTTAATAGGGTGTTAAGGGTTAATTTTAGGGGCAGTCATGGTTGATGGGGTGTTAAGGGTTAATTTTAGGGCAGTCATGGTTGATGGGGTGTTTAGGGTTAATTTAATGGTGAGGGTTAATTTAATTAATTTAATAAAGTTAGCTTAAGGTGCAGTTGCAGGTAAAGGGGAATGTAAATCCTGGGGGCAGTGATTATGAATGTATTATTTATAACAGTATGGTGACATTCTCTGAATGATTAGAATGCCAATGAAGGCAGAGAGTCGTTCAAAGATCCGGATCTTACAATGATCCGGATCTTACAATGATCCGGATCTTACAATGATCCGGATCTTACAATGATCCGGATCTTACAGTGATCCGGATCACTGTAAGATTCGGATCCCTGTAAGATCCGAATCTTTGAACGACTCTCTGCCTTCATTGACATCACTGGAGGCAGGGGGGAGGATTCATAATGAAAGGGGCGGGGCCAATCGTTAGTGTGCCTGCACGGAGTTACTGGAAAACAGTAACTCCGTGCAGACACACTGAGTGATCCGAAGATCCGGATCATGAATCGGATCATTTCAGTGAACGAATCGAAATGATCCGATTCACTTTAATGATCCGAACTTCCCATCACTACTATACAGGAAGTGATGTCATGGAACTTCAGGAAGGAACATTGGAGTTTTCAGCTAGTATTGGCAGTGTGGCATATCTGCGTTTCAGGAGCCAAACGACTCCTGCAAATCAGGGTTTTTCAGGGTTATTCGAGAGGGGGCACCCCCCTTCCGGTTATACTTATTGTCTCATTGCTTGCTTGGTCTTTTATTAACTCATTTATGGGGTCTACATGGGGTTTTGTTGTTGTTGTTGTTTACAGACTGCTTTGTGTATGCAGGGCGCTTCACAGGTGCTGTTAATCAATCCTAAACCTTCCCAAGCCTGTTTTCACTTTCTTTGTAATCTCTATATGTTTCTTTTACTAACAGTACCTAATTACAACATCTGTGTTTAAAGGTAGCAGTTCAGTGGAGCTATGCTGGGTACTTCTCTTGATTCGGATTGTTTATATGTATGCACGGCCATACAGGTGCACTTCTCATACTCAATCGTTACTAAGCCTGTTAACCCTTTTACTACCGATACCTGTTGGATACCTCTAGTCCTGCACACACATCATTACGCACGCTCTCTTTCCTTCATGCTTTTATACTGTTCAGCTCATGTTACTATGTCTGCACTTTTATGGAGGTTCATTTCCTTATCCAAGCGTATTTTCAGTCGCTCGCTATATTGTTCTTGGAGTTACTTGTTGTATGCTACAGCTGGTCAATTACATTGGTTGTTAGAGTACTTTCAAATTATACTTAACTCCAATTAATTCATGTACACACAATTTGTGGATAACAATCAGCATACAAGCTACATTCACTAGTTTACTCTGTTAGTCTCCTACTGCTTCTGCTGGTAGACTGTTCCATGTATCAACTGGCCCTGCTTGAGGAATTTCTGTTGCTAGAGTCAGATAAGGGTTGCCAGTTAACCACTTTTTTCATTAACCCTTTGTTCACTATAAGTGCGAGTTATTTAGGCTGGTCACATGATTTGTACAGGGCCGGCCCGACAATGGAGCCGAGTGGGGCAACCGCTCCAGGCGGCACTTTTGAAGGGGCGGCACTTTGCCGCCCCAAGCCCCCTTTTTAAAAAAAAAAAAAAAAAAAAAAAAAAAGCGAAAGAGAGAAAGGGGCGCGAGTAGTTTTCGCTTACCAAGCTGTCAGTACCCGCTCGTCGCTCCTCTCTCTCTCTCCTCTGCGGCGAGTCTCCCTGTTCGGTCTCGGTGCCGGCTTGTAATGCTGAGTCCGGCGCTCAGCATTACAAGCCGGCACCGAGACCGAACAGGGAGACTCGCCGCAGGACTGCTGAAAGGTAAGTACAAGGGGGGGGGGGGGGGGGGTAGATAATGGGGGGGGGAGGGTAGATAAGGGGGGGGGGCGGCATTTTAAAATTCGCCCCAGGCGGCATTTTGCCTTGGGCCGGCCCTGGATTTGTATGTATGTGTATATAATTTGTTGCTTTGGTCGTCTCCAAAGCAGTTAGACGGGACAGCCACCTCATGTTCTGTTATTTCCTCTGTCACTGTTATTGCTAATTGAGGAACTGTCTGTTGCCCTCGGTCGCTTCTGCTGGCAGGCTGCTCCATGTATCAACCGGTCTTCCTCGAATTTTCTTCACGTTTCTCTACACTATCCAGCTTGGCCATGGGATAGGTCTGGTTTGTTCTTATGTATTATCTGTGCTGGTTCTTGTATGTGCAGGTTAAATTTGTTGTGTATTTCTGGTAGTAGGGCTGGCCCCTCGAACTCTCGCTGGCCCCCCGAACGCAATATTTGTTGTGTTTGGTCTTCAAGTACTTTCTTTTACACGTCTTCTTAACTAGTCGTCTAGTCATGTATGGTTATTTCCTTTTGTTGCTAATTCAGATACTCATTGTTGGCCTCTACTGCTTCTGCTGGGAGGCGGTTCCACGTTTCAACCGCCCCGCTCGGATTTTTCTTCACGTTACTGTACACGATTACAGCTTGGCCGTGAGATAAGTCATGTAGGTTGTTTATGTTTTCACTGTGCGGCGTGTTATTTAGGATAAGTGCCCAGGTCAAGTGGTTTGTTATTGGTCTTCCAGTACTTTCTGCTATAGGTCTTCTCTACCTAGTCGCCGCTTAAGCAGTTCCCGAGCGGACTGCCACCTTAGGTACTGCTATTTGCCTCTTGTTGCTAATTTAGGTATTCATGGTTGTCTTCTGCTGGGAGGCGGTTCCACGTATCAACCATCCCGCTCAAAATTGTTTTCTTCACGTTGCTTTACACGATTCAGCTTGGCCGTGTGATAAGTCGTGTAGGTTTTTTATGTTTTCACTGTGCTGCATGTTATTTAGGATAAGTGTCCAGCTCACGTTATTATTGAGGTACTCTGTTTTATCTCACTGTCTGGTTTCCCATTCCTATAATTAGATTACCGGCAGGTCGGTTCCTGTCATTACAACCGGGCCCCTCTTCCAATAATTGGAAGAAACAGATGTTCCATGGGGTTGTTAACCTTAGAGTGTCAGGTTTAGTGAGTCACATAGGAGGCAATATTCTCGAGACCTCGTTGCGTCCCCGCTTAGATAGACGGCCTCCTTGAACTTGAAATAGATGTCTGACTACAGGACTAAGATCCAGGTCCCACGCAGTGCTGCTGGAGACCTGGATCCTCCTCTCAGGAAGACAACCTCTGCTGCTACCCAACACTTCCGCTGGGGCTTTTATGATGGAGCACCGGTGTGACATGACCGGTGCTTAGTCATAGAAGTCCCCATTTAAATCTGAAATCGACATGGTTGCGAGGCTTTCTAATGATTTATGTCATTTAAAATGTATTTTACATGTATGTGACTTTGCATGCATTGTGAATCTGTGTGTATGTGAGATATATATATATAACATATGACTGCCACTCCATGGCAGAAATAAAATGTGGTCACCCTATGGGTGCACGGAGGCTCCGCTTTTACGCGGAAGCAATCCGGAAGGCCTTGTCAACAGAGCTAATACCAGGTAGAAGCGGAAAAAGAGAGAAGACAGAAGAAGGAGAGGCAAGAGAAGACTCATAACTGATGGAAAACTGATGTGACCTGAGGGGGTCGACGGAGATGGTAGAGACATAGATAAGAAGGAAAATACATACAAAAATTATGATGATGGGAGTCCTAGCGTACCACCTTCAGTGTCTGGCTCAGTATATAGTAATGGGAGTTATGCTGTTCCACTATCTGTGTTTGGATCACTATATAATGATAGGAGACATGTTGAACCACCATTAGTGTCTGGATCACTAAATAATGATAGTCGTGCTATAGCACCATCTATGCCTGGCTCAATTTATAATGATAGGAGTCATGCTGTACCATCATCTATGTCTGGATTAATATATAGTGATAGGAGTCATGCTGTTCCACTATCTGTGTCTGGATCACTATATAATGATAGAGGTCATGCCGTACCACCATCTGTGTTTGGCTCACTATATAATAAGAGTTATACTATACCACCCTCAGTGTCTGGATCAGTATATAATGATAGGAGGATGTTGTACCACCCTCAGTGGCTGGGTCACTATGTAATGATAGAAGTTATACTGCACTACCCTCAGTGTCTGGATCACTGTATTATGATAGGAGTCATACTGTAAACCCATTAGTGTCTGGACCACTGTCTGTGTCTGCATCACTATATAATAATAGGAGCCATGCTGTATCACTTCCAGGGAGTACCTGTACAAAAGAGCCTGAAGCTTAATCTAGTGGGATCATGCAATATTGAGTGCTTCTGCCCCTTTTATGGATCCACACTTTTGTGGCTACTCCCTTTTGTGACTTCATCCTTGCCGCCCCACAAATATGGCCCTTTTTTTGAGGAAAGGTGACTGCCCTTTGCTACCACCAGGATTGTATTTTTACTTGTTTATTGTTAAAGAAGTTGCTGATAAAGTTTATGACCAATCAGAAATACCTTGGTTGGAGAAAATCATGTGGAAGGGCCTCATGATTGAAGGAGAAGGCCCTGAGCCTGTTCCTCATCCTTTCCCCTCTGAATTGGAGCCCGTGCTGAGGGGGCTGGAATGGCGCCAAAAAGTGACACTTTGGGTATACTAAGAGGGCATTGTTTTGGACACGTGAATTGTAAGCAGTGTAGGAAGCCCAACCCACCCATCTTAGTTTACTTTAACTTGGCAGCAAGTTATGATTGTGACAATCCTTAGCACATGATTTTTTTGTTATGGCTGGTACCGTGAGCCGCTTCACATGTGGTTTCACATGTTTGGTATGGTTGTATGGTTTATTTTGGTATGAACTGTGGTGGCTGGTTACTGATCGCAAAATTGCAGCATGTTAAAAGACAATATAAATGTAAACGAGAATTGATACTCTTGAAATTACATGGTTAATAGCGAGGATAATTGTTTAAAGTAGGTTAGAATACTGTATTTTAAGGGTTTATCGGGGGCAATTTTTGCTGGCTGTCAGATCCAATGTAACAGAGCTTGGTTATAGTACAGAGTGGCAGCATGTCTATTAAAAAAATCTTTTTCAATAGACATGCACCAAACTTTTAAGGTGCGGCCTATACACGGGGGCGGCCTATATCCGAGCCAATACGGTATTTTTTTTTCTTTAGAACACTACTCCCTCATTCTATCTATCTATCTATCCACACAAATGTTACAAATTACCGTATTTGCTCGATTATAAGACGACCCTGATTATAAGACAACCCCCCCAAATCTAAATATTAATTTATGAAAAAAAACACAAAGCCTGAATATAAGATGACCCTATAGAAAAAAAAATATTTAAAAAAGTATTTAAAAAAAGTACTAGTAAATATTAATTCATGTAAACAATTTTTTCATATTTAATAAAAGCTATGATTGAGAAATATATATTTGCCAACCTGCCCCCCCCCGTTATGCACATCTGCCCCAGGGTTGCCACTCTGCCCCCAGAAATGCCTTATACCCCCTATTTGCCACTCTGCCCCATGATGTGCCTTTTAACCCTCTATATGCCACTCTGCCTCCAGAAATGTCTTATACCCCTATATGCCACTCTGCCCCATGATATGCCTTTTTAAGTGGCATATAGAGGGTTAAAAGGCATTTCTGGAGATATATAACTAACAGCAATCACACTCCTATCAAGCCAAGGCAGCCAGTACATGCTGGAACCTGGGGATGATAGGAGTGTGAGTACAGCCTCCCTATGCCATGCTACCATCACCACCCCCCTTACACATCCATGCTATCACACACACACTCATTCACAAACATTTAAATACTCATTCATTCCATTAATCACACATACTTGCTCAAAAACCATCCCCCACCCCCTTACCTGAACTGCAGATCTCACTCGAAGACTTCTGCAGGGGCCCGGCTGTGCGAGCAACTTCTCTGGCCCCGCCCCCAGAGGAAGGATGGGGGAGGCAGCGTTATGTGACACTCTGCTAGCTTCCTGTTCTCCTGCTGCTAGTAGAAGAGATGCTGCTCGCGACCAAAGCACCAGTAAAAAGCCTGGCCCCAGTGGACATTTTTTTGAGGTCTGATTAGAAGACGACCTCGATTTGCTCTGAAAAAAACCTTGTCTTATAGTCGAGCAAATACGGTACATTTGTCAATTAACAAATGTTAACTACAAAAGTTCCACTAATTTAAAGTTTTTGAAACGTTCATTAGGTGCATTCTGACCTATCCTTTTTGCGTTGTTGGGTAAAGTCTTATTGGCCGCGTATATATTTGTTGTATAGGATATAAACTGTTTTGTTTCAAGTTTCTTCTTGCCTTCCTCTACAGCAAGAGGTTTTGTTAAATTGTGCCTATCATTTCATAGTACTGTTTTTGCTTATTGCCTGTACATGCTTTGTGTGAGTAAACATCCCCTCACAGCAAGCAAGAGAGGTCAGACAAGTCACTTATTAAAAACAATTCTTCTAGCCAGCGCCGTGGGTTGGCATATATAGTGAGTACATTTGGGGTACAGTTTTATGTTCAAATGTAAAGCTATAAAAATAAATTGTGAGGTTCATGCTTTATATAAGCACACTTTAAACATAACACAACTAAACATAGATTAAGCGACCACTTCTAGCTCATGTCCTGCCCCTGAATTAAGCCATGTTTCAAGAAGAGAAAACTACATCAAGAAGTTCTGGGAACGTCTACTGCTAGTTTTTACATTTGGTTTTGTTTAAAAAAAAATAAATAAAAAAAAAATAGTTCTGTCCCTCATCCCCTTTATGACTTTTTAAGTATTATGATATGAATGATTTTCCAAAAAAGCCCTGGAACCTCTGCACCTGCCATACATTCTACTGATGCCTGGGCTCCTGTTCCCTAGATCTACTGCCCTAGGCCAGAATACGTCACAGGCGTAACCATTAGACTTGCGCATTCGTCTTCGGGCGAACATGAAAACGAGCACGAAGAGGCCGTTTTTTTGTTCGTTCCGAAGACACGCCGAAGAGAATACAGTGCCGGCAAAACGTAGGAGAAGACGAAGACTCACAACCACGAAGAATCGAAGATCGTCTTCGTTTTTGCCGCGCAGCCGCCAAAATTTCAAACAGGAGTGAGCTGATCTCGTCTGTCCAATCAGCTCACTCTTGTGACGTCACGCTAAGGGTCTCGTCCAATGCCTGTGCTGCTGTTTTTTGAATTCTGAAGGCGCCTATAAGACCAGAGCTTGCCTGAGAGATCCATTCATTTTTCGCTGTGACTGCTTTGGCAACACTGCTGTGCTGCATCCGAGCGTTACAGAGAGAGATTGTTCTGTTCTGTGTGAGACTGGTAAGCCTTAGCCTGCCATTTCTCACAGTGTACTTCATCCTCACTTCAGTGCTACTTAATATAATTAATAATAATAATTTGATTAATTTAATTTTTTTTATTTAATTTGTCATCAACTGTAGTGTAAGTGCTGTTGAGTTGACAGTGCACCCAGTGCCCTGGACTGGCACTAGTGCCTATTGCCTGTCCTGCTTAAATAAATTAAATAGAATTTATAAATAATAATTTAATAGAATCTATAATTTAATAGTTCATTATTATATATATATATATTTGTCAGTCATATATATATATATATTCTATAGTATACTAGTGTAGAGTGTACTGTAGACATTCATCTACTAGTGTCTAATTTAAAATCAGTAATATTAATTAATATAATTAATAATTGAATTCATTATAAAATTATATATATATTTGTCAGTTATAGTTAGTAATAGTATACTAGTGTAGAGTGTACTGTAGACATTCAAGACATCTACTAGTGTCTAATCTAAAATCAGTAATATCAATAATTCTATAATTCTTTCTTGTCTTAATAGTTAATTAAATTAGCTATAAATAAAAGTAATAATATTAAATAATTACTACTAGCGTATAGTTCAGCTAATCTTATTAGTACTGGTGCTGCAGCTCTATAGTTTGTGCTTTGTTTTAGCAACAGCAAGAGACCAAGTCAATTTTTCTTAATTAATCTTTCATTTTATTTCATTTGTTTTGCTCACCTCAGTCCATCAGTGAAGTGAACTTGTTGGGCTAGTGAGTGCAGCCGCATAAGTGCTGTGTTTTTTTTTGATCAGCAAGCAGTGACGTTAACTGTTTTGCAAAGATTTTCTCATTTATTTTACATTTTATTTCAATTTTATTAAAAGTACCCTTAGTGTTTTGCTCACCTCAGTCCATCAGTGAAGTGAACTTGTTGGGCTAGTGAGTGCAGCCAGCAGTGAAGCTAACTGTTTTGCTGTGACATTTTATTTTATTTCTAATTCTTTTCAAGAAAAATTGACTGTGACGAGCTGTACTAAGCAAAGCTTCAAGCTACTAGCTGTAGTACTAAAATAATTCTAATCTTCTTTAATCTTAATCTATAATATATTATAAATAATATATAACAATATAAATTCTAATTCATAATCTATAATATAAGTAATTCTAATTCTAAATTCTAATTCATAATCTATATTCTTCTATCTATAATACATAATATATAAGTAAATTATTTCTAATCTATTAATATTATATAACTTAATATTAATTAATAAATCATATACTGAATCTGATTTAACCTCACTTTAGCTTAGTGGGTTTGAGAGCGTCTGCCTAGAGGTAGACTTATAGTAAGGAAATATAGCTTTAGGCTAGCATAGTAGTAGGCTAAGCTCTTAGGCCCGTGTAAATTCAAATTAAAAATAAAATACTGCTAGTTATTAAATAGTTAATCTTGAGTTAATAATTTAAATAACTTTAGCACTTTGGCAGATTGCACACAGCACAGTGCAGTAGTGCATAGTTTTACTTTTTAAGCAGTAGCACTGAAGAGAACTTCCTCTAATTTTTTGTCTTTAATTCGTTTTTCCTTTTTTTTTATTTTTATTTTTTTTTATTTTTTTTATAGTTTTTTAAACACTACACTACACTACACACACAACACAAAATTTGAAATGGATCCTCCTTTTGGGACTAAGGAGGGACAAGCTCCATCTACCACCGCCACCACCAGCACCACCACCAGCACCACCACCAGTTCTAAGATGCAGCCTTTGCGTCAGTCTAGTCGGCCAAGTAGGCCAAGCTCTCGCTTATCATTTGGGGAAGCATTGCTTGAAGGATCATCAAGTAAAGGAAAGGCACCAAAAGCAGGCAGTAGTAGTGCGGCTAGGCCCACAAGCTCTATGGTTTTTTACAGAAAGCCTAAAGCACCAGAAGCACGTTCAAAGTTAAAGGGTAGCACAAGTAGTACCAGCCCAGTGACTAAAAAGAAGTGCCTTTTGCCCCAAGCAGCATCTTCCCCATCCACCAGCAGCATGCAAGGTACCAAGCAGAGCCAAATTAGCAGCAAGACTCAGAGGGGTCCCAAACCAAAGCGATCTCATTCCTTTGTAGGGAAAACCACCCCCACCACCACCCCCACCTCTACCGCCTCTACCACCACTAGTGCTGCGCCTACTGTTCCCACTGGTACCGCCACGCCATGTCCTCCTAGTACCTCTAGCAAGCCACCAAGTCCTTACAAAATTTTTGTAAAGACAGTTAGAGAGAGGGCTACACATAGTGGAACTCCACCTAGCGAGGTAGCAGAGGAGCCTGAGACTGAGAGGCCAAGTGCAGAGTCTATTCTTCCTGCTCGCACTACTACTAGTCACGAGCCTCACGACGATATCAGTCTTAGCTCCAGCCTAGCAGGAATTCCATTCGATCTGGCTAATGAAGAGCTAGACTATGAGCCAGAGGAAGTAGAGGAGATGAGTGGTCAGGAATCAGATTCCTCAGGGAGCAGTGTTCAAATGACTAGTGCACAATTTTCCCCTGAGCCTCCACCTTCTCCGCTACGATCATCACCACCACCACCACCACCAGCAGCAGCAGCAAAACCTAGCAAATCTAAAGCAATTAGCAGTCCCACTATGGCCAGTACTGTTACCACCAGTCCCACCACCACTAGTTCTGCCTCTGTTCATCCACCCCGAGCAGTAGGAGCAGCACCCAAGGCACACTCCAAGGCTATGCGCGCCCCAATTTGGGAGCACTTTGAAAATGTTGAAGAAGGGCGCTATGGAAAGTGCAAACATTGTGGGAAGCTAATAAGCAGAGGAAAAGTGTCTGGCCATTTTACCAGTGCTAGCATGAAGCATCACCTCAGCACTCAACACAACGCTGTGCTATTGGGGAAAGATGCAGAGGGAAAACTTAGTGCAGGCAGCATAGCTGGTGGCCGTGGAAAAACCCCAACAGCTTCTTCTTCTGAGCCAATAGCAGCAGCAGCAGCAGCAGCAACTAGTGCTGGCAGCCAGAGACCAAGGCAGGTTGGAGCACTGCATGTCCAGCCCACCCTGGAACAATTTGTGGCATTCCAATCCAAAAGGTCAATGCCCAAACAGCAGGCCAATAAAGTAACGCGACTGATTGGTCAGTTCATTGCTGTTGGAGGGGCATCCTTCTCTATGATCGAAGGGGAGCCTTTCAAACAATTGATGGCGGCTGTGGCTCCACAATATACAGTTCCGTCACGTTCCACTTTCAGCAGGAACATTGTCCCCTCATTGTATCGGTCCTGTGTTGCAGCAGTGAAAGAGGAGCTTTCCAAGGCTGCTGGTCAGTCTGTTCATTTCACTACAGATTTGTGGAGTGCACCTAGCGGCCAGCATGCCTTTCTTTCTTTGACAGCACACTGGTGGCAGCCCGGTGTGTCTAAGGAAGCTGCTGCAGCAGGCTACCGATCTTTCCTTCTCCATGCAGAAGTGATGGATGAAAAGCACACTTCCCAAAACATTCTGCATGCGATGAGGAAAATGTTTAGCCTTTGGGTGGGAGCAGAGGCGGGCACCAATGTTGAAGTTGGTTTTGTGGTAACTGACGGAGGTGCCAATATGGTGAAAGCGCTGCGAGATGGTCATATTGTTGGTGTGCGCTGTGCAGCCCACATCATCCATCTTGTAGTGAAGGCAGCAATGTCAGAAGGAACTAATGTGGCAGCAGTAGTTCTGTCCCGCTGCAGAAAGATCGCTGGGCACTTTCACCATAGTGTTAAGGCTAGCCAACTTTTGAGGGAAGAGCAAGAGAGGTCAGGTCTTCCCGTACACTGCCTACGTCAGGATGTCAGTACACGGTGGAACTCCACGTTAGACATGCTGGAGAGGATTTTGGAGCAGCAGAGGGCAATCCATAATCTTGCCTCAGAGCACAATATTGGGATTACCTCTCCATTGAATAGGGAGGATTGGACAGTGATCGCCCAGCTAGTGGCAGTCCTTAAACCATTCAGGGATGCCACAGAAAATTTAAGCTCAAACACTGCCAGTCTGGCCCAGGTAATCCCAGTGTTCTCCCATCTAGGCAGCAAGATGGATGTGTTCCTTGGAAACCGTGAGGCTGTTCAAGGTGGCACTCTACATCCTGACATAGCAGCCATAGTCAGGAAGCTGAAGGATCTGCTAAAAGTACACCTTCGCAAACGAATGGAAGAGAGTCCCGAAGTGATGCTAGCGTGCCTTTGCGATCCAAGAATTAAGGGAAAGCTAGCTTTGAAATTTAATGTTCTCAGTAGCTACCGGGAGCAATTGGTCAACAAGGTGCGTGACTGGCAGCGTAAAATGGGAATGCTGTCCGAGGAGGGAGAGGTGCAGGAGGAGGAAGAGATGATGTGGTCTGCTACTCCTAGCAGCAGCATCAGCAGCAGTGCCACAAGCAGCACAACACAGCTGAGTGGAGCAGCTGCGTTTTGGGAAGAGGCACTTGGGAGTATAGTTGGACCATCTGACAGAGCTAGCAGCAGAAAGGAGAGTAGTGCTGCTGAAATGGTCAAACTTTACCTCTGTGAAGTTCCTTCTGCGCCTAATGTTGATCCTCTTAGCTACTGGGATGAAAAGAAGAGTGTGCGGCCTGCACTCTCATGGGTTGCGCAGCAGCTACTATCATGTCCGCCAACCACTGTTCAAAGTGAGCGCGTGTTTTCTATGACTGGAAACATACTGAGTCCACAGCGCTCACGCATGGCACCTCATCTGATGGAGCAGATTGCCTTCCTTAAATTCAATCTGCCCAAGTTGGGTTACCCAGCTCTTAGCTTGGAAAGTTAATTTTTTTTATCTGTAATGTTTAAGGTAGTTTCTCCCCCTGGTTGCACGTGTTTGCGGTGTGGCAACGTCTGCTACCTCCGCCGGTGTAGCCAATTTACGCTAGGGCCTAGTGTCTGAGTTCTGGAAGTCCGCTCCCAAACGCCATGGACTGACAGACTTTCATGCTTTGCCCTGGGGTGAAACAGGTGAGCGGGTCGTCAATTGCCCACTCATTCACCTTTTTCCTTTTCCAACGGTGCTGCTGGTGGTGGTGCCAGCATCTTTTGCCAGTTCGCTTCCTGGCTGAAATCATGCCTCAAATGTCCCTAATGGAGAGGGTAGTTTCTCCCCCTGGTTGCACTTGCTGCGGTGTGGCAATGCCTGCTACCTCCGCCGGTGTAGCCAATTTACGCTAGGGCCTAGTGTCTGAGTTCTGGAAGTCTGCTCCCAAACGCCAAGGACTGACAGTCTTTGGATGCTTTGCCCTGGGGTGAAACAGGTGAGCGGGTCGTCAATTGCCCACTCATTCGCCTTTTCCAATGCTGCTGCTGCTGCTGCTGCTGGTGGTGGTGCCAGCATCTCTTCTCTGCCAGTTCGCTTCCTGGCTAGTGTCATGCCTTAAATGTCCCTAATGGAGAGGGTAGTTTCTCCCCCCCTGGTTGCACTTGCTGCGGTGTGGCAACGCCTGCTACCTCCGCCAATGTAGCCAGCTTACGCTAGGGCCTAGTGTCTGAGCTCTGGAAGTCTGCTGCCAAACGTCTAGGACTGACAGTGTTTGGATGCTTTGCTCTGGGGTGGAACAGGTGAGCGGGTCGCCAATTGCCCACTCATTCGCCTTACCCAATTCTGCTGCTGCTGCTGGTGGTGGTGCCAGCGTCTCTTCGATGCCAGTTCGCTTCCTGGCTAGTGTCATGCCTCAAATGTCCCTAATGGTAAGGGCAGTTTCTCCCCCCTGGCTGCCTCTGTCTGCGGTGTGGCAACGCCTGCTACCTCCGCCGGAGTGGCCAGCTTACGCTAGGGCCTTGTGTCTGAGCTCTGGAAGTCCGCTGCCAAACGTCTAGGACTGACAGTGTTTGGGTGCTTTGCCCTGGGGTGAAACAGGTGAGTGGGTCGCCAATTGCCCACTCATTCGCCTTTCCCATTTTTCAATGCTGCTGCTGGTGGTGGTGGTGCCAGCATCTCTTCTCTGCCAGTTCGCTTCCTGGCTAGAGTCATGCCCAAAATGTCCCTAGTGGTAAGGGCAGTTTCTCCCCTCTGGCTGCGTCTGTTTGCGGTGTGGCAACGCCTGCTACCTCCGCCGGAGTGGCCAGCTTACGCTAGGGCCTTGTGTCTGAGCTCTGGAAGTCAACTGCCAAACGTCTAGGACTGACAGTGTTTGGGTGCTTTGCCCTGGGGTGAAACAG
Source organism: Sceloporus occidentalis (assembly GCA_023333645.1). Classification (NCBI taxonomy): domain Eukaryota; kingdom Metazoa; phylum Chordata; class Lepidosauria; order Squamata; family Phrynosomatidae; genus Sceloporus; species Sceloporus occidentalis. The sequence continues at coordinate 2,525,621 of JALMGF010000033.1, forward strand.
GTGAGTGGGTCGCCAATTGCCCACTCATTCGCCTTACCCAATTCTGCTGCTGCTGCTGGTGGTGGTGCCAGCGTCTCTTCTCTGCCAGTTCGCTTCCTGGCTAGTGTCATGCCTTAAATGTCCCTAATGGTAAGGGCAGTTTCTCCCCCCTGGCTGCGTCTGTTTGCGGTGTGGCAACGCCTGCTACCTCCGCCGGAGTGGCCAGCTTACGCTAGGGCCTAGTGTCTGAGCTCTGGAAGTCTGCTGCCAAACGTCTAGGACTGACAGTGTTTGGGTGCTTTGCCCTGGGGTGAAACAGGTGAGTGGGTCGCCAATTGCCCACTCATTCGCCTTTCCCAATTCTGCTGCTGCTGCTGCTGCTGCTGCTGGTGGTGGTGCCAGCGTCTCTTCGATGCCAGTTCGCTTCCTGGCTAGTGTCATGCCTCAAATGTCCCTAATGGTAAGGGCAGTTTCTCCCCCCTGGCTGCCTCTGTCTGCGGTGTGGCAACGCCTGCTACCTCCGCCGGAGTGGCCAGCTTACGCTAGGGCCTTGTGTCTGAGCTCTGGAAGTCCGCTGCCAAACGTCTAGGACTGACAGTGTTTGGGTGCTTTGCCCTGGGGTGAAACAGGTGAGTGGGTCGCCAATTGCCCACTCATTCGCCTTTCCCATTTTTCAATGCTGCTGCTGGTGGTGGTGGTGCCAGCATCTCTTCTCTGCCAGTTCGCTTCCTGGCTAGAGTCATGCCCAAAATGTCCCTAGTGGTAAGGGCAGTTTCTCCCCTCTGGCTGCGTCTGTTTGCGGTGTGGCAACGCCTGCTACCTCCGCCGGAGTGGCCAGCTTACGCTAGGGCCTTGTGTCTGAGCTCTGGAAGTCCGCTGCCAAACGTCTAGGACTGACAGTGTTTGGGTGCTTTGCCCTGGGGTGAAACAGGTGAGTGGGTCGCCAATTGCCCACTCATTCGCCTTTCCCAATTCTGCTGCTGCTGCTGGTGCCAGCGTCTCTTCGATGCCAGTTCGCTTCCTGGCTAGTGTCATGCCTCAAATGTCCCTAATGGTAAGGGCAGTTTCTCCCCCCTGGCTGCGTCTGTTTGCGGTGTGGCAACGCCTGCTACCTCCGCCGGAGTGGCCAGCTTACGCTAGGGCCTTGTGTCTGAGCTCTGGAAGTCCGCTGCCAAACGTCTAGGACTGACAGTGTTTGGATGCTTTGCTCTGGGGTGAAACAGGTGAGTGGGTCGCCAATTGCCCACTCATTCGCCTTTCCCATTTCCTTTTCCATTTCCATTTCATTATTTTCCTTCTGATACACAACCAACCAAACATAACACACACAATAACACAAATAACACAGTGACATAACACATAACACACAACACATACACGTACAATGCAAAAATCACAAGGACCTTTCCTCTTGTTATTTGTCCTGGCCTTCGTTTCTACACTCACTAGCATTAACGCTATAACTCACACTTCATACTATAACATTTTTCCATCCACATACCTGCCAACAGACCCAACTTTTTCAGGGACAGTCCTGCTTTTTTCCAGTCCTGTCCCATCTAATTTAGCTAAACTAGGTATGCAAATACACGTTGGTAGTTATAGCTCGGTAGGTAGCACTAGTATAAACATTAAATAAATATAATAAAGTACTAAATAATAAATCTAACTTTAAAATACATTTAAATAAACCCCTAATTTTTTTTTAAAACCCATTAAAATTAAATTATTATTTAGACATAATACATCTTTAACCAAAGCAGTGCACTGCTACTAATCTTAAACATAACCGTACATTAACCCTAAGCTATTTTTTAGTTCTTGTCCAACATTTTTCCATCCGCATACCTGCCAACACACCCAAGATTTTGGTGGACAGTCCTGCTTTTTTCCAGTCCTGTCCAGTAAAAGTTGGGTTGTTGCAAAGTATGCCATTGTAAATAGGTAGCAAATGTTAGGCATGTATTACAAGTGGTCCAAAATCAATTTAAAAATGTAAAATAATCCCTATTCTTTTATTAAACATCTATGGATGTGTGATTGTGTATGATAAACGGAGGCCAAGTTCCTTGGAGCATTTGTCTCTAGGTCATTTTGTGTACAGTACACCTCAGTACGTGTGTGCAACTCTATTGGTCGTTTCGGCAGGGGGCTGGCCTGCCATCAACGAATGAAGTGCGTTCTGCAATTCACTAGTTGATGCCAGACCAGCCCCCTGCCGAAACGACCAATAGAGTTGCACACACGTTCCTTCACGGCAGCTGCTGCTGCTCCGATGTGTTGTTAACCCCGTATTAACCCCTGCAAGGCAACCGGGAAGGAAACGAAGATTAAACGAGCACGAAGAATGTCTGCGAATATTCGCCCGAAGAGAAGACAGGAACGGGCGAATATTTGCGGAATATGAAGGTTTTTTCCCCCCCGAAGACGAGCACGAAGACGAACACGAAGAGCCCCCTGGTGCCCAAGTCTAGTAACCATTATGGCTTAACCAGATGAGACCTGCCCCCAAAGCCACTTACAAGCCAAACTAAGTTCACTGACTGGATGCAAAGGGTAAGGAGGCAGTTTAGCTAGTCTAGTGTGCACCTTCCATCCTAATGAGCTGTACCAATATTAGAGTTTAATAAAACATAAGGAATTCCCAGGGCAATCTTTACTACAGGGCAAAAAAACAGATGCCCAGGACCCAGTCATTCTCAGTAGTCTCATATACAGCTGTTGCTTCTCCCATATTCTTTTAACAACCTAGATTTGTGTCAAGCTATGACTAGAAGCAGGGAGGCTGGTGGGAAAAAAAGATTCAATGTTCCTTGCCTCATAGGGTTTGTTCCATGGCCATGTCCTATCTGGAATGTGATCAAAGTGGGCTTCTTGCGACAAGGGTGCGTTTATCACCATCTCGCCACTCTAGAGAAGCTATGTGGGGTTCCCCATTTTGTATAAACAAATGCAGGTGGGTGAATGAGTGCATCTAGCATGCCTTAATATTACCTTGTTTCATACTAAAGTCACAGTAAACATAAATGCCTAATTTTATTAATTTGCAAATAACTAAAATATACCTAAATACAATCAAAATTGTCATTTATCATTTTGCTGAAGCTGAGATTGTAGTCATTGGCATATAGTCATACTGTAAATAAACCCTTCTGTGGTTGAGAATAAATATAGCAACCCTGGTTGCTATAGATGCCTAGATTGTGTGACACGCTTTTTTTTTTTTTATTTTTTTTTTTTTTTTTGACACCTGCACGCAGGGAAGCAATTTCAAATTAAACATTGTATCACATTTATGAGCAAATTTGTGATATGATCAGTTTTCCATGCGGACTTCCCTACGTCGGAAAGATAGAGAACGCACTAAGGAACATCGCTCACATATACCAACTGCCTGTCTGGACCAAAAAACAGACAAGCCTGTTGCTAAACATTTTTGTGAACATACACACCAACTATCCCAGCTTTGATTTGTGGCAATTGACCCCATACAACCTTTACGAAGAATAGGGGACAGGTACAAGTTATTGCTTTTGGAGCAATTCTTTCAACACTGTAGCATCAAGAGGCCTTAATGAGTATTTATCAATGTCTTCATTTCCCATTCCACAGAGGTAATAGTGTTAAGTGCTTACCCCTTGTTATCTAAGTTAAATATGCAAGTTTTAAATATGGTCTGATAATTCATACTCGGCGCAAGCTATTTTAATACAATGATTATATAAACCCTTCTTCTGAGTAGTTTTATATACTTTTTTGAATTGTAGTTTTGTTTAAATGTGATTTTTAACTTTGCTCTGGTTGCCAGGTGTGATCTCCTGTAGGTTAAATGTTTCCTGTGGGGTGTGTATGGATCAAATCACTGCCTCCATTGCAAACCAAAAGGGGTGAAGGCGGTGCTTCTTTCTCCCCTTTACATTGAAGGAATGAGCTGGACCAGCCATTATGGTAACTAGTTTTCCTAAGTACTATCAGCAAATCATTATTATGTATTTCCACTGGACTTGGACAGATAATTTGTGATCAATTTTGGACCATCTAAAACTCAAGTTTGGCTTAAGTTCTTGTTTTAAGGGCATTGATCAGATTTTTTTTAAAATTAAGGATGCCAGATTTTTTTTTTTAGGTATCTTTTCCAAATGTCAAGCTTTCTTTAATCACTGCAATTTTGTGAAATTTAAATCATTTTTAGTTTTGTTCAAAAGTCACTTAACTCCCTCAAGTAAAATGTTTCGGCATTACTAGAATCTCAAGATCTTTAGAACACATAACCCTGTCCTTGGAAAGAACATTATGATGTTTCTTCTTGTGTTTCTTTTATGTCGCTTTAGCCTATAATTCAGATTATAAATTAAGGAATTTGCACACATGGGAAAACTATTTACGCAATAGATAGGAATCTTTACTTTGACTTCGTCACTTACACTTCTGAGAAACATTAGGAGTTGTCTTTAGGAAACAAATTATAATTATAACCACATTTCTTTGTTGTACCAGTATATTCTCAGTTGTATATGATCTTTAGACCAGTGTTGTCCAATATTGTTGTGTAGAACAGTTTTGTCCATCTTACTTTCTAATTTTAAAGTATTGAAGCCCACGGGGGCCAGAATGGACTAGAGTGGGCCCTGACAGAGTGCTGAGCAGGGCTAGGCTAAGGCAGGAATTGTGGATTTTAGGGGAGGAGTTTTGGTAGGAGGATATTTAAGTTTGGTGATCACAGGGGTAAGGATCCATTTTGTTTAACCTTACCTGGTGGTGTTTGTCCCACCCTCCCTCCCATTATGTGGTTGAGTTTGTGGAGTAGTGTTGCTGCATTAGTCACAGTTGTGGGCGGTAGCTTGCCAGGTATCCATGGGGTTAATGTGGTGGTATGATCCTTGGTGGTCATAACTGGTGGGAGGTTCCTTGCAAGGAGTGGTGCTCGGAACCTCGGGTCCGGGTTGGGGCATCCTGGTATGTCCCTTCCCAAATTGGTGTATGGTATGGTGTTGCTGCATTAGTCACAGTCGTGGGCGGTAGCTTGCCAGGTATCCATGGGGTTAATGTGGTGGTATGATCCTTGGTGGTCATAACCGGTGGGAGGTTCCTTGCAAGGAATGGTGCTTGGAACCTCGGGTCCGGGTTGGGGCATCCTGGTATGTCCCCTCCCAAATTGGTGTGTGGTATGGTGTTGCTGCATTAGTCACAGTCGTGGGCGGTAGCTTGCCAGGTATCCAAGGGGTTAATGTGGTGGTATGATCATTGGTGGTCATAACCGGTGGGAGGTTCCTTGCAAGGAGTGGTGCTCGGAACCTCAGGTCCGGGTTGGGGCATCCTGGTATGTCCCCTCCCAAAATTGGTGTGTGGTATGGTACCTGGATAACTTGGCAAGCTAGGTTGGTTTTGGTTACGTCATTGTCTCTGTTAACGCATCTATGTTTATTATTTCAGGTTTTACAGGACAATGACTGTTAAATAAAACGGCTGTGGCCTTTTCAAACCCATCTTGTGTGTTGGTGTTTTATTTAATTGAGCAAATGAGCCAAGCCTGGCCCGTGAGTCGAAGCTACATCTGTCATGATATAATTAAGTTACTAATGACTCACTCACTTCTAAATCCAAGGGCCACTACTCCATGCTAATCCTACTGGACCTTTCTGCTGCTTTTGACACGGTGGGCCACCCTCTTCTCCTTCAAAAGCTTTATGATCTTGGCCTCCGTGATACTGCTCTCTCATGGCTCACTTCCTACCTCTCTGATCGTACCTTCAGTGTCTCTGTCTCCAGTAACACTTCCCCTCCCCTCCCTCTCTCAGTTGGGGTACCCCAAGGCTCAGTTTTAGGACCCCTTCTGTTCTCTCTTTACACTTCCTCCCTTGGCAAACTGATCTCATCCTTTGGCTTTCAATACCACCTGTACGCTGATGACACCCAGATCTATCTATCCTCTCCTGATCTCTCTCCCTCTGTCTTAGAACTAACTGCCTTGCATCTGTCTCTACCTGGATGTCTGAACGTTTCTTGAAACTCAACCTCTCCAAAACTGAACTCCTCATCTTCCCTCCCTCCAATGCTAAGATTCCCCCATCTATCTCCCTCAATGTTAATGGTGCTATCATCTCCCCGTCTACTCATGCACGCTGTCTTGGTGTCACCCTTGACTCCGACCTTTCGTTCACACCCCATACTCGGTCTGTCTCTAAAAACTGTTGCCTTCATCTTAAAAACATTGCCCGCATCCGTCCCTTCCTAACACAGGATGCCACTAAGGCTCTTGTCCATGCCCTGATTATCTCCCGTCTTGACTACTATAACTCTATCTTAGCCGGTCTCCCTCTTAACCATCTCACCCCTCTACAATCCACCATGAATGCTGCCGCTAGACTTATCTTCCTCTCACATCACTTTACTAACGTCTCTCCCCTCTGTCAGTCTCTTCACTGGCTGCCTGTGCGCTTCAGGGTTCATTTCAAAATCCTCACTCTTACTTTCAAAGCCCTTCACAGTGGTTCCCCTCCCTACATCTCCTCGCTCATCTCTAAATACACTCCTAACCAGTCTCTCCGCTCATCCAACGATCTCCTTCTGTCCTCTCCTCTGATTTCTAGGTCTCATGCCCGCTTACAAGGTTTCTCATCCTCTGGAATGCCCTCCCCCAGTCTATCCGTCTCTCCCCCTGCCTTTATTCCTTCAAAAAATCCCTCAAGACCCACCTCTTTAAGGATGCTTACAACATAGCACATTAACCCCTTTCCCCCCATATTCCTTTAGCTTACCCTTCCTACTCCCTCCCCTGCAATACTTTTACTAGCGTGGCTGGTCTATCCCCAACAGTGGCACTGTAAGCTTGTTTGAGCAGGGCCCTCCTCACCTGTTGTCTCTGTTAGTCAATTTATGTTACATACTACTTATGTCCTGTCTACCCATTGTACAGCGCTATGGAATTAGATGGCGCTATATAAAACAATTCATAATAATATAATATAATAATATAATACAATAAATTTTAGCCAGGCTCAGGGCCTCAAGAAAAGCGTAGGTGTCTCATGGGGCCTACAGAGAAAACAACACGGAAATAATGCACACATTTTTGTGTCTTATTAATCAGCTTAACAGTATTAAATTCATGAAGTAATATGCTGCCACTCTGCCCCCCCCCCCCCGACTTACCAGAGCAGACTCCCGGGTGTCTTGCGGGGCCGGTGGGGGACACCTACGCAATACGCGTATACAACTTCCCGGCACACATATTGCGTAGGTGTCCCCCGCTGGCCCCACAAGACACCCGGGAGTCCGCTCTGGTAAGTCTTGGGGGCAGAGGTAAAACGCATTGTGCGGACGTTCACCGCTGCCGGTGAACGTCTGCACGATGCGCTTAGACAATCTCCCGTGCTGGCAGGGGAGGCTGTCTGAGCGTATCAGAGAGTAGGATACGGGTCCCCTGCACCGCTGCGGGGGATCTGTATCCTAACCCTGCTGCCTGCCCGGCGCCCGGAACTGCATGTCCTGGGCGTCGGGCGCTAGACCCCGAATATAGGCCGCACCCCCACTTTAAAGAGTGAAAAAAGTGCGGCCTATATTCGAGCCAATACGGTATGTGCGTATTATGTATATGATTCAAACTAAATAGGGTTGCCACTTTTTCCTCAAAAAAAATACCGGCCATAGTTGTGGGTCATGAGGGCAGAGCTACAAAAGGGCTGGGCCACAAAGGGTGGAACAATAATTTACCTGGAAGACTGGAGGACTGTCTGACTGCCTGTGATGTTGGCTGCACACAGAGCACCATCTGAATTAGCATTTGCATATTCTGCCAGCTTGCCACTTCCCAGGGATGCCATCAGTAGTTTTGTGACCCCTTACAAATGGTCTGGGCCCCCTACCCAGGTGACCCCCACCCTTCACACCACCACTATTGTGTCTTCATGTTTTTGGCTGGCAAAGATGGCTCAGACAAGCTATTCCGGTGCAAATATGACCCAGACAAGCTGTTTGGTGGGGCAGACGTCATGGAGCCTAGCAAAGCCTCTACAAGTGAACGCTAGGGTGACTACATTTTAGTTCTTACATTCAGGGACAGTATGGAACTGATGAGATGTTTATTGTGACGGGCCTCGGGTACCCCGGCTGGGTACACCCGTCAATTCTTTGTTGCTTCCTCCCGGAACCACAAGGTTTAACTACTTCCAGCTGTAGCCTATACTAGTGGGGAAGGGACCAGGACATGTGGCACCTGGCAGGGCCGGATTGGCCCACCGGGATACCGGGAAATTTCCCGGTGGGCCGGCAGATTCATAATTGAATATGCCGGATCGGCTTGCCATATAAAGTAAAATAAAAAAAGAATTCAAGTAGCTCCGGCCAGCGGTGTCAGCACGCATCGGCCGTTTCGATTAAATTTCCATTAATCTGATGGCTGCCTAGTGATGGGAGGAGCGTGAGGGATGAAAGCTCCGCCCCCTCACACTCAGACTGCTGGAGCACAGGATGTCCTGTCACTGACATCCTGTCAACATAGAAAACGCCGGCCTGCAGCTACCAGAGGACAGAGGCCAGGATGAAAAAGCCCCAAAGTGGAAGAAGTAGAAGGTAAATAAACAAATTTTTTTTTTTAACAAACTAATATTTTTTTATATAAAAGCCTTATGCCTCCCATATGCCACTCTGCCTCCCTGATATGCCTTATGCCCCTTATATGCCACTCTCCTTCCAGAAATGCCTTATACCCCTATATGCCACTCTGTTTCATGATATGCCTTTTAACCCCCTAAATGCCAGAGTGGCATATAGGGGTATAAGGCATTTCTGGAGGCAAAGTGGCATATAGGAGGTGAAAATGCATATCATGGGGCAGAGTGGCATATAGGAGGGTATAAGGCTTTTCTGGAGTGCCCCATGGTATGCCTTTTAACCCCCTATATGCCACTCTGCCTCTATAAATGCCTTTTAACCCCCTATATGGCAGAGTGGCATATAGGGGGTATAAGGCACTTCTGGAGGCAGAGGGGCATATAGGGAGTTAAAAGGGGGCAGAGTGGCAAGCCGGGGCAGATGTCTGGCACTCCACCAGAATTGATCTGTGTTTGTTTTCTGGATGTACCCTGCAATACGAAAAGACATCAGATTCTACTAACTTAATCAGGTTCTATTAACTTAAGTAATTGAAAGCTCCTTGACATGGGGCTCTGTGCAAAAGAAAATAAAAAGGGGGTAGAAGGCGCTGTTGGCAGGTTGGCAAATAAAAGGAAATAAAAACAAAAACAAAAAATGTCTCAATCTAAAAATGTTTGCAGTAGTAAATGTTTTGATTCCATTATGTGTAATATTTCATTTATTAGGGCCTTTTAACAGTTTTGCTTTCTGGTATTTTAATACAAATATGATAAGAAGAATGTTTTATAGTTATTTGTACGGCAAATAGTGTGACTCGGGTATGTATAAGGGGTGCGTGTGGGTATAAGAGCTCAATCGCGAGATAAACTATATGGGGCTGCTCTCCAAATGTTTCCAGGGCTGCTTTTCAGTCCCAGTCCGGCTCTGGCACCTGGACAGGGTAGCACACAAGGGGAACAAAAGCACACACCATAATTACAACATATACTGGGAAATGCAGGTACCACAAACAATAACTATCACAGACGGCACCGATTAACCCGGGGCCGTCACATATATTATACAGAAGACTTGTGCATGGGGCCTGAAATAATTTCTAATTTTTAGTTTTGTTTTTGGTCACTTGTTTTCTGACAAATTGCATTTCCTGCACTTTAGAAATAGGGTTCATTTTTTATTCAGAAATTTGTTGCCCAAAAACAGTTCTGCCTATGCCCCCTGCACTCTCTCTCCTGATTTGTTTCTGCTTCTCCACCTGCTCTTATACCTTCTCCAGCTGTTTTCTGGTCTTCTCTGATCTCTCTCTGCAGAAGTAGAGACCATGCTGACAGAAGAGGTCGGAGAAGAGAGTAAGGACAGTTTCCTGCTGCAGAGAAAAAAATTATTTATAATATAACCCTTGATTGTCTGTAGAGGTAAAATAATACACAGCTTTTATCACAGACTGAAATCATAAATTGTAATTTGTATATTCTGCTCCCCTGAGATTTTTTATTTCATTTGAAATTATAAAGTTCTATTTAATGTAAGGAAGATGTGGAGCAGCCTCTCGGCAGATGAAGCTTTACGTCCACAGAACCCCTGAGACTTGTACTCTTATTTATTTATTTTGTTACATTTGTTACATTTATTGTACTCCTGGGTATACCCACTTTGAAGCTTAACCACATTCCATGGGAATGCTGCCAAAAATGGTAATCACAGCTTGTTTAAGCTTGCCTGGCCTATCTTGTAATTACAACAACAAAAAATCTGTGAGAGGGAGAGACCACACGGCACAAAAAATACCTTTTTTCACTATAGAGGAGTTGTAAGTAAACTTTTTAAATCATCACATCTATTTGCTACAAGGCTATGTGGAATAAATAGAAAAAAATTAAATAGAGTGTTCATTCCAGGATTTTGAACATAATCCTGTATTTGGAGAACACCCGAAATTTGTAGAGCTGTAGATCTGCAAAGAAAGGCATTTTTCACGGCTGCTGAAAGCTTGTGTCTATTTTGCGTGGCACGTTATAACTCTCCTGTTTACGAGGGATGAATGACTCTTGATATACTGTCTCTCCATAATGGAACAAGGATATCGTGAAGACTGTGATAATGCATTTTGTTTTTTCTGCTTAACCATTTCTACTAAACCAATAGTCAACAAATTCATCCTATTTATTCTCTAGAAAATGTAACAGTTTTTACAAACATTTTTCTATATCTGTCTGATTAATACATTTTGAGGTTTCAATATAAAGTTTAATATTTCTCTTTAAGAACATACATTTCCAGTGTGTCATGGTGATTTTATCTGTCATCTCTTGTAATTTACACTGAAATTATACCTATTATAACAGATCTTTTATCTATTTGGTGAGTAAAACACCGTAATTATAGCCAGAAAAGGAAATATTTACCAGTTACTGATAAATTTCAAGTTACCTCATTACACCCCATCGAAAAATACAGCTAGGCTTTTCTAAGAAGTCTGTGCTCATTAAAATAAGGGGAAAAAAATAATACAGAAAATACTGTTTTTATTCACCCTTAGGGTACAGGTGCATTTTTTTCAATAAAATAATATTCAGTACTGAAATTATCATCATAAAACATAAATATATGAAGGCCAGCGACATGTTACAGGCAGTTTGTTACGTTTTTCTATTTGTGTGGCGTGCAGTGGCTATACACTACAGGGCCTGGTCTGCAAGATTGGGTCTTGATGGAGCGGTGTTAGGCAGCAGCCAATCTATCATTTGCTCTGTGTGTCAGATGACCAGTCTGGGCTTGGTCACAACCCAGTAGACGGAGAGCTCCAGGCAGCCATAGAAAGTTACCACCAATCAAACATATTAATTATTTTGTAATGGCATAGCGGTTATGAGTAAGCCAGTAATCAAAAAGATATACCAATAGAATATGGTGTGGAAGCATATGTAATGGGTAACAGGGAGACTTGTAATGCAGGGGTATCTAATGATACTGTTGGGAGTCTCCTACTGTAGCAGAATTGGTGCCAAACCAAGTGACCAATGTGAGGTAAGTAGGTTCATGTAATGCAAAATTGGAGAAATAATGAAGACCACATATGATAAGTGACATGGGAGAAAAGGGAACTATAATGTAAATTGGGATGGGACCCTGATGGGCAAACTAGAATGAAGCTGATGTTTGTAAAACTGAACATTGATAATACTGGTAGGGCAAAAGAATTGTGGTAAAGGCAACCTATAAGGTCAATGATGATGGGAGTTGGTGACCTAGTAATATCACAGACAATAGGGTGGGTCTGTAACAAGACAAAAGAAAAAAAAATTGGAAGGGGACAGTGGCGTCGGCAGGGAGGGGCCAGAGGGGGCCATGGCCCCCCCTACATCATGCTGTGCCCCCCGGTGTGCCCCCCCAATTGAAACGCCGTCTTTTTTTATTTTTTTTAATAGACCCGGAGGAGAGAGTGAGAGGCGCCGAGCGGTTGCTGAGGAATAAGTTCTCTCACTCTTCTCCGCGACCGCGAGGCCTCTTCCTGGTTCGCAGTGCCGGCATTTCAAGCCGAGCGCCGGTATATGTCGTCATATCCGGCGCCCAGCAGTGAAGCCGGCAGAACCAGGGATACAGAGACCTCGCGATCTCACCGCTGGACAAGCCCAAGGTAAGTGAACTTCAAAGGGGGGGGTTAGAGAGTCAGAAGAGGTAGATAGGAAGTGAGAAGGGGTAGATAAGGATAGATTGGGAGGGAGAGGGGGTAGATAAGGATAGATTGGGAGGGAGAGGGGGTAGATAAGGATAGATTGGGAGGGAGAGGGGGTAGATAAGGATAGATTGGGAGGGAGATGGGGGTAGATAAGGATAGATTGGGAGGGAGAGGGGGTAGATAGGATAGATTGGGAGGGAGATGGGGGTGGATGGGATACATTGGGAGGGAGAGGAGATAGTTAGGATTGATTGGGAGGGAGAGGGGGTAGATAGGATAGATTGGGAGGGAGAGGGGGGTACATAGGATAGATTGGGAGGGAGAGGGGGGGTACATAGGATAGATTGGGAGGCAGATGTGGTAGATAGGATAGATTGGGAGGGAGAGGGGGTAGATAAGATAGATTGGGAGGGAGAGGTCTTTATGGGACAAAAATGGCGTACGTTCAGCTGTTTGGGGACAAAGTTGACATAATGTGTAACTTAGGTGCTGGTCAGGTTCTATGTGGGCAGTGTGGACACCAGGGTTGGCTTTGGGGTGTGTGACCAGTGATCTATGCCTGTAATTTAGGGGGTTTTATCTATGCCTTTAATGCAGAGTTTATATGTAATTTCCAATTGATTTATATCTGCAACGCTGGGTTTTGTGTCATTCTGTTCATCTGTATCGGCTATATTTCCATACATTATTAATGTTTACCTGCAAATATAGGATTTGCATGTCTTATTCAGTTGATCAATACCTGGAGTGCTGTTTCCATGTGTTGATTATTTGATCTAAACCTTCAGTGCTGAGTGTACATGTGATTTCCAGTTGATATATACCTGCAATGCTGGGTTTGTGTGTTCTGTTGGTTTATACCTGCAATGCTATGTTTCCATACATTATTTATGTATACCTGCAAATACAAGTTTTTTCCCGTCGTGTAGTGTCAGTACCACGGGGTCGCTCTTCCTGGGACAAGGACCTAGAACCGAAGAGGTTAAGATACCTCCTAACCCCTCCTACTCCTCCCTATAAGAGCCCCGGCAACCCTCATACCTCCAGTTTTTTCCTTGTCCCTTGTCAGGGACAGACCTTGTTCCTTGTTTTTTTTGTTTTTTTTCGTTGGTGGGGCACACGGGTTGTGTCCGGGGGTTCCCTCCGATTGCTCCCCGGGTGGTGAGCAGAGCGAGGAGCATCGGCGGACGTTACGGAGCCGTTTAGACGCCGCGCTCTTATGCCGGCAGGTTTTGGAGCATGCGCACAGCGGTGGAACGCACGCCAGAGGGCGCTGCGTTCCACCAAGAGTACTGACACGCTATTGAGCATGCGTGATTCAGTTTCTCTTGTTCAGGGCGCGAAAACTAACTGGTTTTCGCATATATATAGCTGTGCTGCCCAGTCTGACAGCAGAGGAGCTTGTCAACACTGGGATTTCCGTGTCACCAGCCCCCCCACACGGATTGAGGAGTTGTAAGGTAGGATTTAGTTAATCTTACCCTGTTAAATCCTCTGCCCTGTATATTTTCTACTAAAATTTTTTTTTTTTTTGTGTTTTATATTAGATGTCTGGTCCGGTTTCACCAGATAAGCCGGATAAAGAGAAATCTTTTACACCTGCTCCAAAAAAGGCTGTGGTTAAAACCAAACATTTATCGTGCACTGAATGTGCCACTCCGTTGCCGGATGGTTGTAAGAAGAAATTTTGCAATGCCTGCTCTGCTGAGAGTTTGGCAAAAGAAAAACAAAGACATGCAGTCTTTTTTAGGTTGGTTCCAGGACAACCTGGCGCAAACGTTTGAAACGTTTAAAGCAGCAGCAGCTACACCTGTGGAACCCGTTAAACTTAAATCCCACAAACGTAAGAGGGTATCATCCCCTCATTCTGATTTATCCTCTGGGGAGGTTTCTAGTTCATCCTATTCAGCTTCATCTAGTGGGGAGTCAGAGGATGAGACCAATTTTCCTCCACAGGAGCTGCGTAAATTTGTTAAGGAAGTCTCACGGCTTTTTCAGGATTCAGACCTGTCAGCGCACCCCAAAGGGTTGCCCATGTTATCTCACATGCAGAATCTCATGTATAGAGAGTGGAATAATCCAGGCAAAAGAGCCTTTATATCAAAGCACTCTAAGCAGCTTATTTACCTTCAGGGCGATGAAAAATGGGAAGATATCCCTAAAGTAGACGTCCAGATAGCCCAGCTTTCCAAACGTACGACCATTCCCATTAGTGAAGTGGCTGGTCTTAAGGATCCTATGAATAAGAGGGCAGAAACGTCTTGCAGACGGATTTACCAATCATCTGGATTCCAGTGTAAAGTGGCGTTGTCTAGCGCATCTGTGGCTAAAGCGCAGGGTGTCTGGTTGCAGTCCTTAGAGGGCAGTCTTTCAGAATCTATGGATGAAGGTTTGTCTAAACTATTTAAAAACCTGACACTGGCTAATAGCTTCCTGCTGGAAGCTGCAGAAGAGGGCCTTAAGCTTTCAGCCCGTAACATGGGTTTGTCTTCCGTTGCCAGAAGGGCATTATGGCTACGTTCCTGGGCAGCAGATACTGCCTCCAAATCTACTCTATGCGATCTGCCCTTTGAAAGAACCAAGCTATTCGGTTCTTCCTTGGAGGAACTGATCAGACACATGTCTGATACTAAAAAGGCACTTCCTCAGGATAGGAAAAGCAGATGGAACAAGCGATACCAGTATAGACCTTCCAGGCCTTTTCAACCAGTTTTCAAGACTCAAGCCTTTCGTAAACAACACGAGAGAAAGTTTCAGGAACACCCTAAGAAACCAGAGGGTAGGAAGTTCTGACGGTGTTGGAGGTCGTCTGCAATGGTTCCTACCAAAATGGAGGCAAACCACAAACAATTCCTGGGTCCTCAGGATCATTGCGGACGGGTACAGGATAAAGTTTTCCAGTTTTCCTCGTCCTCTGTTCCTGATTTCGTGTTACCCCTCTCAGGTGAAGAACTCAGCACCGTTTGCCGAAAGCCTTACCCTTCTAAAAAAGGGTGTCATAGAGCCTGTTCCAAAGTATCAGGAGTTTCAGGGAGTTTATTCCCGTCTCTTCCTGGTCTCAAAGCCGGATGGGTCCTTCCGTCCAATTCTGGATTTAAAGAAAGTCAATGCGTATATTCCTTACCCGCCTGTTGAGACAAGGGGACCTTATGGTTACGTTAGACCTAAAAGATGCCTATCTCCATGTGCCTATCGCCATAGCCTCCAGGAAATATCTCAGGTTTGCCATAAGAGTCGGGACAAGAGTTCGTCATTTCCAGTTTACTGCTCTCCCTTTTGGCCTGTCGTCAGCTCCTCGGATCTTCACAAAGCTTTTAACTCCTATTGCAGCGGCTTTACGGAAAGAGGGGATCACAGTCGTCCCTTATCTAGACGACTGGCTGCTAAAAGCAAGTTCTTCTCAGGAGCTCCGGGCACATCTCAGCTTTACGACCCGATGCTTGGAGGAACACGGCTGGATCATAAATTACAAAAAGTCCAACCTGATTCCAACTACGAAGATCCAGTTTCTGGGGCTCATAGTGGATTCCGTCTCTTCGAGGCTTTATCTCCCGCGCTCCAAGATCAAGAAGATAAAGACTCAGGTTTCCTTTCTGCAACAAAATCCAACCCTTTCCTTCAGGTTGGCTATGAGTATCCTGGGCAGTCTTACAGCGTGTATTCCGGCAGTAAGCTGGTCCAAAGCACAGTTGAGACCCCTGCAATGGGACATCCTACAACAGTGGTCCAGGAGACCGGAGGATCTAGATGTTACCTTCACGGTATCCAGGGAGGTTTTACTCCGGCTGAATTGGTGGAAAGCGAAGGAGCGCCTCACCCAAGGGCGATCTTTTCTACCACGTCATTGGGGGGTCACCCTCACCACGGATGCCTCCAAGGTAGGCTGGGGAGCTCATCTACTCGACCTCTGCAGTCAGGGCAGCTGGTCCTTAATCGATCAAGCCCAATCATCAAACTTTCGGGAACTGAAAGCTGTGTTCCTGGCACTCAAGACCTTCGGTCCAAGATTACGGGGGAAAGCTGTGAGAATCCAGTCCGACAATGCCACCACAGTCTCATATATAAACAGACAGGGTGGCACCCGGATTCCAAGGCTACAGGACCTTTCAGACCATCTCATGCGCTGGGCCCAAAGAAACCTGGAGGATTTAGCAGCGACACATATCAAAGGAGTAGACAACTGTCTGGCAGACGATCTCAGCAGATCTCGTTGCTCCCAAGCAAACTGGTCCCTGGACAAGAGCATTTTTTCTCTCCTAGTTCAAAGATTCGGCCTACCAGATATAGACCTTATGGCGACCAGACAAAACAGGAAATTGCCAGTTTTCGCCTCCCTTTACAGGCAGGACAATCCCCCCCTGCTAGACGGAATGTCAGTGGTTTGGTCTTTCAAGATGGCTTATGTGTTTCCTCCAGTAGCCATGATTCCTCGGATCCTCCTAAAGATTCGGGTAGACAGAGCCAGGGTTTTAGCTATTCTCCCTTATTGGCCGAATCGAAGTTGGTTTTCGGAGCTGCTCAGTATGGCGATTTCAGTATGGGAGCTGCCAGTTTCCTCCCATCTTCTGGAAAACAAGAACCTGTCCAAGGATGTTCTTCTGCAGTTCAGATTGACGGCCTGGCTGCTGCAAGGATGATCCTCCAGAGCAGAGGCATTTCCAATTCTATGTCAGAAATCCTCTTGGGTTCAGTACGAAGATCTACGTCCACTATTTATCTTCGAGTCTGGAATAAATTTCTCCACTGGTGTGTCTCCAAAGGTTTGGATTTCTCTTCTCCCCCCACAAGTTCTGTTCTGGATTTTTTGCAGGAAGGTTTTTCAGCGGGTCTCACAGTCTCGACGCTTAAGGGACAGGTTTCAGCCCTGAGTCATTTTCTCCTGTCGGAGTTGACGTCCCAAGTTCTCGTCAGGCGTTTTTTTAAGGCTGCCATCATTCAACGGCCTCCCAGACGTTCGCATTTTCCCTCCTGGGATTTGTCATTGGTCCTCCAAGCACTCTGCTCTGAACCATTCGAACCTTTGGAAGAGGTATCTCTAAAATTTTTATCCCTCAAGACGGCTTTTTTGGTTGCCATTACCTCAGCGAGGAGGGTCAGTGAACTTCAAGCTCTTTCCGCGGCTCCAGAATTTACTATTTTCCACCAAGATAAAGTCGTCCTGTATGTTAAACCTTCTTTTTTGCCCAAGGTTATCTCTGAAGCTAATGTCAATCAGCCATTAATTTTGCCCTCTTTCTTCCCGTCTCCTTCAACTCCGGAAGAATCACTCTGGCACACTTTAGACGTCCACAGAGCTCTACGAATTTATATAGACCGCACTGCTTTTTTCCGCTCCATGGATCAATTGTTTGTTAATTATTTTGGTAGATCCACAGGCAATGCGGCCTCCAAGCACACGATATCTCGATGGCTTTCCGACACTATTCGCTTAACCTACTCTCTCAGTGGTCAGGTTCTTTCATCCCGCATTACTGCTTACTCCACCAGAGCTATGGCTACATCCTGGGCTGAAAGGTCTTCGGCATCTCCAGAAGAAATATGCAAAGCAGCTACTTGGTCTTCCTTTCACACGTTTATCAAGCATTACCGGCTAGACATCTTCTCCTCCTCTGATGCTGACTTCGGGCGTAAGGTGCTTCAGGCAGTTACCTCGTGACCGTTTTTTCCCCACCCAGGAGGGGTCATCTTGCTATATCCCCGTGGTACTGACACTACACGACGGGAAAAATAGTAATTTTACTTACCGTAAATTCTTTTTTCCTTAGTGTAGTGTCAGTACATATATCCCTCCCTGTGCATTTTTGTATTAAAATTATTTTTTTGCAAGCTATCTTGTGTTTCTTGGTACTTTCTGGAGGTATGAGGGTTGCCGGGGCTCTTATAGGGAGGAGTAGGAGGGGTTAGGAGGTATCTTAACCTCTTCGGTTCTAGGTCCTTGTCCCAGGAAGAGCGACCCCGTGGTACTGACACTACACTAAGGAAAAAAGAATTTACGGTAAGTAAAATTACTATTTTTTTTTATCTCATTCAGTTGCATGTGCTGTTTCCATGTGTTGTTTATTTGATCTATACCTGAACTACAGGGTGTAAGTAAAAGAGCGCTATGGTTTAGTGAATGAGGGGACAAAGGGACTCTGGGGATGATTACAGGGGAGAGGACCTCTCAATGTCATGGTGCAGTCAGAAGGAGGGAACACTGCACTGACTCTCACTGTCTTCCCCTGATCTGCAGTCAGTGTGGCAAATATATTGGCAGCAGGGTCTAATATTAATATATATTGGCTGCAGGGGCTAATATTAATATATATCGGAAGCTGGGACTAATGTTTATATATATCGGCAGCAGGGGCTAATATTAATATATATTGGCTGCAGGGCCTATTATCAATAAATATTGGCTGCAGGGGCTGATATTTATATATATTGGCTGCAGGGACTAATACTATATATCGGCAGTAGGGGCTAATATTAATATATGTTGGCAGCAGGGTATAATTTCTATGTATATCGGCAGCAGGGTATAATATAAGTATGTATCCGCAGCAGGGGCTAATATTAATATATATCCGCAGCAGGGGTTAATATTAATATATATCTGCAGCAGGGTCTAATATTTATATATATTGTCAGCAGGGGCTAATATTAAAGAATGAAAAATAACTGTCACTTTAGCTGTTATTTTGAAATCATATTTTAATCACAGTCTTTACTTCAAAGAGATAAGTGCATATTATGTAGTTAAAAATGCACGTCTAACGTGTGTGTGTGTATATATATATATAGTGTATATGTACCGTTTTATAATTGGCCCCCCTACTTTGGTCCCTGGCCCCCCATGTGCCCCTCCTAAATATGAAACCTGGAGACGCCACTGGAAGGGGAAATGCAATGCAACATACTGTATTGGTATGGTGGGGGGTCACATTAGTACAGTTATGAGAGGGCAAAATAGGACACAAAGTAAAAACATAACCAATAATGGAACGGGGTTTGTAACTTGGAAAGAACATAAGTGTAATGAGGAGTGGGTTCAATAAGATATAGGAAGTTAAAAGTAAAAAAAGTAATTGGAGATAAAGAAATGATAGAGACAAACAGAGGATAAGAGTACTAAATATATGAAATTTTATATGTAAAACGTGAGAGGAAGTGACAGGAGATATAAAAGGCCTGTATGATGAAAAATTACATAAGAAAAGGGAGGTAGGGGCAGAAAGAGGAAGAAAACACATTTGTAGAATGTTGAATCATACAGTGGAGTGGTATAAGGAGGTGGGAGAAAACATATTGTAAGCCTAAAGGTGTACAATGTATATGTGAAGTTATCTTTCCTAGTATTTTGTACCAGACCCCACAAATCCTAGAAACAGAAGAGATAAGTAAGAACAATGCATTATACAAAGCAAAGACAAAGCCTTGACAGGTTCATCTAACACAATGAGACTATAGCTTCATAGACCATTAATAAAGTTGTCAAGCAGACTAAATGTGATTATGTGGAGGTCTCTGAAAGAAAAAAGTGACCGTTCCAGTATGTTTCCATTTTGTACGTCGGATAAACTCATAATCCTTTCACACACAGCGGCTTTATTACATTGTACCAGATTTACAGACATCTTTGTAAGTATCTCTGAAGTTTAGCTTAAGAATCCACTTTCCTATGTTTAAATGCTCAAGTCATTGAGACCTGGATTTAAACTCGGAATCTTCAACCTTTACTTGTTCCATTTGTTTTACAAAACAAAAAAAATGGTTTGAACCATGTGAAGGTATAAGTATATTTGCATTATGTCTCCACTCATTTCTAATTTAATGGATGGCAGCAAAGGGCCCCCTGGACTGTTCGTGAATATGACGACTAGACTTGGGGGGAAAAAGGGTAATTCCTACCTCTTTCCTGCCTGAATCTAAAGGACAGGGACTTAACAGCTTTGTTCCTGCAAAAAGAAAAGGAAGAAAAAAACAGTAGTAGTGGACAGGTTTTCGGGTACAGATGAGGACGTAGGCAGTTCACTTGGATTTATTGAGGAACCTACAAGGTTTATGGCAGACAATGCTTGTTTAAATATGACCAGAATTTTTTTTGTCAAAGATGACCAGACCAGAGTGGAGATTGAATATGTAAAGCACTCACTTTACATAAGGAAGTATTAGTTTATTGAGGCTGCCGATCGGTCTCTGACCTTTATTCATAATGGAAGTTTTGTATGATCATGCCCAAGATTTCCGATGTGAAGATCTTGAATGGCAATTCCAGGCTGGCTGCTTTCTCAGGAGTTAGGTTACGTCACGTGACCCCATGGTAAAACCGAGGCTGCTTGCACAGTGTACGAGCAGCCAGAGATAAAGCTGCTGGAGAAGTGAGAGGTAAGCAGGGGCAGGTGGTATGTATATCTGTATATACCGTAAATGTATTTATGTATGTGGGCATGAATGTATATTGTGGTAAAGTGTATGGGAAAGTGGTGGATGGGGTGTATATCTCACCTGGCTTTCTCAGCCAGGCACAGTAGCAGAAATCCAGAAGGATACATGTTGCTTTAGCAGGGCGTAGTCTGCTAGGGCTCTTTTGTTTAAAGTTACATGGGCTGGATTTCTTGGACTGGAGGACAGGTTGGAAGTGGGAGAGCTTCAGTCCACACCCCTAGTCCACTACGGGTTTTCCTTACTCCCAGGGGTTCTCAGGTGAGGCTTCCTATGCTTATTACTAGGAAGGAAGCCTTAAAAAAGAGGGCTGTTAGGTTTGCAGGGTGTAGGAGAGACTGAGTCAAGGAGCAGCTACACCCAGCGCTGCAGCCCACCAGGTATGAACCTTTCCCTATGGACAACTTGTTATTTTGCTTGGTGCCAGACCTTAGGGGTTATAGTGAGGTATCCTGATGTTTACTTAGAGCCGGACAGGCTTAGAGTTTGTTTTGTTTGCAAGGTGCTCTGTGCCTAAATCATTTAAATAAACACCCTCTTGAACTTTTGAAACCTGCTGCCTATGTGAATACTGTCATTGCCACCCCATGTGTGAGCCGTTCCCTACAATATGTATAAGTGCGTGTGAGTATAGATGTGTGAGAGCATGGATGTATAATTGTGTATGTAACTATACATATGTAATTGTGTATGTGTGTAAGCATAGATGTACAATTGTGTGTGTGTGTAAGCATGGATGTGTAAGTGTCAGCGTTGAATTGGTGGCACCTTGGAGGCTTCTGGTGAACCCCCTGCTGGGCTAAAGGCCTAGCAGCTTGCAGGTTGTTATAATTAAGTGTTAAATGTTAGTGTTGTTTGGTCATTCTGGCATTGGGAGTTAATAAAGTTGTAGCCAATGCCCTTACTCACAACAATGGCGTTTGTCTTTTTTCAAGGTGGGTGAGTGATAGGGTTGGGATACAAGGACTCCGGACCTAAGCTGTCATGACATTAAATTAAGCAATACTTAACAAATAAAGATAAGAAAATGACTTGTGCTTAAATCTAAACATGCAGATACACACATTAAATACATTAAAAACATTAGGCTTTATTGCTGTGTTTTGGCCAAGAAAAACAAGCTCACTTGCCAAGGCACTCCACGATAGGGGATTAAAACAGCATTACTTAACTGATGTTAAATTGCTGGACTTCCAGACCAAGTGAAAATTTGTGATAAGACAAGGGGTATGGTTTATGACACACACTCATATCAGCCATTTTATGTTAGCTAGGTATCAGTATTTGTTCTCATGTGCCACGTGGCAGGTGAGCTTGTGTGCTGTAGCAAAAACATAGGTAATTTGTCATCCTTTGGAAAACATAACTTTGATTCTGAATGTTGTAGAACTTGCCAGAGCCAGACTGGCAATGAAAAGGAAGTCCTGGCACTTCAAGGTCAGCAGTTGCCTGATGACGTAAGTGAGGACGATGGTTGGGTATGTGTGGCCGGATCCTATATTTTTGAGTATGTGGCAATGCTGGCCAGCGGCCCACTGTACCAGATGGCTAGCCTGGGACTGAAAACTTCTATTAAATGCTGTAAGATTATATGAAGTTTACTGAGTTGGAACATAGCACATTAGGCAAATGTGTGCATTAACTAATGGAAAATGTATTCTGTGTCTACAATATTATATCCTCAATCTTTTTCTGAAGGCATAAATGATGAAGTGACTATCGATGGATTCCTACATGCATTTATTACCACAACACACTTTTTAACAGGTTGGAGCTCTCAAAAACCAGACACATTATAGCATTACACTGTAAACCGTAAACCACCAAAATTACTACTAGGAAATAACATAATATTATTTAGATCATTTTTACAAACGGGTTCAGATGTAATAATAATTGAAAAAAATCTTATATTTTGGGAATATCTGTAATAAACTCCTTTAACCAATAAATTATGATTAAAGGCTATTAATCACTTTCTCTGAGCTAGTAGTTCAGGAGACATCAGACTGTGAGGTCAAGATTAAGATCAGACACATGTCTTGAATACTGGTCTTTATCAAAGGTCATCTTAGATAAAGACCAGTTTGGTTGAAATGTTGGGGAGCTCTCTTACCGTCTCTGCTTTCCTGTCATTGTCGTGTTTGCCTATATATATACATGTGTTCTTTATACACTTTTACTTATTTTTGGTGATATAAATTATATATATATATATATATATTGTGTTATGCATTTTTTATCATTAGATAAAGAACTTTTAATACATATTATTTAAATATATATTGCTGATTTAAATCTGTAAACACCATCATATAGGTTTAATTACAAATCCGGGAGCTTCCCTTGATAGATGGGCTAGCCGCAAATAAGGAATATGTGGGTGGGGAGTAGGAGGGGAAGTAGATTGGGAGCGGGCACAACAAAATGCTTCTCTACTGTCTGGATAAAGAGGAAAGTGACCAGAGGACCTGGGGATAGTTTCCAGGTATATTAATTTGGAGAAGACAAATCCACTATAAGGGTACCTTGGTAATGGCTAAGATAGGGCAAGCAGATAAGCATTCATGGGAAGTTCTGAGCTCTGGCTACCTAGACCCTACCCTTGTGGGGCGCAGCCAGCACTACCAGCTGATGTCGTGGATGGATGGTCCAGCAGACTTCGGTAGGCTTTCCTGCTGGCATCGCAGGCGGTCCTGCTGACATCAGTGGGCGTTCCCATTTATGTCATGGAACACACCCATGTAAGAAAGAAATGGGCGGGGAGTGGGGCGTGTCAAGACCCCGCTTCTGTGACCCAGAAGGTTTCTCCCGGAGTCTCTGGGCGAGAACCCGGAGAGTTCCCAGGTATATACGTAAGGTTTCCCGTATCTGGTGTGATTTAAAAACAAAAGTTTGGTGGCGATGGTACACCATTCAACAGTTGGTGTACATAGTATATTTCCTGAGATTGTTTGTTTGAACCTGGATTACTTGAACATCAACACATTAGCAGTGATTTTGTATACTTACAGCACCAAAGCAAATGGTATTTATCTTGTAGGTACATATTGCTTTATTCTGGGCATATTCTCCTTTATGAATCATCCAAAAACTGTAAATAGCCCAATAGATATCAAGAATACAGTCTTGATGTCACATCTTATTTGATGTGTTCTATGAAAAATACAACAAAAACTCTTTTTTTCAATATACAGAATTACATATTCTCCCAAAAAACTGTAATCAGAATTGGCCACATTGGCCCCTTTCATTTTTATTTATACTTATTTATACTATATTTAATTAATTATTTTACTATGATTTGAGAATGTATATGCTAAGCGTTTCTGACAGAACGTATGAATCTAGCTATGATATATACATTCAGGGTATACTTCTTCATGGCATACAGTGAAACGGGAAGTTGGAAGAACTGACAGGCATTCATAGAAATGGCACGATCGCAAATCCTCTCTTCCTTATCTTACCAGTTCTATTCTTCATGTGTGCACTCAGTATAAAGAGACGGGAACTCACTTCTATTTCTCTGTCAAAGGCTGTCAGTTCTTTCATTCACAGCTGTCAGCCACTATAGCATAGAGAATAAAAATGTATTAAAAGTATTCATATGTGTGTGGAATGGGAAGCTGCACTTGGAATGTGGGCTTTAGCTATATATGAAATGGTTTGTGTATCTATCGATTGGCAGGGCCGGACTGGCCCACCGGGATACCGGGAAATTTCCCGGTGGTCCGGCAGGTCCGTGGGCTGGGCAGTCGGCAGACTAACCCTGAAGACAGCCGCTGAGCGGCTGCAAATGGCATTGAAGGCCCCCCTTGGCACCAGGCGTGGGCTGGGCAGGGGGGCAATTGCCCCCCAGGCTGCCCGAAATCTAATCAAAGCGGCCGCTGGGTGCTGATGCGGCTGGCCGGCTGGCATTAGCACCCAGCAGCCGTGTGCGATGGCCGTCTAGTGATGGGAGCAGCTCCGCCCCCTCGCACTGACCTTTCACCCCTCACGCTGCTCCCATCACTATGCGGCCATCAGACTGCTGGGAATGTAATCTAAACGGCCGATACGTACTGATGCCGCCGGCCGGCTCTGCTTTAATACTTTTTTTTTTTTTTTTTTTTTACTTTATATGGCAAGCCGATCCAGCTTACCATATAAATAAAAATAAAAAAAAGTGTTAAAGTAGCTCCGGCCGGCGGCATCAGTACGCATCGGCCGTTTAGATTACATTCCCAGCAGTAGGATGGCTGCATAGTGATGGGAGCAGCGTGAGGGGTGAAAGCTCCGCCCCCTCGCACTCAGACTGCTGCAGCACCGGATGTCAGGTCAGTGACATCCTGTCAACATAGAGGAGAACAGTGTGCAGCTACCAGAGGACGGAAGTCAAGAGAAGTAGAAGGTCAGTAAACCAATGTATTTTTTGTACTGTATAATTTTTTTTGTATTTGTTAAAAACAAAAAAAATCGGCATGTGTGTGTATGTAAGTGTGTCCCCCTATATGCCACTCTGCCTCCAGAAATGCCTTATATCCCCCTATATGCCACTCTGTCCCATCATATGCCTTTTAACCCCCCTATATGCCAGAGTTGCATATAGGGGTATAAGGCTTTTCTGGAGGCAGAGTGCCCCATGATATGCCTTTTAACCCCCTTCATGCCACTCTGCCTCCAGAAATGCCTTATACCCCCTATATGCCACTCTGTCCCATGATATGCCTTTTAACCCTCTATATGGCAGAGTGGCATATAGGGGGTTAGAAGGCATATCATGGGACAGAGTGGCATATAGGGGGTATAAGGCATTTCTGGAAGCAGAGTGGCATATAGGGGGTTAGAAGGCATATCAGGGGGGCAGAGGTGCATAACTCGGGGGTAGGTTGTCAAATGAAAGGAAATAAAAACCAAACATGTCTCAATCATAGCTTTTATTAAATATGGAAAAAAATAGTCTACATGAATTAATAAAGAAATAAAAGTTTCTTACCAGGATATCGTGAAGAATAATGTGATCAGTGTTTTGTTCCACTGAATTAAATGGAACTTTTTCATCTAAAAATGTTCGCAGTAGCAAATGTTTTGATCCCATTATGTGTAATGTATTTAATTTATTAGGGCCTTTTAACACTTTTGCTTTCTGGCATTTTAATACAAATAATGAGATAAAAAGAATGACGAATAGTGTGACGCGGGTATGTATAAGGGGTGCGTGTGGGTATAAGAGCTTGACCGTGAGATAAACTATATGGGGCTGGTCTCCAAATTTTTCCAGGGCTGCTTTTCAGTCCCAGTCCGGCCCTGTCGATTGGTCATTGTGACTGTCCTTCTTTCTCTGCAGAATTGTAAAAAGACCATAATCAGTGACCTCCCCTGGGTTAGCCCCCCCATATTAAGAATTTTAACAAAAAAACATTCAATTTGTTCGATTTTGTTAGATCAGGTTAGATCAGATGGGAATACATATGGGTCGGCCCCCCCTCAACTGAAATTTGGAAATTATTTTGTTGATTTTGGTAGATATTCATTACATCCGGTAAGATCAACTGTGTTTTTTTTTGTTAGATCTATCACGCAGGAAGCAGCATTCACAATCCTATTTTGTATGCGGGAGGATAGGAACACATATTTTGGATGAAAATAATGGCTATTGTAAGGTTTTCTTTGTGAGACAGCACCTTAAGAGTAAGGTTCTGTTCCTTTTTTATTTTGTCAATTCTTTTGTATCCATTTGTAAAGTTTTCCTGTTTCTTGCTTAAATCCTATATCCTTCCCCTAAAATATGTAAAATATAGTGGTGGCTTTTGGTGAAAGTGAGCAAAAGATTGATAGCAGATGGTAATAACATTTTCATGGGTTTTCTTTATTTGAGATAGGTCGTACATCATACTTTTTGATGCATTGAATTGCAATATGTCATTTCATTACATTTTACTTATACAGTGCTAGCAGATTCTGTAGTGCTATTACAATATGAGACAGTGAAAATTAAAAATTACATTAAAAACCACAGTATACAAAATGTTAAGACAAACTTGTCCAAGGAGAAGGCGCATATGATCTATTAGGAAATTGAAGGGGAATAAGACTGCTTGGGTGCAGATGATTTGACTGTAGCAAACATTATGTAGAGAAGTGGCACAGAGATGTAGGAGGTGGAGAGAACCAATGGTTTCTTTAGAAGTTGTTGATATTAGGTTGGTAGATCATATGCTTCCCTAAACCAGTGAGTGAAAGGCAAGCGTAGGAGGCCGGTTATTAGGGAGTTGCAATAATCTATTCGGGATAGCACAAGGAAGTTAATTAGTATTTGCCACTTGTAAGAAACTCAAAGGTTAATAAATCTTTGAGCTTCCTCTTTTTTCAACTGCATGAACTTAACACTCCTGCACAGGGGAGTAACTAGACACCACATGGCCCCCGTGCGAAAATTGCCCAGGGCCTTCACCCTCACCAATTGCCGCAAGCTGCTTATCAGTGCCATCCTATCCCTCAAACAGCCTACCTGTGCCATCTTCACCCCAGCTTATTGGTGCCCAAAATAGCCTATCTGTGCCATCATTGCCCTCAAACAGCTTGTCTGTGCCTTATTTGCCTCGCACCCCCCTGCAGCATACACTCTGGCACACATACTATATGTAAACACGCTTCGACAAATTTACACATATACATGCTTACATATGCACTTACTCATACTCATTAAACACACACATCCTGTCACACCACTTATATAAACATATCTATGTTAAAACACACACTCTGTATCACACCACTTACATGTCTATGCTTACACACACACATCTATGTTAACACACAAACTTTTTCACAGACATTGTTTAGAACGGGCTCTTCCAACCTTGACCGACCCGGTTCGGATAAGCTATAAACAATTTTAAAGCAGCAAGGGGGACACGAACAAGTGGTTACCATGGCCCCCAGAGAAATGGCCCCTGTTGCAGTTGCAACCCCTGTAGTTACACTCAACTGCAGGAGCATAGGTGTATGTGAGTTCAAAGTGATTTTTTGTGAATGAAAAAGTTGTGAGGTGACTTTGGTGAGTTGACCAACTTGCCTACATTCACATTTAGTGAAGTCATAAAAAAGTGAGAAAAGCATTTTATAAAACATGATAAATGACTTCATGTTAATACTAACACTTGCTGCAATTTTCTTTGGTCACATAATGTTGTATGTATTTATACAATACCTAAAATGTACTGAAACCCATAAAAGTCCTCTGCTGCCATCTGCTGATCAAAATATAATTTGCTAGGACAACTTTCAAATTTAATTTTCTTTCACAAAGAGAACGAGGGTCTTTTTCCCCAGAACAAAGTCATATGTGACCCCTTTCATCCGTTCCTGGCTGGGAAGGCTTGGTCTTCTTGGTAATCTGAAGAGAGGAGAAAAAAAAAAGAGTAATTGAAAATCAAAAGCAAAGGAGCTCCCTGGACTGGTAAGGAAGGGGCACATGACTTCTAGCCTAGTCCTGAGAGTTAGTCTGCACCCTCCCTCCTTGTTGGGTGAGTCTTTCATGTTAGCAACGGAATAAGTGTTTCAATTCGGACAGATGCTTCCAGCTCTCTTGAGCTGAGAGCCCCCAGATGAACTTCTGTGACTCCTTCAGGGGGTGGTCCGATGATGCGGGGAACCAGTTCTTTTAC
Source organism: Sceloporus occidentalis (assembly GCA_023333645.1). Classification (NCBI taxonomy): domain Eukaryota; kingdom Metazoa; phylum Chordata; class Lepidosauria; order Squamata; family Phrynosomatidae; genus Sceloporus; species Sceloporus occidentalis. Next base: position 2,553,950 of record JALMGF010000033.1, read on the forward strand.
TCTCCCCCTCCTGGGTGTACGTTGCTGGATGACACAGTGCCTCCTCCCACGCTTCCTATGCGTCAACGCTGTGAAGCTCTGTTTCTGCGCATTCGTCATGACGCAACTTAATGCCCCCCTCTTGTACGTCATGCGTCATGACGTGGCATCATGAAGCCTCCAAACATATAAAACACACACTACATGGAAGTAAACACAGCTTTTAATTGATTCTCCTGAGGAAGCCACAGATTGGTGAAGAACTACAGAATCGTTGGACATTTGCTAATATCGTTTTGGACTCTTTTGTTTGACGAGCGAGCTTTATGTTGTGCCATAGTAATTTGTAGACTTGGGCACCAGGGGGGTCTTCGTTGTCGTCTTCGGCAAAAAAAAAAAAATCGTATTCCACGAATATTCACCCGTTCCTGTATTCTCTTCGGGCGAATATTCGTGGAAGGGACCAGGGAGATTAGTAGATGAAGACGACCGCGAAGATTCTTCGTGTTGTGTGTCTTCGTCTACGTTTTACTGCCGCTATCTTCTTTTCTTCATGTCTATGAAACGAACACGAAAACGCACTCTTCGTCAACGTTTTCATGTTCGCCCGAAGACGAATGCACAAGTCTAGTTATTTGTAAGTGCATTACGATTTATTTATTTTTTCTTTACATGAAGATACTGCACTATTTTGGCTTTTAGTTTTACAGATTTTAAAGAAGTTATTAAAGATACTTTTACTGAATCCTTGATGGGCCTGATTAACTTCATCGTTTGTGAGTTATATTTACATTACAAACCACTGGATGTCATTTAACAATATTGCACTATTGTTTATTTTTTCTCCCCCATGCACATGCGCCCAATGGAGTGTTTTTTTGAGCAGCCGCAGTGCCTTTGGGGGGGGGGTAATTTTTTTTAATTTATTACACCTTTTCACGTGACAATTGGGTTTTCTTTCACTGTCTAAGTGGGTGGACTTGGATTTCATAAAGAATATGGCCTTTCTGGAGCTTTTACCGATTCTGGTGGCTGTGGAACGCTGGTGTTTTGAGCTTGCCAACCGGCAAGTTGTCTTTAGCACAGACTTTCTAAGATGGAGCAGTAGTAGTGTGGCCTCGGAGTTTGTGTAATTTTGCATGAAACACGGTATCAGGCTCATTCTATTTCAGCACTTAACTGGATGTTGGAGTCCAGAGCGCAGGAGTGTAAGAACGCAGTGATGTAAACAAACTTCACAAAGGACACAAGCAGAATGTTTGGTTATAGGTTATTGTAACGGGTTCACCAAGAGAGCTGTAGTAACTCCCAGAGATCACCCACATGTATCCTCCTTTTTGTCCCTGGAATCACTTCCAGCACCAGCCAGCATGCGCACCTTGGAACCCTGCTATGTGTACCCAATAAGTAGACACACAACTACCTTGAATTGAGTACAGCAGGAATGAACAGTTTATTGTAGTAAAACATAGACTCATATAGCCACATAACTTCATTAACATAAATTAACAGATACATGTATTCAGCCCAACCTTTAATCCCCAGTCAGCAATCCTGTTGATGGGATTAATTAAACAATGGAGTTCCTGCCTGTTTGGCAACCAGGCTGGAGCCATCTCTGACTACCTTGGGGCCTTGTATGACAGGTCATTCTGTCTCATATCTCCCCTTTTAAAAAGAAGACTGAACTGGGGCCAGACCCCAACCGGGTCTGCATCCAGTTCAGTCGGACAGCACAGCTCCGTCGCTCCTGGAGTTGTGGATGCAGGGGGCTGGCAAAAGGCACCTGTCCCACTAACCAGTCCTGGGGTGCACTTAGAGACTGGGGAGTTCGGGTCCCAGATGAGGACAACAGTCCCACTCGCCAGGGCAGGGAGACAGGGTCCATAATCTGTAGGTAGCAGGCTTGCTTTCAGTCCTCTCCAGGGGCCCCAGTGATGAACAGTTCCGTCACACACTCCATCACATATCTTATTTTTCTGGGGGAGACTGACGTCTGATTAGACCCCACACTGTTTGACTCTGAAGTCAGTCTGTATACCTGGACCACCACTGCCAGCCACAAATTGGTACTCCCCAACACAATGTAACAAAACAGCAGAACTCACCCGCCTGCCCTCTGCCTCTCCCGAAAAATATAACTGCCGCTGGAGAGAATTGACAATTGCACCTTCTCTCTGGAGTCTTCTCAGCCGCTGGGGAGATGACAGGGTGGCGGGGGCCCCTTCAATCAGGGTTGGGGATCCGAGCCAGCTGCCCAGCAATTCTGGGGACCACAGGTGGCAACCACAGTCTCATCCACCTGAAGGGGATACATGTCCCCCAGTGCTGGTTTTGTACCATCCTCTGGTGGAGGGACGTCTGATGAGGGAGGGCAGAGGCCAGCTGCACTCTGACCAGGAGAAAGCTCTTCTATAGGGTTTGCAGGCACCTCCAGTGCTGGTAGTGAGGGGCCGTCCTGCCTCTCTCCTGTTGCCAGTATTTCGGCTGCGGTGGTCTGAGCGGGCACTGCGGGAGCGTCATTGTCAGACTCAGGAACAAGGGGGAGGAGTGGGCAGAGAACAGCAGTACTCTGCCCTGTTGCCAGCGCTTCTGCTCGGGAGTGTGGATCTGGGCCAACTGCCAATCATTCCGGGGACCCAGGTGTGGAGACCGCAGTCCCATCAACTACCACAGTCTCTGGGGCTGCCTGACTGGACCCTACAAGGTTGCTGTGGTCAGGCTCGGGAAACAGGGAAAGGAGCAGGCAGATGCCAGCGGCACTCTGCCTCGATGGCAGCTCTTCTGCTGGGTGGGTGCTTGTGGAGACCGCAGTGCCAGCTACTACACCCAGAAAACTTTCTTCCTTTTGCTGGGAAGGGAAGCCAATTGCAAGCCCTCCCAGACCAACATCCTCAGATGTAAAATCAATTAAATCCACAGTCTCTGGATCTGGTTGTGGTGTACAGTCACATAGTTCCGCTATCGGATCTGGGTTAGCTGTCCAGTAACCCTGTGACTCAGGAGCAGATACCGCAGTCCCATCCACCCCTCCTGGGTCAACATCCTCAGGTGACCACTCAGTAAAATCCATGAAATCCATGGTCACTGGGGAATACTGTTGCACATGGTCGAACAACTCTTGATATGCCTGTTCCAGTTCCCATTCTTGTGTGACCAAATAATCCAGGTCAGCCCACAGCTCAGGCACGTATGGGATATCCTCCGCCCTTCGCTCCTGGACGTCTTCCCCCCCCCGACACTCCGATGCACTACCGAAGTCGGGATCTTTTTCTATAATTTCCAATAATAATCCCGGGCCGCCGAAGCCATTGCCCTCTGTGAGACCTTTATCTTCCAGCCCCAGGCACAGCTGTGCTGCGTACCACCGCAGAGCCCGATATCCATCGTCCAACCTCAGCTCTGTCTGGACCAGAACCTCCAGCTCAGCCACCCATTCCTCTTTGGGCTGCTTCCCCAAGAACGGCATCCGCAACTTCCGCTGGAGCCAAAACCTTTCCTCAAAAGTTGGGAGGCTTTTCCCCTTGAACTTAATTTCCAGGTGGAGAACCTCCCTCCAGAGCTTCAGGCGGGCACAATTCCTCTGGATCAGCGCTGCGTAGCTGACTTCCATTCTCTTTCCTGGAGATAGATCCCAGTGCAAAGGAAGTGTCCCTCAGACTAGGACGCAATCCCGCCGCTTGCCACCAATGTAACGGGTTCACCAAGAGAGCTGTAGTAACTCCCAGAGATCACCCACATGTATCCTCCTTTTTGTCCCCAGAATCACTTCCAGCACCAGCCAGCATGCGCACCTTGGAACCCTGCTATGTGTACCCCAGGGCTTGACAAATTTGTTGTGAATCTAGGCGCCAGGTAAAAAAGTTAGGAGCCAGGATTTTTTTTAAACTAACAGTTGGTCAGGAGTGATCTGATCATCATCAGCCCACTTACTAAAATCACAGCGTTTGACCTGGAAGCACCCTGGACTTTCAGGTCAGTGCTGGTTTGTTTTTTTTAATAAATTTTTTTTTTTTTTTAACTCTTTCGATGCTGATGTTCCATTGGAGCACAGCATTGACTGATATTTAGTCCCCACAAGCTTGTGGGGACAAATGTTAACCCCTGCAATGCCAGGAATGTGCCATACACAATTGTGGCATTGAAGGGGTTAACGCTGCACTGTTGCTCTCATGGAGCGATCAGGCAGCAGCGGGGTGTTGGGGCTGCTCTCCACACTCATGTGGAGACCGAAGAACCCTCTCCCCTGTCCCTGAAGCTGCCTCTGGCAGCTGGGACTCAATTGCTGGTCTATAGACCAGCCACTGCAGGGAGGGGAGCCTTTGATGACTGCTGTAGGCTTCCATGCCTACAATAATCATCAAAGGGCTTATGGAGGCTCGTTTTTGCTGTTGCTGGCCTGCCTGGGCTTCTAGGCAGACCACCAGCAGCAGAGCCCCCTGCAAAACGGGAATTAAATCCTAAATGCCGCGATCGCGGCATTGAAGGGGTTAACGCTGCACTGTCGCTCTCATGGAGCGATCAGGCAGCTGGGGGTGTTGGGTCAGGTCCCCACACTTGTGTGGGGGCCCAATCAACACACAACCCCCTTCCCTGAAGCTGCCTGTGGCAGCTGAAAACACGATTGCTGGGTTTGCAGCAACCGCGTTTTCAGCCTACAGGATCACTCCGTGGGAGTGATCTCAGGCTCGGGGGCGGGCTCTGAGTGGCTGTGCTGTCTGCCCGGACTCCTGGGCAGACAGCAGCAGCAGCGCCCCCGTGTGGTAGCTCAGCCTCTTACATTCACAATCTTTTCTGGATGTAAGAGGCTGACAAAACCTAGGCGCCAGGACAAAATTCTCTGTCGCCATGGCGACCTGGCGCCTGGGATTTGTCGAGCCCTGGTGTACCCAATAAGTAGACACACAACTACCTTGAATTGAGTACAGCAGGAATGAACAGTTTATTGTAGTAAAACATAGACTCATATAGCCACATAACTTCATTAACATAAATTAACAGATACATGTATTCAACCCAACCTTTAATCCCCAATCAGCAATCCTATTGATGGGATTAATTAAACAATGGAGTTCCTGCCTGTTTGGCAGCCAGGCTGGAGCCATCTCTGACTACCTTGGGGCCTTGTATGACAGGTCATTCTGTCACAGTTATATTACAAAAGTAAAGCAAGGCATCTCCCCAGAAGCAGCAGAGTAGGAGGCATATCATGCATATGAGGGTAGAAAAGTCCAGGCAAGTATTCAAAAGGGTCTGGGACAGGTAACAAGCAAAAAAGGGGAAATCCAGTAGGCAGTCCGGGTGAAAGTGGCAGGCAGGCAGGCAAATCCAAAAGGCAGATCCAGCATCTGGCATGAACTATGGCTCCAAAGAACTTAATGAACTCACAACTTACAGGGAGGCAGGGATATAAAGCATGTTCATTAGGTCAGGTGTGAGTCATCTAGGCTTCAGGTGAGGGACATGGTAATAGCAAAACCAAACAGCTGAACAGAAATACACAGCACATTAATTATATACATAGCAAGACATGTATACATGATACAGGGTGCCACAAATGACAGGCAACAAGGCAAGGAACACAGGGGATAGAGTGAGGAGCTGAGATGTATAAGGGAAAGAGGGCAAAGGTACATAAAATACAGACAGAAATAAACAGGACAGCAAGCTGTGGAGAGGAGTTCAACTCCAGGCAGACCTCTTAAAGGGGCGGCCACGCCTGCCAGTTTCCAAGGCTGGGGCTGAACCCAGACACACGTAAATTCTCATGTCCAGTTAACTCTATCAAATTTTGAGCATTTTCTGCAGGTGTCCAGCTTGGTCCGATTTGAATCCAAGGCATTTTGTCTCCCATTCTTTTAGAATAAGGGCAGCAACTGAGACTCACCGAGCAGGCTTGCCTCCCAAGCACATTAAAAGGATTGACAGATGGGGTTGTGAATAATTTCTAATACATGCTCGTCCCCAGTTAATGGTGGTGTAATGTTTTCTTGTTTCCCTCCACATGCGTTCATCTAAATTTTGCCATCTGCTGGGAAGCTCGTCGGGTCTATTTTTCTTCTGATCAGGTACATATTTGTTGGCGGGGGTTGAGGTGGGAAAAAGTTTAAAAGAATCCCCTGATGATACACGTCGAGTTTGTGTTTCTAGTTTTGAATAGCTTAATAGGCAGCAGATTTAGAAAGTTGAGGCAGTTTTATGAATGGAAAGTTTCCCGCTACTCGGTGAAGGGAACAGCTTGACACACTAGGGGTGTCAAATGGAGCTTATTAATGCAGCATAGAGGAACCAAGATACAGCTACTTATAGTCAGTTCTTTTTATTTTTTTTGATAATCTTGATTTTTTGATCACTTATTTTTTGGATCACCTGTAGTTATATAGAGATGAGATGTCTTAGTTTAGCAGTGAAGAAATGTTACGTTTTAATTTATAAATGTTTTCATGTTTGAATATTCTGACATCCCAACTCTCCTGGTAGTTCCAGGAGTCTCCTGGATTTTAATAATTGCTCCCTGACTCACGCAAGCTGTAGCAGACATTCAGGAAATTAAGTGAGTGCAAGTTCGATTATAACCATTGAACTCTCTCACGCTTGCTCTCCAAAAAACAAACTGTGCTCAGGTCCTCCTCTGTGGCATGTCCTGATGGGTCTCTCTTTGTTCTAACAAACCTATCAGTTTTCTCGCACCTTCAGTGCTGAGATCAGAAGTGAATTTCAGTTGATCTATACATGCAAAGCTTGGTTTGTGTGTTAATGTGTTGATCTATACCTGCTATCGGCAGCAGGGACTAATATTAATATATATCGGCAACTGGGGCTAATATTAATATATATGGACAGCAGGGGCATCAATACACAAGGGGCAAAAACAGGGTATAAAATGCAGTGTGAAAAATCCATCCTGATGTAGACTTCTGTGACGTAGATTGTGTTCTGCTGTTTGTGTGTTTTTGGTTATCAGTGTAGCAGAGCTGTCCTGGGGTGTGTGTGTGTGTATAGGTGTTGGTGTAGCAGAGCCTGTCCTCGTGTGTGTTTGGGTGTTGGTGTGGCAGAGCCTGTCCTAGGGTGTGTGTTTGGGTGTCAGTGTGTCAGAGCATGTCCTGGTGTGTGTGTTTGGATGTGAGTGTGGCAGAGCCTGTCCTGATGTGTGTAGGTGTCTGTGTGGCAGAGCCTGTCCTGGTGTGTGTGTGTGTTTTTGGTTGTTGGTGTGGCAGAGCCTGTCCTGGTGTGTGTGTGTGGATGTCAGTGTGGCAGAGTGTAACGTTCACCCTTCGCTGTATGGACTTGTTTAAACTTGGTGCTACTCATTTTACGTTTCCAGCCACTAGTGGTCGCCCTTGCCACTCAGAACCACTCTGACTGATCATCAGGTCCAGCTGCAGTTGATTTCATGATCAAGACAGCCTTTATAAACCTGCCCAGCCCTGCTGTCTGGGCCTTGACATTAATGTTAGAGGACTACCTGTTTTGGTTCCTGATCTGCTCCTGTTTTGGTTCCTGATCTGCTCCTGTTTTGGTTCCTGATCTGCTCCTGTTTTGGTTCCTGATCTGCTCCTGCTTTGGTTCCTGATTTGTTCCTGAGTTGTGGCCAGCGCCCCACTAAGTGGGCTCCCAAGTCGAGTGCCCTGCAAGTGGGCAACCTGCCGTGTGCCCTGCAAGTGGGCAACCTGCCGTGTGCCCTGCAAGTGGGCAACCTGCCGTGTGCCCTGCAAGTGGGCAACCTGCCGTGTTCCTGAGTTGCGGCCAGCGCCCCACTAAGTGGACTCCCAAGTCGAGTGCCCTGCAAGTGGGCTTCTAGTCGTGTGCCCTGCAAGAGGGCTTCTAGCCGTGTGCCCTGGAAGAGGGCTTCTAGTCGTGTACCCTGCAAGAGGGCTTCTAGCCGTGCCGTGTGCCCTGCAAGAGGGCTTCTAGCCGTGTGTGCCCCATCCCGAGGGCTTCTAGCCGTGTGTGCCCCATCCCGTGGGCTTCTAGCCGTGTGTGCCCTATCCCGAGGGCTTCTAGCCGTGTGTGCCCCATCCCGAGGGCTTCTAGCCGTGTGTGCCCCATCCCGAGGGCTTTCAGCCAAGAGACTTTCCTTGTTGATATATTGTTGTACCATCATCTACAATACAACTCTTAATCCGCATCTTCTGTCTGTGGTTTATTTCCGACGCCTGTCTGTACCAACCCCAAGCCATCATGCATCGTGGGGTACAGACAGAGCCCCTCGTATCCCCTGCACCTGGGCTCCTTCTCTACCTGTGTCCCCAGTTCGTGACACAGAGCCTGTCCTGGTGTGTGTGTTTGGATGTCGGTGTGGCAGAGCCTGTCCTGGTGTGTGTGTCTGGGTGTCGGTGTGACAGAGTCTGTGTTGGTGTGTATGTTTGGTCATCTGTTTCCTGGAACTTAACTTACAGTAGGAATTATTTAATTTATATTTATCCAGAGATAAAATGCCCTCCTGAAGTTGTAGTGACTTAAGGGGACAAAACGTTCAAGGCCCTGAAATCATTTAGTGGATAAGTTATTTATTGTGTTATAATATTTATTTCAAGGATTAGTCGCACTCAATTGTGGCTTCAGGCTTCCCATGTTGAATGATCAAGTATTATATATATATTTATTTATATATATATATATATATATATATATATGTGTGTGTGTATATTTTCAGTGGTATGATTTTGTGAATGCTCAGTAACTTTGAGACACAGATTCTTCCAAAAAGATTTTATTGCTCGTGCACACGAGGGAGTGTCATCAGCCAGACTACTCTCACTTAATGAAAACAACACGTCTTATATACCTTTACAAACAAGACAGCTACGTGCTAAGATCTGTCTACGTAGCAAGTGTCCTGAAATATACATACAGAAAGATACAGAAAACCATTCATCCTATTATGGTCAGACCATGTTTGCAGCTGAGATGATCAATCACTTCTGACCCCCTCCCCCCCCCCCCATTGTGGTCCTTGAATAGACTTTGTCAGTTTCTCTTAACTTACTTGGAGCAAGAAATAGCCAACCACCTGTCCACTCTTAACCTTTCATTGCACATAGAGTCACACAGAAAAGGACACGCAGGGTTAACATTAAAATATCCGCTGAGAAGCTGAAGGCACATATTCAATATTCACAATTTAATGGTGGAAATTATGAATGCCCCCCCCCCCCAGTTTGACTGTGGTATCTTGTGTGCCCCCCCTATATATTGTTTCTAGAGTCGCCAGTGCATCATAGTCTGTCCTTTGGCCATGCAGTGAACAAAATAATCTCAATAGATCATGTAAATTAAGTAGGACAACCTAAATTGATATTAATCTACCACACTGGAATATGAGTACCTGCCTTGGTGACTTAGCTGGTGGAGGGTGCTCCTGCTAGGTTCTCCCCTATATTAGTAGGTGAGTGTATGTAGGAGGAAGAAGGGCTGGAGACACAGTTAAATTAATTAAAAGCAAATGTAAAAAACAAAACAAACTGTTCTATAACATTTTCCAAAAAATACATTGTGTCCTATCTTTTATAGACAATATGTGGGATGCACAATTAGACCCTTAAATACAAGGATTAGTGAACATGTAAAAAGAAATATTAAGAGGCTAGAGTGTATCACTGGGTTATAAGAAGTTTCATAATTGTGACCCCCTACTTTCAGAGTATTGGGCATTACTAAAATGAAGGAGGTAATCACATTAGACATATAGGTCAGGTTGAAATGAAATGGGTCTATATTCTTAAAACATTGGCACAAATTTTGTGATAGTATTTGATCTGTTTAATTTGTGTGATAATCGCATATTCTATAGTATATTTAACTATGTTCTCTCCTTTTTCTTTGTTTAACTAAGCTGTAATGAAAAGATGAATGCGATAAATGAGTCAAATATTCCTTTAAATTTTAAACATTTTATTGCTGGATTGCATAGTGAGATTTTAAGATTGAAAGATTTGCCACTTTCTGCTCTACTGGAAATCTCATGAGAGATGTCTGGCTTGCTATATATTATACAACAGTGCAAGACTGATCCTAAATTGTGCAGCATAGCAGTCTTACATATACACCCTACAGCAATGAATCTCAGTAGTTAACACAACGAGGACAAGCCTTATGGATCTTCCTGATCGGTCTTGTTTCAGGTTTGGCTTTTATAATAGGAAAAGCCTTCTGGGAGAGCATGCCAACACCTACAGTTAAAGTGAGGGAAAAAATAATTGAATTTGCCACACAGCCAGCAAATAATTGAATTTTAAAGGGTGAGTCTAGTGCCCCAGGCAAGCTCCTCTGCAAATAATGCATGTTTAAGTACTTTGTATTCTAATATGTGTTCACTAAAGCTGTAGAAAAAAATCCCGACATTTAGCAGTAGAAGTAGCTCCAGCACAACGGCCATTGTTGTGAACCACTGATTGGCTGCTTGAATCAGCCAGTCAATGACAGGAATGTTCTTATTGCAATCAACCTCAGGGTGGGTGTTTTGTTAGAGCTCTCAAACCCTCACTGCGTTGTATATCACCTTAACTTGTGGATCACTTATTCGATTCTTTCCAGCATAGCATGTTAACTGTATTTGTATAACAAGTTTAAGCTGTTGATAAAATGTGTCAATTTTGCACCTTTTACACCAATTTATTTACTAACCACACTGCATTAGTTAAGAGTAGGGTTGCCAATAGTGATATGTGTGGGAGGGAACAGCTGTCGATAGAGTTGAATGAGGAAATAGTATTTTTATTATAAAGAGCAATATAGCAGCTTGAAATGCATAAGGGTTTTGTATCTTTCTGCCTCTGTGCCCCTTCCTCCGAATTTCTGTTCTGTTTATGGATTTAATAAGAATTTCTGCGGTCTGCAGTTTATAATAAGGATTGCTCTGCTTTTCTTATTTGGACAACCTGCAATCAAACATTTAGACTTGAAATGGGTATTCCCTTTGACTCTGTGCTACCCCTTATTCGACCCTTCATACTGGGTTCCACCTCTGGTTGCCCTGACACTGATAATGTGTGCTGGATAGTATTGTGTGCAGGGGAATGGGAAGGCTGCCTGACAAAGAGGTGTGTGAGAAGGGCAGAGACAGAGAGTGTAATAGTGCACACTAAGACAGGTGCACGGGCCCCAGGTATAGTGTTGGAGTCTGTGTGTAATGTGTTTGTGAGCATATGGTGTTAACTTATGTATCCGTTAAAAGACTTGTGCATTCAGATTCATAGGAATCTCTGAAAACAAGGCCAGACCACCAGGAAACAGATGAAAATGAAGCAAAAACCATCTGCTTGTTCTTCATCTTGTTTTATATCTTCTTTCTTCATTTGCATCCCCACGGACATAACCTCTATGGGAAAACATCCTCTCTCCAATTGGAGGATTGAGGGAGTCACCAGAAGCTTCACTATTTTCCCTAAGATAACCTTGTGTGAACTTCCGACAAAATGGTGCTCCAGTGAGAGGACGTCACTGGCTACGCCACCATTTTGGAGAAAGTTCTCCGGCAGGTTATGTCCACGGAGATATGGACAAAGAGAGAAGAAAAGATGAGCCAGCAAAGAAGATGATGCAGGGAAAAAAGATACAAGACATGGAAGTGGTTGGCAAAGAACATAAGGAGACATTCAGAGAAAATGACTGAGAGAGTGAACAAAAATTAGTGAGCGTGAGAGTAAACATGGGAGTCTCATAAGAAATTTTGTTCCCAAATTTTAAACGGTCCACAATTTTTGTCCGAAACAAAGGGCAGGAAATGGAATTTAATGTCCAAAAAGGAACCCAAAGATTTGTCTTATTTGTTTTGGCCCATTTGCGCATGTCAGTCTGTTACTGTATGGTATGTAAGTGTATGGTGTTAGCATGAGTCTCTGTCTATTAATATTTGGTGTCTGCATATGATGTTAGTGTGAGCTTGTGCCAGCTTATGGTATTGAAACTGTCAGAAGTGAGCCTAGAGTCTGTGGCATATAAGAAAGGAGGAGCAAGAGAAAGAATATATGTATGTATGTGTGTATATATATATATATATATATATATATATATATATATATATATATATATATATAATGTAAGTGCATGATAATAGTGTTTGTGAATGTGTGCATTAGTTGGGATGGGGTACTAAATAAAATATGCTGTCAATGTGTGGCTTTTTAAATTTTTTATTGAATGTGGTTTTAGATTTTTTTTTTTGTCTCAAAATGTTTATACATTTCCACCATTGCAGTTCAGCTCTGTTTCAGCATCTGTTTTTATTTTTGTTTCTATTTTTACACTGGCAGAAAATATATACATAAACATTTGTCCTAGAATTTAGTATTCATTCAAAATTCCAGTTAACAGGAATACATATTAGTCATTCTAAATTAATTATGTACAAAACTATAACCATTTAAAAGCATCACTATTATGAAAGCTGTTATTCAATTTGTCGCATTTTTTATTATGGTCCATTCAGTTTTTGAAAATTATACAAAAGGTTAATCAATGTGTATAAGAAACTAGATATATGGTGTGGTTTGCAGACTAAGTGGCAGCCAGTTGACTGCGAATCAAAATGTGTTAAACAGCAGACTCCAAACAGACTTAGGATGGAAGCCTGAGCAGCTGGCATTCCCTAGTGAAAGGATTCAAAATTCACACTCCATGGGACAGAGGGACAGATGAAAGACCAGAAGCGGGATCTGATGGAAGAAGCCTGGCAGGAAGGAGAAACAGATGGGTTGGCAGCAGCAAGAACAGATGGCTTGGCATGGGTTGGAATTACTCTGCATCATGAGAACAAAAAATACACTGAGTGTATGAAAAACAACTTCCAAGTGTTCAAGATCACTTATGATACTCAGAAAGGCCTCCATAAATCCTACCTAGACCTTAAATATAATTATGGACATTGCAACTCAACAGGAACAGCAAATATTATATGCAAGCTACTTCACATTTGATGAGCCATAATAGATGACTTGGGAGGAGACCTTGAGAGCACATAGTGTGTGCTTAGTACTTTGCCAGGGTTTTGGAACGTAATTTACATGTAGAATTTGCCATCAACTTCTAGGCTCAGCCAAAACCAGATTTCCAGTTGCCCCTGCCAATGCATTCTGTTTATGACTCGTCTTTATTCCAGTGGAAAAACGAGGACATGATGTTCAAGGATAAATTATAAATAACTGATATTTGGTATCTGTTGATACTGACCATGAAAACAAGTCCTACATTGCCATATATGCCTTTATTCACTAAAATGAGTACCTGCGAGTTGGAAAAAATACGAGTTTGCACAAGCAAAATTGCATCGGTTACTCAAAAAAACTCACAAATTCACTAAAGAGCACCACAACTGTCCTCCCCTCCAAAATCCCTAATACATCATACCTCAATACAGAATACACCTGTAATTATGATTACCTTTCACTTATCTTCTTACCTGCTTGAGTGCTGTTAAATTTGTATATTTGTATTTTAAGATTATTTTATAACAATGCAATATTTTGTGAAACCAGGGCATATAGTCATGTTGAAAAGAAAGTACACCCTCTTTGAATTATATGGTTTTACAAATTAGAACATAACAATCATTTGTTCCTTAGCAGATCTAAAAATGAATACAACCTCTGATGAACAAAAACACATGACATATTACACCGTGTGATTTATTCAACAAAAATAAAGCCAAAATGGAGAAGCCATGTGTGAAAAACTAAGTACACCCTTACTGCTTCTATAGGAATTAAGACTGAACCTGAAACTGAGAGAAACCTCAATGTACAGTATCTCACAAAAGTGAGTACACCCCCCACATTTTTGTAAATGTTTTATTATATCTTTTCATGTGACAACACTGAAGTGACACTCTGCTACAATGTGAAGTAGTGAGTGTACAGCCCGTATAACAGTGTAAATTTGCTGTCCCCTCAACACACAGCCATTAATGTCTAAACCTTGGCAACAAAAGTGCATACACCCCTAAGTGGAAATGTCCAAATTGGGCCCAAAGTGTCAATATTTTGTGCGGTCACCATTATTTTCCAGCACTGCCTTAACCCTCTTGGGCATGGAGTTCACCAGAGCTTCACAGGTTGCCACTGGAGTCCTCTTCCACTCCTCCATGACAACATCACAGAGCTGGTGGATGTTAGAGACCTTGCGCTCCCCCCCACCTTCCATTTGAGGATGCCCCATAGGGGTAAGGTCTGGAGACATGCTTGGCCAGTCCGTCACCTTTACCCTCAGCTTCTTTAGCAAGGCAGTGGTCGCCTTGGAGGCGTGTTTGGGGTCGTTATGTTGGAATACTGCCCTGCGGCCCAGTCTCCGAAGGGAGGGGATCATGCTCTGCTTCAGTATGTCACAGTACATGTTGGCATTTATGGTTCCCTCAATGAACTGTAGCTCCCCAGTGCCGGCAGCACTCAGGCAGGCCCAGACCATGACACTCCCACCACCATGCTTGACTGTAGGTAATACAAACCTGTCTTTGTACTCCTGACCTGGTTGCCACCACACACACACTTGACACCATCTCAACCAAATAAGTTTGTCTTGGTCTCATCGGACCACAGGACATGGTTCCAGTAATCCATGTCCTTAGTCTGCCCAGAATCCCTTGTGGTTGTGGCAGCACCATGAAATTTCTGAGGGGGGGGGGTGGACAAGCCTTCTGGCTCGTCTGGTGTCTGTAGATGAGTGTTTAATAATGCTTCTATTACCCCCTTAATTTTAAGTGGAAGGGTTTTCCATCACCTTTACCCACCATAACTTTTGTTAACAATAAAAGAGTTCATCAAGGAAATGTGTGTCTTGAGTTAAAGTATGAATGAAGATCCAGGATAGATGAGCATCTTTCACCCAGAGTTCCTGAACTGGGGAAAAGAACAATGACCCTGTGATTTAATAAGCCCACCAAATTATCTAGCAACCTGCGTAAGGACATTCTAATGAAAATATAATAAAAATATGATATTCCCTATGTTGTGTCGTAAAGTGTATTTTGTTATACATACAGCGGTTTTATTTTTCTATTGCATAGTAATGGAATATATATTAATCCTGAAAATCATTCTAGAATAAAAATGAGACTGAAGTAGCAGAATTAATTATACTGTGTTTTAAATGCTTTTACTGAATACATATTTATCAACTGCTTACATTCATCAGTGATTAATGGAGGAGTCAAACTTAGGCAATTGACTCGCTGTATGAAAAATGGTCCTATTACCAAGAAAAGATTACTACAAATAACTTCAACATTCTAATCCAGACATTTACCATTTTATTGAAAAAATATATACATCACTTTTATTAGACAACGCCTTATCACTATCTTATTCAAATTCTTGGAATTAACTGTTTAAATGAGCAATAAGGGATAGGGACAGGACCCCTTATCCAGGGGTAGAGATCATCAGGCATTGTGGTGGACATTTCAGTAACGACCCCATAAGCACCAATGACTTCATAAAAGCTTACCATTGCTCTTGGCCGTTACCCGTACCGTGACCTGATTACTGAATCCACACCTAAGTTTGTATTGTTCACAGGAGCTACTGCTCAGCACCTTCTTTGGTCTATTATGTATCCTTTGGCCCTGATGGTGGCCGCAAGAAAATCCTGATGCTAAGTCCTAATGTCAGAAGGGAGAATAGCCCAACATTTTGTTTGTAGGCAAGGCTAAAATTTAATTTTGAATCTCCTCATCCAACGTGCCTCTCAAACAGTCAAAAATACGCTATATTAAAGTATTAATCTGCATCATCTGTCTGGTTCTTCTGATTCCTCCAGTTTATGCAGAGTACAAACAGATGGTAGTTGTGAGAAAAGAACAGCTGTTAATTATATTGTGGCCAACTAGACTATAGACGGCAAAGGGTGACATAAAGCTTTGCCAAATAATGGATATTATCTAATAAATGTCCCCGCATGTCCTTTCCTGTTTTTGCAGGAGTTAATTATACTAAAGTTAAATTAGCAATCCTATCATTTGACAGGAGGTGGTGGCACTTTGTATGACAAGATAAACTATATGGACAAAAGTATCGGGGGACTTGACCATTACATCAGACTTTTATGTCATCTAAATACATAGACATGAATATGTAGTTGGTCCCCCTCTAGAAGGGCACATACCAAGTAATTTTGGACAATGCTATACTTCTTACTTTGTTTGAGAAAGGCATTTTCTATTCCAGCATGACTGTGCCCCAGTGCACAAAGCAAAGTCCATAAAGACATGTTGGATGTGGAATAACTTGACCGGCCCTCACAGAGCCCAGATCTCAACCCTACTGAACACCTTTGGGATAAAATGGAATGGAGATTGCAAGCCAGGCATCCAACGTGCCTGACCTCACAAATGCGCTACTGGATGAATGGGCACAGAGTCCCTCAGACACACCCCAAAATCTTGTGAAAAGCCTTCCCATAAGAGTGAAAGCTGCAAAGGGAGGGGGGGCGGCAACTACATATTAATGTCTACGTATTTATAATGCTATGTCATAAAAGTCCCTGTTGGTGTAATGTCAAGTGTCCCAATACTTTTGTCCATATAGTGTAGTTTACCTATACAGGCCAATTTGCTAGCAAATGTATTGATAACATTATAGAATTTAACAGCAGAGAAGAACCATTTGGCCCATCTAGTCTGCCTGTTTTCCTGATGTCCTTGGTCTGGTCTCAGGTTCAAGATAGACATTAATCTATCTAATGCATGTTTATATTCCCTCTCGAAGTATAACTTCTAAAACAAATTGTCTAAATAGCAGAATCTAGTTTGGTCTGCAAAGTACAGGTTTTCGAAATATAGGTAATGAGTAAACTAGACTGCCAAACCAAGCACTCTACAATACCATAGCAAAAAAAACAAAACCTACAATGTACTATATTTTATGTCTAGTTTATTATAAAAATAAAGATCCTGTTCCAATTCTAATATATTGGAATGCACAGGATATTAAGAGAATTTGCCTTAGCTGACCTGTAATTTTATTTTTATTTCAGAAGATTTACTAATGAAGAATGCTACTTTAATTTTGTTTTATGATTATTGGTCATTATTTTTTATATTTTCCGGGAAGTTTTCAAAAATTATAGTTGGTTAAAGATTGTGGGAATGTTTAACTCACATTTACGCTTCTGGTTGTAGCCATTATTATTTGTCTGTTTTTAGGGTGGACTGTCTATATGGCATTGCAGATGATATTTTGGCCTTTCCTTTCCTTTTTGTGTTTGTGGGAGGGGTTGCAGGTCTGCCCCACCTAAGGTTGCTGCATCAGCACTAAAATGTTCACATTTTGCTGACCTACACACGTTAAATGCTGCCCTGCAGTGGGTGGTAAGCATAACTGAGTAACCGGTTCCCTTTTGAGAATATACATCCTAGATAGTGCCGAGTGAAACCTGCATACGTTGGTATGTGTCCTGTTAAAAAAAGTTTAAAAGAAAATAAAGATGACGACAACACAAGAACAGAAGAACCTTCTTCCCAAAAACCACCTGAGCATAGGACAAAATATCTAGCCTGAAATGCTTCCAGAATGCCTTGCATGCCAGGTCTGGTGAAGCATCTGCTCTTCCTGTTTAAGGCGTTGCCGCTGGGCTCGCATGTTCTGAGGGGGATCTCTTCCAACTGCCTTGTAGGTCTGCACAATAGCTTGGACAATCCAGCAAGCAAATATAGGTGTTGACACATTTTCCTCTTTTTGTCTACCCTTCACAGTGCCATACTTTTGGGTTTTAGAAGAAGTGTATAGTGGTTCTTTTCGGACACTGGTTTTGGGGACAATGTAGCAAGGTGTATACGATGAAACTTGAAAACAATGTCACTTTAGGCAGTCATTCTGGAGGTAGACTGATAAAAATAAAAAATAAATTCTGAGTCTGAGGTTCACTGACTTCTAGCTCAGGAAATAACCATGAAGAAGTTAGAAGTCTCATGGCTGTGTGCCTCTTTTCAACAGCTCAAAGGAAGTATCCATCAAGATTCCAATACCAAGGTGAAACATATGCCATGTGCTGCCAAGTGTTTCATGTATTAACATTGACAGAGCACATGCCCAGACTAGCATAGATGGTCAGAGATCATTGTCAAACGCTTCCAATGCCAGGTACAGATGTTCTGATTGCAGAAAGCCATCTTGCAGAACACCAAGATGAAAACAGTCCATTGCAAGGTTGAAAAAACTCAAAATCACTATGATCGACTAAAAGGTCCTCTTCTGAAACCACACCATGTCAAGCAAATGTTTTAAAATTCAGATAAATCACCAAAACTTGGGACAGTAGCACTTGACACGTAGGCAAAACAAAAAAATAGGTCACATTCAGAGTACTTAATTCTCCTTCGCTCAGTCTAGTGCAATCAGGCTAACATGCCCATGTCCTTAGTCTACTTGTCTTCAGTAAACTGCTGTATGGTCTTGCCCAGCATGCTGCAGCTCAGTTTCAGGGTTTTGGCAATCTTTTTATAGCCTAGGCCATCTTTATGTACATCTTTTTTTCAGATCCTCAGAGTTCTTTACCATGAGGTGCCATGTTGAAGTTCCAGTGACCAGTCTGAGAGCGATAACACCAAATTTAACATACCTGCTCCTCATTCACACCCGAGACCTTGTAAGACTAACAAGTCACATGAGATCGGGGAGGGGAAATGTGGGGTGTACTCAGTTTTTAGAGATACTGTACATGTTTTGACCATGCGATAGAGAATGTGGCAATACAGGGCTTAACAGAGGAAATTGCCTTGCGATGAGCCCTTCACAGCTTCCAATCCAAGGGTTTGGAGAAATTAGCAATAGCCTCAACTGTAAGACGATCCTTATAAGAAGTTTTCACATATAGGATTCTTTTTTGTAAGCCTCATTCTTGGAACAGGGCAGATTGCCAAGCATTCACAGAAAGAAACTGGGACTGTCCATGAAGCATTTTCAGCCCTTAAGCATGATGAGCAAAGGGATCGAATGGTATCCTGTAGGGTCTTTTTACATATCAAGCAGGCAGAGCGCCAAACACAACCTACATGCAAGTTGCTATAACCGGTACAGCAACTAAATGCGGGCACCAACATTTCAGTAGCTGCCAAAGCCTCCAGGTTCCACCTAGTATCCCAGGTATTGTCGCCGTCATCTTCTCTACCCTACCCAGGTTACAACTGGCCATATAAAGGTCCACATCCATCCCTGGGTTCCTTAAAAGACCACATAAAACAAAATCAAGATACCCAGAAATCAAAATTGCAATTAGATAAATTTAAAAAGAATTCTCCGAAACAACCTTCCTACGTGCATTCCATAGTAACATTATGTACAATGGCACCTATGATTTATTTTTGTGTTAATACAATATTATGAACATCAGTCCAATTTTTTAGGTGTTCTATACAATGCCTAAGCAAAGTACTTAAGAATTATATGATTTCATACTCTATACAATATTTCAGGGAATGCATATGCTAAATATTAGAAATACACCTATTACTATGCTTACCAAAGCACATATATATGAATGTTACATTAGCACTTTAAAAGAAAATGCTTATCACAAAACATCTAATAGAAACATCTGGCTGTAAAGAACCATCAACATAAATACCACAGAAGACGGTCTCTAGGATAAGTAAACATTTTTCATATGAGTCTTTAATTATATTTAACAGGTACTCACATTTAAGTAAAACACGTTTTTTTTCTTTAATTGAAAGGCACGTTCTACACTTTAGCCTCAAAAAGATACTAACGAAAACTTTGTGACAAAAAAACTATTAGTATGGCAGCTTGCAATGAGGGAGAGGTAAGATTTAATAGGAACATCGGAAGAAATGGTGTACTGGTCGAGTACATATCAGTAATGTTGAGTTTCAAATTAGGTTGAATGTCGTACCATTAAAAAGATATAGGCACATAATTGACAATGTGATCACTCACAAGGTAGATAGAGGCACCATATACATGTCTGTGTCCCATATCACCAGGACAGATTGTGGAGTGAGCAGGTAAGCACAGGTAGTCTAAATTATGGTACATACTATTTTATCAGGACAAAACTACATGTTGACAGGAAAAAAAATCTAAAGAAATAAAAGATCTTTACCTGATCATGATATAGTTTTTGTCAAGTATTTTGTTATGTCTCAATGCTCTAGATCTTGCCTTTCAAGGGATCCATGTATAAAGTGGATATAGAGGCAAAGGTGATAATTGTTAACCTTATTTGCATGCACCTACCCAGAATCCCTTGTGGCTGTGGAAGCACCATGAGATTTCTGAGGGAAAAACAAGCCTTCTGGCTTGTCTGGCGTCTGTAGATGAGTGTTTAATAATACTTCTACTACCCCTTTAATTTAAGTGGAAGGGTTTCCATCACCTTTTACCCACCATAACTTATGTAATGGTATTTCTAGATCTTGCCTGTAAGAGACATTAAAGCTTTGCATATGGTTAGGTACTGTTTTAGAATGTGATCATTTTTACTGATTAATAAAGTCAATTAATGGGATGGCTACATAAAACAGTATTTTAACATCAACAGTTAAGAAAAACAAACAACGTTAGTCATGATAAATTAACGTCTATCTTATAGTTCAACAGTTCACTTTATAGTTCTAAAGTTTGTAAAATAAAACAATAATTGACTAATGCTATTATTGGTGCTAGAAACCAATCCATTCAGAAAGGGCATAGCAATAAAAGAAGGAGTAAGTACCAATAACAGCTTACATTTGACCCGTTAAGATTTTGTGTGCACACATTTTTACCTTTTCCTCTAAACTGTATGCTTACTAACACTTTCTTGCATACAAGGTGTGTATGTGTGTGTGTGTATATATATATATATATATATATATATATATATATATAATATATATTATATATATATAATATATATACACATACACATACACACACACACACGGTCTTTTGTTCGCAGACACAACCTCACAAGAAATATTAAATTGAAAGCAACATAAAAACATAGGTTTATTTACCTTTAAACAAGGCATTCACTGGGCATTTACTATTTAAAAGTAAAATAGGTAGAATGGGCATTGAAAAGAGCATGCAGCGACTGTAACAAATGATTCCCTTCAAACTTATTGGTAATTACAGAGATCACTATTAAATATGGTAAAGTCATACAGAACACAGGTGAATATTGAACCAAATACATTACTGCTTAGATTAAAATGTCTGTATTTTGATATGAAAATGAAGATTAAAAAATATATATCTATCTGTAAATGACGTGTGGATTTGAGCAAATCTTCAAATGTCTCACTGGATTATGGGAAAACTAAGAACACATTATTACGCATGGGAATGGAGGGTGTAAGTGCAATTTCAGTAGAATGAGGAACGGATTTTCTAGGCTCCTTCTAGCAGACAGTTCATTATAAAAGTGGTATTAGACAGTCTGGTAGTGGTCGCAGTCCTTTTAAATATAAGATACCCAACAAAAAACAAACATCCACAATACACACTTGCGTAAAAACAGTACAGAAAACGCAGCCACCTTGTTGGCAGGTTACGAACTATGTACAAGTAAGACACAGTGAGCATAGCAAAACAATTGAACATTTCAAAAAAAATTCAAATAAGAAAGGAAGACTGGTAGAGACTCCATGATCCTCTTATATACTAATAACATTAATTTATAACTGGCATAAAACAGGATGAAAAAAATCAACAATATTTAAACCAGTACTTTCATTTATTTTGTCCTTATCTTGGATGCAAGACAACAGCAAAGGTGGACAGTCTGTTGTCTGAAATAATGCAATAAGATTTTACGGACACTAGGAAGCTTCCTCATATATACATAACAAAAAAGTTCATGTAATCAAGTTAAACTGTTTCCCTCAAAATTATAATTATATATATATATATATATATATATATATATATATATATATATAAACAGAACCCTGAAGGATGAACCACTCAGCTAATCACTCGATAAAATCCCAAAATAAAAAAAAAATAGCAAATGAGCGATTTTGAAAAGGTATTTCAATTCATTCAAAAGCACTCAAACGTGTACCATGTTTCTTTCCATTTTTCCACATTCAAGCTACAAAGCAGTCCGACGCTGGGAAGAGAATATTTTGTTACAGTAAACCGCATGTACTGGTCCAATCTTCTTGAAAGAAATTGAGTAACAAGCAACACAACCACCAAGTCCACTTAGATATCTGTACAAAGAATGGCTGAGGATACCAAACCAAAATAAATTGGCTATAACATTCACAAAAGCCCAACAGAAAACACATGTAGATTGTTCCAAGGGCCAAAAGCCCATGACGACTAAAAATAATAAAAAAAAAACCACCAAAAAAAAAAACAGAGTGACAGTAAGTGTCCTCCACTTCGTTAAAAGAACGTTCATATTTTCTGTACAAAGATTTGTTGGTCTAATACTGTCTAAAAGTTGCCAGCTTCTCCATGAAGATGGCCAGCGTAGTTGTGACAATATTCCCGGGAACACAAACTAGTTTCCTCTTTTCTACACAAAATATTTATAAGTTCTGTGCTTCCAGATCACTTTATATGCACTGGTCTTTCATCTGACTTTAGACGTTTCCTTCGTGGCTGTACAAAATCCTCGTCTGAATCCTCTGTTATTTCGCCATCGTCCTCCTCTGGTTCAAATTCTGGCAATGCTTGGAAGGTTCTGTCAGGGTAGATTTCTGGGAGTTTACTTTCAAAGTACAATCCAACAGCCTTTCCTGCTTGGGCCACTTCAGAGTCATTCTGTTGAAGAAAGAAAAACAAGATTCACCTTGGGTTGTGCATAGACTTTTGTCAACTTAGCATGGTTTGGGAAGCTTACCTGCAGATTAATCTCTTGTGTTTCTGCATAAACTTGAACAACTTTCATCATCTAAAAAGGACACCAGAGTCAAACAAAAGTGAAATTCAATTTTCTAAGCTTTATAAGTAGGGTTCTAGGATAAAACGAGGCCATAACAAAAGTAAATAGTTATGACCGGATTGTATGAAATTTTTAATAATCTATCCACAATCAAACAATAACATTTTTAGAATGGTGCAGCAGAACTGAATGACACAGACAGCATGTAAGCAGTCCAAATGTCAACTGTGGAAATACTCCACTAATCGTCTAAGGGGAGCAAAAATGGACTAGATCCAGAATTCCATGTTTAACATTCAGTTGCGAGTCATAAATGTCTTGCTATAGCAGGACAGAACTGGACTCTTTTCTAAGAGAAATGGAGCACACAATGCGTGTGGTATTTGAGTCAAAAATTGGGGAAAAAAATTCTGCTACTTCATGTAGTAATTTTAAGCGATATTGATGTTTAACACAGTCTATTGTCTAATGGTCACTAAACTTGAGTTACTGCCAGCAACAAAAGATTAATGGTATGTTACCGAAACAAGCTAGATTTATTTTATTAATGAAGCTGGCAGATAAGGTGTCATCCTTCCACTGAATGCTCTATTTAAGTTAGCCATCAGAAAGGGGTAATGGCAGGTCTGCACGCTTACAAAGAGCAGGATGACCACAGTTCCTAACATTTTAATACTGAGGTCTAAACCTTTCGTGCTCTGTTCTCTGGATTCCCGTGAATTATTATTTTCTGGCTCATTAGTGTTCTGCTTTGCTCCTGAATTTGGCATAGATCTCACCATCTCTTTGGATAACAGCATAACACAATAAAATTGTTCCCTGTATTGACAAGGTATAGAACAGAACATAAAGACTTAATTTTTTTCTTAAAACAACTCTTTAGATTAAATTATGATGACTGCTTAAAGTCCAGTATTTATAAAGTAGATCTCAATATTACTAAAGGAGAAAACTGACCCATTTTTTGATAAACTGAGGATTTATCCCACTCCCTTAACATTACCAAGCCCTAGCAACCATTTGTACCCAACTTCTTCATATGTGGGGTGGGGGATTGCCACAGGAAATCTACCATGCATAGGTAACGATAAAATAAAAAGGATATTAAATATTAGCCAACTGTTGTTGTAAGATAGGGTAATATAATTAAAATCTAGAGCACTCAATGTAAGAACTGGTGCTAACCAACAATCACTTTAACAATATATCAGAAGGGCCATGCTTGCATTAATTCTGAATGAAATGTGTCATGTGTATAATCAATTCACAAACGTTGGGCTATTGTGATATAGTAAATATTCAATGGCAAGAGCCATTATAACAAAATAACTTTACACACTTGGATTAGGCATGAACAGGCTACAGAGACTATAGGGTTTATTAATTGGAGAGTTGTGGTTTGATATACCTCACTCCACCATTCATGATAAGTGGCACTGGTAAAGGTCTGAGATGCCTCTGTATTTCAATGGATGAGGAGACTTATCACTGATACAACTATGCTTATCACGCAGGGCCAACAGAAATTCAAAGGGTTGGTGACAGAACAACTCTCCTGTCAACTTTTCCTTTAGTAAATAAACCCTAGAACATTGTCTTTAGTGCAATTTGCCATCTGTATATTTTGCTAAAAAGTAAAAGATTTGTGCAACTTCTAGTACAGCCATCCGCATATCAACCAGAATACGGAGGAATTTAAAGGAAGCAGCACAGAGCAAGGCCATTAAGTACTGATATCAAACAAGGTAAGTATTTTCAGAAGTGTGTACATTAGTTATGCATGTATGTGTGCGTATACATACATATTTGTGGCTTCTAACTGTTTTGAGGAAAGTATGTTTAGGGGATTGCAATCATTCACTACAATATGATTAACAAAACATATTTTGAAACTCATTTGCTTCTGCTCTTTGTGGAGAGGCTTAATACAGCATTTGCAAATAGGTGTAAGATAGCATTCATAGTCCAGGTTGTTAATTATGTTGTTAATCTTGACACAAGGCAGAAGCAATAAGAGTTAAAGCGTGTAAAACCACAACATAAAACACAACTCGTATGACAATACAATGCATTGAACACCCAAAAAGCTAACTGCGTTCATCTATGCCCAAAAAAATCAAAAAGGCCAACATACTTCATTGAACCTTTCACAGTTCTTAAAAATGAGCCGGACGTCTGCCACAAAGTCTTCAGGCGTCTGGTAGTGTTGTGAGTGCTTCTTTTGTAGCTTCTTTTTTACTGTAGACAGATCCATCGGCTTCTTTATTATCTTATAGTAGTTTGGTATCTGAAGACAAAAAAGAAAACATTTTAAAAGATCATGAAAAGGAACAGAAAATGAGAAAGAACGGATTAAGCCAATATTCACAACCATAAAAAGTTTATAGACATGGAGCCACAGTGAACATATGCCCTGAGGCCCAGTAGTCTACTGCCAAGACCCCTTTCCCTCAAACGCTAAAATGCATATGTACAAAGACAGGCTGTCAATAGGCAGCTACTATCTTGTGGCTTAATTGGAACCATGTAAAGGTCAGATAAATATATGGGTTCAAATGCTGTGCTATGGTTCTGCCGCTTTGGAAAGTAACGCTCTCAAAGGATCTTGTGAAATGATCCACTTTGCAGTACGACTACAGTAGTTACCACGAGAAGAAGAAAAATGTTCAAACCAAAACCTTTTTAATCACATTTTATTAAAGGTTTTCGTGGTTGAAATTATCATTATTGAAAAAATACAACATTTCACCAACATTGAGCAATACATAGGCAGCTTCCAAGGAAACGTGCTTCCCTCCAGCGTCTAGCTATGGTCACTATGGAAGGAAAAGCTTCCTGTTCCATGATACAAAAAGCACATTAATGTGATATATACATTTTTTTCGTTTTAAAGAACCGTTTAATATGCACAAACTGGCGAAATAAGATAAAAGGTGCACCGTTCAATAAAAAAAATGTATTAAATTAATTTTTCATCTGCGATACAAAGGATTTCTGAATCTGTTTGCAGTCCTAGAGGTCTACAGCCATGCCTTATAAGCTATTGACCAAGTCCGTCCGATAGCCTAATGCGCATATCATGCGGTCAACAAAGTAACTCGCTTGTCACATTAATCTACAGTTTAACATTGGATGGATTTTATACCACACTGGTTCTCACTTGTTTTAAACCAATTGAGAATGGAAGATGTAATAGTAAGTTCTCTGCTGCTGTCACAAATCGCACTTTTGTAGAGCCAAGCAGACAAATATATAGGATACAAATATAGGAAAAGGAAATCTAAAAGCTTTGCTCGTAATTAGATCACCAGTCAGTGTGATTACCTGTGCACAAATTACATACTAACATGGAAATTTAGGTTGAAAAATTTTTTTATAAAGGCAAGCCGATCAAACTCAACCTCGTTGATACAGAAGGCGCCAATCTTATAACTCACTGAATCAATTTTTTTTTTTATATACCAACTTACCGAGATGGGTACTGGTTCTTGAAATTCAATGCTCAGCTCATGGCAGTAAAGATAAAGAAGAAGTCGTTCACATTTCTTTAGCAGGTTAAACAAAGAAAACAAAAATTAGAGGCACTGGCAAATAAACCAATCCTAACAAAAAAGAAAAGTTTAAAAAAATAGTAACTGAAAAGCAAGTACGTGTGTATTTTTTTTTATATCCTAATTTAGCAAGACCAGAACCTTATACATCCTATTCCGATACCAGCAAGAGTCCTTTTCAACATTCACACCAAAAATTGCTTGCGATGGGCATTCAAAATCATATAGTTTGTAAACGCATTCTATAGTTAAACCTCACATAGTCTAGCGGCTTGTGGGCTAGCTGACAATGCTATCATAGTGAGAGTTTCTTGAATCACCTGAATTCGTTCTGCATCTGATGCACGGGTAATTATTGAATGAGGGCTTATAGAAATTAACAAGTATTGGGGACCATCTGCACGCCCATTTCTATCAATCATAACATTAATAATCTCCCTAATGTATAACAATACAAAAAAAAAAAAAAACATTTCAAGAGAACAAACTCCGGGTTCAGCTTCTCAAGGTATAACAGAGCTGATCTGGACTTGATAGACACCAGAAGAACTCAAACAGCTTAAAGCTAAGGTGGAGGAGTACTCTAAGCCTACTTGTTCCAGCTCGCCAGCTTTCTCCTCACCAGTCTTGACAACCCCAGGCCTGAGCCACAGGTCCAGGGTTCATTCCTGCTTAGAGCAAAACTCTGGCCCATCCAGCTAAAATGCTCAGCGAGATTCACTGGGAAAAAGGTGTGTTTTTTTCCTAGTATTTTTCAGTTCTGCTAGTATGATTAAACAGGTTAATTTAAATGAGGATAATATAGAATGATAGCCAGGCTGCTCAACCTTAATAACTTTTTTCTCATAAGCCTATGATGGCTATAGGAAATGCTGTAGCTTGATCTACAAAATGGTTCACAAGCTCTACATTCACACTGTAGACATGAGAAATCAAACTACTCTTTTTTCGCTGAGGTTCAGAGGTGTTGTGGATGTAAATTAGCCAACAGCCAAGCTTGAAGTACTATTTTTGGTCTTGTTTAAGGTAAATTTTTTCCTCACAATCTCAAGTCTATTTCAGAGAAATGAAACATTGGAATAGGAGGGCAAAGCAGAAGTAATAAATGCAGCATCACTGTGCACTTACCATTTGGTCCACAGGATTTAACCCTTGTACAGTTTTCCCTTTTTTACTGTGCTGAGAATTATCACAATCGTATTCAACTTCGGGCTTGTTCAAGTCTCGACAGAACGTGCAGATCCATTCACCACTGAAGACAAAAATAAAAATGTGAAACATTTTTACAGTTTGTAAAAATTGCACTAGTTAACAGTGTGACTACGACCCGAACTGGAAGTTTTGTTGGTCAATGCTAATAATTAGCAATAAAAAAAATAAATATATATATGTATATTTATATACATAAATATTTCTTAATGCTAAACTAATGAGAGTTCTTTAATTCAAACTATACGATACACTAAATGTCATGTTCCGTTAACCTATTGCGCAGCGCTACAGAATATGGACAATATACTGGACAATATAATTCAATAAATAGTAATTTACTTCACAATTTATAGCATATAAAATACTAAAATGCAAGTACAATAAGTCCTGCCATATAATAGAGAAGTCAAAGATTCTGATCAGTGCACAGCATCTCATGTAGCACATTTGGATGTTATAATAAACGTAATAAAGTCGTAAGCCATTCTCATCAACGCACTTACCTAGGAAAGCTAAGGAGCGTTGGTACATGACAAGTGAGGTGAAAGACTTTAGGGCACTTTTCACAACATAAGAGGTCTCCTCCATTTTGGCACACGGCACACCAGTCTTCATTTGGATCGTCCTCTTTATTTGTCCCTTCACCTCCTCTTGGTGACCGATGCATGGAGCTCCTGGCAGGCGACTTCCCATTCACAAGGCTAGTGTGGGACGACTGCTCACAGCTTCTGTTTGTGCTATTTGGCTCTGCTTTTACGTGGTTCTCCATATTAGCCAGGGCTTCCAAGTCACTTTCGAGATGCAGGTTGGTGGTGAGGGGCGGCGTCAGACTACTCTCTGGGCTGCTCAGCTAGTAACGGCAACACGGAGTGTAAGTTAACCAACTACCACCAACCAGTTAACATTCTCACAATAGCAGCTAAGGTTCTGAAACCACTGCTTAATCTAATATCATGAAATATACCACTAACATGATATCAAAGTCAGTTGATGTTATTTATTATAACATTATAACATATTATATAAAACAATGTTATATTAGTATTAGATAAAAATAGCATTAAAGCCTTTAAAAAAATACACCATTCCTAGTTTTAGCACAATATAATGTTTTTGGATAACTGCACATTAGCCGTATGTGTTCTTAGTTATCTTAGTCCAACACGCTAGCCAAACACAGGCACCTTGCATAATAAAAGTCTATGGCAGAACAGATTTCATTAGCATTGCCGTAAAGAATTGGTGCGGTGTTTAAGGAAAACATCACATGACTGACAACAATGGCAAACCTTTAAGTGTGCAGATAAAGGATGCTCATTGATACAAAATGAATGAAATTATTAAATTTTTCTGATGAGACTTTCCCATTAAGTTGCTTTACGTATATTTAGTCCACTGAATCATTTAGGAGTTACTGGTTTAAAACGGTAGCAAAAAGGGCTTCCATTTTGTTGACTAAACACCCTTACTTGACTAACAATGAGAAACTACTTGTGCAGCTTTACTCAACAGCACTAAAAAACAAATCTAGCGCAGCGAGTCAAAATGATAAAATGGCATATTTCCCATAGCTGCTTGTGGTTCTTGTATAAATGTATTTACCATGCAAGCGCTTCGTCGACCATCTTCAGCTTTCTCTTGCTTTACAGTCCCTGAGAAACTACATACTTCTTCCTCTGTTCCAGGCTCTTGTTTAACTTTTACCGGGTCTGACTTAAAGGCAGCATTTCTTTCGATTGTTCTACCACTGGAACCACAACTGTAGAAATTAAAATACTATTAAAAACAATGGTTTGTAAACAGTATGGTGTTTAGGTTTAAAGACTTTCTTAGGCTATACAATAAACTAGAATTTACAGCTGTTAGGAGAATATAGGGGGACAGACATACTTAGGAGAACCTGATATTTTGAAGACAGATACATCCATTGCACACATGCTTCCATAAACCCCTTACTAGAGTACTTTAGAATATTAGAGCAATGGCGTTTGGACACTTGGACGTTGTCAAGTTGACTTGAATTAGAAATATGTACCATATTCTACAAAATACTGAAGCCTAACATCTTCAATTGAGACTATCCACATAGGGACAAGTGATGTTCTTCTGTTGGATATCATGTTCAATTTAACACAAGAAGGTATTATGGAGAATGCCAAAAAACTGATTTCTTAAGAAAGGACTGCATATTTATCCATCTTTGCAATGAAGGTGAATAACTCACAGCCATTTTGCTAATATAAACAGTTGTTATTTACAGCATTTTCAAACTTTGCAAATGACCTATATAGCAGAGACACTGGGCAACGTAAGGTAGTTACACAAGTATACAAAATATCCAATTGGGTAGAAGTACTTTACCAGATGAACAGAAATACATAACTATAAATTTATACAGATTACCCACCTTCCTCTGCTTCCTGTGCTGGACGTACTGGGTGGCCTCACAGGAGTATGAGAGTTGGCCATGCCTGAGAGTCAAAACAAGACAGTTGTTTTTTTAGTGTCCATGTGGACTTACACAGAAGATTATGTATAGAGCGGATGTACATTGCTTGACATGGATTTTGTCATATATGGTCTCAGAGGAAATAGAATATAGTCCGTACATAAGTATTTAGTGATACATGCTAGTTGCCCAAAGTTTATGATTATTATGTACAGTCACAAGATCATTTAGAACCTCAGAGGCCAGGATGAATGAGGGTAGCCTACCTTGAAACCTTATGTGACTATGCTACTCTATGAAAACGGGTGCGCTAAAAGGCATTCACAAGCCTCTTTGGCCTAATGCTATAAAAACAAAAGCCCTGTTTTACTCGATATACAGAGGACCATGTTCTTGGTGGCTTTATGGAAAAACCCCTACCTAGGTACACTGAACCTGGATGTCCCACAGGTACTACAGAGACGACCTCATGTTTTACACTACTTATCGCAATGCTCAGCATTGTGATGCCATGCAAACGATCTTCTGTAAAATAAGGAGTTCATGCCATTTGTGGTTGGCTTTTGTAATGCACCAAATACAGCTGGAGATTTAGCTAGGAGACTTTGGAGATAAGCTTGAACAAAACTCAAAGGGGATCCAGAAGGAAAATAACATACTATACCCAATTATTATGTGCACAAACCTAACAAGCACTATAATAATAATAAAAAAAAATATAGCAGGTGGTTTCCATTTTTGTAATAGGGCCAATTACTTTCCCTCCAGTTCAATACTATTCCTAGTACCCTGTCCTCTCGCACCCTACCGTATAATGACCTTTAGCAAATTACAGAATATATCACTGTCGGTTAGCGTTAGGTACATAAGAGATCTTAATTCAGTGGCCTGTGCTGGTTTAGACAGAAGTAGGACAATTCAAATATTACTACAGAATAAGGAGAAAGAAATGTCACAAAGTATAACTGTTAAGCTTGACAGTGGAGGCAAATGGTCCAAATTATACCCCCTGTTTTATTTTTTGTTTTGTTTTTTTTTTAAATGTTAAAATTGCAAATTCTTTCCTCCACGTGGAAAGAATATCAACTTCACTATTTTAAAACAGCCTGGTTACATTATTGCAATGACCAATTGCTGCTGCTCCTCAGAAACAGTACCAACACTCAGGTCCCAACATCCTTTAGGACAGTTGCATAGTTATGTACAGTCACCTCCCTACCGTGTTAACAACACAAACATTTGGCACTAAATTGAAGCGGCAGCAATAAGAGAGAAGGTCCTCTTGATAAGGGAAAATAAAAACATATGCATGACTGGGCACATTTTACATAGAGCAGCGAGGAGCTTCTTCACTACAACTGCTGCACACGACATTACGTGACCCCAAAACAACCCAATTGAAAAGAAATAAGCTTTTGCAAAAAAAAAAAAAAAAATTGCATTTATTTACAGCACTTACAGATGCCCTGACCCAGTGGAAAGAAACAAGGTAGTCATGACTACCAGAAAAATATTAACCATTACCATAAATTACTTGTTTTAAAGTCAACAATATCATGTGAGGGATTCAACAACAAATGCATAACAAACAAAAGAAAAGAATTTAAATGCAATTTCCCCCATCAGAAAACATTTTGTTTTTCAATGCCACCTACCTGTTGACCCAGGTGACATAGAAGAAGGTCCCGGTGAAGGGTTCATAGTGCTTGTTGGTTGGGGGAGCTGATGTCCAACTGAAATGTATCTACTTAAAATATTGTCTAAATTACTAGAACCAGCATCTTCCAGCTAAGAGACAAGAAAATAAAAATAAGTGAGCAGACGGTACTTTAACTACCGATCTAGGCAGATGACAAAAGCTAAACATAGCTAGTTAACAGTAAATTCATGGACTTTATACATTTGTAAGATAATTTTTTTTATGAACAGACTTCAAACGTTACATACATGATTAAATAAGAATCGATCAATGTTAAAAATAACTATTAAAAAACATAGACAACTGTGCCTGATACTTTCAAAAAAAACCTGCTATACAATACAGAATGAAGTTAATTCTAGTTCAAAGAACAAAACAGTTCCTTGGGAACACTAACATATCAGACATGGAATTCATGGTAATTAATAGGAAATTAAATGTTATTATACCACAGCTATCTCAAGCTGGTTGATTGCTAAGGTTTATACATCTTTTCACCGATGTTAAAATCAGTGGCCAATAGGAAGCCCCCTCAGACACAAACTCTCGAGAAGAAAAGCTTTAGTGATATCAGAACAAGTAACAACTTAAATGTTGGTATCAACTTTTGATTATTAGCTGCAAGACTGTAATGGCTGGCATGCAGTAGACTCCAAATATATAAATAAATATAAAAATCAAATATTAACATGCAGCCACTTATATGTAGGTCTAAGTCTGTTAGCTGAATGTTTTTTTATTACAATAAAGTCTTCTCCAATGTCTTGGGTCAATAGCACTACTCCATCTATGAGTTTGCAGCAGGAAAGAGACTCATACGAGATTAGCAGACTAAAGTTTCTATGAATTGAACAAACTCAAAAGTGTATGACCCATGTAATATACGATATAAGGCAGATATTTCTTGTGTAGGGGGGCTTGCAGAAGAGATGCTCTCTTGGTTTCACTGCACACTCACGGTTCCTCTCGGAAGAGGAGCAAGGACAGACATATATAATGCAGTTAAATCCGTGAGCTTTCTTAAATAACAAACAACAACAAGCAGCTGCTAATCCTATTAAAATACCTTTTATCTTATGAAGCCCCTTAGAGCATTATATCTCTATATATCTCACTGTGCATGCACAGACAGAACTCTAGGTGTGGCTTCCATGTTTGCACAAAGGGTGTACCTTAAGGTACATAGTAATTTAAACACTTCATAAGGGTGGGGACACAAAACATTTTTCTGAACCAGCCATATGGCAAACCACTTAAATGTTTCCTTAAATGTGATCACTTCTAAGGAGAAAACAGTAGAGTGAGTGAAGACAAAAGAGTGATGTGTTATAATAGATGGGAGAACCTATTTCATCTGATGACTGAACACTTTAATCATGTCTTGTTACCTCCATTCCTATGATAACGCTAATACCGCATTATTCCACCAAGAGATTAAGGTCTGGGTATTGGGCGCATTACCACAATGCTTTAGGATAAGGATTTATTAAATTCATCCAGTAGATTGAGAAAATTTTAAAGTTTTATGCAATACTTACTTTTTAAATGTTTTCTAAAAATGAAATTGGAATATACACTTTCAGGCAGTTTTCTTTTTAATCATTCATAATTTAGCGCCCAATAACCAAGACTTATTAAAGGATTCATTTTCTAAAACTCTTCTAAACCTAGAGAGTCACACGTAATAAACCAGAAAGGGTCAAGCAATAAGAAATTCAAGAATGTAATAACACATGCTGTTTGTATTTTGGTACCGACCTGGATGGGAGGGATGTCAGGGAGTGAGGGAAGGTTCTCTGGGTTTGTTACAGATGGAATTAGTTCTATCGATGTAACTGATGGGCTGGTTGGACCTCTGTTTGCATTTGCCATGGTTGCTGTGGTAGGGCTGGTCGGATTTATGGTATTGTTGTGGATCGAAACAACTGGAAAAGGCCCAGCATGGCCAGGGTTAGAATGCTGCTGGAAGACAGGGGGACAGTCAGTAATATGCTTGTTAACATTATGAAAGCATGCAAACATACCCAACGCTTGTAATACAGTCTCCGGTCCACATAAGCACTTATATCGGACATATGAGGAAAAACGTACATGCTAACAAATCAATACCTTTGCAAAGTTAGGTTTTCGGAACAAAAATTGAAAATGCTTTTACAGAGAGACGATTCACTAAAGTTAACTCAAGCAAGAACCCTAGAAAGAAGCAACTTGGGTATTCATAGGGTCAAGCCATTGAACCCCTGGAGAGTTGGCATTGCATCTTGGACACCTTAAAACCACAACATTCCAGATAATCACAACATCTGAGTTGCTTGCAGTGAACAGACTGACTCTGGGGTCATGCCCTTTGCCCTACACCCTTTCCCACAGGGCACGAAGGGAATTCCAGATTTTCCAGATCCCAAACCCCTAACACATATCATACATAGACCACAGGCACCTGCACATTAGTGCTTCCAATCTAAATAAGATGGCCACTAACAATCCATAATACATTTCTTATAGTAGCACAGGTGAAAGTTGTCTATGCCAGAAGCCTTTTCCAGTTGGCTGGCATAATTTTGTCGAGATCTGCAGTAACAGGAATGTTCAATGTTCATACATGGTGCCACAGCTATCCTATAACAGCAGCAATAATATAAGGAAAAAAAAAGGCAATTCATGCTGCAAAGATGAAAATGAAAAGCTAGAAAACACGCTTCAATTAAGGAACATGGCCAGATGGTTCCTTCAACCGAGGATGCATATATAATGCATATCATGCAGGGCAGCCCTGCAGCACACATTTTCCATAAGGATCCCCCACTTAACTGTCAACACTGTCAACTTTGTTTCTAAAATAGGGCGCTTAAGGAATTGTATTCAAAACCAATGCTTTCCTTCAGGATAAAATATGTAATATATATATATATATATACACATATACATATATATATACATATACACACACACATGTACACTTCTATGTACTATGTAGGGCTGCAACTAACGATTATTTTCATAATCGATTAGTTGGCCGATTATTAATCGATTAATCGGATAAAAAAAATGAATGTAAATTTTTCATTTATTTAAAATAATGTAATAAACAAATTATATTAAATACAAACAGCATCATAAAAAAACTTTGATAAAATGCATTTCTTGCCTTTATTTCGCAACCAGCCCCCCCCCCAATTTATGCACGTTTGAGCCCAGGCTTGCCACGCTGCCCCCCACATATGCCACTCCACGCTGCCTCCCACATATGCCACTCCACGCTGCCTCCCACATATGCCACTCCACGCTGCCTCCCACATATGCCACTCCACGCTGCCTCCCACATATGCCACTCCACGCTGCCTCCCACATATGCCACTCCACGCTGCCCCCCACATATGCCACTCCACGCTGCCTCTCACATATGCCACTCCACGCTGCCTCCCACATATGCCACTCCACGCTGCCTCCCACATATGCCACTCCACGCTGCCTCCCACATATGCCACTCCACGCTGCCTCCCACATATGCCACTCCACGCTGCCTGCCACATATGCCACTCCACGCTGCCTCCCACATATGCCACTCCACGCTGCCTCCCACATATGCCACTGTGCCTGATACACCTTATACCCCGATACACCACTCCATCCTCTCTAGACATGCCACACTGCCTCCCAGACATGCCACACTGCCCTCCCCACATATGCCACTCCACTCTACCCCCAGATAAGCCACTCCACTCTACCCCCAGATATGCCACTGTGGCCCCAGATCTGCCTTATACACCCTGATACACCACTCTGTCCTCCCCAGACATGCCACACTGCCCTCCCCACATATGCCTTATATACCCTATATGCCTTATACCCCCAGATATGTCACTCCGTCCTCCCCAGATATGCCTTATACCCCCCAGATATCTCATAGTCCCCTCAGAGTCAGACCATACTTTTATAAATAAGTACTGGGTTAATCTTCACTGCCCCCAGGATTTAGATTCCCCTTAGTTTGCCCCCCTTTACCTCTAACTGCACCTTAAGTTAACTTTAATAAATTAATAAAATTAACCCTCAGTCCTCATCATTAAATTAACCCTAAACACCCCATTAACCATAACTGCCCCTAAATTAACCCTAAACATACCATTAACCAAAACGGCCTCAAATTAACCCCAAACACCCCATTAACCACAGCTGCTCCTAAATTAACCCTAAACACACCATTAACCATAGCTGCCCCTAAATTAACCCTAAACACCCTATTAACCATAGCTGCCCCTAAATTAACCCTAAACACCCTATTAACCATAACTGTCCCTAAATTAACCCTAAACACCCCATTAACCATAACTGCCCCTAAATTAACTCCCACCTCCCCTAACTTTCAGTAGCCCAAATATTAATTTTATACTTAGATGAGTGTCACAGCCATGTGGTTCTGGCCTCCTGGGAGAAGGAAGGGGGCGGGGCCAGTTGTCACAGTGATTACAGGGAGGGGCTGGTAAGTAGGAGCTGCTGCTGTGAGTCACTGAAACGGATTATATAATGAGGGGTATTTTTCAGAGCGTTTGCTCCGAAAAAACCCTCATTTAATAATCGATAAAAATCGATTCAACTAATCGATAATGAAATTCGTTGGCAACGATTTTCATTATCGATTATTATCGATTTTATCGATTAGTTGTTGCAGCCCTAGTACTATGTATATACCTATATATAAGTATATTGTAGGGAATATCAAAGCGCCAATGCCTTGTTCCTCAGCCAGTGTAAGATACCATCAGAACCTCGTGAAATCAAAAGGTTAAAACCAACCCCTCTACCACTTTCTATAAACATATTTTACATGAGTAACGAAGACATGTTTTACACCCATTTCAAGACCTCTTAATTACCGATAGCTAACCTAATATAACGCCATGGTGATTTCAATTGTCCAGCATAGCATTTTACAATGGAGAGAAGAATAAGTAATTTGTGCTCCAAACCATTAATATTTTCATTTCCGTTCAAAATGATTTAATTAAAACTTTTGCTTGGCAGAAACCTCTACATTAATATAACCATCATTAAAATAAACAGATAAAGTCCATTTAAAGCCTTGCCCGTGTTAAAATAAGTAACATTAAAATATACTAGCAGGATACTGGCTTGTGCATAGCACTACCACTCAGAGCATGTTAGAAAAGGTTTCTAAGCCAAAGATTAAATTTAATTATTTTAACATTAGAACTTCACAAAAACAACCGACTCATAAGCGTGTGCTACACTGTCCACTGTTCTGAACAGCAAATCTACGAGTCTGTACTCCAGGTAATGTATTTCCAGGTACAGTATCTAAATCAAGGGCACTTTATATCCGGCTCATTTAATCCATTTCAAGAAAAGCAACAAAAACAACAAACAAAAAGACCTCATTAAGCACCTTAACCTATTAACCTTTGGATGTAACACAAGCTAGGTGTTGATGAGCATTGGGCTATTGCTGTTACTATTCACTTACTCACGGAGCAGCCATTCCTTTGTGGAATATGGCTTGATAAATGGTAGAAATAGCATATGGGACTGCTTACTTGTCTTTGGAGGTGAGGCTGCATCATGGCGTACTGAGGTCCATTGTGACGGGAGACGTTGGGCATACGGGCAGCATTCTGTGCCATCCTCATTTGATGAGCTTGGAAGGGCACACAGTTTATATTATTCCTTTGCATTGCCTGCATGCTGATTAACCGTGGTGGCTGCAACAAACATGACGTAATGTTATTATAGCACAAGGAAAGCACGACACGTCACACAAATGCTTTCACAAAATAACGAACATTCATGTTTCTGTATGCTTATGGTGGGCCCAAAAATAAAAAATTGGCTTTGCGCCGTGTGTGGATTTATTCCAATGGGCCATTTTTTTCTCTTTTGCAGCGATGAGATCTAACGCTAAAATAGCTGTAGTCACAGCTGTACCTAAATCAGCAGGCATATGCAAAACCTGCGTAGCTATTACATGCATGTTAGTGAAGCCCACACTAATCTCAGCTTATATCACTCAAATTATTTTACTTATTTTTAATATAAATGTAATGCATTTACTCGCTTAGTCTTTGGAAGGGAAACTGTCCGGGTAATGAGCCATCCACTACGTAAAACACTCAAAAGAGAAAGTTATTTTAACTGGCATCAACTCAGCTTTATAAAAGCTAGCAATAGTTTTTAAAATAAATGGAAAATATGGATTACATTTTAAAAAACACTCTAAAGTTAAAATGTTTGATACAACAAAAATTAATTTCATTGGCCATGACGCTCATGATGTTCCTCCGTAAGAGTTTCCATTTTGTTTAAAAAAAAAAAAAGTTAGTTACCTAGGAACTCCTAATCCGTTCAAAGTTTGGTTTGTCAAGGGTTGGGGTCTTTAATTTCCCTATCTGTGTCTCCAACAGGGTCCCTTATCTAAGGTACTTTTTGTTATCTATGTATTTTGTTGATCCTGTTCTATTTTGAGGGTGTGTGCCTCAGTTTTAGCACCTGCTAAAATAACTTGAGATCTTTGTATAGTACTTGCCTGCTGATGCATTACTTGAGGGGCAGATGGTCTCTGGTGCTGTCCAGGTGGCTGAGCCATTCTCATTTGCTGGAGCTGCTGGTGTTTCTGAGCGTACACTTGCTGTTGCATATGCTGGAGTCGGAGTTGTGCTAGGTTAATTTGTGCAGGAGCTTTGTTTACATGGTTGGAGCCCTGAGGAACCTGACCAACCACTACATTGGGAGTATAACCTGTAGTTGGCTTATTTTCTACCACGAGATTACCTGAAAAGAACAAAATGTAAACTCAACACGGAAAATAAACAAAAGCATATCAGTGCACCGTACAACTCGGTTTATATAAGAAGAAAAATGAAGAAAGCGTTTGCCAACCAGTAATAGTATGGAACAAGCTTGTAACAATCAGGAAACCTAGAATTAAGGACAATGGTGCTATTGGGGTATTTTGCAAACAATGCAGAAGCATTACTGAAATAAGGTTAAATTAGAAATTTACATGCTGAAATCAAAACCAATTGAAATAGCGTTAAATGTAATGCTATGGATTTCATGTTTAAATTTTGCCTCTAAGGGGTTACTCTGTTAAAATCCACAGTATAAACAGAGATAATTTATCAACATCCATGTGCTACAGATGAGTGGTTTCTACTGCCTTCAGTACTAGCGTGGAGAAACCTCTCTGTCCTTTATGTCTACAACAACTTTGCACAAATATTAGTTAACACTACTTGCATTTTAATACAAATACATTTATAATTCTAAATAGTTTCTAAGTAGTTTAGAATACTTGTGGTTAATTATAAATTATGCTAACACTAAGGCATCCAAATTCCAGATACATTTTCAATTTTCTCAATAGGGGAAAAAAAAAGCAGTTTTCATCTGTAAACTCAAATCTCAAACCTAATATATTTAAATAGAATATATAAATATTAAGATATTTAAAAATTAAAGGATATGCTATATATCAGATCAATTGTTTTAAAACTGGCTACATCAACACATCTTGTAAGGCAGATATTGTTGAAATCTCAAAGCAGATGTTGAAATTATTGTTGTAAAAACACAGTTCTTGAAACTATTCCAAGAGTACATTTTTGTAGTTACAATAATAGTTTCCCAATGATCCAAAGTATACACAACAAATCCAGTTTAAGACCACTAACATCATGGGGGCGACCATGCCGAACACTTACCTAAATTAACTACATTCTTTGCCCAGAAGGTTGGGTCGCAATGAAATCTTATTGCTCCATTGGCAGCTGGGACAGGATCACACCTTGCCTTTAAGATGTGACGTAACTGGAAAGTAATCTGAAAGGACAAGAAACTGTTAAATATATTACGGTAGAAGTACAAGAATGAGCAGCACTTTTCATTATAGTTTCAACACCAGGGCTATTGTCAGACATGCAATACCGTATATTATTATTATCTTTTATTTATATAGTGCCAACCGTTTACACAGCTTCTTTTAACTAGTAAGAAGCATTAATGGGTACAAAAAAAATTTAACAAATTACGCAGAACTATAAAAATAGGGAAAACAATTGGAGGAGGAGGGACTTTTATCCCAACAAGGTTTCTTGTGATCTATTGAAAACTTCTCATTAAGATACTAATCATGCGTAACTCTGGCAAAAGAAGGTTTGTAGATGTTGAAAAGCACGTCTCACTTGAAGAGCAATTCTGGTAGTGTCAGAGAAACAGACTTCCACAGGCCACATATTCTAAGCTTCTCCCAAGGGAGGAAACTGACCTGCACCGAAATACAGCTGGCACATCATGTATTCCAAATGTTACAGCTGTGAGAAGAAGCTATTCAGAACCACCAGGCACAGACCTCAAGCAGTATAAAGATATCATGGCAATGGGCACACAAAATTCCTGCCTTCACAGAATAAAGCCTCATCCCAGAACAAGTAGTATACCTTTATGGATGTAACTGTATTACATCAAAGGCTGGGTTATGCCATCTCATTTGTATGGAACACATAGGAACAGAAAAGCTACAAGGTATTAAACATTTATACAACTGCAATAGCCTGCAGGACTCGCATCATGCCAAATAATATCAACTTGAAAAGATATTCTAGAGGAACTGCCATAGTAGAAGAGTAGAAGGTAGCTACAATGGGGGCATTGTAGTTGTATTGTGCCTCAGTGTTGGCAAATTGAACGGATTAGGAGTTCCATAAACTGCATGTATATTAAGATGTCTAATAACTTCTCTTATTTAAGAGGAACAGGTTTATTTCCACTTTCTAAAGATAGGAACGTTTGCCGATAGCATACAGCCCATTGATTTGGCAGAGGATCGTGCTTGGCAGCATTCTCAGGAAAGCCGTCGCTGGTAATTGATGTGGCAGCTGTAGTAGCTTGGACAAAAATGTAAACATCTGTGCAAAGTTGAGTTCATTTTGGACATGCCCACCAAGCGTGGAACAATTACTCTCTTGTTTCACAGCTCCTATATCCGTGCCACTACAGCAAAACCTAATAAACCTTTATATCTAGGAAACGGGCACATTGGGGAACTATAGACAAGTGAAGTAAGGCTTCCTTCCTCCGAGGGGCATCAAAGCCAGCCCCCTACTTTAACATAATATTTAGAACTTGGTTGTCAGAGTATAAGAGGGAATTACAAAATAAATTGATATAGCCCCAGAAGAGAACGGTGAGTGCTTGTAGACATAGTTCCTCAATTACAGAAATGCTGTTTATCACTGATGATAGTGAAATGTTTGTTTATTGTCTAAAGCCCACATGTCCTGGAGTTTGGAAGAATTAACTCTGGTAGAAGCTAGTGTTCAGTAGCAAGTAAAAACTCTAAAACAATGCCGTATACTTTTTCATGTAAAACAAAAAGAAAATACATAATACGTAAAATACATATCATTAAATCAAGATTATCAAGTGTGTTGAAGACTATTCTGTAGGGCTTGTGGGCTTTGTCCATACTTTTCTCTAAAGTGACAAAGGTGCTAGATGGCCCAAGGAAAAAACACAAAAATTTTCTAAGCTAATTCAAATTTAAGAAGTCCAATAACTCCAAGCACAGTCAGAGCCGCAATAAAAATAGTTTTTTCCAGTTTGCTAGAAAACGATCAAAGATTAATCCCTATGGTTCTAAGGGCAATGCAAGCCACATAAAATGAAATTAGGATGGGCACTTACATTACCCTGACACTGGAACAAAATTAGGGAACTAAATGCTTATTACTGATTCAGATCATAGGTCTTGTGACTAGACTTAATGAAGGCCATAAACAAGCACTGGATATGGTAAAAGATGGATTACTATTATTATTATTTTTAAGTTTTACCTGCCAGATTCAGAACATTTAGGATTTTACAACCTGTGGGCTGTGGCGATACCTTTATTTTTATAGAACCAACATTTTGTTTTTAGGACAAAAGCAATAACCTCAGCGTAAAAATCAATATTTAGTAATGAGATGTTAACAGCTCTACCCAAAAACTAAGCATAGTGAAATGTTTTTGTACTACAGAAAAACAAGGCTATTATCACTAAATTAAGAGATTAGACATTTAATAAAGTAGCACAGGTAGCATTACCCGATTAATTACATGTCGCTTCTCACCCTCCCCCCACCATTACAAAAGCTTTAAAAAAAAAAAAACAAAACAAAAAAAACTTAATAGGGGCCAGAATTTAATGAGGAATAATCATTTAGATTCTGAGACAAGAAGATGGCTGGTGCCATAGGATACGTATAATGCATATTTAATAAATACAGCTTATTTTATTCTGCAAAATTCATCACACGTGTACTGGAGATGCAAAAAGTAGTATTTGGGGAAAGACAGAGCCACTCATTTTCA
Organism: Sceloporus occidentalis; assembly: GCA_023333645.1. Taxonomy (NCBI): domain Eukaryota; kingdom Metazoa; phylum Chordata; class Lepidosauria; order Squamata; family Phrynosomatidae; genus Sceloporus; species Sceloporus occidentalis. Next base: position 2,596,038 of record JALMGF010000033.1, read on the forward strand.
TTTTCCACTCATTTTCCGGTATGCGGCATCATAAAACGCAGGGATGGCTATGCATGTGCTATTACCAGAGTATCATTTTATGTATGCTATATGTTACTCATAAAACCCTCATTTTTAAATGATAAGAAAGACTGAATGTGTTTATAAAGGATCCTGGCAGATGAGAACGTAAGCCAGTTTCTTTAAACAAATTTATTTATTTATATTCAACAAAGAGAACCCGTACTTCTACATACTCTGTTTAACTGTTAGCTGGGTGGTGGTATCCTGAACCTTACCGAGAACACAGTCTACTGAGTATCTTAGAGGTTATGCATTGTTAATAAAAGCTTGTTAACCTAACATATCTAGGTTTGAACAGCCAATGACACAGTTACAGTACCATGTAAGATAATGAAGATGTTCTTGGTTGGATTAAGGCCTTGGGAAAACTGTTCAAATATAGTAATGCTGGAGCCACTTATTCTCCTAACAGGTGACCAGTCTAAATTCAAGTTTGGCTTGTGAGATATAACACCGTGCATAAGCTTAAAAATACTAGTAAAATCTATAGGATGGAAATGGTTTAGCACAGAGACTGTCTTTAATAATATGTACTCGATATGGGGGGATATAGAGGTGAAATGGGGCCATGTGTTGTTCCTATTTTTTGACATGCATAGGCAACAGATCCCACAGACCCAACACCATCCTGGTTTTCTTGCATATGTGTTGTGCAGCTGGGCATTACAAGTTTTTCCTTATGAATATTTCTACATTTTAACAAGCAAACGAAATCAAATTGTAATGAAATTCACCCATTTCTTGCACATGTATTGCCAAACTGCCTTACATACACTCAATCTAATCTACAATACTTTATAAAATTTTATACAAATAGCTGCACTATTACTATGAATGGTCCTGTGAAAGAATTTTAATATAATCAAAAAAACTAAACTTGACATGAAGGAAAATGAAATAAACTATTTCAAGAGAGTATATATTTCAGTTTTGTGGGGGGTTTTTCTGTTTTAAATCTACATTTGTAACAGGATGAAGGAATAATCTTTCTGAGACCATCTGTTGCCATTTTTTCACAAGCTGCAAATTTAGCTTTCACCAAAGTTTTAATGAAAAAAAAAAAATTCTGCTTAAAATGGTTGTCGACGTCTATAAAGATTGTTTCTAAAGTTAAGAAGCAAGAAAAAACAAACCAAATGGCATTCATAAATTCCACATGAATGAAAGTATCTGTTCAATGTACTTCAATTAGTGGAAACGGGATGCAGATAAAAGAAAACACATGTGCAGCAATAAACATTTAATTATTCATTAATATTCACATCTGGCTCTTTTCCCAGAAATCACCTTGACAAAAGAGCGCACAATCAGGTAATAACTCACATAATGCTGTGTTTTAAAGGGAAAATGTCACTTTTTACAACTGATTTCATTGACCGTATTTGCTCGATTATAAGACGACCTTGATTATAAGACGACCCCCCCCAAAATCTGAATATTAACTTAGGAAAAAAAAGAAAAAGCCTAAATATAAGACGACCCTAAAGGAAAAAAGTTACCAGTAAATGTTAATTCATGTAAACTTTTTTTTTAAATAAAAGCTATGATTGAGAAAAATATTTTTTTTTGTTTTTATTTCCTTGTATTTTCCAACCTGTCCCCCAGTTACGCACATCTGCCCCCAGGCTTGCCACACCAATATGGCACTGTGGCCCATGATATGCCTTTTAACCCTCTATATGCCACTGTGCCCCATGGTATGCCTGCCTTTTGACCCCCTATGTGCCACTCTGCCTCCAGAAATGCCTTATACCCCTATATCCCATTCTGGCATTTAGGGGGTTAAAATGCATATTATGGGGCAGAGTGGCATATAGGGAGGTATAAGGCATTCCAGGAGGCAGAGTGGCATTAAGGGAGTTAAGAGGCATTGTATAGTGCTCTATTAAATGCCCCCTTAACGCCACTCTGCCTCCTGAAATGCCTTATACCTCCCTATATGCCACTCTGCCCCATAATATGCCTTTTAACCCCCTAAGTGCCAGAGTGGCATATAGGGGTATAAGGCATTCCAGAAATGCCCTATGCCCCCATTTAACACACACACGCAAACACTTACCGGTGCTTCCAATTTCCTGCTGTATTGCCGGGGCAGCGGGTTGACGTCTCCTTCCGCTGCAGCCGGAAGGAGGTGAAGTTGGCAGCGGGGGTTTGTCTGCGTCCGTCGCGCGTACCTTCCCTCGGCTGTCAGAGATCAGAGTTCCCCCGCACCGGCGAAGGTATCCGCGACGGACGCAGACAACCCACGCTGCTAGCCGCACCTCCTTCCGGCTGCAGCGGACGTTGTCTACGCTGCCCTGGCAATACAGCAGGAAGCACCGGTAAGTGTGTGGGGGGAGGGTGTTAAGGGGGGGGGGGGGAGACAGGAGGATCCAGGTCCCCTGCAGCGGTGCGGGGGATCTGGATCTTAGTCTCATAATCAGACCTCTATTTGAGGTCTGATTAGAAGACGACCCCGATTAGAAGTGCATTTCAGAGCATTTTACGGTAATTTTTTTTTTTTTTTTAAATGACCTCATGGAAGTTGAGGCCTGTCTGGATAGGACACAACTAATATCTAATGAATTCCCTGTCCCTGAAGGGGACATCCCATGGAAAAATCTCTTTCCCCGTGAGCATCAAATACAGTGTTGTATGTATTAATGTACATTGGCATTGCCAAAAAACATGGTTTTATTCAATGTTACTCCAATAAATTTTCTGCAGACCTTTGTTGTAAATCAAGTGATATTTTGGATGAGTTTCTTTGCTCAAGAGCCAGGCCGAGTAGATTCTTTATGGTAGTTGGTTTCAGCTTGATTAGGCTAGGCCCTAAGAAGGGCCAAGGAAGTCTGACAATGAGCCAGGGTGTTACACATTTGAAAAACATCAAAAGACTAATAGCTGTCTAAAAATGTTGTATTTTGCAAAAAAATAAAAAAAAAATTATATATATATACATATATATATATATATATATATATATATATATATATACGAAGAAAAAAAAAATACAGCAAAATACTTGGCGGCCCTCCTCCTTTAAGTTGCCATGTGCACAAATTGGTTAAAGCTAGAAAATCCAGCTATATCCATTCCAACTAAAGTCCTTACTCATAACAGAGAACGCAAAGTAGCACCGTAGTAATCAATAGACCAAGACATACCAGGCGTTTGCTGTATAGTAACGCTGTGCTGCTGCCACTTGCAATAGCCCAGTTTGTGAAGTTCATTACATGCTTCACCTGCCGTGACAGACCCGTGATGTCGTTCTGTTGCTGTACAAGCTTCATTTGACGTTCTTTTGTAACACTCTAAAGGGAAACAAAGCATGTTAAAGTGGTGGGGTTACTCATCTATAAGGTCAAACATGGCTGTCCATTTGGAACGTTTATTTAATCTTTTAAATGCTAGAATTCTTTTATGTAACATATGAACCACATTTCTCACACCCGATCTTGTTAGATCTCCCAGTGCTGGATAGGGACATCTGTGACCTAAGCAAGTAATTCTGAGAATGACAGGTACATTTTTACATGCTTTTGTCACTTGTTGCTCCCCATGAAATATACATAATATGTAGCTTTGTAAATTTTGGCTGGCATCAGAAGGAATAATGAGTTATCGGCATGTAAAACCTGAGTGGGAGGATAAGGAATTCTATAAGTGTACTCTAGTGGTGGAATCCTGTTTTTGTTAGGTTCGATTTGAATATCTAAACACACCATGTTGCAGGCAGTCTTTGTACCCTGGCGATTACATCTAATCAAAGAAAGTCAAACCCAACTATAGATCAACTGTGCCAAGAAGCATACAGGTTGTATCGCCCATACCAGATTTGATTAGTAATATATTTCAGTATCATGGAATCATTTTAATTTATCTTACATAAAAGATACATTAATAATACATTAACTAAAGGTCAAAAAGGCAAACATTTATCTTACCTCCAATTGCTGAAGGAGTGATTTGCCCTTCTTATTAATTTCATTTATTAAAGTAAAAATAGCCACTTTAATTTCCTGTTCCACTCTCTTATTAGTTTCATTTACTTCTTTTATCCTGTAGAGCAAGAGAAATAATAAGATTAAGTTACTCATTTATGCATTCTGAGCGTATGTGTGTATTGTATATACATATAGACACGCACACATTATATACACACACACATATGTATATAGACACACACACACACCATTGCAGTCAACAGATCAGGTTTAATGCACGTCCATTTTATTTTTTTAAGCATATTTATATCCTAATGGAAACACAAATTTGCCTGCACCTATGCCGTGTCCTTGAAAGTTTTGACATTTGTATGTCAGGCATTAATCCCCTGCCAAACATTTAAACTCACTATATTTAGTTGTACTAGTTGGTCTCCAATAAGACCAGCGAAGGCTGATTGGTAGAAGACCGAACATCATCTACTACAAGAAGAAAGCGCAATGGCTTGTGAGCAGGGGGGGATGACGGCTAATTTAGACAAGATCACTTACAATAATGGGCTCCTGGTCAGCAAGAAAAGTAAAATAGAGTAAAATGTAAGAAGCTAAATATTTTTCTTTATGGTGCTACAAGATATAGTATAATAGCATTTTTTACACAGCCAAAACTATCAATGCACTACTACCCGACATCACATTGTTATACAGAGATCCTCGATAAATGCAGCCTATCTTCCCGGCTCTGTTTTAGGGAAGTTTCATGCATTTATCTACTGAACTGTCAGGGGCATGTTCTCATAAATCCCGTGTCCAGAATTCCGCATATTTATATGTAAAATACACACTTGGTTTTCTTAATGCATTTACCTGAAGCTCTGATATTAATGATACCGGTAAATTAAGTATATTGGGCAAGGTTAACAATTTCAAACAGAATGCAACGGTAAAACTAAACAATGAATTACAACTACCTGTTTTGGACCTGAGTAGCAGCAAAATTTACATAATTCTTCTTTTCCAAGAGCTTGGCAAGTAAGTTTTCAATAGCTCCTTTTTGATTCTGAAACGCCTCCTCCAAAAACTGGTACCTGGAAAACATATACAGCGGTTAACTTTGTGAAGGAAAAAAAACCCAACTTAAATGATGATATTTTATTACTATGAACACTAGCAGCACATTTTGTACTATATTATTGGCATTATTATTAGCCATCCATTCAACAGGCAGAGGCAGCCACAATTTAGAAGCTACACAAACAAAGAAAAGGAATCCCAGCACTTTATTAACCGACAGCAAACAAAAGCAACGTTTCGGCCAAAAAGGGCCTTTGAGCTTGACAAAGGCCCTGTTTGGCTGAAACGTTGTTTTAATAAAGTGTCCTAGAGACTGGAAGCTGTTTGGAGTGCTGGGATTCCTTTTGTTCGGGTTTATGCTGTCCCTTTTTTCCTGCTAGCACCCAGCTTCCTGGGAGTTGAGTGCAGAACCATTTTTTCTTTTTTACAATTTAGAAGCTAAACTGTAATGATCCAGAATTCAGCCTTGGTTTGAACTTCAGTTACAGCTTTTTACTTCTAAGCTTCTCTACTAACCCTTGAGCACCCTTTAAAAACAAGGCTTTGCGCATCACTAAAAATGGTTTTCAAAATACTTTCATGCATTCTTGAGCATCTTTCAGAGCGTCGGCCAACATCCCTTTTATTGTACAAAGACAACAAAGTGAGCGCACATCTGTAATAGTTATTTTGTACCATATGTAGCGGATCCATGAGACGCACGGCTTGTTTGCCTAAGGCCGGCTGCCTTTTAAGTCACGGGGTTTGTTTGCCGAACCCTGTAAGTCCTGTTTTGCTTGGTCACACACCCAGTTCATTTCCACAGGCAGTTGGATCCTGGACTGAACCCAGCAGTGCCATAGAACCGATATCACATTTATAAGAAACATTGGTTTGAAAGTAGCGCAGACCCCTCCAGTATAAAGCAACCCGAGCGTTTGGTGGTAAACTCAAGTTTGTTGACAAAAAAGTTAATATTTTAGTATTGCCATAAAACCAATGGGTTATAAATAAAAAATTTTTTTTTTTTACATATTCCTAAAACATTGTGATTTTATATATAAAAGCCATATTTATAAAGAATGATTATTTTATGTGGAGGGATCCTAATCCCTGAAGATATTTTGAATTATAGATTGACGCAGAACTGCTATGAAGTGAATTACAAGTTTAGGATTAAAAGCAAATCCACAATTCTTTGATTTATGCACAGTTGATAATACTGAAAACACGATGCAAGTAGTGGTGTATTTTTTTTATTTTTTTTTTATTGGCTCCCATATTAAATGCAGGACACATTATGTGCTGACTAATATGAGTAAGTATTAAAGATGTGTGTTACTAATACCATATATTGGTGCCGCATTTCCACTGGTAAACTGTGATTAAGAAAGCGTATTGTTACTGAAAAAAGTGCTTTGGTTTAACAGAAATGATTGAAAGTGATGATCTTTAGTTCAGGCCTGCTGTCTATACTGGCCGGCTTCCTTAAAAACCCTTGCCACAATGCACCCGTTGCGCTGCCAAGTTTGAAAGATTACTGCGGGCACAAGAAACACACACCATACATCATTTGTGAAAAGGGCAGCAGAACCTATTAGTCAAAAAATACATCTGCCTCTATAACCGTTCCACACCAGACACATTCTGTTATAGTGGCTACATGGAAATTAATGTATAACACTCAACTGGTATATTTGCTTTGAAAGACAATTAGGCATATAGTAACTTAAAATCACAAAATATTCAATAACACAATTTGTGCTGATTGTTTTTACGGACCCAAATCATCTGGTTTGATTTTTTTTCTGTAGAATATATAAATTAATGTTCAAATAACGAAACAATATATCATATTTTCAATCCTTTATTAAATGTAGATTGTACGGTAAGGGTTGAGTTCTCTTCCATATTGGAATGTTGTAGTCATGAACAAGTGGTCTTGGCTTAAAGGTCTCATTCACTGAACCCTTTTGTGTCAGTAGGCTGCAAATATAGTCTTCTGAATTAAATTCTGGGAGGGGAAGCCAGGCATGACCGCACCATTAAAAAAACAGTATTGTGGGTGCAAAACATGAAGAAGCCAAGCTGCATACAGCAAGACATGCGGCTGGAGAAGACAAAAAATAAATGTACAGCTCATTTCAATCAAATGGCTTAGATTGTACTTGGGGCGCATGAATTCTAACCGAATATTTAGTGATTGAGTATTTTGACAATTTTTTTTAACTCCTTGACAAAATATGGTTTTCCAGCTTCATTGAGAAATAAATTATTATTATACTTTATTTATTCCGCAGCGCTGTACAAAGATAAAAATGTTACAGACGGAGACAAATACAATAGAGCAATTGACATACGGATACAAGAGGAATGAAGGGCCTTGTTCCCGCAGGAATTTACAATCTAGGTACGTTTTCGAACTATTCTCTATATTCTAGAATGCATTTAAGTATTCAATTCTGCCATGGGACAATTGCGCTCATAAATGGTCTTGTGTTATCCAAACGGTCAGTAACATCCTCTAACGGTATTATCAGCCTCACCCAGATAACGGGTTGCATTGCAGTAATAACTACAATTTCATAAACCAGTAAGTTGCCTCAACTGTTTGGAGCACTAGGAGTCTGAAGGATCAGTTTCAAAGACTATAGCGAAGTGGTCTAGTTTGTAGCTATAGCTTAAATAACTAAGTTGCACTTGATAGCAGTGAACGTTCGGAAGTCCACACAGAATATCCTTGTCCTAGTGCACAAACAGAGCTCTCCCTTTAACTGATCCATGGGATTAGTTATTTTCTCTTTCCGGCTGTGGATGGGATATGGAGTTCTATTAATATCTCATTATCTGCATAATATACTGTAGTCAAGACGGGCAACTGCATCAAGGAAAAACACTTGAATCACTTAATAGTTCAATTGTAAGATGCTATTCTGTTGCTCACATTGCTGGTAAGATGATGTATGATCTGATTTGTTATTGCTAACAGGGGTCCCCGTTTACAAACCCGTAAGGAGCGCCAACATGAAGCGCTAGGACACCACCATGCCGTCTGTCGATTTTCACAATGTAAAAGGTTTCTATTTAAAGTCCCTGGGTCCCCTCTTTGTTGGATGCCCAGCAATGCATTAAAATGTTCATGGTACAGAGATAGATGCAATGTATAAACGCAGAATAGTTGTGTCCATAGATCGGTTACATCTTTCTAGTCATAGTGTGATTACTTACAGAAATGCTTTCTTAAATGCAGAAAACAGGATACTTTTGCCATGGATCAAGCGTTTAAATAACTATGCTGAGCTCTTGCACTCCACTTCACATGGGTAGTTCCAATAGAACCTGAGCCAGGGGGAGAATTGGGGGGGGGGGGGCTTTTTTTTGCCAGTGGTACTGACAGCCCTAATGCATGTGTGTCCATTAAGCGAATATGTTTTCACAAACATTTCAGTTTTAATGGCATGGTCTCTTTAAGGTTAAATTGGCATGGTCTCTTTAAGGTTACATTGGCATGTTCCTTTAGGGTATCAGTACTTTGTGGTATGGATACCAGTATGTTCTTCACAAAGCTACCAAGTGCCTACAGACCACTGGCCTGTAAGGATTAACAAGCACTTGTGAGAGAAAGCAGTAGCTTCATTAATTTTTAATGTCATAAACCGAGTGACAAGATATAAATGCAACAGATAAATGCAATATAAGAAAGGAACCAAGTAATAACATCTATATTTAAAGTGCCTGTTGATATACTTGTACCACAAAACATAACTTTTGTATCCAACAGCTCAGACTTGGAAAAACAGGCGCTAACCACATTACACGGCCTGGCAAAAAGTATTTTGTGTGCTCAGTAAAGTCAATAGGCATTCCGGTTCATACAGCTTTGTTTATCGAAAGCTACAGAGCATGTTTTACATAGCATTTGATAAACAACCTCAGCGGCATGGCTGGGCATATTTCCTCACTCCAATGCATCGGTAGACAGAAAGCAAATTCACGACCTGGATGGAGTTACCTGTGTTCCTTGTGCTCCAGTAACTGGCAGTCGCGACACGTCAGTCTATCGCATGTTTCACAAAAGAGTTTGAGCTGCTCTTGCTTGTGAACTGGACAAAACACAGGACGCTGACCCGACGCTCCCACGGCTTCTGCAAGAAGACAAGGTTGTACCATTTAACAAACGACTCTTCAAGGGGATCTCACCATTTACCAGCACCAAATTAAAATAACCTTTTCAAAATCATGATTTCTCCTATAAAAGAGTTCTACTTTTCGGGTATGTTTTCAGGTAGCTGCATACAGAGAGTTGCCATCAGGGTGGGGTTCTCTCTCTCTCACTTGACAGGGCAAGGAGGTCAGGCACGACTGCTCTGGTCGCAGAGAAAAAGGCCTCCTGAGGACCAGCTCCCCTCCAGACATACCGACAGGCCCTGTGGACCCCTAGCACCAGCCTCCCTCCAGATATAGCTGGTGTGGTAGCTTGTGCGTGTAACAGTAAAATAATGTTAGTCAGTGAAAGTATGTCACATATGATGTTGGCGTGTCAGGGGTGAGCCTAGGGTTAGTGACGTCTGTCATGGGGAGAGTAGGAACAGGAGAAAGAATGTGTGTTATGTGAGTGTACAGTGGTAGAGTGAGCGGGTGTTAAAGCGAGTTTACGTGTCCATATGTATGTGAGTTAGTGATAGTGGGCCCGTAAAGAAATACTGCACCCATATGCCACTAACCCTAAGCTTGCCCCTGTCCCCATAAGGCGTGCTTATGGAGGCATTTTAAGGTGGGACACTGGGTGGGACAGTGGGATGGAAATGGGCAGGCTGATGAGAGGGTAAATTGGGGCCCAAGCATTGTACAGGGCCCCAAGGTTTCTGATGGCGGCCCTGGCTACATATGCCGGCTATTCCATTCATTCTAGTTCTCTTGGCCCAATCTACTATACGAACTACATATAATACTTATTGCTCGTGATAAACAAATGAATTGCTTGACCTTAACCACCCACTCTGTCTAATGTCAGAAGTCTATGGAGAAACAGACTTCTCTGGCAACGCCTAAAACTTCACAAACTAAATGACAACCTCCACGTCTTCAGATAAAGGAAGTGTATCGAAACAAAATGAACAAAAAAGCTATCCCTATAGGAGCTCCCCTTTAAGAAACTAGTCTTATGTACACATTCATTGGAGTGGATGTACAGTGGGTTATCAAAATTATACCTAAGTGAAAAACAAAACTATTATTCTTTTCTTTTTCTAGTGTGTAAACTTCACCTTTCTGGGAGTACTATCCAATGAGCAACTGTACTCTGAAAGCACTAGTTTCTCACAAAGGCAAAAGACAGTCCTGGAATCTCATGCAGCAAAAGCCAGAGATTTACCTTTAACGCACCATTTTTTCCACTACAACTACATTCTTCTGTTATACAAGTACCAAATAATAAAAAAAAAAAGATCAAATAGCATTGATCTCATTCAGTGGCAGGAGACATCTAATCATAGTTTTTGATTTTAATATAAAGTGAGACATAAATATCTAATTTGATGAATCGCTAGTATTACAGGCTTTGAGTGCAGAGAATACTTAATACTTGACGTGTCATCTAGAAACATGAGAACACGTTCTGAAATTACATCAGCTGCCGATACGACCACTGCAAGGGAACACAATGCTGATGTTTATCTAATTTTAAGCAGGGTCGGACCCAGGACAGGACCGCACCAGTCTCTGGCATCCTATTCCTGCTCCTGCTTTGTTGTGTAGGGCTGAATCTGGTCATGGACCATGAACTTAAAGGGGAACTGCAACCATAATTATATCTCTTAGTTACCAGTCTATGGCTGTAAGGAACATTGCTGGGAAAAGTTTCCTAAATAAGAACTCGATTACTTCTGGGTTTCCTTTTTCACTTCTAGTGCCCACCTACACATAACCCTCTATTTGAGAAAGTAGTTCTTGATCATGGTACATGCGATGTCAGCTCAGGCTAGTGCTGCCCTTTAGTGTCTGAAGCCTGGCTATGAGAGGCGACATTCAGCTGTGGAAAATAGTGGATTTAGTGTAGGTAAATCTCACTGTGAAAATGGGAACTAAGAGAGCCCCAGGCAAAACTCCTGTCCTGCTTCAAGTACACATTGCTAGATAACCTACCCATAACAAAATATGGTTAGACAGACCTGTGGGAGCAGCCTTTAGGAAGGCCTGGGATTTTAACCAAATGGATCAATCATTTCTAACCAAACTTTATTTATTTAGACTTTGCAGCTGCTTTGATTACATGCAGAGGATCAATCAACAGCACAGATGTGATGGGAGGAAGTAGGGATGGAATCATTTACACACATTTCAAGATGTCTTGGAAAACCAGCACTGTAGACTAGAGGGACAGCCGCCCAGTTCATCAGAGTGGACAGATCTAATACATAGTCCATTAGACAAATTTAAGATCCATACAATTTTTTATATGCCAACGAGACCCCAGGTTTACTTAACAGTAAAGTCAGATCCCCGTTATCTAGCTGTGGGCCACAACCTCTAAATCTAATTGCTGAGGGTCGTACGGTTTCAAAAATGTACAGAATTATATATCAGAAATAATGGTTTAACTGCCCTCAGCATTAGAACAAGAACTTAACCAAGACAAAAACCTCCCTGTTAACATGCCATGAGGTCTTTAAGACATCGTTTTTTCTCTTGAGCAAGGAGGTATAGTGATGTTGGGCTCACCCACAGAACCAATTAGTACGCTGGCGTCATTGCTCTGTAATAAGTTTACATTTTCAATCAACAAAATAGTATGGATTAGAGATGCTCTAACTGTTCTACGTTCAGCAGTTATAAAGGTGCCACCCGACGTCACTGAACTTTGTAGATGTGGGTGAAGACGGCATTAATGCAATAATTTTGGCATTATATATTAAAAGCACGGTCTTTTTTTTTTTTTGACAATGGGAAAATAAGAAAACGGACCATCTCTTTATACATAGTTTGTTTTGTTCTTATGGTGCAGAGCTACAATTTTACCTTGCATCAAAGCTGATATGGTCAACTATACTTTGTCCACCATTAACATTTGATACGTTACCTGAAGATACATCTTCTTTCTTTGTTATCATGTGGTCCTTGGTGAATTTAACCCTTTGGTGTGCTTCTATACAGGTTTTACAGAGCCACTCCCCACATTCCACACAAAACCCCACTGCACTCGCATTGTCTTCACAACTTGTACAAACCTAGTTCAAAGAAAAGGGGTTTAGGAATCATATACACACTGATGACTTAAAGCTTTTAACTGTCGAAAGATGCATTAAAATTTAGATTTTCTTTTATGGAATTGTCTGATAGAAAAAAAAAAAATCAACAACCAGTCTGATAGCAGTTGGGTGGTTGGTGAAAAATAAGAGTTGGAAACGTTCTAATTAAACTGACATTTCTCAATCATTCGATAAAGTAAAAACGCCAACATGCTTTATTACCGCAAAAAAAAAAAAAAAAAAAGGATACAATAAAGGTATCACAAATGCATGTTGTGAATGTAGTTTAATGCTCATACCATAGAAATTTTCACCATGTGTTTTGGATCTGTACATGCATTTCTTTAAAAAAAGCTAATCCTAAAAAAGAAAACTAATTTATAAAAAACATAATACTTTATAATAAGCAACAATTACTCAAAGCAATTTACATTCTACTAACTGCTTAAACATCACAGTTTACCAAAAACACAAAAAAATTTCCAAATGAGATTTCCTGCTCATAAAAACACCCAGGAATTACTGCTGCGTTTTTGCCCCACCGGGCTCTGCCTCTTAAAACTGAATTCCCTGTCTGCTTTGGGCCATTTACTAGCTGCGCCCGACCCTTGTTTACACTCCTTGCAGGTTACTGAGATCTCAAAGAGTTCCCAAAATGACATTACATGGCTTGTCTCCAACTTAAGGAACACTTTATATCTTTACAGAGGATCTGTCATATTTTTAAGCATTTTTACAAACCACTGCCCCAACCGCTGACATAAGAGTCACTGTTAAGAAGATTGATTTGTATTGGCTGCAGCTTCAACACTCAACTCTTGGACTACCTAACAGTGATCGACAGATCCGATGACAGACTATGGCCAACCGTACTAGTGAAGTTAGAGGGATGTGTGAAATAGAGATGGTCTATGCCAGGGGCGTCCAGCGTGTGGCCCTTCGAATGCTGCAGGACTACATCTCCCATAATGCTCTTTCAGCTAAGGGGCTGGCTGAGGAGTATGTAGTCCTGGAGCAGCTGGAAGGCTGCACGTTGGACGCCCCTGGTCTATCCAGTCTATTTCTCCCCGTTGCTTCTCCAGTAAAGAAACCTATCCATTATTTTCTGTATAAATTACTTTTGAGCTATTGAATTGCTCTGCCTGCTTATCAGACAAATACAAATGTTTCAGGTTATTTTAACCTAGGCCTTGGTTTGGTATTTTACATGCAAGCAACTGTTATAATTATGTATTTACCTAAAACACGTATGCTTAATCCAACTGTAGAACCGGTCAAAACAAATGTTATCCAAACCAATGTTAAATGGTAAAACTCCACATAGTGTGTTTAAACTCTAAAGAAGCAAGCATTTCATCAATTATGCCAATGGATCTATGAGTACATGCAGTCATGAGCTCACCAAAACCTTAAACCAATTTAACAAATGTCCCTCTGAAACGCATACATTTTTTTTTTTATTTTTTTTTAAATAAATAGCGGAATTGTTTCTCTCTTCAACTAACACAATAGGAAGTGAACATATTTTCTCTCTTGGATCAACCCAAACATTCAAATTGTCGATTAGCTCTAGAAGTTTAGTGACCCACTGATGACAGAATCACTGCAATCATACCACGCGTTCAAATAAAATGCAGATATTATGCAGCTTAAAACATAGGCAGTTATGGAGCCACCCTATTGTAGTCACACAGCTCATATTATAGTAAAAATAAAACTTATTTCACATAAATGTTGGTTAATTTAAAAAAAAATAAAAAAAAAATGGCTGAATTCCAGCCAGTACAGGAGGCTTAAGCCAGTTAGAAAATGTCATACCTGCTCGGACTTTTCATCACTGCTGCTCGGTAATTCCGAGGTGTCCTTCACAAAATAATTATCCACCAGATCAATCTGTCTGCACTCTTGTCTGCACACCGGGCACCTAATCACCCCAACTGCAATACAAAAGAGAAAGGCAAACATCAAAAACAGCTCTTGTTTATGCGCAATGCGTGAAAAGAGGAGTTGTTTAAAAGGCATGTTATGAGCAACACACCGATTCGCATCTTCCTAGATCTCAAAGCACTCAAGGACCGCATAAATCCATGCCTGGGATCCATAAAGCGTCTTCATTAACGCCACATGATGTGAATGAAACCAAGGAACATGATATAGTATATGAGCAGAACAAAAACAAGACATATTTCACTAGCAAAACGTATGGATTAATATTTTACAGAAATGGTTGGTAGAAATGTTTAATCTTATATCGTGACGGCAGGTCCAAATTAAAAGTAATGCAATTAAAGGGTGCAACGAGTACAATTACACAATAGATATGCCTTTTAGAAATGTAACATTATTTTATTACGCTATACATGCAAAAGTAAACCTATACAACCTAAAAAGCATAAATACGTACTCGTGACAAGCACAGGTAAAATTTACACGGAAAGCGAAGTCTATCAGTGATTGTTGGGGGGGTTGGGACACTTTGTATATAAATAATTACATTATGGAAATATAACAATCTTTACTATGATTATGTTTCGTTTAATATGCGGTATCCAGGCTACATGCATTCTCTGCCAGTCTTACCAATGGAAATCACATCCAATTAACGAGCGAGGCAGACAGTTTTAATAACCTAATAGATCGTGGGGAGCCAGTCAGCTCGAGAGATCAATAAAATAAATGTGCGCCAAAAGGACATTAGGAGACATGGCGTCCCTGCTCACTAGAATAGCCAATGCCTGGAAGCTTCATTTAGAGAAAGCTTGGCGATGATTAATTTTAAAGGAGGATAGACACCAATATTTTTTTTTTTTACGATCACATAAATAGGTTTGAAGAACTTCTGGAGAGGTGTAGTTGTAACGGAAGGTTTCCCTACATCAGCGTATGTCGTGTGTACGAGTACTAGTTGTAATCTTGGCTCAATCTATTAGGCAAGCACTCTGGTTATACGGTCTTGTGGTTTTTGGTGGAGTCGGTCCAGACATTCTGCTTTCAGAATACCAACCATCAAAAAATTGTCGGACGGATTTGACCAATAAAACTGACTAACCTTCAAACTAATTTGAAAATATGTCAGTAATATGTCAGCATTTCCTCAAATCCCTTATATGCTCTTATAATTGGGTTGTGTGTATGCATTTTTCAGGGAGTGCTTACTTAACTAGGACGAGAACTCACACTATGAGTAAAAGGGAGATGAGTGCACAGCGATGGCATGTCAGTTACTTATTCTGAAAACATGCACTACATGTGACTCTGGGAACTTAGACGTGAGCCGCTTACATTCTCCTAGCTGATCATATGATTGCTCACATCAACAAGGGAAGAAAAAAAAAAACCAGGAAAGCAATACTCGAAAAACAAGGTAGTGCAAAAAAAAATTCTTAAGATGGTAATATTTGCCATATTGTCAAAAAAAAACTTGCGATGAAATAAGGGTTCGCCGGGTCATTATTAATAAAGGTGTTTTTTTTTCCTTCTTCAGTGACATTTAACCTAGAACGTCTGACCTCCTGATCCCAGCAACGGGTCTCACTTGAAATACATTTGGATTCTCCCACTGGGACAATCATACGATCTTTGTGCTTATCCAAGGTAATGAAGTGGGCATGTGTAATTTCATTTCCAATATCTACTGAGAACCCCTGACGACGATATTAAACTCCATCTGTATACGTTCTTTTTATTACTCGAAGGCTTTAAGACATTTATCTGACAATCAAAATATCTGCTGTTACATGGAAAGTGATTCCAACAAAATGAACAAGGGCATCAAAAACTCATATAGGAGTATGACCAAACAAAGGACAATTGTCAAGTAGATGGCCATATCCTAAATTAAAGCGTGATAATGGGGCCTAATAAATATATCTTTAGATTAAAAAAAAAAAACAGCATGCAAAAATCATTAAAAATACAATTCTAGGTTTCTTTAATGTGATCTCTGCTCTCAGCACTTGTTGCACGTGGTTTGGACTGACTGCCCGTTCCCCTTGGGAACTGTCACAGTTGTTTGCATTGCTAAAGTCTTATATAAAATATAATTCATTGGTTAAACAGGTATTTGAGTAAAAGTATTTAAGGGGAGTTACCAGAAGACTCCATCCCCAGTATAATAAAAAAAAAAAAAAGTAGTTAATTTTACCCTATGCAACATGATGCACCCATTCTCTCTTTCCCCACCGGAAAATACCGTATTTGCTAGATTATAAGACTAGGTTTTGTTTCAAAGCAAATGCTTTTTTCCTAAATATTCAAATTTTGGAGGGGTCGTCTTATAATTGAGCAAATACGGTATTACCCAGGTACGTATACGAACTACAGCAAGTGACATTTCTATAATTGTACTTATCTGGCAAACGTTCAGTTACATTATAACCAACTCTCCTCTTGTTAATGATAAAGGGAGACAATATACTGTATATCAGCATTTTATGCAGAAAAGATTCTGCTGTGCTCAAGATAGGCTTCTGCCTGTGGATCTAACTTCTACATATTGTCCACAACAGTTAGCGGGTTGTTCTATAACTAGCTAGTGGGTATTTATACCACTATAACAAAACGTACCATAAGGCCTTTGTCGCTGACAGCCAGTGAAATACTTATGACCAGAAACAATGTTTTTATTACACCTTTTGATAAGAAAAAGCTGCTTTTTTTATTTTTTTTAACGCGTCACACTTAGTAGAAAGGCGACATCAACATCAATTTCTGCAGCACACACTAGTGGTTTCAATTAGTATTTATCAGATGTAGGACGGGAATAGTGGTTGACTTGGACATAACAGCAAAAACAATTACCGATACATTAAAAATATCAATCCCAATCATAGAAACATCCATTTCTGGCAATCCTATGTTTGTGACCCACAAGGTGTAAGAGTTACACTGGACTATCCAGACATCCATCCCTGGTCTTCGTGCTTTCATCCATCCTCTGGCAATCACTAATGTCCGCCATATTTCCTTCTCTTACAGGTATGAATATCCCACATTTCATTTGAACCCCTCATCTCCTGCTGTTATCCCTGTTTTCCACCCGGTATGCCTGTATCCTGCCTGTCTCCATACCCTGCAGCTATCAAAGGGTTAGATTTGGTGCCCTCTAGTCTAGCTTAATTGCATTTGTTAGCCAAGGTGTGAGACATCAGCCTCCTGTATGCAATCACCTTATCTGACCCCTTGTGAGGAAGCTCTATATATTCCTAGGCCTCACTTGGAAACACGCTTGCTTGGAAATGTAGCTGCTGTGGCCTCTCCCCCAGTGGCCTCCTTATAAGTGGCCATTTAAGAGTTACAATGGAGTTAAACGGGAGGGAAACGACATACCAGGTACCACTGCAGAAAGCGGCTACAACACCATCAGAACCAGATCAACTCATCCCCATCCAAGTAGTCCTCTATTGTCTCACTTCCCCCTCAACCACCGACTAGATTGTAAGCTCGCAAGAGCAGGGCCCTGCGGGTACACTAATATATTATATGTTCAGTAAATTGTGATATTCCATTAAGTCAAAGGCTTCATGGAGGGTCAACAAGTTATCTGTGGTGGAGCTGTGGTTCCAAGAAGAAACTCATTTTCAGCTATAGTTTCCCACTAGAACTTGGACTTTACGGTGGGCTTTAGATGGCAGTATATGTATATCATTGTATCTTTCCAGACATTTCATTTCCTATTTTAAGTAGGTCTAAAAAAAAAGCATATATGAAATTTAATACAAGTTCATAGAGTGCCAGGCCTCGCTTAGTAGTAAATTACATTAAATCCTGCAATCCATCAGATTAAAACAGTTTTAATAGCCATTTTCCACTCCCATGAGAGCTCTCTAGCTTTTGTTTACATATAAATGCTAAAATTGAAAGCAAACAGTCAGAGAGAAAATGAAACAGATGCTATCTTGAGGACTCTGGATTAGGTAAAGCACTTGAATTGTGTTTATAAGAGGACTTAATTAGTGTACAATGACATATCACTTGCCCGTGCCAAGTACAATAGAGAGCGTTAATATTCCAATACCGTAAACGTGTCTTGATCCCTAGCCAATAATTACTTAATAGGCACAATAGGATACAGACCTAAATCATTACATATACTATACATGCAATCATAATTTGGTGTACAAAAGTAACAAGAAAAAAAAAACAGCCTTTGCTGATACACGCCTACAAGTCTGTTTTCTACTTGTGCGTCTCTTGGACTAAACTGCCGTGTTTGCTCGATTATAAGACCAAAAATACCCCTTAGTTATAAATTTGAGGTTGTCTAATAATCAGACCTCAAATAGGAGGTCTTACTACAAGACTAAGATCCAGATCCCCCGCAGCGCCTCAGGGGACCTGGATCCTCCTCTCTGGCAAGCCGGTGAACGTCTGCGAGATGCACACGCTTCTGCATGGCGGAAGTACCGGTTTGCAGCGAAGATTGTATAAGCCTATCGCGCAGACGTCCACAGGCTGCCCCACTTGACACCAGGGAGTCTGGCACACGGGGGACAAGTGTAGGGATGCATCTGTAAGTTGGGGGTATATAGAAGGGGTATAAAGCATATCAGGGGGCAAAGTGGCATATAGGGGGTATAAGGCATATCTTGGGGGCAGAGTATCAAACCGTGGGGCAGATTGGCAAATTAAAGGAAATAAAAACAAAAATTGCATTTTTCTCAATCATAGTTTTTATTCACTATTAAAAAAGAGTTTACATGTGAATATTTACTAATAAAAAATTTTTTCTTATGGGGTAGTCTTATATTCAGACTTTTTTTTTATTAATATTCAATTTTTGATGGTCTTATAAGTGAGCAAATAAGGAAATCGAAATCATGGAAGTATTTGTCATAGCCTAGAAAAGCTACACGTAAAACAAATTCTGAGATATTTGAGAGGTAAACCGTGAGTACTAAGCAAGGAAACCCAATTAAGCCATCCTCTAAGAAACAGTAACATAGTGCTGCTTATAGGTCACCCCTCATATAGAGTACCCAAGATTAGACATGTAATCCAATACATTGATGGGAATTAAAAGTATTAAAGCAATTCTTAAGGGGGTCATGAGTTACAGATGAATTAGAATCTGAAATATTTTTGGGGGGAGAGGGAGGAGTTGTCCTGCATGGGCCAACACTGCATGTTAAGTAAAATGTTATAGTTGATAGTAGTTAGTAAAACGTGCTATGTACTACTACATTAGTAGGGCATTTGGATGGACTCGCGCCAACAACTGCCCATCCTTACATGTGTGCGGCCATAAATGGTTGTGATTAATCCTGCAATGGGTCAAAAGGAAAATAGGTTTCACGAGCAAACATTGACTTATATTGTGTTGTGGTAAACAGCATGGTTCAGTCTTAATTATCTAGGGGGACCCATTTACTCATGAAAGTCTATGGAGGACTATGAGTAAGGAGTAGTAATGCAAAATATCACATGACGGCCTACAACGGTAACCTTCAGGTCTGTAGCTAAAGTAAGCATACTAGGAAGAAAAAAAACCTATGTTCAATACTAAACTGATTTAGTTAAATCTAAACTAATTACATACTTGGCAAATACATACCAAAAAGGGAAAAGTTACAGCAATGGACTTAATATACATGATAGATTTCAACACCATTTTCTATGTTTAATGTACCCAAGCAAATCCTACATTGCTTTTTTCAGAACAAGTAGTTTTTTTTTCTGAAATCACCTAAAGGTCTATAACTTAATACTTGTGTTTAGTTGTAAAGTGTAAAAAAATTTTTTTTTCAAATTTTGCTTAGGATGGCTTCTACTGGATCAGCGCCACCATTAAAAATAAAGGATCAACCTAACCCCCATATACACATTAATGTCCCTAAATTTTCAAAGTGCCCCCTTGCACATGCATGGGGGAGATTCTGCAGACACAATCACTCCTGTCACCATGCACCAGCTAAATACTATGCAGGAGATGTGGCCAGCCTTACGCTGGTGACCATTCCCTTCAAATATACATTGTAAGCTTGCCAGTAGGACCTTCTTTACCTAATTAATTGGTTTGCCTTCCTCTAGTCTTGTCAGCTCTAGTTTTCTCATACCCTTTGAATGTACGTATTGTAAAGAAGCGCTGCGTTCATTCTTGGCGCTATATAAATAAAAAAAACTATAATAAGACGTTGTGTGCTGGCTACTCAACTTGTTTGTTTCAAGAACGTACAAGCCAATGGTGAACTACAGATCCAGCCAAAAGCAAAAAAGTCGTGGATGATGCAGCTCATAAAAGCTAGGAAATCGTAATAAGAGCAGGAAATCTTCTTTTCGGGCATGCGTGTCTAATGATTCCACGGTCTCCAGTGCTTTTCTCTCCCCATCACCTACTAAATGCTTTACATTTGTTGTTAGAGGTTGCTAGAGATGAACATACAAATACCCTGGTGAAATTCTGCAACCAACAAACATTTTATTAATTGCCCTCTCTGAACCTTATCCCAAATTTCCCAAGAGATTGTTGGGAGATGTTGAAAATAATTGCCCTCAATGCGCTCTGCTGGATATATTTGGTAATCCCCGTTGTGGAAAATAAAAAAAAAACAGCCACGGTCTTGGACCTTTCATTAGGTCACAGTATACACGTTGCTACATAGTTTTTCCTTTTTATATACCGTATATATAAAATTAGTTTAATTGCTTCCAATGGGCCTCGCTGGGTTTATCTTGAACCTCATGTAAAGTCCAAATGAAAACATCCCTAGCAGTGCTTTCCAGGTTTCACAGACATCTGTAATAAAACGCTGCTATAAATAAAGAGCAAGTCTCTCATTGTACGCGTTTTTAAATATTGATCTAAAAAGGCCGTACTTAAATATGCAAAACTATTTTCTATCCTTAACAAAAGTGTAAGCTTGTTTGAGCAGGGCCCTCCTCGCCAGTTTCCGTAGGTAATTTTTATGTTATATACTACTTGTTATATAAATTCTATAAAAGGGTAGAAAGGACATTTTATTTGCCAAGTTTACCAAATCAACCCTGAATTCACGCAGGTTCTCTCACCATTTCACAGGGCAGCTTCCTATATCCAATCGATGGAGCGGAAATTCAAAAGGTACAGCACTTTGCTTTTAACAAAGTCCAATGTATGTATTCCTAGAATACTATTGCTGGACCACTTCTTGTGGATTTAGAGAACATATTTTCTAACAACGGTGTTTTGGATAGTGATGCAAAACCAAAAATTTTAGCCCCTTTTCTGTTTGATTAAAAAACAAAAAAATGAAGAACTGAGATTTTTTTTTTAAAAATAAAGAGCATAAAAGGGAAAATCGTGGTTCAAATGATTCAGTAGCTCAATAAGCAGGTTCATCCATTGATTGCTATGGTCAAGAATTGGACTTTATAAACAATCCCCTTTATATTCCATAGATCCGACTGATTAGAAGCACATCTTTTATAACCTGCAGCAATGTAGTGCAAAAACATGAGTTACTATTCTCAGGAGAAATAGAAAGCAATTTCTAAAGAAAGCTACAGTTCTTTACATGCCGGCCTGGCCAAAGTCATAAAAAAACAAAAACAAACAAAAAAAAAAACACACTTCTGTTTAGGCACTGATTACACATATACATGTATGAATTACAATGCTGCACAAGAAAACAGGACTGCCATCCAAAATGCAAAGATACTGGATAAATCACATGTGAATTTGATGCATACCAAAAATAACCAAGATCGGAGAGTAATTTGTGTAAGTTTTCAGAGGCCAGCAGTGGGGAAGGGATGGCAATGCTCCAGGCCAGATAAATGACCTAGCAGTAAAACAGTCAAAATCACAGCTGGTAAGCCTAACAAAGGCACTGCAGAAATGGAGAATCAAAAGGATCCCATCAGTAAATGTCACCCAAAGCCATTCTGACACTAGAGCAGGGGGTTGACAACCTTGGTTTGGATCTAGGAGACAGGCTACACTAATGAAAAATAGCAAGTGTGATGAAAATGTGTTTGGATTTATTAGATTCGTTGGCACTCGTTGATGAGGTAAAGTGGCAGGGACCGTGTAGGAGGGTAATATCAATGACTGATAGGAAGAAGTAGCCAAGAGAATAGGGGGGGGGGTTCTCATTGTTATGGCTCTGAATAGGTCTAAAATTATATATATGCATATATTTTACGTTTCGGTCTAATCTTCCCTCCGCCTGCTGTATTTCCCCTTAATTATTATATTTATATAAAGAAAAATGTATTATTCTAAATACAAAGATATCACACAAAATATGTACTTAATAGAAAGTTTTTAATAAAGAATTGATCCATACATTAAATATTTGGCAAATACATTCTAATAAAAAATCCAATTACTAAAAAAAGCTGTAAAAAAATAGTGAAAATAATCTAATATGCCTTTAAACCAATACATCAAATTACTGGTAAATAAAGTTAATTCATAAATAATTCATTGTTAAATAAATTGATAAATGCATTAAATAATTGACGAAAAACACCACCTATAAAAAGGTTAGAATACGGATTGGATTTTCTCTACTATGCTTATTGTTTCAGGGGGTTGGATATCTCTGACCTTATTATATTATAAATATTGTTCTTTCCTTTTCCCTGCTGGTTGTTTTATTTAATAAAATGTAATTAAAAAATAATTGGAGAAAAATCTAATTCAATGTTCATTAAATAAGGTTGATAAATGCATTAGTACGTTAGTAAACAAAGAAAGCAACCTAAATGTACCTTGAAGGGAGATCACTGTGCCTGTTCTTTGCTATTATATACACAGGTCATGTGACACTGTGCAGAGCACATCTGTCAAGCAGTCTCCTGCGCCTTCTCTCCATCTCCCAGATGGCACTAACCTTAAGGTTTCCCCTGAGGTCACATACACGCAGGACACCAAATACTAACACTAGGGCTGCAACTAACGATTATTTTCATAATCGATTAGTTGGCCGATTATTTTTTCGATTAATTGGATAAAAAAAATTAATGTAAATTTTTCATTTATTTAAAATAATTTAACAAATGATGTTAAATACAAACAGCAGAATAAAAAAAACTTTGATAAAATGCATTTCTTGTCTTTATTTCCCAACCAGCCCCCCAATTTATGCACATTTGAGCCCAGGCTTCCCACGCTGCCTCCCACATATGCCACGCCACGCTGCCTCCCACATATGCCAAGCTGCCTCCCACATATGCCACGCCACGCTGCCTCCCACATATGCCAAGCTGCCTCCCACATGCCACGCCACGCTGCCTCCCACATATGCCACTGTGCCTGATATGCCTTATACCCCCTGATACACCACTCCATCCTCCCCAGACATGCCACACTGCCTCCCAGACATGGCACACTGCCCTCCCCACATGACACTCCACTCTACCCCCAGATATGCCTTATACACCCCGATACACCACTCCGTCCTCCCCACATATGCCTTATATACTGTATATGCCTTATACCCCCAGATACGTCACTCCGTCCTCCCCAGATATACCTTATACCCCCCAGATATCTCATAGTCCACTCAGAGTCACAGACCCGTTCGAATCACACTGACACATATTTATAAAAGTACTGGGTTAATCTTCACTGCCCCCAGGATTAAGATTCCCCTCAGTTTGCCCCCCTTTATCTCTAACTGCACCTTAAGTTAACTTTATTAAATTAACCATCAGTCCTCATAAAATTAACCCTAAACACCCCATTAACCATAACTACCCCTAAATTAACGCCAAATACCCCATCAAAACAACTACCCTAAATTAACCCTAAACACCCCATTAACCATAACTGCCCCTAAATTAACCCTAAAGACCCCATCAACCACAGCATCCCCTAAATTAACCCTAAAGACCCCATTCAACCACAACAGCCCCTAAATTAACCCTAAACACCCTATTAACCATAACTGCCCCTAAATTAACCCTAAACACCCCATTAACCATAACTGCCCCTAAATTAACCCCCACCTCCCCTAACTTTCAGTAGCCCAAATATTAATTTTATACTTATACATATAGTGTACATACTTCCTAGTATGCTTACTAATACATATAGTTAGATGAGTGTCACAGCCATGTGGTTCTGGAGGAGGAAGGGGCGGGGCCAGTTGTCACAGTGATTACAGGGAGGGACTGGTAAGTAGGAGCTGCTGCTGTGAGTCACTGAAACGGATTATATAATGAGGAGTATTTTTTCTGAAAAAAACCCTCATTTTATAATCGATAAAAATCGATTCAACTAATCAATAATGAAATTCGTTGGCAACTATTTTCATTATCGATTATCGATTTTATCTTTTAGTTGTTGCAGCCCTAACACACAAAGTAAGCCAGCACCTTACAACAATACACACAATCTAACATCATACAGGAACAGACGCACACACACCGTCACCATAAACTAATACAAATTCTATTGTATTCCGGCATACACACTCAAGTCATACAATAAACACTCAACACCTTATGCTCACACAAGCTAACACTACACTCAAACACATGCGCACACCATACAATAACAGTCTGACTAACATTATACATAC
The DNA here is from genome assembly GCA_023333645.1 of Sceloporus occidentalis. NCBI lineage: Eukaryota > Metazoa > Chordata > Lepidosauria > Squamata > Phrynosomatidae > Sceloporus > Sceloporus occidentalis. The sequence continues at coordinate 2,620,833 of JALMGF010000033.1, forward strand.
ACCAATCAGCCACAACATTATGACTACTGACAGTGTGTGAATATAACTGATAATCATGACACCTGTGAGTGGGTGGGCTATATTAGGCAGCAAGTGAATATTGCATCCTCAAAGTTCATGTGTTAGACGCAAGAAAAATTGGCAAGCAAACGGATCTCCAAAACTGCAGCTCTTGTGGGCTGCTCCCGGTCTACAGTGGCCAGTATCAAAAGTGGTTCAAGGAAGGAAAAGCGGTGAACCTGCAACAGGGTCATGGGCGGCCAAGGTTCACTAATGGCAAATGGCTACTGTAGCTCGAATTGCTGAAAAAGTTAATGCTGGTTCTGGTAGAAAGGTGCCAGAACACACAGTGCATCGCAATTTGTATAGGACGCCGTAGCTGCAGACCAGTCAGGGTGCCCATCCGGACCCCTGTCCACTGCTGAAAGCGCCTGCAACGGACAGGTAAGCATAAGAACTGGACCAAGGAGCAATAGAAGAATGTGGCCTGGTCTGATGAATCATCTTTTATTTAACATCATGTGGATAGCCAGGTGCTATCTTACCTGGAGAGCACATGGCACCAGGATGCATCCATTAACCTCACAACTCACAGGATTTAAAGGATCTGCTGCTAACATCTTGGTGCCAGATACCACAGGACACCTTCAGAGGTAAAATGATCCCATGCCTCGATGGGTCAGGGCTGTTTTGGCAGCAAAAGGGGGACCTATTCAACATTAGGCAGGTGGTCACAATGTTATGGCTGATTGGTGTATATCAATACTGCATACGTGCAACTAGCACGGTCATAACATCCCATGGGTAATCTCCGTTAACCCCATGAGTCAGTCAGAATCAGCGAAGTGTAAATGAAATACTTTCCCCCATATGACAGCATTAGTCAGAATGTCCGTCTGGGTGATTTGGACTGAGCCATTTTATTATTAACCACAAGAGAGTATGACAATTAGTCAATGTGTTTATCTCAGATTATATCAAGATAAAGAATCTACGAACCATACACATGACAAATTTGCAGCCGGCCAAAATGTATGTAAAATGTGATTTAAACAAAAAAAACTATTTGAAAAATAATTTTTAACGCGACAAGGAACAAATGCATTGGTGGGAATCTAGTAATAAGGCAATGTGTGTAAAACTGCAGCCTAGCCAAGAATTATATTAAGCAGTATGTGCCAACATATTTGTATAATAAAGCACTGTCTACCAAGTAAAAAAAATGGCTAGGTAGAGGTTGTATTGTCCAATTGATCAAAATGTGTTAATAATGCTGTGTATTTAATACAAATAAGTGATGATATTAATCATTATGCAGCTACATCCTCACTGAGTCACCATGGGCAGTCAACCAGTGGAAGGGGAAACACGCTTCCACCAGTGAATCAGGAGATCACCATTTTAGGACACCAAATCAACCAAAAAAATCTATACAATTTTAACAAATCAACTTCTTCCTAAAGTATATATACTTTACCACAACCAGACCACAGATAACACTAGTGATGAATTATAACAGATTCGGATATGATCGACAATTGTTTATGTAAAATTCAATCTAACATACTGGCGAAAATCGGAGCAATTCATGCCTAGTAAAGTTTACTAAAATGTATACATATTAAGGATACTAATGAAAAAACAGGGTAGTCTTATTTTTTCCCCCAAGCGATTTGGTTAACCTCGGTACTATTTTACTGAATTCCAGTATACCTTTTTTGCTACAGCATTTTGTTCGGATGTCCAATACCTTCTCCGCATCCCACCTTGACAAACACTTCAAGAATGCCTCCCATGATCACTACAACCATTGTATTTACATCGGCTACTTTATTTTGTTCTATAATTATGAATGCTTACATTTTGTCAAAGTGATTAAACATCTAATATTGAAAAAAATTCATCACACCACTGCAAGCTACCTCCAATACCCAGCACGCTGTGAAGTTTATTTTAGATACTCTTTGAAGTCTACGCAGAGTATCAAAAAAGGTGATATGGCACAATACCAACTCAAAATGCAACATACATACATGAAACATGATTTTGGCCTATATAATAAGTATTAAATCATTTTTCATTAGCTTTTTCAGTTTGCTTAAAATTCTGAATATGCATTTTAAATAGGCAAACAAATCAAATAGGGCTGCAACTAACGATTATTTTCATAATCGATTAGTTGGCAGATTATTTTTTCGATTAATCGGATAAAAAAATGAATGTAAATTTTTCATTTATTTAAAATAATGTAATAAACAAATTATATTAAATACAAACAGCATAATAAAAAAACTTTGATAAAATGCATTTCTTGCCTTTATTTCGCAACCAGCCCCCCCCCAATTTATGCACGTTTGAGCCCAGGCTTGCCACGCTGCCTCCCACATATGCCACGCCACGCTGCCTCCCACATATGCCACTCCACGCTGCCTCCCACATATGCCACTCCACGCTGCCTCCCACATATGCCACTCCACGCTGCCCCCCACATATGCCACTCCACGCTGCCCCCCACATATGCCACTCCACGCTGCCCCCCACATATGCCACTCCACGCTGCCCCCCACATATGCCACTCCACGCTGCCCCCCACATATGCCACTCCACGCTGCCCCCCACATATGCCACTCCACGCTGCCTCCCACATATGCCACTCCGCCTCCCACATATGCCACTCCACGCTGCCTCCCACATATGCCACTCCACGCTGCCTCCCACATATGCCACTCCACGCTGCCTCCCACATATGCCACTCCACGCTGCCTCCCACATATGCCACTCCACGCTGCCTCCCACATATGCCACTCCACGCTGCCTCCCACATATGCCACTCCACGCTGCCTCCCACATATGCCACTCCACGCTGCCTCCCACATATGCCACTCCACGCTGCCTCCCACATATGCCACTGTGCCTGATACACCTTATACCCCGATACACCACTCCATCCTCCCCAGACATACCACTCCATCCTCCCCAGACATGCCACACTGCCTCCCAGACATGCCACACTGCCCTCCCCACATATGCCACTCCACTCTACCCCCAGATATGCCACTGTGGCCCCAGATCTGCCTTATACACCCTGATACACCACTCTGTCCTCCCCACATATGCCTTATATACCCTATATGCCTTATACCCCCAGATATGTCACTCCGTCCTCCCCAGATATGCCTTATACCCCCCTGATATCTCATAGTCCCCTCATAGAGTCACAGACCATACTTTTATAAATAAGTACTGGGTTAATCTTCACTGCCCCCAGGATTTAGATTACCCTTAGTTTGCCCCCCTTTACCTCTAACTGCACCTTAAGTTAACTTTAATAAATTAATAAAATTAACCCTCAGTCCTCATCATTAAATTAACCCTAAACACCCCATTAACCATAACTGCCCCTAAATTAACCCTAAACATACCATTAACCAAAACTGCCTCAAATTAACCCCAAACACCCCATTAACCACAGCTGCTCCTAAATTAACCCTAAACACACCATTAACCATAGCTGCCCCTAAATTAACCCTAAACACCCTATTAACCATAGCTGCCCCTAAATTAACCCTAAACACCCTATTAACATAACTGTCCCTAAATGAACCCTAAACACCCCATTAACCATAACTGCCCCTAAATGAACCCTAAACACCCCATTAACCATAACTGCCCCTAAATTAACCCCCACCTCCCCTAACTTTCAGTAGCCCAAATATTAATTTTATACTTACAGTTAGATGAGTGTCACAGCCATGTGGTTCTGGCCTTCTGGGAGAAGGAAGGGGGCGGGGCCAGTTGTCACAGTGATTACAGGGAGGGGCTGGTAAGTAGGAGCTGCTGCTGTGAGTCACTGAAACGGTTTATATAATGAGGGGTATTTTTCAGAGCGTTTGCTCTGAAAAAACCCTCATTTAATAATCGATAAAAATCGATTCAACTAATCGATAATGAAATTCGTTGGCAACGATTTTCATTATCGATTAGTTGTTGCAGCCCTAAAATCAAAAATCATTTTAGTAATATCAAGTTAGACCACTGTACGGAATCATAAAACAAATCTGCAAGCCACAATAATTAAGGAGAGATGGCCCGAAGAAACAATGTCTTTTAAAAATGTCAAGGAATGTGTCAACCCTGGTCACCAAGTGGCATAACAAACAAATGTATACACAAGACAAAAACCTACAAAAAAATACTCCATTAGCCAAACACACTACCGAGTTTAACCCCTTCGTGACAAAGGCTGATTCTATTTTTTGTACCCTTCGTGACAATGGCTTTCTTCAGACACCATAATTTTTTATATATGATGTAATTTTCTATAATAAAAATAATAAAATATGACGAAAAATTGAAAAAAAAAAAAAATTTCTCACTTTTATTTGAAAAATCTTTTATTCATCATAAAAAACTACTGAAAAAACCTGCTAAATAGATTCTACTATTTGTCCCGAGTTTAGAAATACCCAATGTTTTTATGTTTTTTTGCTTTCTTCTACACGTTATGGGGCAATAAGTACAAGTAGCGTTTTGCTATTTCAAAACCATTTTTCTCTGAATCTGGTAATTCTGTCTCCATGTGGTATTTGGGGCATCTTTGAAGCCAGCAAATTAAATTTACCCCACCAAACCATATATTTTTGAAAACTAGACACCCCAGGGTATTTTAGATGCTGATAGTTTAACCCTTTCCATGCACTAATCCTACCACCAACCCTTGTCAAAGTTTGTGATAGTAATTGTTTTTGCTGTTTTTTAAACATACTTTGTACTTCAGGTGTAAAATTACAGCTCCTGGTATATGTCACTGTCACACAACACGATATGTGTTCAGCAACATCTCCTGAGTACATTGATACCCCACATGCATGGGTTTGTCAGATTGTTTGGGGGCAAAAGGGCCAAATTTGGAACATGCCTCCTCAGCCGTATACCGCTGCATGGCAACAATTGCAGCAAAAATAGTAGGGAAGGAAAGGGTTAATGGCTCTAATAAAAAAAATTAAAAAAACCCTAAAAAAAAGTACAAAAAAAAATAAAAAGTAAAAAAAAATGTAAAAAAAAAGAACCCCAAAAACAATTGCCACTATGCAAGATCACTGTTTATGCAGTGATCAATGGCAATGAAGGGGTTAATATTAAATGGGTGGCTCTTATAAGAGCCTTTGGATCAATAATAATATATATTATTGAGAATACCTAAAAACACACTGATCTGTCTCTCTCCCTCACTAGAAGCAAGTGAAGGAGGGAGGCAGATCCAATACTGATCAAAGGCAATGTTTAGAAAACATTGCCTTTGATTTATCAGATCATGATCACTCTTATGAGTGATCTGACCACTAGGGGTGTTATTCACTGGATGTCCATGACATCCAGCAACACCCCCCCCCCGATGATGACAGCAGGCTCCGCCCCCGGCTTGATGGGCGCCGCCATCTTGAAACACCGCATGTGTTTCGAAGACGCCGGCACCGGGAAGGTAAGTTGAGCATTTAGGAAGCGATCGCGAGTCGCTTCCTTTGCTAAACAGGTGTTGCAAAGATGCCTCGATACTGAGGCATCTTAGCAACACCAGCTAAGCAAAGGAAGCGACTCGCGATCGCTTCCTAAACCCGTTTTTCGGCGGCGGGCGCCGCCATGTTTGAAAGACGTGCAGTCTTTCAAACATGTTTTTTTATTTGCTCCTAGGAGCGATCGGGGGGGGCCGGGAATGTTTTTTTTGGTGTTGCTCAATGCCTCGATGTCGAGGCATTAGAGCAACACCGTTTGAGTGAAAAAATCGATCACGGATCGATTTTTTCACCCGTTTAAAGACGTGCCGGTCCTGGCACGTCAATTGTCATAATCGTCACGATTTTCGGTGACGTGCCCGGACCGGCAATTGTCATCAAGGGGTTAAAGATGCGATCAAACACACTCATTGCGCAATGGGTGATTGTATCAGTACTTTCCTAGTAAGTCATTTGAAATGTCTAACTTAATCATCCACTATGACTGCTGAATTAAATGAGCAAAAAAACAGGTATGGGTGTTTTCAACTTGCGATAGAAAGTCCTATTTCTTACACTTTTACGGAGCATATCAATGTTTTTGTTTTTTTTTCCCCTTTCTTACTAGAAAAAAAAAAATCATCTCCTCTTTGGCTAGGCTATGGGATCATAGGGAATGAACACAATTTTGCCAGAGAAGCTCTGGAACACTGAAAATAGATAAGTAAATGGTTTTGGCATAGCATTCAATTAACATGCATTCAATATGTCAGCTCACACCAAGGTGTGAATCAGTTGGCCGGTGTTCTAAATACAAAATTGTCAGGCCATCGATAGAGTTCAGAATAATATTTTTTCCATACCCACCGGACACACTTATCAAGAACAGAAAGGCCAGAAAGTTGGCCATTAAAATACAAGACATACATCAGAAAGAAAGCAGTTAAATACATAGTGAGATTATAAAACACTTTCACCGACATATAGAGCAGGGCTTGACAAACTCCGGGCACCAGGTCTCTATGACGACTAGAAACCACTTCCTGGCACCCAGGGTTTTGCAGAGTTGCCATCATGAATCCGACATCCTGTGCTTTACTGTGGGGGTGTTAGGCTCCCAATGGGGTCATGTAATGCACGGCACATGCCTCACTGCCCCCCCCCCCAGGGAAAGCACAGGGTGCCTGATTGAGTGGGAGTAGTGTATTTGAATGAGGATATACTATAGTGTCACAGTGTATACATGTATAGTGCTAGAGTCAGCGTGTATCTGTATAGTGCTAGAGTCAGTGTGTGTGTGTGTGTGTGTGTGTGTGTATAGAGCTAGTGTGTATGTAATGTATAGCGTGAGAGTCAGTAGGTCTACTGTATTGTAGGGCCAGATCCAGTGTGTATGTGTGCATAGTGTTAGCCAGTGTGTGTGTGTGTGTGTGTACGCATGTGTATGAGTGTCAGCATGTAGTGTTAGAGTGTGATAGGTTTTAGTGTTTGTGAGCATAAGATGTTAGCATATGTCCGTTACTGTCTTGTGTTGTGAATGTACGTTAGCGTATGTCACGGAACTAGGGCTGCAGAGGACTTCAGCTGTGTTTACCTGTTTTGGTTGTTCCCAGAAGTGTAATCACACCCTTGACCTGTATCTGACTGGGTCTTAGCCATAATTCTCTGGAACTACAAAGCAGGAGTGTCTGCTGGACTTTTTAACCCTAAATATCTTGGATGCCCCTGGACCCACCAGAGCACTATTTTGCACAACCTTACAACACGTGGTAGTGCTCAGAAAAGGGGTGGTTGTGAGAAGGGGCCCCCTTGGGAACCCTGGTTATTAAGCACCATTTGTTGAGCGGGGTTTAGCAGCCACCGCTATGGTTGCTTTGTGGACTGTCCTGGGGAACCTTCAAACTGCTACCTCTCAGGGTGTGGAGCAAGTATCAAGTCGTTTTTTTTGGACCTAATCACCTAGGGACCCCTGGTTCTCCATCGATACCCTGGGATAGTTGCTGCTCCCTTGGGATCATCCAGAAAACGACAAGTTAGGGTTAAACGGGCATTGCTGTGGTTGGTGGCCGATCGTGGCGCCAGGCTGTCTGTGCAGCAGAGTATTGTTTGGTGATGGGATTATATCCTTATCTGATAGAGTATGTGATAGCGTATGTAAGGCTGCGTGTTTTCATAATAAAGTGTTTCTTGTTTTCACCTCAACATTGGTTCTGTCTGATGCTTGGGGTGGGCTGCTATAATCACTTATTGTGTATGAGCTAGATTTCGGTCAGCTACAGCACCAGCACGGCTCCATTCCGGTGAAGTCCCGCTATATAGCGATTTAAGACCTTTATCAACAACGCTATACAGCAATTAGCACAGCGTTATTTGTGAATGAGGGCTGGCTTCTTAATATGACATCACTACAAGCAATGCCTACATAGATGTCCGAGTTTATTTCTCAAAGAAAAAATACTCAACTTAATGATACAGAAGAACAAATTGATATATAAAGCAGATGCTGACACGTGCTAAAATAAAGCTCATCTGTTGCTACAAACCTGACATGTTACCTTATACAAACTTACTCCTCACACTTGTGTATTCATGCTCCATCTCCACAAATCTTCCTGTGAAATTGCTTATGGATCCTTAACCTTGCAGACATGTTTGTATTTATTTCTAGAACGTTCCTCCCATTAGTTTTTGATGAATTAGTTACCCAATGGTTCATTTCCACAAATCGTCGTAGGAAACCTGACTCATGCAAGCACACTTAATTTTCTAGATGTGTTTTTGAGACTTATTTATTTAGGACCCTGTATCTTACTAATCATCCAAACTATTCAAGGCTGGTCCATCCTTATCCTCAAAACCATATCACTAAAGGTTTAAAAATAAAAATTCAAATGTAACAGACTGTTTGCTTATCATTCATTAAAACACTATCCACACAGAAGTTTTTCTATATTTTGCTACCAGCCAGCCTCATGTGACCGTTCTATGTTTTTATGTCGACTCCTTGCTTGGGTGGCCAGCTGGTTACGTTAACCAGGAGACTTATGAAAATGTGTCATGCAGGGCAGCAAAGAATTAAAAGCTGCTGTGCTTTCCCAGATAAAGAAGCCATAAAGGTCATCTACGCCCTTTTGCTCTGCTTCGAGCCATTTGTAGTTTGAAGGAAACTACTACATAACTTTGCAAATGACATCTATGCCAGGCAGTGAACATTCAACATCTAATTACAGCATACTAATGTAGAATTACCCATGATAACGTCCATATGTCATTTTCAGATTTCATGGATCCAATGTCCTATGCAACAAGAAGCTTTAAAATGTTAGCTATAGTTCCTCCACTATGGCTGCATTTCATAGACTACACGATTACCTGCATGAACATTCACAATCATTAATATTAAAAGTGTGAAAACAACATATAAAGAGTTCTCAAAGAGAACTCAAAGATGTAAAAACAGAAAGGAAAAAAGAAAAAGCTCTGTTCCATTTGCTTCAAAACCCATTCAGAAGAATCTGAAGCCAAAATGTTACCATTTTCTTTATTATAACAGAGTTGCGGGATGGCGAAGCAAAGCTTCATTACTGCCTTTTCCAGGATATCTTTCCTCTAAAAGAGGCCAGGGTCTGAAACAAGCTGGAAAACTTTCAGAGCCCCTGGGCAAAAAAGGCATATGACTGATTGACAAGTTAGAACCTGTTAAAATAAATCGGTAAAATACATTTTCATTGTGATACAGACGAGCTTTCAGAGAACCCTTGTTTGATTTTTATCACCGACACTGTATGGGGAAGAATAAATTAAAGGTGAGCTTTAGCCTTTTCGGGCACTTTTAAAACATTTATGACTCAGGAAGTGAATAGGTTATGTCTCCAGAGAGGCTGTAATCAGATGCCAGATCTTTTTAGAGGATTGTTAGAATTTACTATGTAGAGAGGAACCCATCAGGGTCATCCCTCAATTATTAGATCCGAGGACCCATTCACAAAACCTTCTGCAATATCGATTACAGCCCCCACAAAAATAGGTAATATCTCATAAGAGGGCACAAAATATTTTAAGTAGCAAAATTGTTAATTTGGGTGTAAGTGGGCTGTAGCTGGAATGTAATTGCAACTGATGCTGGACCCCTAATTGATGAAAAAATTCTTGAGACTACAATTTTACATTGCTTTAGAGAGTTACATTGTAATATCTTGTTGTTTTCACTTCCTTTGAATTTCTATGTGTATGAAGAACAACTCACAGTCTAGCCTACATTTCAGTGTTACTTCCCTAATCCCTTCACCTCTCTTGTGTTTTTGCCATTGCTGTATGCGTGATGAGATTAGTCTGGAGCATCCCTTGCTATTGTGTTATGCGTTAAATGTGTTAATCCTCTCCTGTGTTTGTCAATTTCTCTGACCTGGTAAAATGGCCATATAAGCTATGACCCCGTCCGCATAAAGAGTACTCTCTCCCATCCCGGTGGGTGTGTTGTGACTGGTGGTACGGTTCTTTGTGAGAACTCCCCCCCCCCAGGAGTACTTTCGTTCAGAGAACCAGAGAGGCTACACATCTTGTAAACGGCTATTGCTGAGAGGAAGGTGGCAGTGACATCCCACTAGCCCCCCCCCCTTGTTACTATAACCTTTGCAATAAAAAAACAGCCAGTTGACATTTCTCCAATTTAGCACATACAGAAATTAGCTGCGGTTGGCCTCTTCATAAATACGTTGGGAAAATGTTTCACCTCGCTGCAGTATTTAGGGTTTACTCAGCAGTTTTAGTGAGCAGGGTAAACAGTAAGACTAAACACGCCCAACAACTATACACAGATCAGCCATAACATAATGGCTACCTGCTTAATATTGTGTAGGTCCCCCTTTTGCCTTAAAAACAGCCCTGACCAGTTGAGGCATGGACTCCACTAGACTTCTGAAGGTGTGGTGTGGTATCTGGCACTAAGAGGTTAGCAGCAGATCCTTTAAGTCCACGAAGTTGGTGGGGCCTCCATGGATGCATCCTGCTGTCAGGTAAGCGACGCGCGCACACACACGGCCATCCACAAGATGTAAAAGGAAAGGTAATTCCTTAGATAAGGCCACCATCTTCCATTGCTCTATGGTCCAGTTTTTATGCTTACGTGCCCATTGTAGGCTCTTTGGGCAGTGAAAACGCAACAAACTGCGATGCACTGTGTTCGGAACCGTTCTATCAAAACTAGCATTAACTTTTTCAGCAATTTGAGCTACAGTAACTCGCCTGTTGGATTTGACCACAAAAGCCAGCCTTCGCCCCCCACGTGCACCAGTGAGCCTTAGCCACCTATGGCTCTATTGCTGGTTCACCACTTTCCCTTCCTTGGACCACTGCAGATCGGTCCCAAAAGAGCTGCAGTTTTGGAGATGCTCTGACCCAGTCATCACAATTTGGCACTTGTCAAAGTCGCTCAGATCCTTACACTTGCCCATTTTTCCCGCTTCTAACACATCAACTTTGAGGATGAAATGCTCACTTGATGCCTAATACATCCCACCCACTGACAGGTGGCATGATTATAAGTGCTATTCACTTCACCTGTCAGTGGTCATCATGTTATAGCTGATCAGTGTATATAAAAATGTTATATTAAACATGCGGGTTTCTTTTGCATCATTTTCGCAGCAGTATGATCATCAATCTATAAAGCTGCCAATTATAGCTGCTGTGTAAAATTGCAGATATAACTTAAAATGTTCATATAATGCACTATGAGCCAAAAGAAAAAATACTCACATTAGCAGTGAGTCGACAGTATGAATAGCCCATACAAAAATGTTTATGTAGTTGCGATACAGCATAACCAATCTATGCTACTGTCATAAGTAGACTGTGTATAAAAATCTGTAAGCCTCTTGTGTTCCATGCCTATTTTTCTGCCACTTGACCATGACAATCTTGTAGTTAAGGGCTATAGTTAGAATGAATGACCAAACACATTCCAGATCAATAAAGCATTCTAAAACAATAATCCAGACTGAGCAGAATGAATGAGGCATTTGTTTATAGGTAACCCTTCTTTGAAGACACTAAATATTCATACCTCAATTGAAAAGACATAGCGAAGAATGTAAAAAGCAGTGGTATTGGCCACATGAAGGTACTTCAGCGAAGCAACTACTAACTCTTAAATCAGAAAATGCATTATTACAAAGCACTTGAGCCTCAAGAAACAAGAGGAAGTTTATTTATAAAAAACATATACAACTAAAATGTAACTCAAGCGTATTGGTATTGACCGCATACAAGTGGTCAGTTGGATGCCCCTTCTGCAGAATCCTACCCATATGCATTTGCCCACCAGCTAAATCAGCTCAGCTCCAGCACTGGCTGGGTGAAAATTGTAGACTCAGGTCTGTTCAGAAGTCACTCTTGTTGATTGTAATGGGAGAGCTTTCATGACACTGATTGGCTACTTCAAGCAGGGGACGCTGCAGCTATCAGCAAGAGATTTTTTTATTGTTTTGGAAAGTACTAATTGTGCAATAACTCGTGTACTGCTTTAGCGGGGCTGTCAGAGGACGGTCGATTATCCCCGTAAGCGTTTTGAGAAGCCCTCTTTTTCGGCATGAAAGTATAACACAGGGGTCACCAAATATGGCTTGGAACTAGGCGCCCAGCCAAAAAAGTTAGGAGCCAATTTATTTTTTACTTACCCCTGGTCTGCAGTTAAAATATGTTTATTAGGGAGATACAGCATAAGAACACATCTTTCTTTTTAGTGCTGCACCACTAGGTGCCAGGAAGTGGTTTCTAGCCGCCATGGCAACTTGGCATGTCGAAAAATGTAATCATAAAAAAAAAATGATACTTAATTATTAATGTATTAGGTTTCCAGTAGCAAATGACCACATCAGACAATGTTATCTGTAACTTTAAAAAAATCAACCTTAGTAGATGAGTAGTTCAATCAGCAACCCACAAAAGGTAGCCACAAAGGATCACCATTGTCCAAAAAGAGAACCCTGCTACTGGACCGATTTGTTTGGAGTCAGTTCCATGATGCTGCCTTTTGACTTTTCTGTAACCTATTATTTCCAGCAAGCATCCTACTGAGCTGTTCTAACATGTAATTTCATGAGGCAATATGTCACCTTAAAATGACTTAAGGTTCTTTTAAATTACTAAATTGAAAGACTGAAATCAAAGTAATACACGAGTTGTAAGAAACAGAAAAGTAGTCAGCAATACGTGAGCCATAAATAAGGGAGCTGTTTTTCTTGAGATAGCGAAGTCTACTACTTTTCAAGACAAAGGCCCGTTGCCACTAAGAAAGATTTCAGATCAAACTTTCAAAGCGTAACGGATGCATAGCATTGCAATAAAAATCAAGGTGAGTGGCAGGCCTCCTTAAAAGATTTTAGAAACATACTGCAAATAACACAGGTCTTTAGTATCTATTACCATCACACCTTAGAAAATCCAAGCCAGCTATTTCACCTGTTACCTTTTATTTTAGGCAAATTCAGAAGAAACCAGGAAAATCTAATTCTTTCTGGTTACACTGCAGAATACCGGATACTACCGTTGTATATTCAAGGGCATATTAGAAAAGCAACATCTTTTACCCTCAAGCGTAAACTACGCAATCCTAAGAATGCATACTTGAAAGGAGGCAGTCTGACATCTGAGGCTTCTTGTAGGGCATTCAGAGATATAGATGGACCACAGAAGACAACATTTGGGGTTTTTCTAAGATGCAGAGTTGAAGCAACTGTACAGCATGTTTATCTTCATCACAAAGAGCTTTAAATTAACACTGAACTGTAGAAAAATGTTGGTAACTTGCCAGGTTTTGCCATTTCTCAAAACAGTGTAAGTGGTGGTGACAAACAGGTTACGGTATCTAATCAATGAGAACAAATGCTTCACCAAATTCAGCGGAGCTCCTTAGGGTTAATCTGATTTGAATAACAGAGGATTATATTATATATTTATTTATTAAAAAAAACTATAAACTCGTGATTTTGATTTTTCCAACCACTGAAACTGTTTTGGAGATACAGGTAGAGTATCCCTTATCCAGACCAGAAGTGCTCTAGGGAAGCCTGAACAAGGAACAGGAAGCACTCGAGGTCCGTGGGGAGAAGCATAAACAAGAGCGGACACAGGTGAGAAGACAGATCCGTTATCGGCGATTATCTCTTATCCGACATACTTCGGGTTTCCTCATCTCTGTAAGCAGAAGAGTTCCTCATGACGGGGAGAGGATCGTCATGTCGGAGGAGAGCGGGGAAAAAAGCAAAAATTTTATTTAAAATAAAATAGATAAGGGTTTGAGGAAAGTGGACATATATTTAAGGGAGGGGGGTTCCCTTGGGACATCATTAACTTTTTTAGTTTAAATAAAAATCATGGCTCCTAACTTTTTTAGCTGGCTCGTAGATTCAAAACAAATTTGTCAAGCCCTGTCTTAAGGTATTTTTTACTATAATCTTGATAGGTTGCTATGTCAATAGCAACCGTATTAGTTGTAAAACTACTAGTAGTTTTTTCGGTTGAAAGGTGTAACCTAGAGAACAATATTTCATCCTATACCTATATGAATAAAAGAAAATGTGCCTCTGCCTATAGGTAACTAAGGAACACCAATAACACAAGAACTGGTAACTAGCTGTTATCGCCTCAGGCTAGGATTTCTAGGACAACTATTCACCAGTAGGTCAAAAGCTTGTATATAGCAACGTTGTTGTGTTGTTGTGATCCTAGGCAATTCTGCTGTCTATAACGTAAATCACATTTTGGAAAATCATATTCATAACAGAAACTCAACCTGTGCTTGATTTTTAAAGTAATGGATAATTTAATCAAAGCAAATGTTTGTGGCAGAACGAAGTCATTTAGTTTCATGTGGTGATTTTACATTGTCTTCTCCTCAACCTTTTCAAATTTGCCAAAACAATGTAGCTGTGACCAAAGATGGTCAAGTAACAATAAGTGGGTGCAATGACAAGACATTTTAGTTCAATATGAGTGCAGTGGAAATGTATGTGGGTGCAAAGTGGACCCACACAAATTTCCACTGCACCCATATTGAAATAAAAGGACTTGCCTTTGCACCCACTTCACACGCTGATTTTGTGACCATTACCGCCGGCTCCCGCAATGTGTGTGTTCCTCTCCCGCCACATTTGTGTCCAATCCCGCCCACCCCCTTAACTGAACTGCAGATTTCCCGCTCACTCCTGCAAGGCTGCCTTTGCGTTTCTCCCTCACAGCGTCTCTTTGATGGGTTCCTGGGCGGAACAAGAGGAGTCACATGAATCGATATAATTTCACCTGACTCTGAGGGGTTCCTGGGTAGAACTAAAGAGACACTGCGAGGAAGAAACCTGAAGGCAGCCTTGCTGGCGTGCATGGGATTACCGGGACCCGCAGGTACATTGTCTGTTCGCCCACAACACGCGAAAAACCGCCCGCAAGTTTTTGGGTGGGTCCCGCAGCCCAGTGCAGTCCTCTACTTCCCACCTCCATAAAAATTGCACACGTTTCACCTAAAGCACTTGTTTTTATTAATTTATCATAGATACGTGCAGGAATATTTTTTTCTGTTGAACACAATTATACAAACAAATATTCCCTGGCTGCTGCTGCTTTATGGTAATTTGTTCTGTACATGTGAATAGTAGAGTAGCTCAGTTTTACAGCAGCTCTGATCTTATTAGAGTTTAAAGGCGTAAAGAAAAGATTTAAACCACTAGTTATTTAAAATGGCGAAATTCTTCTAAAACAGCAGCCGTGGCGACGAACAAATGAAGATTTTCATATTGGGCACATTCGCTTTTTCTGTCGTCCAATGTTGCTTTCTTTCATTTTTTATTCGGATGAAATTGTAAAATGCAAATGCGCCAGTCTACTTTTTTGCTGCTTACTGGATTTACTTCACGCAGCAGCACTTCAGCGCTTAGGAAGGCGTCCAAACTCACTGGCGGAACCACACTAATGGATAGACACATCCAGCAGTATACTACGGGACTAAATTTCAAACACCACCATTTTATTTTAACTGATCGTTCGGAGTAAGGAAGACCATACAACAACAGCACTAGTGCAATGGGTAGACAGACGGCTCAGGAATCACACCTTGCTTAGTTACAATATTGAGTGCTGGGTAACCTTGTAACACGTTGAACTTCCTTTTTAGGAACGTTATTGGATTTTGCATTGACTTCCAGGGGTTAAATTGTGTTGCCCCTCTTGTTTCAATTTGTATTAAGGATGTTTGACTGACTGGTCCAATACATTTCTGTAGGTCAAATTGTTATGTTCTGTTTACCCATTGTAATGTCTTATGGAATATGGTGGCGCTATATAAAAACAATAATAATGAGGTAAGATTCCAGTGGCAGAGCCTGACCGGCGATGGGGAAGGATGCGTAGTTGAAGTACTTCCGGTGTTAGGCAGTGAAAAGCGGCAATAACAACGGGTATGGGGGGAGGGGGCTGATCATGACCTCTCATTTTGAATTTTACACCTTGCGGTGGAAGCACAGATGTATCAGAAGACGCTGGATTGAGAATCGAGGTGGGAGTCATGAAGGGGCTCCTGAGAGACCTCAACAACGCAAAAATCAAGCAGGAGCTGTGCATTCATGGGGAGGACAGGTGCCGTTGAATCAAAGATGGAGGAAATGATAGATGAACAATGTGCTGGGAGACATTGCACTCTCAAAGATGACAAGGACTACAGATTAAATTTAAGGATAAGGAGGACAGAAGCCACAGGAACTATATTTCTATATATTATATATTTTATTTTAAAAGGTGTTGCACACATTGCTTACATAAGCCAAGGTTTCTGAAGAAGGATGAGCCATGACAATATTACACGTGTCCACTTTGTTTATATTAAAGGAACAAATAGTTGCTACACAGACAAATATCTACTCAACCAGAGAAATATGTCTCGTTGCCATTGCACCTGTAGTTTCCACGATCACTTAGGCACTGTGAGTGGCATACGGGTGGGAAATTCCCAGCAAAGTTGGTCGCCACAAGGAATGGCTCTACAAAATCGTTGTGAACAGTTGACAAAGAATTTGCATGTATTGCAGCACTGGGATGTACCAGGCCCTTGGACACCTGTTTTCCCACAGCCTACATTAAAGACGCATGAAGCAAAAGTGTGGACTACAGTTCTGTGAAAGAGGACCAGCAAAAATCACTCTCTTCCTCCATGCCTCCTCTTGCTGACTGTGAGGGAGAGGTTTACATGATGCTCCTGTGCGTAAACAATGACTACAATGACAACACACACTTTCAATGTCTATGACATAGGCCTTTTTTGCTTTGTGATTATTTTGTTGTTTTGGTATAAACATGAAAGTCCCTATATAGTCCATAAATATTGGCACCCTTGGTAATATGAGCAAAGGCGGCTTTGGAAAATGTCTATTGGTTAATCTTTTCATCTTCTCTTCAAAAAAAACAAACCACTGCTCTCATGGTTTTTTAACAATTGCAAAAACATGGGTTTGTGAAAAATAAATAAGCGTGAAAGATGTGCGGCACAATTATTGGCAACCCCATGAATTTATGACGAAAAATAATTTGAAGCCCCATTGACCTGGGTAACTAGGGACAGGAAATTGCTGAACTATGATTTTCTGTTTCACAGGGGTATAAATATTAGGTAACACATTGGCCAAATTCCCTTAGTCATTCATCACAATGGTAAGACCAAAGAATATAGATGTGATATGCAGCAAATGGTTGTTGAACTTCACAAAATGGGAAGCGTCTCTAAGAAAATAGTTAATGCACTGAAAATGCCAATTTCCACCATCAGGGAAATATTATGAATCAACCTGAAAGAGTATGTCTATATTATCGTAACACATTGTGAAGAGGTTGATTCGAGAGGCCAATAAATCTCCAAGGATCACAGCTGTAGAATTGCATTAGTTAGTTGCGTCTTGGGATCAGAAAATTTCCAAAACTACAGACACTGCTTCATCACCACAAGTGGTTTGAAATGGTTTCAAGAAGAAAGCCTGCACCTGAAAAACATCTCCCGAATCCGCCCTTTCCTCACACAAGAAACCACTAAATTACTAATCCACTCCCTTGTGATATCCCGCCTAGATTATTGCAACTCCCTACTAACCGGTCTCCCCGCTTCAATCCATCCTCAACACTGCAGCTAGATTACATTTTTCTCTGCCGCCGCTCCACTATGCCACTTTATTGGCTCCCCGTACCCTTCAGAATCAAATTTAAACTTCAGACCCTGGCCCATAGAGCCCTCAACAACTTTCAAAACCTCTCTGAAAACCCACTTGTTCAGGGAAGCGTACAACATTCCTTCCCAGTTCTCCCAACCATCATCATAATCAAACCATCTGATTCAACACATCATCGGAACCAGATCAACTCATCCCCATCCAAGCAGTCCTCTCCTATTGTCTCACTTCCCCCTCAACCACCTACTACATTGTAAGCTCGCAAGAGCAGATCCCCCTTCTCCTTTGCACCAGTTATTGTATGCGTTTATAAATTGTTCTACTAACTAACAGCGTTGCAGAATATGCCGGCGCTTTATAAATAAATGAAATGTAAAGTCTCGACTCTCATTCAGAAACAGACTCAACCGTCTTCTGTTTGCCAGACACTACTGGAACTTCAAGTAGGACTGGGTCCTATAGTCATATAAACCAAAATAGAGCTTTTTGTCAATTAACACCTGAAGTGGGTTTGGCACACACAGAGAGGTAGCCATATGGAAAGGTACCTCATGTCCATGGTTAAATATGGCGGTGGCTCTTTAATGTTTTGGGGCTGTTTTTCTGCCAGACGACCTGGACATTTTGTTTGGCATCAGGGACTTATCAAATATCAACATATTTCAAATGAACACATGACTGCCTTCACCAGAAAGCTTAAAATGGGCCATGGTTGGATCTTCCAGCAGGACAATGATCCAAAACATACATCAAAAAATGGTTTACTGACCAGAAAATCAAGGTCCTGACATGGCCATCCCAGTCCCCTGACCCCTATAAAAAATGTGGTGTGAGCTGAAGAGGAGAGCCACCATTGTTGACCTCAAAATTTAAAGGACCTGGGTAGAATCTGAATGGTCTTATGTTCTCAAACATCATTAGGGCTGCAACAACTAATCGATAAAATCGATAATAATAGATAATGAAAATCGTTGCCAACGAATTTCATTAACGATTAGTTGAATCGATTTTTATCGATTATAAAATGAGGGTTTTTTCAGAGCAAACGCTCTGAAAAATACCCCTCATTATATAATCCGTTCCCGTGACTCACAGCAGCAGCTCCTACTTACCAGTCCCTCCCTGTAATCACCGTGACAACTGGCCCCGCCCCCTTCCTTCTCCCAGAAGGCCAGAACCACATGGCTGTGACACTCATCTAACTAAGTATAAAATTAATATTTGGGCTGCTGAAAGTTAGGGGAGGTGGGGGTTAATTTAGGGGCAGTTATGGTTAATGGGATGTTTAGGGGCAGCTATGGTTAATGGGGTGTTTAGGGTTAATTTAGGGGCAGCTATGGTTAATGGGGTGTTTAGGGTTAATTTAGGGGCAGCTGTGGTTAATGGGGTGTTTAGGGTTAATTTAGGGGATGTTGTGTTTAAGGGGTCTTTAGGGTTAATTTAGGGGATGCTGTGGTTAATGGGGTGTTTAGGGTTAATTTAGGGTAGTTGTGTTTGATGGGGTATTTAGAGTTAATTTAGGGGTAGTTATGGTTAATGGGGTGTTTAGGGTTAATTTAATGATGAGGACTGAGGGTTAATTTAATTTAATAAAGTTAACTTAAGGCGCAGTTAGAGATAAAGGGGGGCAAACTAAGGGGAATCTAAATCCTGGGGGCAGTGAAGATTAACCCAGTACTTATTTATAAAAGTATGGTGTCAGTGTGCTGTGAACAGGTCTGTGACTCTATGAGGGGACTATGAGGTATCTGGGGGGGGGTATACGGCATACCTGGGGAGGATGGAGTGACATATCTGGGGGTATAAGGCATATACGGTATATAAGGCATATGTTGGAGGGCAGCGTGGCATGTCTGGGGAGGATGGAGTGGTGTATCAGGGGGTATAAGGCATATCAGGCACAGTGGCATATGTGGGGGTAGAGCGGCGTGGCATATGTGGGGGTAGAGCAGCGTGGCATATGTGGGGGTAGAGCAGCGTGGCATATGTGGGGGTAGAGCAGCGTGGCATATGTGGGGGTAGAGCAGCGTGGCATATGTGGGGGTAGAGCAGCGTGGCATATGTGGGGGTAGAGCAGCGTGGCATATGTGGGGGTAGAGCAGCGTGGCATATGTGGGGGTAGAGCAGCGTGGCATATGTGGGAGGCAGCGTGGGAAGCCTGGGCTCAAATGTGCATAAATTGCATTTTATCAAAGTTTTTTTTTATTCTGCTGTTTGTATTTAACATAATTTGTTTTTTCATTTATTTAAAATAATTTAATAATGTACATTCATTTTTTTATCCGATTAATCGTTTAATCGAAAAAATAAATCGGCCAACTAATCGATTATGAAAATAATCGTTAGTTGCAGCCCTAAACATCATCATGCATTATAGTAGATGACAGAGAGCTCCTTTGTTGGCAAAGGGAGGCAGCACAAAATATTGACTAAAAGGGTGCCAATATTTTTATTTTTTCGATAAACCTGTGTTTGCAATTGTTTCATATATGTGTTTTGTTTTTTTAAGAAAAAAATCAAAAGGTTAAACAATAAAGACAATTTTCATAGCCTTGGACCGTTGGATGACATAAAACGTAACAAAAGTATGAGAGTATATTGACTTTCCTGGATGACATCCAAGAAAACGTGGGGCAAGTTCTAAGTGCTTAAGGAGAATATCAAGAGTATGTGGTAATGGAGTCAAAACAGACAATGGATACTAAGAGGAGGTTGATTTGTTGGGACTCCCTCCTTGTTTCCAAAGATTTGCACAAATGCAAAATTAAGTTCATACAAATCCAAATGCACACGCCTAAAGGGTGCTACATTTAGATTTTGATGCTTTATAATGTGCAAGCACCATTACACAGGTATAAAAAAGGTACTGCACTGCCAAAAGTAATCTTTCGGAAAAGCGACGACAGGCAAGTTTAAGGTAACAGCAGCTCACCATCACCAAATTAAAAATATCCAAGAAGACATCAAAATCAAGGCAGCTTGTAGAGTAGTTTGGTAAAAACAAACTTCACTTTTAGATACTGTAGAACTTTTCCCTGATTTTCTATTTGGTATATAAAAGCTAGCTAAATGTAATCATTTGGCAAATTTGATCAATTTGAATATATACGGCCGTGCTGATCCAATAAGTCAAATTGGTTGCTTATTGGAATTAAGTATACCAATTCCATTTGTGCTATGCAGGGGAGTAGTGAAGTAGTCCTTCACCATCATCTTTCCCACAGAGGAAAAATACATAGGACATGCAGACACTACCCGTCACTACAAAGTCTGTAGGCAGTGACATTTTCATAGCTGGTGTCCCCAATATCAGTATTTTTAGTTAGTTCAGCAATCCAATGAACGCACTCACATTTGGGGTTGTGCTCTCACACCCAATATAAATGTTAATTTCAGATGTTAAGATTTATACACAGCGCGTTTCTTAAAATGGCAGTAAAAGAGCAGTCATGAGAAAAAGAAATCACTCACTTAAACCATTAGTACTTTCTGTGGTTAAATCGGCCAATTGTTGCTACAGATAACATCACATGCGAAAAGTTGCCCACTAAGGTAAAAAATGAAACAGATTTCGTCTTGGAGGATAACGCCACCCATGGAACGGGATAAGACGGACAAATACTAGGACAGGAACCAATGGAATGTTTCTTTGGATTTCTCAAAGTATAACCTATATATAAACTATATATATTTTTGGGTTCTCAAACATGTCTAGTGAGAGACAATAAAAAGGATGTAACAGTGCTTTTACATGAATGAATTGCTATGCAAGGATTGAAAAAGAAAAAATAAGACGAAATGGCTGAAGGAATGCAAATAAACCCTCACTGTAGCA
The DNA here is from genome assembly GCA_023333645.1 of Sceloporus occidentalis. NCBI lineage: Eukaryota > Metazoa > Chordata > Lepidosauria > Squamata > Phrynosomatidae > Sceloporus > Sceloporus occidentalis. The sequence goes on from JALMGF010000033.1 coordinate 2,642,363, forward strand.
ATCCGTATATAATGATATAGCATCAAGTATCTAGACTATAGGCTCAATTGTTTCAAATTATGTGACTTGATAAAAGGACAATCGGGGGGGGGGGAGTAATGGTGTTGAAATACATTTTTAACTAAAAATGCCACCTACTTTAATCAGCAGCCAAAGCAAAAAAAAAAAACAAAAAAAAAAAACAATGATCCACGTTTCGGTTACTGACAGAAACAACGTTGCATTACAATGAAAAAAAAATATTAAAATAAATCAGCCCAACTAAAGAATCAGTACAGCATAGAAGAAGTTTAATTAAGGTACGTATTAGACAAAAAAACAAAACCTAATTGTTCTGTTACATACTACTTGTTATGTCCTGTCCACCTACTGTACAACGCAATAGAATTTGTTTTATATAGTGCCATCAATATATATATATATATATATATACACACACACACATATACACTGTATCGAGGTACAAGCCACCATATCATTTTGGAACACCACCGATATATAGAATGATGCTCCAAAAATACTCACATCCCGGATTTCATTTACTATACAAAATTTATCCTCCAACAAGTGCTCAAAGGGCCCTTATACGCAACGACCCGGATTTATTTTAATGGCGAATAGTATGTCACATACCATAGTCAAAAAACTATAGGTTATCTTGTAAAAGGGCGAGCTGCTAAAGTACCAATTAATGCAAGAACATTAAACACACATTCCACAGGTATGACCAATCCTAAGTACGATAACCAAGTTATTTCAAGTCGTCGTACAGGGCTATGGATTATGACAGCACTCTATAAATCAATACATAAGTCACATGGGAGATGGAAACGGTACAAAGCAGATCTCAAATCTATCAGTCCCTACATAAAACACCATTCATAATACGGTATGAAAGGCATAAGCCTATGCAGCGGACCATGTACCATTCATCTCTGTACAGAGCATCCCAGCTCCAACACACGCAAGCCTCGTAAATACCTTCGCAACTTGTGCGTCAAAACAGAAGACCAGTTTGCTAACCTTCGCCAGAAACTTCGCATCGCTGATTGTGTAAACAAACCCCATCATCCCCAAACAAGAGAACATGGGCACTGACCATACACAAAACAATCACATATATATCACATATATAATAAAACTTTGTTAAGCAATACTCTTAGCTGTCCACCAGCAGCAGGTCTCATAAGCCAAGGTAGAGCAGCCCGCATCCTGCTACCGTTCCCGTGCTCACATCACGCCTCATGCCCCATGTGGTCCGGACGGGCAGCCCGCTATTACCTTGCTGAATGTCTCCGTTGCTGGCCCCGGGGAGCGGGACACTGAGCTGTCTCTCCGGCTCAGGCAGACAGCGGCGGCAGAAGGAGTGCAGACAGGGCAACAGCTTGGGCTCCGAGTCCCGGCTCTGCAGGCTCTGTTTGCAAACCGCACATGTATCAAGTAGATTCACCACAGCAGACGAGGAGGACGAAGTGGGTCCGGGAGCTGACGAGGAGGCCGCTGAAGACGAAGGAGCTGGACTCTCTTCTGCCGGTGCCGCTACAGGTACGGCGGCCGCAGGGGCCTTCTCACCCGTCTCCGCCTCCTCCATCGCTTGGGCCTCGGTTTCTGCAGGACTCCCATTTTCCCCGGCGCCATTATTGTTGTTGTTACTAGTCACCGATGCCTCCGTCTCCCCGCCACCGCCTCCTTTGTTATCCGCCATGTTTTCCTCTTTGAACCCCTGAACTGACCGCTTCGCGACGCCACCAGCGCACGTACAGTACGCCGCCGCAATCTATACCGCCCCTCTCTCTACCCCTTCCTCGACCGTAACGGCCACGGCGGGGTGACGTCGAGCAGTACGTAACAGACAGTGTAGAGAGTGCATGCGCACTGGAAAGCTCTCAGTACTCATGCGCGACGCTCGACGCGTGCTGACGAACTTGACCTGTACCTGTGCGCATGCGCTGTTGTATGTAATTATGACACGTACGGAACCTGTCATTTTTTAATGCGGGATGAACAAGACCAGCTTTTCATTGATTGAAAAATGTTTGCTTACAAAGTTATTACTCCTTTATGTAAATATTCTAAAGGCTAGGGTTATATTACATTTATTTATATAGCGATGGGAGGCTTCTTAGCACTTACAGTAGGGTCACAGGGTCACTATTATCTAACTCTGGTGTATAATAACCTGCTAAATGTAGTCACTGCCTGACAAACCCGATCAATTATAAGACGGCCCCCCAAAATCTGAATATTAATTTAGGGGAAAAAAGAAAAAGCCTGAATATAAGACGACCCTATAGGGAAAAAGTTTTACTAGTAAATATTAATTCATGTAAACTATTTTTTCATATTTAATAAAAGCTATGATTGAGAATTTTTTTTTGTTTTTATTTCCTTTTATTTGCCAACCTGCCCCCCAGTTATGCACATCTGCCCCCAGATGTCTTATACCCCCCCCATGAATTCTACTCTGGGAGCCTGGGAAGGTATGCGCAATGCGAGTAGACAACCTCCGCTGCTACCGGCACTTCGGGGGGGGGCTTCTGGATCTTAGTCTCAAAGTCAGACCGCTATTTGAGGTCTGATTATAAGACGACCTTGATTATAAGACAAGGTTTATTTTTCAGAGCATTTGCTCTGAAAAAACTTTGTCTTATAATCGAGTAAATACGGTATATAGAGCTGTACAAACCCAATATTAAGTTTACCATTTCCATTTGTGCTACACAACTTATATTTTATTTTCGTTATATTGCAAGGAAAATTAGTTCAGATGCTCGGGATGGATTGGGGTGGTCAAAGGCAGGAATGGATTTGTATTTTGATTGCCCCATATAGGACGAAAAGACAAATTTGAGAAATGTTTCTCAGATGAAGGGGCAGGGTTTGGTGAGTAACTTCATATGAAGGTTGAAGGGGAGTTGTTGGTAACACCTAGGCAACAAATATGATCTGATCAGTAGAATGTGGAATTCTCAACTCTGATTGAGATGTTAGAATTGTTGACTAAGGAGATGGTTTAATAGCCAGAAGACTTATATATATAAGGACTTGCCAGAGCAGCCAAATTTCCCCCACAGGATTAAGCCTGCAGCCAGATTGTACCCACAGTGGTCCCTCTCTGAGTCTCAGGTCTTCTCTTAGGGCTCCGCTCAGCCTGGCTCAAGCGCACCCTTTATTCATTCTATATCCTTTAGGCCCAAAACAGTGATGGATAGACTGTCAAAATGCACATATATACTGTTACAAATGCCTGTCCATAAACACATGCACATTCACACTTGCCCTTACACATAAACATCTTGCCTTACACTTGCCCTTGCATGCACACGCTTGCTTTAACATACAAACATTTTCACAACACAAATACATTCTTTCCTCTTTCCCATCATTTCTCCCCTATCTCATAATCTCTCATTATTTCTTCCATTTCTCTTTATCTTTGCTCTCCTCCTCTTTCTTTTAATCAAATCTTTCTATCAAATTTCTGTTTATCTCTTCCCTTTCTGTTTTTCTCTCTTTATTCTCTAAATCTTCCAACTATTCTCTTCATCTCCAATCGTTTTTCTCTCCCATTCCTCTTTATCTCTCTCTTTTCTCCCCTTTTGGTATATCTTCCCTCCGGTTTCTCATTATCTCTCCTCCTCTTTATCACTCTCCCTTGTTTTCTCTCCCCTTATTCTCCCTACCTCTGCCTTTTCTCTATTATCTCCTTTTGTTTGATCCCCTCTTTCTCATTATATCTCCTCTTTTGCTTTCATCTCATCTCTTCCATTTATCTTTATCTCTCATCCTATTTCACTTTATACCTTTTACCCCTATCTCCCCAACATCTCATTATCTCTCCCCCTTCTCATTATCCCTCCTCCTCATTATCTCTATCTATCTCTTTCCTTTTCCCTCATCTCTCATTATCTCTCTCCTCTTTAGCTCTCTCTTTTGTCTCCATCTCTCCTCTATTTCATTATATTTCTTGTTTCTCCTTATCCCTCCTCTTATTCATTATTATATTTGTTACCGCCATCTTTCCGTTGCCTCTCCTCCAGTAACTCACATATGCACTGGCACACATTTTTACACACACATGCTTACATCTCCACATACTTACACATTTACTAACACACACAAATACTAAAACATACACATCCATATACAACCGCACAAAGCTGCGAGTTGTATTTGTGTGGACCTCTGTGATACTCATCACACCACACATTACTGCGAGTTGTATTGGTGCGGAGCTCTATCATACTCATCACACCACACAATACTGCGAGTTGTATTGGTGTGGAGCTCTGTGATTCTCATCACACCACACATTACTGCAAGCTGTATTGGTGTGGATCTCTGTGATACTCATGCCCACTGCATGTTTCTGTGAGTTGTATTACAGTGGAGGTTTGTGATACTCATCTCACCACACATTACTGTTTGATATTAGATTCTACAGATTGTAAGGTTGAATATTGTTTATTTGATTGTTATGTTGTGAATTGTTCTACTTTATTTATGAATATTTATTTTTGTGTTATCACTAGCCAATTTAGCTATTTGTTTTACACGTGAAAAATAATTGATTTGCACTTTGCTGCTGAAAGTTATTGATATATTAGCATGCTTGTAACATGAGACAGAGACTAAAAGAGGCAATAGGTGGCAAGTAGGTCCTGTTATAGAACCTTGTTTGCTAACCATTTGTTTGTGTTTACATTCACTTAATGTTTACATGTTTATGTTTTTGCGTTCTATGTGTATCTGTTTATGTTGTTGGTGTTTAGGGAGCATGATTGCCCAGGGTCCAATCAATATTATAGTTGGCCCTGAATTAAGGCTAGACATCTTCTTTTGAGACAGAGACAGTAAAACAAAGGTTCGGTAAGGTCAATGTTTTTGGTTTGCAGATAAAAACAAAGAAAGAAACAACGAGATTAGCTCTCTGGCTATTTGTAAACTAGATAAGATTATTTGAGAGATCTCACAGATATTCAGAGTAGGCAAAATGTGTGCATGCATTAAACTTCAAAGTGACAGCAAGAAACCAATAAGGTCTGTCGCCTTGTAATGTTGTACGTTTAGCATCTTGCACATTTTATTTACATAGTACCTGGCTAGAAAATAGGGCTTTATCTTTTTGTCATGCTGTTGTAACCTCATGATGGCTGTTTATAAGAAGTTTGCACAAAGAACAACAGGGGAATGTTTAAAGTTGCTACTCAATGTCACAGAGACTAGGGGTCCTTAATGGGGATACCTGACTGTTGTTGCTCATGTCCTTTTTACATCCTTTGGCAACAATCCGATAAAGCACCCAGGCAGAACCACCAACTTTCAAGGGGTGTAAGCAGACATATTCTGGTAAGTAGTGGAGAAGATAATATAATTACTTTTCAGGGACTTGACACAACTGTCACTGTAGACTACTCATATTTGAATGTAGCTAAACAAGTACTAATTTATTGGGAAAAAATTGGATCTTTATACAGTGCAGAACAATGGCCTAGTGATAAAACAACAAAGAGAAGCATTTCCAACAATAAGGAGTGGCAGATAAGTGAACACCCCCAGGGTAGGCATAAGGTGGCTCATGGAAGAATCACCTCCTCTTTGCTGAGAAAGGGGAGCAATCAGAGAAGTGATTGCCTTCTCTGTGTTATTCAATGGGGAATGGGATTGTAGCCGCCCAATGCCAATCCTGGGATGCCACTTCTCCTGTTGGTAACCAGCACTCCTACTCTATTTTCACCTCCCATTACCATGCCACTTATTTGTGACATTTAAGTACATCAATACATCTAACCTAAAACCTTAAGAAAAAAATTATACACTTGTCTATAAATAGACTTTAAAATATTAACCCCTTAAGGACCGGGCTCGTTTTTTCTTTTTGTACCCTGTGGGACCGAGGCTGTTTTAATACTTTTGTGGTGCTTGTGTTCAGCTGTAATTTTCTCCTCACCCATTTAGTGTACCCACATAAGTTATATATTGTTTTTTTCAGGACAAGATGGGCTTTCTTCAGATACCATTATTATCATCTTATTTACTATAAAAAAAATAAGAAAAACATGGTGAAAAATTGAAAAAAAAAACACATTTCATGACTTTTATTTGAAAAATCTTTTACTCACCTAAAAAAGCAAGTAAAAAAACTAGCTAAATAGATTCTACTACTTGTCCTGAGTTTAGAAATACCCAATGTTTTTATGTTTTTTTGCTGTTTTTTGTAAGTTATAGGGCAATAAGTACAAGCAGCGTTTTATGATTTCCAAACCTTTTTTAAAAAATCTGGTCAGTCTGCCTCCATCTCCTCTTTGGAACATCTTTGAAGCCGGTTAGCTCAATTTAACCCATTCAAACCATATATTTTTAAAAACTAGACACCCCAGGGTATTTCAACTAGACACCCCAGGGTAAGTGTTTGGTGTCACTGGATGCCTCCTGATCGAGGCATTCCAGCGACACCATTTAAGTTTAGGAGGCGATCAACGATTTTTAAAACGGGCGTCCACCCGTTGACGCCCCAGGGAGGGGCCAGACATGGCCCCCGATGCCGATCTCGGCCTTGCCGAATGCCTCGACATCGAGGCATTACAGTAACGCCGTTTAAGCGAAGAAAGTGATCGTTGATCACTTTCTAAGGTTATTTAATTTTTTTACGGTTCAGGACCGTCAAAGGTCGTTAAGCGACCGTTTTTCCATGACAGTCCTGAACCGGCAAAGGTCGTTAAGGGGTTAAAGTCTTTTGTTAAAATGAAAAGCAATAGCACAGACTTCCATCAATGTTCATGCTCCCTTGGCTAATCAGGACATATCAGGGAATCTCCGTAACTGGCCCTTAAGCCCCACTGCCCGCTAAAAGGTGACGGGGGCAGCTCAGTGGTACAGTGCCATAAAAATATCAGGACTGTCCTGAACAAAAACAGGGGAGTTGGAGGGTAATTAATTAAGGGAATAAGTCAACTGTCAGGAATACTAATGATCATACCTTTTAACAGTCATGGTTTTTGTAGAACAGTGTCAGGAACCACTTTTTCGCTGCCTGAACCATGGCTTTTTCATACCTGTGGCATTTAAATCTGCTACCACTAGTGGCCACCCTCTGCCCTCTGGAGCACTCAGAACTCAATTACTAGGATCAGGTGTGCCTTGTTACCTGGGTTGAGCCCTAGTCCATACATCCAGCTGGGCCTTGTTATCTGGATTACCCTGCCTTGATGAACCTGCCCTTCACTCAGGGCCTTTGTATTGAAGTCTATGGACCTTTCTGCTGTGGCTCTGCACCTGTACCGTTCCTGGTTCCCTGCTTTGTGTCCTGATCAAGTGGATTCCCTGCTTTGTGTCCTTCCAAGCGGGCTGTGTGCCTTTTGTACCCTTCCAAGCGGGCTGTGTGCCTTTCATGCCCTTCCAAGCGGGCTCCCTGCCAAAAGACTTATTACCGGTATTTTATTTTGCCATACATCCGATTTCTTGCTTAGACTGTATTACCCTTATTCGCTGGTCCTGTTATATACATAAAATACACTGCATTACCTGGATTTCTGCTTGTGGTCTCCCCTTAAGCATGGGCTCCTATCTGACCTGATCACCCGAGTCCTGACAAACAGTCTTAATTTTCAGACAGTGTGCCCCTGTTTTGGGTAGCTGCCCCACTAGCCCATGTTGGCTTGTGGTGGTGGAACCCAGGCTGGATGGAAAGATCCTCTAATCTCCCCTGTCTGGCCCAGGGAAGTGGGAAAAAATAGTTGCAACACAGACCTACATTGCAGCTCCTGCATGCCCCCTCCCGACACTTGTGTTGCATGATGGTTATTCTGGTAAGGCGCCACAACACCCCACACACTTCTGAGACCAATCCTACCTACTTATAGGACTGTCTCTGGCTCCCTTCCAGACCTTTGCGTATTTCAAGTAATTATACTGTACTTGAGTATACTCACCCTACCATTCAAAAGTTTGGGGTCACTTAACTTAATTTTCTGTCAAAAACAAGGACATTTTTAAGTGACCCAAAACTTTGAAACAATTTGTGGGGCAAAAAATAATTTAGTCAGCCACCAATTGTGCAAGTTCTCCCACTTACAAAGATGAGAGAGGCCTGTAATTTTCACCATAGGTACACTTCAACTATGAGAGACAGAATGAGACAACAAAGTCCATAAATCACATTGTCTGATTTTTAAAGAATTAATTTGCAAATTATGGTGGAAAATAAGTATTTGGTCAATAACAAAAGTTCATATCAATACTTCGTTATATACCCTTTGTTGGCAATGACAGAGGTCAAACGTTTTCTGTAAGTCTTCACAAGGTTTTCACACACTGTTTCTGGTATTTTGGACCATTCCTCCATGCAGATCTCCTCTAGAGCAGTGATGTTTTGGGGCTGTCGCTAGGCAACACGGACTTTAAACTCCCGCCAAAGGTTTTCTATGGGGTTGAGATCTGAGATCTAGACCACTCCAGGACCTTACGAAGCCACTCCTTCGTTGCCCGGGCGGTGTGTTTGGGATCATTGTCATGCTGAAAGACCCAGCCACGTTTCATCTTCAATGCCCTTGCTGATGGAAGGAGGTTTTCACTCAAAATCTCACGATACATGGCCCCATTCATTCTTTCCTTTACACGGATCAGTTGTCCTGGTCCCTTTGCAGAAAAACAGCCCCAAAGCATGATGTTTCCACCCCCATGCTTCACTGTAGGTATGGTGTTCTTTGGATGCAACTCAGCATTCTTTCTCCTCCAAACACGACGAGTTTAGTTTCTACCAAAAAGTTCTACCTTGGTTTCATCTGACCATATGACATTCGCCCAGTCCTCTTCTGGATCATCCAAATGCTCTCTAGCAAACTTCAGACAGGCCCGGACAGGTACTGGCTTAAGCAGGGGGACTCGTCCGGCACTGCATGATTTGAGTCCCTGGCGGCGTAGTGTGTTACTGATGGTAGCCTTTGTTACTTTGGTCCCAGCTCTCTGCAGGTCATTCACTAGGTCCCCCCGTGTGGTTCTGGGATTTTTGCTCACCGTTCTTGTGATCATTTTGACGCCACAGGGTGAGATCTTGCGTGGAGACCCAGATCGAGGGAGATTATCAGTGGTCCTGTATGTCTTCCATTTCTGAATAATTGCTCCCACAGTTGATTTCTTCACACCAAGCTGCTTGCCTATTGCAGATTCAGTCTTCCCAGCCTGGTGCAGGTCTACAATTTTGTTTCTGGTGTCCTTCGAGAGCTCTTTGGTCTTGGCCATAGTGGGGTTTGGAGTGTGACTGTTTGAGGTTGTGGACAGGTGTCTTTTATACTGATAACAAGTTCCAACAGGTGCCATTAATACAGGTAACGAGTGGAGGACGGAGGAGACTCTTAAAGAAGATGTTACTTGCTTGTTTGTAGGTGACCAAATACTTATTTTACTGAGGAATTTACCAATGAATTCATTAGAAATCCTACAATGTGATTTCCTGTATTCTTTCCCCCATTCTGTCTCTCATAGTTGAAGTTTACCTATGGTGAAAATTACAGGCCTCTCTCATCTCAAGTGGGAGAACTTGCACAATTGGTGGCTGACTAAATACTTTTTTGCCCCACTGTATATATATACATATAGATATATAGTTGACAGATCAGCACAGGCCCCTTTGTAATGTCAAATCAATGTCATCCTCTCTCCAGGTGCAGTTAGATGCATCCAACCATAGATTTGAAAAGAGTCTCTGCATAAAGCATTAGTTTCAGTGACGTTTTAAAAGAAATTAATTGCAAAAATTAAAATGATTAATTTTATTAGTTATATTTATTTTTATAAACCAATCTTATGTAAATTGCAGGATTTTTGTGGAACTGTTATTTTGTAGTAAGAAACACAATAAAATACACATGCATTTATTGTGTGTGTACACGTAACAAAATAAACTCTTTTAAATATATTTCTGAATCTAGTCCTCTATCCTGTTTTAATAAACTCCAGTTGAGTTTCCTACTAAAAGGAGAATGATATGGGGCACCGCAGCCCCTGTGATGGAGGATAGACTAGTATTAGACTCCTATGGACGAAGGGCCCTTTTTGTCCGCAAAAGGATCTTCTGATGCTCAATTTGTCAATAGTTTAAAAAAATAATATTTGAATATGTTAATATTAATGTACTGAAATTATAATAATAATGAAATTATTAATTATCAATGTATAAAAAAGCCCTTTGGGTTTTACTGTAATACAATGTAATCAGTCATGATAACCAAAGATAGCCGATATAGGTCCTCAGCAGAGGGAGTGGGAAACTCAAAACAGTTTGCAAAGGAACTTCGATATTTTGTGTAACCCACCTGAACACTAATAGTGGATTTTTGTAAAATCTCTATTAGCTCATTATACATTGAAACATTGCACAATATATACTTATAACAACTCTCAAAAATGCAGGATGAAACATTCAACCATTCCAGGAAACTAGAAAAAAAAATGGAATACCTTCAAAATCTGTGCTCATCATACATGTAAACTTTTTAACAGAAACTGGTTCATTCTCCCTCACGTCAAAGTACTAATACATTTAAAAAATAACTTCCACTTTAACTCAATTCCATAACTCATGTTCCTCTTATACGGTTCTTTCATTTTGTTCATGGTTCCTCTATATTCTGAAAACCCACATTCTGTCTCCCATAAAAGAGAGACTCTTCATTTGTTAGTCAGTTGTTCCTATTTTCCTAACTTGTCTATACTTTTCAAGATGATTTGCTTTTCCCTTTCTTTTTATAGAATAGAATTATATTTAGTTGGACAGTATACACAATAATATACTATAATACACATTCATTTAGTAACAAAAAGTCCATCATTTTTTTTCTCAGTTCTTGTATTTGTTGATCCAGGAAGAAATAAAATCATTAAAACTGACTACCCAAAATGTTTAATTTTATCTTAGACAAAAAATATTTTGTTAAAGAGGAACCTTACCTGCTGCAGCTCTTAGCATAAATTAGTATTATTTTTTTAATTAATATATATATATATATATTTCAAGAATCCTATCTAACCCCACCTCTAAGTAGTTGTGAGAATACAATACAGGAGATATTTCATTTCTGCAACACCAATGAAACAGTACAGTCATTGAGTAGGTCACTCCCCCAGGAGCCTTTTGTAATCTATATCATCAGAAAATGAAGTCTGCATAAAACCCAACGGGCATGCTTACCTAGATACATTACATTAGCCAACCCAAGCAGAGAAAGTCGTCCAAAAAGTAAATGGCAGACCCAAAGCCCACCTCATCCTGAACAACTCCAGGAATGAGCTGAAGAACATAAGACCAAGCAACCCATAAAATACATAAAAATCACCCCCCCACCTACATTCCAACAAGTGGAAGCATGAGGGATTGATGGGGAGCAAACGGAAGGCAGACTCCACATCAGTTTTAGCCATAAGCACCCACTACCAAACATGCACAGCCAGTGAATCGCCCAGTTGAACGATCTGTATAAAACCTGACATTGTCTTGCCGTTAGGGAAGGACAGGTGGTGAATGACACGAAATTTCCAGATCTCCTTTTCAGGTACTAACCCCAGATTGGAGGATCAGGGGAGTGGTTGTCACTGGAAGGATCGCCATTTTTTGTTTCTTAATTAAAAATGCCCCCCGAATTTTCATCTGAACCGAAGCGGCAGGGAACTAAATTTGTTGTCAGAAAATGAATGGGCCAAAAAACGAACAAAAAATGTTTCTTAATTCTGAGTAGGGGGGTTTTCCATCACACTTTTTTCCCCACCATAACTTATATTACTTGAACATACAGATACAGTATCTGTGCCATAATTACCGTAACTGTACGGTATGCATGTGTGTTTTAAAACAAGTGTGTATGTGTAAGTGTTTGTATGTGTGTAGTTGTATTTACCCCCAGGCCATAATGTGCCTGCCCTCCTCTAATTGATAGGAATCTGCTCAGTGTGATGTTTGGCAAGTTAAAGTTAAAAATATGACATATTTGTCAAAAAATGGCAGCCCCCAGGACTGCAAACAAAGGGAGTTTATTGGAAAAAAATTAGGTAAGACCAATGCTTACATAGTTTATTCTATACAGCACTGTATTTAATGGTCAATGAGAAAACAAATCCATAGAACTTTTTCTTTAAGGCCTGTGGAATCCTACCAAAAGCTATTTTTTGTTTCTTTGAACAAATCACCCTTGCACTGAAATATTGAATCCATATCCAATCTACCTGAAAATCTATCTAGTTACTAATCTGTGATTATGGCAAAAACCATCAGCTGCTGTATTTTGCACAGCCAATATAGAATTATTGCAAGATACTCCATTCTTAAAAACACCATTTAAAATTTGTGTTTTGGGGCCAAAATACAGCAGCAAAGCCTTGTGGTTAATGTATGTATTTCCAGGCACTCTTACTGACACCAGCTGTCTTTTAGACTATGTTTTATGGTCATCATGACTACTAAAATTACTCTGACAACACAATAGAATAAGCAAAATAATTGTAATTCAGGAAGAAATAACATTTCATCAGCTCAGCAGCAGGGATTAAGAACTTGATCCTAGTAATGAAGAGCAAGAGTGCACCTGTGAACACTCACACACCTGCTATTATCCCTGGTTAGTTAGCATACCCCAGTGCCTATTAATTGCAAGGTGACTGCTAGCAATGCCCTTTGTGTGACCTTGATGGATTTATAGATGATTGTAGTTCGTTACAAATATGGGCTTTAATATGAACACTAAATTTCCATGTACAGAAAGTATATGGGAGGGAGCTTAGAATTATTTATATAGAACAACATATTACATATCTGAGAAAGGAATGGGAAGAATAGAGACAAATGATACCACAAAATTTTAGGAATTTCATAAAGTACTGAAAATACAATATATTAAATAACCAGGAAAGGAAATCAGCAGAAGAAAACTATACCGCAGAAATATGTGAACATTAGTGTAAATGAATTTTGTGGATTTTAACAGATTTGAAAAGGAAATATCTGATACATTCTTCTTCTGATCCAGTATATCATATATTGTGAATTTTTAATGTTATTGGAATTGCTCTCTTTTCCCAGGTTGTAACAGTGCTACTAAATCTGTTGGCACTCTATTAATAAAAATGTAGTAATGATAATAACTTTTGTTGTTTGTTCTGAAGGTGTAAGTGGTGGTTAAACAGGTTCACACTGCAGCTGGATAACAGGGTAGAGCACTGTGTTGTTATTTTTTACTAAAGTATTATAATGTCGCAATCAAAACAACCCTTTGCGATGTCATAATAAGACAATGATAGTATTATGATGTCACAATCAAAACACCGCTTTATGATCTCATAATAATAAGACAATTAAAGCATTATATTGTCACAATTAGAACATCCCTTTATGATGTCATAATAATACAATTAAAGTAATATGATGTCACAATCAAAACACCCCTTTATGATGTCATAATGATAAGACAATGATATCATTATGATTTCACAATCAATAGACCCCTTTATGATATCATAATGATAAGATAATTAGTATAATTAGAGTATTATGATAAACAACAAAATGAGAAGGAGGAGAAACGTGGACAAATGGGAGAGATAAAGTGAAAGGAGATTGTAGTTATAGACTGGGGTTGAACTGCAGCTTCCATGATATGAACACCAGAAGAATTGTAGACTGTGGAGTATGGCTAGTCTTTACCACCCCAGCTATTGTAAACTAAATGTTTCATGTTGCACAGGTTCACGATGGTCTGTTAGCTACTACTTGGTCATATAATTGTTCCTATTAATGAGTAACTTACATTTGCCTCCCACCAGAAAACCCCTTTCCTGAGCTAACAAAGGCAATGGTGGTGCGGTAAGGGTGGGAGAAGCAAAAAGTTGAGAGGATATTTTGGCCCCTTGTAAGAAATCATGAGAACGCCTATGATTCAAACGGACTGTGTGCATGGCCATGTACAAATTAACATTTTTGCCACAGAACAGTTGAGCAATAATTACCATAAACATCAGAAGTGTTTTTGTACACTATCCATACAGTGGCTACTGTATGTTTCACACAATGAGCACTCTTTACAAGGCAGTGAAAAGACTATTGATAACTATGTTTTGTACAACAATGCATTGCTTGATTTTATACCACCAGCATTTGAATTCTAGGGTTGCTTTTACCATGGTTGCCTCATTTGCCTCGATTTTATGAGTCTGTACTCATATACGAAAAAACAAGAAAATACCAAATAGGTTAAGTCAATTGATCAGTACATTGGAATTGCTAAAATAAAGGTAAATCTCCCAGAGCTTTATCTGCCCTGTTTCATAACGATAAAAATATTTTTTTGAGAAAGGGCCCTTCCAACCTGGACTGCACTGGTCGAGGTCAGAAGGGCCTTTTCTAAACTATTCTGAACCGGCACGGTGAGACAGGAATGTATCAGGGTTACGTTACGTCACATGACCCCGCAGTAAAACCGAGGGCAATTCATGCACAGAACAGCTTTTTGGGGCTAAGATGGCACAGATAAGCTGTTTGGGGCACTGACAAGCTGAGGTAAATATGGCACAAACAGGCTGTTCGGGGGTTAGGATGGAACTGGTAAGCTGCTTGGGGAAAAGGCACTCACAAGCTGTTTAAGGCAAAGGTGGCACTGTGGGACATGTTGCTTGGTGAAGTTGGGGGCCCCGGGGCAATTTTCGCACCAGGGCCCTGTGGTTTCTAGTTACGCTCTTGGTCCATTGTTTAAACACAGTGTGCATTGGGCTACAGGATAGGAAAATATCTTTGAAATTGCTAAATTACTTATATATTCTTTGTGAGATACTTTTGGCCAAATGTCAAATTTGCAGAGCACCAGTCTTGTGCCTGAGCTTTTAGTACTGTATCTTTACCTGCATAAATGGTGTCTTCATAAATGAGGAAACAGCTATACTCAGCTACATATACACCAAGGGTTGTCAAACTTTGTCAAGCAAATATATTTATTATACATCTTATGCATTATTCAAGTTGCATAAGGTTTTAGATGGCCTGAAAGAGAGGTATCTGTCTAATGATTATATTTGTCAGCAAAGAGGGCGTCTGTGATCTGCATCTGAACTGACTACTGAATTCCTGACGACACTCACATTACAGAGTTTGTAGTGATTAGCCTGAATTAGCCAGCAATGTACAGCTTATTCACTTTGACAGTTAGAAAGACCTGTACTTGATTACCCTTACATCATGACCATGAAGAACAGAAGCATATTGTGAAATATGTAAAAGAGACTGTTATCCAAAGACTTTACCTCATTACCATTTGGTTACTGAATAATTAGAACCAATACAAGGTGTCGGCGCCCATTTTCATGTATTTTAGCTGGTCCATCTAATTCCGGAAAAAGGTTTTGTTAAACAGATTTTACAAAATGCCATCAATTTATTGTTGCAAATACCTAACAATGTTTGGTTTTATGGAGCTTTACAATAATTTGTTACATACAATGCCACATATCTATTTTTTTTTAGAGGGGTTGCCGCATCATTTAATGATGAGTTGTTTTCCCGTAGCAGCGTAAAGTTGTTGGTGACTTGATGGAGGCTGCTGGTGAGAATGGTGAAATTGAAAAAATATTTACTAAGGATGTGCATCACAGGAACCTGAATATCTGGTACAAAATGTTCTTTCAAGGTAAAAAGTACTATAAATGTAAACCAAAAATATATGGTCCTTTTCGATGACCCCAATAGTTTCAAATCAGCTCCACGTTGTATTTAGAATCACTCAAAATCACATACTTTACTAGAAGATTTTGAAGATCCTACCTGTATGCCAAATAGCTATTTGCTGGTATAAAATCTGTAACACCAGATGCATACAGTTAGGTCACCAGACATACACCTATAAAAAGCAAACCTCTAAAAATAAAGTTTTTTGTTTAGCATTCAGCAGTTTTTATGTTCAGTGTTTTGTGATTTAGTCACAGCCATATGCAAATTAACGCTCAACATTAAAGTTAAAGTGAAAATATCTCTGTCACCACGCTAAATAGAGAAGGTGTGCTTGACGCGCTTCACACTGCCTATAGATGACTGTAAAATTGACTGTAAAAGACTCTGATGAAGATGATGAAAAAAAAAAGATATACAACCGTGGGTTGATCTTAACATAACTTGGACTTTTGACTACATTATATGGACATTATTTCTCTGCACTTTATTATTTTTTGTACATAAATAAAGGTGATTCCTGACAAAACATAATGGCCATGAATTCCGATGGTGCAGGTGCTCCACCTGGCCAGAATATTTTTTCTAGGATGGATATACAGGATCAGAGAATTTAACAATTGGCTATGGACATGTAGACCCTCCTGAACCGTTCGGCTCATTTGGATGTCCAGCCAATACTCCTCGCAGAGCCTGTTTCAGTACCCTCAGAGAAACCTGTTGTACTCGGAACACTAGCCATCTGTAGTCTATCTGGATCTGCCCCGCTTCCTCAGCGCTATGGGGGCGATCCAGGTTGGTATTTTTCTGGAGATGGTTCCACAGGCTTTTCACAGTGACAGGAGCAAGGTCGATTCATTATATCCTTGCTTTCCGACAAAGCTCTGTCTCGGGCCAATCCGATATAGGAGACCATTAAACCCATAGTTAACAACTATGCCAAGTTTGTAGCCTCCTTCAAGCAGATCTTCGATTTGCCAACTCGTCCACCTCTGCTGCTATTCAGTTAATGTCTATCCGACAGGGTACCAGATCTGTGGCCGAATACAAATTTCGTTCCGTAGCAGCAGAGGTGGGATGGAACAATGAGGCGCTCCCATGGTTTGGCAGACCATGTCAAGGACAAGATTGCCACCAGGGACTTACCCGCTACCCTCGAGGGGCTAGTGTACTACACCATATTGATTAACACTAGGCTCCAACAGAGACCCTCTGTTCGGGAGTGCCTGCAGAGGCATCCTGGTCCGGTTGCGTCAAACCTTTGTTGCCCACCCATGCCTCTCTCTCCCCCATGCCTCCTGGTCTAGTCTCTTCTGAGGGTGAACCAATGCAGATAGGGTTCACCCGTCTCTCGGTCGAGGAGAGGGCCTATCGGAGGAGGGAAGGGCTATGCGTATATTGCGGCAAGCAGGGCCTAGGGTCCTGCCGGGGACAGACCTTGGGTGGACTTTCCTCATCCCCAGAACCACTTCTCCTGCGGGTTGCTGGTTTCTTCTTTGTGAAGAAAAAACGTAACCATCTTATGGTGAAGAATGCGTACCCCATTCCATTAATCACCAAACTATTTGACCACCTCAGAGGAGCTACGGTCTTTACCAAGTTGGATTTACAAGGGGTCTAGAATCTCGTTAGGATTAAGGAGGGTCACGAGTGGAAAACGGCCTTTGGGCTATGCAATGCCCCGACAATTTTCCAGGAACTGATTAATGATACAAGATTTTTTGCAACAGTCCGTGGTGGTGTATTTGGACGATATCCTGATTCATTCTCCTTCTCTTAAGACTCATTACTCAGATGTTGCTAGAGTCTTACAGAAACTCAGGGAGAACGTGTTATATTGCAAACTGGAAAAATGTGAATTCCACAGGAAGCAAGTAACCTTTTTGGGATATGTGATTTCAGAGGAAGGGTTTGCCACAAAAGTTGTCCGCAGTGTTGGAATGGCCACGTCCACTAGGGTTGCGTTCCATTCAGCGTTTACTGGGCTTCGCCAACTACTATAGGAATTTTATTAAAAACTTTTCCTCTATAGTGAAGCCCATCACGGACATGACTCTGAAAGAGGGAGACCCAAAATGTTGGTCCTCTGTTGATGCCAAGTGCATTCTCCATTGTTCCTGCAGTTTCCTGTGTATGACTCCTGGCTTGGCTGATTTCCTTTCCGGATCCTGAATCCTGTTTACATCACTGACTCCGTTTGGCCTCTGGTATCCTGACCTCGGCTTGTTGGACTTGATTTGGCTCTCAACTCCTGGCTTGGACTTTTGACTACGTTATATGGACATTATTTCTCTGCACTTATTTATTATTTTTTGTATATAAATAAAGGTGATTGCACTGCATTTCTGTTTCCATCTGGTTTGCGGTTCCTGACAGTGTGCTTGACACACTTAACACCGGCTGGCGAATCCCCCACCAGACCACAACCTCATACATATATTCAGATAGGTGCAATATCTGCTGCTTTAGACATTCTAATTGTGGAGGTTTTTATAAAATATATGACCCCTATAGGGAAAATTCTGAATTGTTGTTGAATAAAATGTAACATTCCAAACACGTTGTAGGCTGGTGTGACAAGAGGGAATTTATATACAAAGACATGGTTGTACCAGGCTCTAATTTATAAGATTTGGTACGAAGTTTTATACATAGCCCCAACATGACTTGGAATTAAATGCCTGAGGGCTGGGATTTTGGCTAGATTAAACACAACATCTGCAGTGGTTGGGAATGTTTTAAACAGACGCTATCTGGAATATTTGAAAAGAAAAGCCTATGAAACAGCCAGCCACCACTGCTCCCTTTTAAATTCATGAGAGGCTACAGACTCTTACCTTACAGACCCCCTTACATCTCTATCCTCCTATCCAAGTACACCCCTACCCGCCCTCTTCGCTCCTGCGGCTTTCTTCTACTGTTGTTACCTCTTCCCACTCCCGTATTCAGGATTTCACCTGCGCCGCTCCCCTCCTGTGGAATTCCCTTCCACGTTCCGTCAGACTTTCTGCCTCGTACGTGACTTTCAAAACCTCTCTGAAAACCCACCTGTTCAGGGAAGCATACAACATTCCTTTACAGTGCTCCCAACCATCATCCTAATCAAAGTCATCTGAACAAACAGCTTCAACACATCATCGCAACCAGATAAACTCATCCCCATCCCAGCAGTCCTGTCCTATTGTCTCACTCCCCTCAAACACCGACTAGATTGTAAACTTGCAAGAGCAGGGCCCTCTTCTCCTTTGCACCAGTTTGTTATTGTATGTGTTATTGTATGTGTTTATAAATTGCTCTAATGAATGTAACAGCACTGCGTAATCGGCCGGCTCTTTATAAATAAATGTAATGTAATGTAATGTACAGACAAGCCTTTGCTTCTGACATGACTGATGTCCCCTCAATGAACGGGCCGGATCCCCAACCAATTTAACTACGCAATAATTGACACAACGTCAAGAGTGGGATTAAAAAGGCCACGGCCAATTTATTTATTTAACCAAGCCATTGCCACGCAAACTGAAACCAAAACTAGGTGCGTTGACAGGGCAATAACTACCAAAAACTGAACACAAATAAATAACATAAATAATTAGCACGAATAAATAACAAAACCAAAAACACCCCTAAGCTTACCAGGCTATCCAGGTACCACCAACACAGGGGAGGACATACTCGGATGCCCAACCCCTGACCCGAGGTTCCAAGCACAACCAGCCAGGAACCTCTAACCGAAATACCACCAAATACTCTCCACCAGAGCATTCACCCCCAGGACTGCCCACCCAACACCACAGACAATAGGGAAGGAGGGTGGGACAAACTACACAAGGTAGGCTGACACACAAAATGGCACCTAACCTAATGACACTAAATAACCTCCCCTAGCTCCACCCCCTAAAACTCAAGAAATACCATCAGGCCTAGCCCAGTGAAGGCCCACACCAGCTCATTTTGCCCCCCGTGGGGATCATTAATAAAAGAGAGACGTTATCAGATGGTAATATGCCAAATTCAAAGTGTTTCTATGTTCTAGATACATCTGGTACAGAATTGAGGGAGCATACATGCAAAAATAACTTACAGGCCACAAATCTAATCTACAAATTTCTAAAGTTAATCCTGTATAGTATGTCTCTTCATCTGTCTTTGTGTGTGGCTGTAGCAAGTGACAATAAGTAAAACAAAATAAAAATAAAAAGGAAGCAAGCGTATAATTTTTTGAAAACAACTAGGAAAACCTGTGCACTGAAAATAATTGAAATAAAATGCCCACTGACGTCCTATATAATAATTGTGAGATAATTGTAACCTGCAAGCATAATACCCATCTAGTGCTGATAATAGTTTGAGACAAATTATGCCTGGTTTGGCATAACATGGGTGAAATTTTGGCACATAATCCAGCATGCACAATGACTACTGGCTAATATTCTTGCATGTTGCAAGCAAGATGCCTTGATTACCAACATGCATAACAAACACCTAATGCTGATAATTTGAGACACTTTATGCCTGCTTTGGCAGGACATGAGCCGATATTCTTGCAAAATACTTTTTTTGAGAGGAAAAAAAAGGTTTGGAAGGGAGGGTATTTTATCATTTCACATTAGAGGCAACAAAAGCGGCATTATATGTTGGAAATATGAACCGAAGAATGAGGTAATGTGTTTTTGTGGATCTTTGGTGTGCAAATGAAAGCTTTAGAATGTGGTAACAGAATAGCTGAGATTACAAAAAAATATTAAGTCAAAAAACATATGGAGAATTGGTGTCTGATGATCCCAGTCTCTGGCATATATGAATCAGTGATGGAATATGCAGTTAATAAATTAGTGGTTACCTGCCCCGGTAAATCTTTTAGGCTCTCATTAAAGGTGAAAATGACAAGAACAAAATGGCATTGTATGTCATGTTTATACAAATTAGTAATAAACTAAGTTATCTTGAAAGTTTAATTTGATATGAAATGCTTCCTATTTTCCATCGACCGATCTATCTCTCTATCTATCTATATATTTATCTATCTTAAGAAGTGTTAAGTCTAGCCCATTTTGTTCTTCCTATATATGGTATTGTGCAGATTTGGCAAAACTACACTTTTGTATCTTAGTGTGAGGATTTAAAATTTTATTCTTGGGAAATAATAATTAATATATGTGACAGAATGACCTGTCATACAGGGCCCCAAGGTACTCAGAGATGGCTCCAGCCTGGCTGCCAAACAAGCAGGAACTCTATTGTGTAAACTAATCCCATAACAGGATTGCTACCAGGGGGAGATTCAGTAGCTAAAGGGGATTAAAGGTTGGGTTGTTTACATGTACCTGTTTATCAATGTTAATTTATGTTAATTAAGTTCTGTGGCTATATGAGTCTATGTTTTACATCAATAAACTGTTCATTCCTGCTGTACTCAGTTCAAGGTAGTTGTGTCTACTTATTGGGTACACATAGGAGGGTTCCAAGGTGCGCATGCTGGCTGGTGCTGGAAGTGATTCCGGGGACAACAGGAGGATACATGTGGGTGATCTCTGGGAGTTACTACAGCTCTCTTAGTGAACCCGTTACAATATACAGCATGGCAGAGAGACATGGTATTGGATCAGTGATGGATATGAAAGGATAACATGGCAGATGTATGCAAAATGAAATTCCTCAAGTGTGGAATTCAGGAAATAACGTATCCAGATAAGAGAGGGTCACAATAGCCAAGATGAAAAGTGATTAAGGCACATACACCGACCAGTCATAAGATTATGACCAACTGTCTAAGATTGTGTAGGTCCCCCTTTTGGCACCAAAACAGCCCTGACCCGTCAAGCCATGGACATTAGACATCTGAAGAGTTGCTGTGGTGTCAGGCACCAAGACGTTAGCAGCAGATCCTGTAAGTCCTTTAAATTGGCAGGTGGGGTCTGCATGGATGCCCCCTGGTGCCATGTGTTCTCCTGGTAAGCGATGCACACGCAGCCAGCCATCCACGTGATGTATAAGATGATTCATCAGACCAGGCCACCTTCTTCCATTGCTCTGTGGTCCAGTTCTTATGCTCAGGTGCTCATTGTAGGCACTTTCTGCAGTGTACAAGGGTCAGCATGGGCACCCTGACTGGTCTGCGGCTACACATCCCCATACACAACAAACTGCGACGCACCGTGTGTTCTGACACCTTTCTATCAGAACTAGCATTCACTTTGAGCTACAGTATTTTGTCTGTTGAATTTGACCACATGGGCCTTTACCCCGCACTCTTGTCAAAGTCGCTCGTATTCTTACGCTTGCCCATTTTCCCTGATTCTAACACATCAAATTTGAGGACAAAATGTTCACTTGCTGCCTAATATATCCCACCACTGACAGGTGCCACGATAACAAGATTATCAGTGTTACTTCACCTGTCAATGGTCATAATGTTATTGTTATGAAGAGCCGGTGTTGGGCTAATGCAGGGGTTTGGCATTGGAAGGGTTAACCTAGCCAGATGTATTTTACCCTTGCGGGACACAGCCAGGACTGCACTCTGACACTCTGGCAGTGGGAAACACCCCCATTTAAGGGAAAATGGGCGGGGAGAGGGGCGTGTTAAGACCCCGCTCCCGCGACCCGGAGGATTCAGGTCTTGACCCGTAGAACCAGAGGAGCAGCGCACACCCGGCAATCTCCCTGGTCAAACCCGGAAAGTTCCCAGGTATGATTTTACAGCCTACAGCTTGCCCCCTTAAGCCACACAGACTGACCAACACATTCATTAAGCAGTCAATCAGGAAGAGATCAGGTGCTTAGTTAACATGTACAGAATGCCATTGTACAGCGTTGCCAATTATGATGGCGCAATATAAAACAATAAGTAATAATAAGGGAGATGTACTAGGACATAAAAAATCTTTCACAACATAGGACATGTGGACATCTTTGTTTAGAAAATGCACTATACAATTGTCTTTTTAATTAAGTATATATAGAGACATCCATATCCTTAACATGTCAGGTGACACCTTTGTGGGGGATCTAGGGCTAGGGTTAGGATATCCAGCTATCATACCTGTCCAGTCACCTAGCAATGTAATAACAACTTGGCATATATGGTTAGGATCTTAGCATCAATATAATCTATAATCAAATATCGCTATATATACAGTACTGTGTCTATACAAAAGTTTTAGGCAGGTTAAACAATTCTATAAGTAAGTAAGTAAGAATGCTTTGAAATATAGACATGTTACAAATATATTTTTATCATTTAACAAAATGCAAAGTGAGTGAACATTTTTTAAAAATTAAATCAATACTTGTAGGTTCACACACACACAATATATTAAGGAACTTGGCAGGTAGGTTGCTCCAACCATCTTGTACACAAACAACCATTCTTTTGTAGATAAAGGGAGCCTCATTTGCTTCCCTCCATGTAATCCCAGATAGGCTTGATTATGTTGAGGTCAGAGCTCTGTAGGGCCATACCATCACTTCCAGGAAGGAGTTCTTCTTTACTCTGAAGATAGTTCTTAATGACTTTGGCTCTATGTTTGGGGTCATTGGCATGCTACAGAATACATTTGGGGCCAATCAGATGCATCCCTGATTGCATGATGAATAGGTATCCGCCTGTACTTCTCAGCATTGAGGAGACCATTAATTCTGACCATATACCAAACTTCATTAGCAGAAATACAGCCCCAAACGTACAAGGAGTCTCCACCATGCTCCACTGTTGCCTGCAAACACTCATTCTTCTATGTCTCTCCAGTCCTCCTGCTATAGCCATATATTATAAATTTTTACTCATCAGTCCAGAGAACCTGCTGCCATTTCTCTGCATCCCAGTTTTTATGTTTTTGTGAATAGTTGATTGCTTGACCTTGTTTCCACATTAGAGGTATGACTTATTGGCCACAAGTCTTCCAAGACCACCGGCGTAGCATGACTTCCGGTGCTCTGTCATAAAAGCCCCGCAGAAGGGACAAGTTTGGGGATGCATTGGTGTCACAGAAGCATCCGTGCCATAGGCTCCTGGAGGGGACAGAGTGCCAACCTCCTTCCTACAGACTACGGGCCCTGGTACTGAGTGCCACGTTTCCCAAAGTACAAGAGACTCTAAAGACTGTGGAGCTTGGACTGATTTGGGGTTCCTGCATTTTGGGAAGGGGTTTATGGGTGTTTTACTCTCCTTAGGGTCAGGACTTACAGGACAGAGACGTCTATGACCAGTATATGTACCTGGATCTGATAAACAGCAGGTTTCGGCCAGAAGTCAGAGAACCGGCCGTGGTTACCATCGTCCCCACAGACCACAATAGTGACCCCCTACTGGGCTGAGGTGGGCTGAGTGCAAATACTGAGCCGTGTGCAAAGGAGGACCTGATAGAGAACGTTGTGTGGCTTGTTGTGTCTATTGTATGTAAATTACCCCTTGTACTGTTTAAATGCCCCTGTGTTTCCAAATAAACTGAGTCCTGTTTTTATCTTAACATGAGTGTTGTCTGATGCTTGGGGTGGGCTGCTATGATCCTTTATTGTCCTTTTCAGGACAATAACCACACTGTGTGGCTAAGCTTCGGCTAGCCACAGTGCCAACACAGCTATGGTGCAGCGACGTTCCTTCCTTTTCTCTACAACGCTGGTTCTGTCTGGCGCTGAAGGAAGCAACATTTGGTGGGGTACAGAGCATCCCGTAAGTCTGGGGAGGGCAGAGTGGCATATGGAGGGTTATAAGGCATATCTGGGTGGCAGAGCGGCATTTCGGGGGTATAAGGTCATTTCTGGGGCAGAGTGGCATATCAGGGAGGCAGAGAGACAAATAGGCGGTTATAAGGCATATCTGGTGGGGTATAGTGGCATAAAGGGGGTATAAGGCTTACCTGGGAGGCAGAGTGGCATATAGAGGAGCATAAGGCATATCTGGGGGCAGAGTGGCATATTGGGGGGTACAAGGCATATCTGGGGGAAGAGTGGAAAATTGGGGTGGTATAAGGGTTATCTGGGAGGCAGAGTGGCATATCAGGGAGGCAGAGTGGCATAAAAGGGGGTATAAGGCATATCTGGGGGGGCAGAGTGGCAAGCCTGGGGGCAGATGTGCATAACTGGGGGGCAGGTTGGCAAATAAAAACAAAAAATGCATTTTTCTCAATCATAGTTTTTATTAAATATGCCTTGTACCCCCCAATATGCCACTCTTTACCTTTCCAGCTAGGGTAAAAAGACTTTCTTTTGCTCTGATCTCCCCTGACCAGCCCAGGGATCAGAAACATTTATTGAGGACTGCGCGATTACCATACCAGGGAACTTCTGGTCTCCGGTTACCCGGAGACTTCCCTTGCGGGACGTGGCCAGGACTGCCGACTGACGTCAGCGGGCGGTCCCGTGACGTTGATGGGAGTTCCCACTGACATCAGGGGCGGTCCCACTGACATTGGAGCGGCCTCATTGACGGCAGCGGGAAACACCCCCTTTTAAACGAAAAATGGGCGGGGAGTGGGGCGTGTCAAGTCCCTTCGACCCAGAGGATTCGGGTCTTGACCTGGAGAACCGGAGAAGCAGAGCTCCCAGGTATGGCTATTACAGGATAGACCTGAATCACAGGTAGGGCAGTACCGACCCCTAGCCCCCACATATAGCCCCATATCTCCAGGATCTGACTCTGCTCCCGCTCACCTTCAGTGACACAAAGCTGACAGTGTTTAGACACATAAAATGTGGGGCTTGCAATCCCTGAACTAATAAGAGCAGATATATACTGATTCACAAGTCATAACAGATGCATGTTTTCCCTACTACTGTAAGCTACTATTATAAGCCGAATTAATGCCTGATTTTTTGCTGTTTTAAACACCGAGTTTTTAAATTTTATGTTTAGTAAGCGAACATATATGTGGAGCTTGGTTTGTCATTCTTGACATGAGTTCAAACATTTTATCAGGCAAAGCCGTTGCACTTGCAGAATACAGAAAAGGCAGTCACTTTGGTATCAGAGCTTGACCATATCCCTGGCCTGTCAATTATATGAACCTTTAAATGCAAAGCATTCTCCAAAGATTTCTCAGTTTCATAAAATGACTGCTTGCCTTTCATTTTGTCTGTCATCTGTCAGCCGACCCCAATCCCTGCTGATTTCTTTTCATTTTTCTTTCCTAAAGTCCCTTGTGCTTTTTTTCTTTTTTGATCCCTGCTTCTGCTGGCGCTATCACGGTCAGGTCCTTTCACCTCTCATTTTCACAGCTGTAGCATGCTACTTAAATGCAGAAGACGGCTAGACAATCCTCCACTGTCCACATCACAGAATCTTTGATTTCCCTTGAGAAAGCTTCATGAGACTGAAGACATAAATCCAGGACTGTCTGACCCTATCCCTGCCATCTTACAACAGATGGTGACTGCAGGGGTATAATCATCACTTGTTCTATTTTTGGATCAAAGAGAACTAATGTATATTTCAATGATGATAAAATACTAAAATTTTGAAGCTTATTAGTTCTTTTTTTAGATTTCCAAAATAGGGATTCCATAAAATGTTAGGAAAATAGTATAATGTATAAATAGGGGACTGTAGGTAGTCCTTAGTCTCCAGCTTAATGCTCTACTAAATAATATCAAGAATGTGTAACGAAGTAAAATAAAGTCTTTGAATTGATATTTTTAGTGTAGTGTCTTATATCATAAAAATGCATTCAATATATTTCCAATTTAAGGGTTATGCTGTTTGTTGACATAACAGAATATATTTTTAGAATATAAATTTACCGACATAACAAACAGTAATTTGGTCACTGGTGGTGGCAAAGAATCCTAAATAGAATACATAATAAAATTGTTCCATGTTGCAAAAGTAATCAAATGTCCTTATGGGGTTAAAAGGATATGCTGGCAGTCAGCAGTATGGATAGTAGCATAGAGGGACGGCTGGTGGAGCAGCACAGAAGATAAATACACCACTGGCCACACCACATTTACCTTATATAAAAGTATATATATTCCTGGCAGTGAGTGTCTAAGGAGGGAGGGAGCATGTGTGTATGTTAGAGGTAGAGTGTATGTATACGTATATGAGCATGACTGTGCCTTTGTAAGGGTTTGTGTGTGAGCATGAATGTGTATGTCTAAGTGTGTGTTAGCATTAATGTGTCTTTGTGTGTGAGTATGTATGTGTTAGCATGAATATGTATGTGTGTGTTAGCATGAATGTGCGTTTGTGTGTGATTATGAATGTGTATGTTTAAGTGTGTAAGCATGAATGTGTACTGTGTGTGTGTCTGAAAGGGCATATGGGTTAGTATGAGAGTGCAAGTGTGTGCTAGCGTGTGTGATTATTGTCAGATATTTCAGTCCAGAAAATACATACATTATATTTTAGCATAATATACATAACACAAAACAATTAAGTCTTGTTAAAACTAGAAGCCTCATTAAGTATGTCTCAATTAAATGTATGGCCCAGGAATTTAAGTAGAGCCAGTGCTTATCTCAGCAAATGTGGAATGTTAATTTGGGAGACTTGTTATCAACTACACATCTGAAATTAATGAATAATTAAGAAGGTATTATATTTTAAAAGCAAGTTATAATCTTCGTTTTTCCAATCAATTTTGAATAAGACTAATATGGTATAGTATACCCAATTATATCCTAGGGAGTTAAGAAAATTCTAAGAAATACCCAATTATTTTCAAGGAGAATAAGTTTGTTTAATGATCAAATCTGTTGAAGAAAAATATTTTGGTGCCAGAATGTCTGAACAATTCCACCAAAAAATTTTGAGGGTTTACACCAGACATGTGTCAATGGGCCAAAACTATTCTGACACATTCTGGGTTAATTTTTGGCACATTCATTTTCAGGCCACAAATTTCGTTCCCTGCCCATCCGGTTGGGCCGCTAATTCAGGGGCATTTTTAATTCAGGAACCAAAATCATTGCCTGGTGCCCACATTCACTCTCACTCACTCTCTGAATGTTTCCCTACCTTCTCTGCTGACCGCTTCCCCTTCTGCCGAACACTTCTGCATCTTCTTCATCTTCTACCTTTTATTTTCACCCGCATCTCTGCAGACATAACCCGCGGGAACACTTGCTGTTTATCTAAGGTGATATCATTTTAATGAATATGGGATGATTATCTAATATGCTATGTTTCACTTGATGCATCATTGTGTATTATATCCACAAGCCAGTAATTTATACCTGATTACTGATACCCATGTTTTAAGTGTCATAATATATTTTTACATGTTTTGAAGATAATTTTTCTGTTTTGTATGTTGTACTGCACATATCATATAAATATTTTATAGATTATTGTTTTGCAAAAAGATTCTATCTTGAGAACCTATTGTTGTGGTATAATACAGTTGTGATCAAAAGTTTGCATACTCTTTGGTAATATATGTATCATTTTTAAAGACACCATGAGTGAGCAGGAAAAACACATTTCTTTTATTAAAAATGGCCCCTGTTCAAAAGCTTGCATACCCTTATTTCTTAAAGTATTGCCCCCTTTAGCATCAATGACAGTGTGCAGTCTTTTGTAATAGTTCTCTATGAGGACCCAAATTCTTGCAGGTGGTATAGCTGTCCATTTGTCTTGGCAAAATGCCTCCAGGTCATGCAAAGTATTTGGTTTTCTTGAATGTACCGCACGTTTGAGATCTTCCCAGAGTAGCTTGATGATATTATGGTCAGGAGACTGTGTTGGCCACTCCAGAACCTTCACCTTTTTCTGCTGTAACCACAACTTGGCATTGTGCTTAGGGTCATTGTCATGCTGGAAATTCCAAGAGCGTTCCATGAACAGCTTTCGTGTGGAAGAATGCAAATTGTCTGCCAGTATTTTCTGATAACATGCTGCATTTATCTTGCCATCAATTACCACAAGATTCCCTGTGCCTTTAGAGCTTTAGAGGACACCCGAAAAACGTCAGTGAGTGTAGGAAGCCCTAGGAAGAGTGCCAGGTAAATACAGGTGGAGACCGGAAAGCAGGTAGCAGACAGAAGTACTGAAGCCAGATCTAGTACACAAAGGGTCAATCTCAGGAATAGCCGGGTCTGGAACACAAAGGGTCAATCTCAGGACTAGCCAGGTCTGGTACACAAAGGGTCAATCTCAGGAATAGCTGGGTCTGGTACACAAAGGGTCAATCTCAGGAATAGCCGGGTCTGGTACACAAAGGGTGAATCTTAAGAATAAAGGAGCAAGGCACAAAGGTCCACACAGCACAATAACTGAGCACTGAATGAGTCTCAGTGCTCAGTTTTTGAATTGCCCGCCCATCGGGGAAACGCATAAAGTTATGCCAGAGGGCGTGCGCGTCTAGTAGACGGCGTGCCGTGAGTAGAGGAGGAGGCATACGGCTTGTCAAGAGTGGAGGGGGCGCCGGACGCGACACGGGACATGCTGTCACAGACGAGCCGGCGTCCTGGTAGGTGATGCGAACCGGGACCCTTCCAGTGAGCCACCACCATGCTTCACAGTGGGGATGGTATTCTTTTCGCTATAGGCCTTGTTGACCCCTCTCCAAACATAGCGCTTATGGTTGTGACCATAAAGCTCTATTTTGGTCTCGTCCATCCAAATTACAGTGTACCAGAAGCTGTGAGGCATTTCAAGGTGAACAATTCTTCTGGCAATTGGTTTACCTGACCTTGACTTTCCACTTTTTGGGGGGGTAATGTACAGAAAAAAGGTCATTATTAGGTAGGGGGAAAAGGATAATATATAAGTAAATAAATAAATATACATAAATATATAATACAAAAGAACATTCAAGAAGCCCTGTAACATTTTCAGAATTCAAAAGAAGAAAAAAAGGAATGAATGAATAAAAATTATGTAAGTTACTAAATAATTAAATAAATATATGTAAATGCATAAATAAATAAAACAAAGGAAAATTCAACAGACATTGTAAAAGTTTCGGAATTTAGAAATGTATTTATGATCTTCAATATTTGTTAGTACTATTAGCCCTTTTCTAGATATTTTATTAAGTG
Source organism: Sceloporus occidentalis (assembly GCA_023333645.1). NCBI lineage: Eukaryota > Metazoa > Chordata > Lepidosauria > Squamata > Phrynosomatidae > Sceloporus > Sceloporus occidentalis. The sequence continues at coordinate 2,672,046 of JALMGF010000033.1, forward strand.
CAAAATCAACTGAACATGCCCAGAGGACCTTCCCGTTTGGTGGATTAAGGTCAGGCCCGGACTGGCCATCGGGCACACTGGGCATTTTCCCGGTGGGCCGGGCGGCCCAGGGCCGGATTGACGTAGGGGCTGATGGAGCTGCAGCTCCAGGCCCCTACCTTAAAATAGGCTCAGTCAGGACTGGACTGACTGGGCCTATGCGGCCGCATTAACACAGGACATAAGGGGCACCTGCCCCTTAAACCCGCAGCAACTGCGACCGGGTCCGCCACTCTAGGGGGCCGGGCAGCCCCCACCAGGGCCGGCCTTAGGGGTGCGCGGCCGCACAGGGCTTAATTTAAAACATCGGGGGGGTTTTTTTGTTTACTTTATTTAACATCCTTCATGTTAAATAAAGTTTGTTTAACTTTATTTAACATGGAGGATGTTAAATAAAGTTTAAAAAAAACAACAAAAAAACCCAGATGTTTTAATTTAAGCCCTGTGCGGCCGCAGACCCCTAAGGATGGCCCTGGTGGGGGCTGCCCGGCGCCCTAGAGTGGCGGACCCGGTCGCAGTTGCTGCTTACTCCGGGAACAAGGTAAGTAGGGTAAGGGAGGGGGGTGCAGTGAGAAGGGGGAGAGGGGTTAGATAGAAAGGGGTAGAGGGGATAGATATTGAGTACATATTGAGAAATGGGGAAGGGGGTACATAGTGATAAGGGGCAGATAAGAAGGGGATGGGCAGAGGGGGCAGTGTGAATGCGTACAAGAATGAATGAAAAAATGTGTGGATGAATTGTGTGAATGCGTATGAGAATGAATGAATTCATGTGTGGACGAATTTCTTGAATGATTTGTGAGACTGCATTAATGAATGTGTTAATGATTTGTGTGAATGAGTGAGCAAGTGTTTCTGTTTATCATGAATGTTTAAGTGATTTGGGGAAAGGGAAAGATGGTACATGAAGGGTGGGCTTTAACAATAAATAAATAAATAAAAATGGGCTGCTCAGTCTTAAATGCCTGGGCCTATTTTTTGTCCCAGTCCGGGCCTGATTAAGGTAAGGGGAAGCTGTCTATACTTTGGCTTAAGTATTTTATCCAGGGTTGCCAAATACAGTAGTAGGTCTTTATTTGGCTAGTGGAAGCAAAAAAGCAAAATTCCATTTTATATTGATATTTAATTTGATTTATTACTTCTGACCATGGAATTGATATTGTTATTTCCAAGTTTCTGGATATTGTGATTTTTACCACCATTAAGATTTGAATTAGTAATTTCTGAGATAGTTTGTTTTTAATAGGAAGACAAAAACAGAGTTGGTGTTATTTCTATATCCAAAGAAAATACTTAGTTAAGTAAATTTGTCAGGATTATTTTCATTGAATCTAGTTTTCTACATTCCCACCAAATATGAAAATAGCTACATTTTTCTTTAAGGCATCACCAACAAAGATCAGAATTTTTACTATTTATTTTATTTAGCTTAGAGGGAACATAGTGCCAGCGATAGATTATTTTGTAGTGAAGTTCTATCAATGATATGCAATGGGAGTGATTATTATGCCGGCTAAAAATTAATCTAGGGGTAGTGAAAGACCTAAAGTATACTAGACTAGTATACTACTAGTAAACTACTAGATGTCATTTGTCCCACGTCAAGCTTAAAAAAGACACTTTTGATTTTAATGTATTGCAAGGATGGGTTCAAAGTACTAATGTAGTAATGGAGTTATGCTAATGCAGCCTTAACCGCTGAAAGGAGGCACTCAATCCTCCTGAGATTACACCAATTGACAGAAATGTCTAAATCAAAGTCTGGTCTCTCCATCCAGGTTGCTTTCTTTTGACATGTAATTTGTTAAATAATTAGACAAATATGTGAGTACTTTCGTTTTACACCCAATTTTTTTCACCCTGTGGAAACTCATGGAAATCAAGACCTTCAGATTTGCTGTTCGTTCCATATCCTTTCCAGGTAAGTTCCACAACCCCCCAAGAAAAGTGGATGGCAGACGCATTTTCCCATCTGACTGCTTTGGCTATTCCAAACACAGTGGTAGGCTGGAATTCCAGATGTTTAGTGGACCACAGTGATTTCTGAGCTCAACAAGTCTATTCTGGAATTCCAGCCTACCACTGTGTTTGGAAGACCCAATAATATATTCCACCTGGATATAGGTCTGTTTACTTTCCATCTAAATTGTCAGCTACTTTTACAAGATCTGTTTTTATCCAAGTTTGACAAAGGCTAATTTCTTAATGCAACAAAAGAGGAGGTACAAATGGAGGGCTGGCATGTGACAATAGTATACCTCTCCTTTGCCCTACTCCCATAGTGAGTCCAATATGGTACAACAATGGAGTACTGATATGCAACAGTATTGTGTGTATATCATCCACTTTGCTAAAGTACTTTACTCCCATAGTAAGAAGAGCAAAATTGAGGACAGATACACGACAATAGTGTGTCTATCATCCATTTCGCTATCGTTTCTTATTCCCATAATGAAGGGAGCATTACAGCAAAATAGAGGATAGACCCAGATGTCTGTGATCACAGTATTGTAGCAATATGGGGGGCAGACAAGTAAAAATAGTATATTTGTATCTATAGTGAGCAGAATACTGTAGCAAAATTTCAGATATGCTCAAATTAAGTCTGTTCCCCTCTAATTTGGCTACAGCAATGTATTCATATAGTGAGGTGAGTGTACTAAGTTAAGGAGATAGCTGGGGCAATGTGGCCAGTAGCCCATCCACTCAATGTTTTGACATAAATTAAACACATTTTCTGAGGGGTGCAGTCCTATGGTAGATTCTCAGTAAACTAATACAGCTTTCATTGAAATAAGTATGCAGCATGCACAAATAGTCTCCCTGTGGCACCATCTATGTTGGCACCATCTATGTTAGATCCTCAAAAAGAAATACTACAGCAGAACACTTTTGAAGCCAGAAGTTCACAAATTATAAAATGGTCCAGATGTGCCTCTTTGATATATATGTCTTTAATATTTATGGGATTATGTCACACAAAGGATTTAGAGGTATGATGGGAGTTCCTCTTTTAGTCTTTTGCAACTGAATGGACCATGGAAACACCATTCCTAATATTTTTGAATTCCCAAACCTTTCCCTGAAATAATTCTTTAATCATGTAAAATGTTGGTTCCATCATAATTTTGTGCACAGAATCTGGGCTTTGCAAACTTTACGCTGTTTTTTTAATGATTAACCCCTCAGAGGAAAATATACATGTATCTGTATTTGCTTAGCATACTAAAGCATACTATAAGAAAACAGCTTAATTTTGCCATTATGGAAGTTTGCTATATATATGATTTCCTATGTATAATTAACTTAATTTTATGGAACATTTCATATCATAATCAGTAGTAATATTCCACAATGTTCTCCCTTTCCCTGCTGTGCAGATTTCAAATTCATTTATAATATATTCATGATACCCAGGGGACTATTTTTAATATCTTTGCTGCAGGGAGTATGTTTCGGCTTGACAGGGTTTGGAGTTTCTTTATTATATTTTAATCGGGTTACACTTTGCTTCCCACATTTGCTTGTGCTAACTATTTATTTCACTTTATGGGAACAAGAGTACAGTGACTTCCTTCTGGTGGACAAAATAAAAAAATATGTATATTTTTACATTTTATGATGTATTATCCTATAGACTACCTGGAGCCCTCTCTTTTCTGGGCTTAATGGAAGGTGACGCTAATCAGCTGTGAATGTAGGGCCAGCCTGCATTAGTTGAAGGTAGCCACGCTTAGGAGAAACCAGTGAAAACCAGACTCTCTTCTTTCTTGCGACACACACTGAGCCAGAAACTGGTTAGGCTCTTGGCTTGTGAACTGCCACTGGCCAGCCCCCAGGAGAGGACAAAGAATAGGCACCGGTAGTCAAATTGTAGGCATCAAAGCTACATGACTCCTGGGGTAACACGCTAACTTTTTCAAGTCAATAGCAAAACTGGAACGAAGGGCTGGGCACTTTCTAGCCCGGGGGCAGATTAAGTCAAGTGGCCCCATCAAACCCTTGTGCCCCCCCACCAGTAACTCACGCACTAGTACACATATGTATACACAATCTTATACTCACATACATACACACACTATAACACACATACTGTATATACTAACATATACTTAGCACACACATTTACACACTAATGCTTACACACACTCCCTACACACACAATTACACATACAAATTCATGGTAACACACACTTACACATTCATGTGCACATTTACACATGCTCACAATCACTCCCATATACACATTCATTCTCGTACACATTCATGCTCACACATACATACACATTCATGCTAACACACACGTCCTCACTCACTACCTTACCATCTCACTCTATCTTCTCTTACCCTCTTACCTCACCATCTGAAGTTTTCTTTCTGGCTGCTCACACAATGTGCAAACAGCCTTGGTTTTATCACAGGGTTGTGTACCATTATATTAGGTGACCCCGCTGTGTTCCTGCCTCTCTGGGTCAGTCCAAAATTCTTTACAAAGGGCAGGAGCACCCAAGTGATGTAGTGAACCTAAACGCCAGGACATCATAGCCCAGTGACCTGCTAGTCACAAGGTAGCCACATGAAAGTTCTGATTGAGGTTTTTGCTGCAACAGCAAAGATTTCTATCAGTTTTACAGCCGGGAGCAAGTTAGTGGAGATCAGAGGATCTCCCTAAACAGCCAAATGATCCCCACTGTCTGCAGTAGTGGAACAGTGGGGGCTGCACAGCAGGACAGGAAAAAAAATGAATATCCTGCTGAAAGCAGGACATTTGGGAGGTATGAAAAAATCAACACCCATGACATTTAACCAATCAAATCATGAATGTTAAAAGAGCTTTGTCAAAAATCCCCATTTCAGCTTTAATTGTAGCCTTAAATTTGTGTTATTTTCAATGAGCACAAATAGCAGTTTGCAAAATAAAACACGTTCTGTCACATTAAATGATCAGTGCTGAATAAGTAGAATATAACATACGCAAGAGGGGAAATAAGTACTTTTTTAAAATACTACACTGCTGTACTCGGGGCTATACATATGTTAAGTTATTTCCTGAAAATGTGATCTTGCTTTTGGCCTTGAGAACAGGAGGTGGACAGTATAGATTTGGAAAATTCTAACTACATTTCTACATGATTAGTAGTCTGTTCTAGACTCAGGACCACAGGTTCCTTGATATTCTGGAGATCATCCATACTTCACTAGTAAATGTCTCACATTCTCCATACCCTTTGAAGATTCAGGCAGCAAATCCTTTAATCTTCCACTGAGCTACAGATGCATGAAATAAGTTTTGGGTGGCTTTATATATTTCATTGGATTTTTAGGCTGCATATCCTAGCTAGCTGCCCTATATCTCTACCAATAAATCCAGCTAACACACATTTATTGAAGTATCAAGTGAATTTTAGTTGATTAATTTTTAACCATTTGTCTACTGCTCCTTTTTCAAATAGAGGAACTATTTATATTATCAGTGGGCAATAATTCAGAACATTTTCAGATTAGATAAATCGATTTTAAAATTAATCATTTTGCATGGTATTGTTTAACTGTTTTATTGTTTTATTCACAAATTATACTGTGCACCAAAGTGTGTGCGATACTAATACAGTTAAATCAAAAGTGCATGCATACTAGAAGTATTTTTGGTAACTATGAACAAAATCTTCATGGGAAATACCTATTGTGCTAGATAGTAACATTCTGATCTTGTTAATACATGGATCCTGTCCATGATGAATGCCGTTTTTTGCAAAATTCTGTGCTGCCATTTGCACCACACACAGTTTTGATAATTATACAGCATATTCCGCAACTGTGCTGATTTGGTTGTGACTATACTGAAAACAAGACTCACTGGCCACCTTGCTAGTACCGGGTTGGACCCCTCTTTTGCCTTCAGAACTGCCTTCATTCTTTGTGGCATACTTTCTACAAGCTGCTGGAAACATTCCTCAGAGATTTTGGTCCATATGGACATGATGGGATCACGCAGTTGTTGGTGACTGCCCATCTGCTTCAAGGTTTGACGTGTTGTATGTTCAGAGATGGTATTCTGCATACCTTGGTTGTAACGAGTGGTTGTTTGAGTTACTGTTGCCTTTCTGTCATCTTGAACCAGTCCGCCCATTCTCCTCTGACCTCTGACATCACCAAGGCATTTTTCGTCCACACAACTGCCGCTCACTTGATATTTCTCTTTTTCAGACCATTCTCTGTAAACCCTAGAGATGGTTGTGAGTGAAAATCCCAGATCAGCAGTTTTCAAAATACTCAGACTAGCCCATCTGATACCAACAACCATGCCACGTTCAAAGTCTCTTAAATCCCCTTTCTTTCCCATTCTGATGCCTAAATGCTGCCATGTGATTGGCTGATTAGCTATTTGTGTTAACAAGCAATTGAACAGGTGTACCTGATAAGGTGACCAGTTAGTGTATATCCAGCATATTCCCCCCCGGTATTTTATACGGCCACAGGAATGCTTTTATTCTAGCTCGGTATGTTACTGAGACATTTTTGATGCATTGGGTAAGGCTTATAGATGAAGAGCAATGTAACATTTCATTTATAAATTAACTTTCTGCTTTTTTTGCACATAGTATTGTGGCTTTTAGTACTGCAGAGCACTGTGATATACTGAAACCCCACTGAACTCCTAGAAAAGTCCATAGAAGAAAGGGGAACAGGGAAATGTTGGTCTTATGGTCATTTCTGGGAACTTCCCTGGACTGGTCCTCCAGGGCTTTCTCTCTCTTGCTCCTCATGAGAGGTAGGAGTAGGTGCGGATGCATTAGGGAGGTAGGGCTTGCCATGTGTAGCTACATCCTATATACTTGAAAGGATCAAGGGTGGATTAAGAGCGGGGGGTTGCTGGGGGAGCACTGGCACAAGGGACACCTTATAATACATATTAAATTGCTCAGTTTGCTCTGACATTGCAGGCATGGATATCTGAGATAGAGGAAATCAGGGTGATCGAGGACCTCTCGGCTACCTCTATAAAGCAAAGGGACGCCTACACTGCTACCTGGTTTCACTGGCTTATGTATGTGGGTGATCACTCTTCGTAGGTGCCTCGGTTGTTTTTCCGTTTGGGGCATTTATACGTTGTTTCATGCTTCCATGCCTTATGCTGATCCGTGTTGTCGATGTACCATTTGTGTTATCAAGTGCATTTATGCCTGTACACCCTTGCATTTCCATGTATTGCGTACTTACCTATGGTGTACTGTGACTTATTTCCGTGTCATCTTGGCTTTAGTGTGCTGATTCCCCTATTTTTGCTTTCCCCCCTCCCTTCCTTCTTCCCTTCTGAACCCATTTTCCCCTATTACAAAACTGAAAAATCAAATAAACATAAATAAACATTGGATTTTGAGAAAAAAAAAATTGCTCAGTTTGATAACTGTTTGATAGAACATTTTAAAGTAAGGTATTCATAGTGCAATTCAGCCAGAGACTGGAAAGCCCTAGTCAGTTGCTTCTCCAGGAATCATATCACGGGAACATGTGTACCCCAAAGAGTTTGGGGTACCATCATGTAAAACATGACAAACCCACATGAATACATACATTCATGCAAGCAGACTGATCTCAATACACATGGATCCAAGCCCGGTCTGCAAAGAGTATCTCTTCTTCTGTGGCTACAGGCTGCTGGACAAGGGATCCTGACAAAGTAAGTAGCCCTTGTCACCAGTGGCCCTGAAGCAAATTTTGCCTCATTCTTAATTCAGCCCTGGAAATTTTACACAAGCCATTGTCAAATTTGTATTTCCATGTGCTTCTAGTATTTTAACTGTTGAACATGCATAAAGCACCACAGCAGTACTTACTAAGGGCACATAGAATCATAATTAAAGATCACATAGATCCAGTCACATGGTAATTGCATCAAAACCTAAAGTGATTAGTGTTAGGGTCGCCTGCCAAGTTTACTGGGCCATGCAGTGCTAATAGATTATCTCACATACACATGATCTGAATTTGGACAGATGGGTGAAAGGAAGCAGAAAGATAAGATAAAACATTGGGAGGGAAGTCTGTAAGTAAAAGATATTGGACAGACCTTTATCTTAGCATCCACATGACATAGGAGTATATTTGACATCTTACTAGATATGGCTGTGTGAGACCCAGTGGCACAACAGATCAAATAAATGTAGGTCCAACCATTTGTCAATGATGTTGTATTATTAAAATTATATTTATTTATCTAAGCATCAAGAATTTACCCAGTGTTTTACACAGCATAGGGTTTGAGACAGATACATAAAGAAAAATGGCCGTACTTGCAAGTGGACAATCTATTGGATGTGAAACTTCTATTGGGGATGCAAAATGTAATATTACATCATGAAAGACTGTTACTTCAGGTCACAGGATGTACATTTACATCCTGCACTACTGCAGAGCTGCAGGGAGTTCTTCTTACAGCCTGATCTCCCCAAGAGTGCAGTTCTCATTAATTCCAATAGGAGCACTATAACACATTTGCAGGAAGATTCCTAGTTTAAGTAGAGAGAGAGCAATAGGGAGCAGGAAAATGAGACAACAATTTTTTTTAAGCTACCCTGTTTTTGCAATGAAATGTAAGGACATGAGAACAATTATTGTTAAATATTAATTAAAAATATATATCAAGTATAAATGAACAGAAATAGTCTTGTTTTGTCTGGGATAAAATGAAACAGAGCAATCTACATTTCAGTCTTAGGAACGTATTATTTAAGGTTATTTAACAAATTGTATGGGGCTTATGTTCATAACACACATTATACTTAATAATTTTAATGGCATGCTATGAAAAAAAAGACCATGTTGGCTCAGAAATATAATTTTCCTTTAGGCTTAAGGGGACTTTACAGGACATTACCATACCTGGGAACTTTCCGGGTTTCGCCTGGAGACTCTGGGTGAAATGCCACTTCTCCAGGTCACTACCCAGGACACTCCAGGTCACACGAGTGGCATTGTGGGACACTATACTCCCCGCCCCCTTCCTCTTCAACAATAGCGTGTTTCCCCTAACATCAGCAGGACCGCCCACTGATGTCAGCGAGACCACCCAACGACCTCAGCGGGACCTCCTAACCACATCCCGCAAGGGGGGCTCCAGTAACTGGAGCTAGAAAGTTCCCAGGTATGGACATCACCAGGGACAAATAGTAATAATGGACTACAATAACCTCTCAGTCCCGACACCGGTTATTACACCTATACATAACGTATCTCCTTTAGGGCCAAGTCTTTTTTTCCTTTTTCACAAGTATTAAAGGATTTTTAGCACTTTTGTTATGTTGTTTTAAATCACAATTTGCGCTCTCTTACATAGTTAAACCACACTATAGTCAAAGTTTATGCACAGAAAATGTATAATATAGAAAGAAAGAAAAAGTATAGTGACTTTTAAGTCTGTAAAACATTATGAATCTGTGCTCCAAGAAAAAAAGGGAGACTTTTTAAAAGTTATCTTTTTATTACTACAAATACTGAAAAATAGATATAAGGGGGTGTAACCACAAAGGAGGGGCTTAACCAAGAAGAGCTGTCGTAATGATAGGATGTGGCTAAGGGAGGGGAATCACCACAGGGGGCCCATGACTTTTTGTTATTCGGGACCCTGGATGGTTTCAGTCCGCCCCTGCTTGCTGACCAGCACATGGAGTGCTCCTCTGTATTGTGTGGGGTGTATAACTGAGTGCTTTGACTTTATACATCCTACATGCTGCATGGAAAAATGGCCAATGTGGCAACGCTACTACTGGCCCACAGAAGCATAAAACTGATTATAATGGCCATGCCAAATTCCACTTACCGTATTTTCCGGCATATAAGACGACTTTTTAACCCATGAAAACCTTCTCAAAAGTTGGGGGTCATCTTATATGCCGGGTGCTCAAAATAACCGAGCCGGACTGGAGAATCACGATTCCCCACGAAGCCCCTAAAACTGTAGCGTATCTCTAGGGGAGGGGTGAGCAGAGAAGCTGCCTCCCCTGGGCCGGTCTTCAGGGCCGTGCCCGAGGTAGGTGCAAGATAGTGATCTCCCCAACTAGCCCTGATCAGCGGGCGCCCAATGAGCAGGGCTGGTTGGGGAGATCAAGACCTCCCTCTAACTAGCCCAACATTAGGGAGCTCGAGGTCTGGCACTTCAGACCTCGGCTTCCGTGCTCCCAAATAACTACGTGCCGGCTATTGATGCCGAGCACGGGGATGGCATCATATCCCGGCGCTCAGCATCAATTGCTGGCGCGTAGTGATGAGGGACCAGTAAAGCAGAGGTCTGAAATGACAGACCTCACGCTCCCACAACTGGATGGAAGATAGAATATGAGAAAGGTAAGAGATGGGGAGAAAGGGGTGTAAGTGCAGTGTATGTGTATATATATGTGTGTGTAAGGTCAGTGTATGTGTATGGTCAGGTGTGTGTAAGAGCAGTGTAGGCATTTGTGTGTTTGTAAGCTGGTGTGTATATATATATATATATATATATATATATATATATTAGGGCTGAAACAACTAATTGATAAAATCAATAATAATCGATAACTAAAATCGTTGTCAACGATTTTCATTATCGATTAGTCGAATAGATTTTTATCGATTATAAAAAGAGGTTTTTTTCAGAGCAAATGCTCTGAAAAACTCCTCTCCTTATATAATCCGACCTCAAACAGAGATCAGATTATAACACTAGAATCCAGATCCCCCGCAACGCTGCAGGGGACCTGGAGGATTCCCCTCACTGTCGGCCGGTGGGTGTCCGTGCGATGCGCACAGACAACTTCCGCCTCTCCCCTCCACTTCTATACACCCCTCTGACTCCTCCCCCTCCCATACACCGCTCTGCCTCTCTCCCGACTCCCTGGTATTTTGTGAACCTCCGTTGCTGACAGGCACTTTCACTGCAGCTTCATAGAAGCCTCAGACTAAGTATAGGGCAGTAACGGAGGCTGTCCGTGCGCATCGTGCAGACCCCCACCGGCTGACAGAGAATTGAGGTCTCCTGCAGAGGATCATCCTCTCTGTCAGCCGGTGGGGGTCTGCATCGCACAGACAGCCTCCGTTACTGCCCTTTACTTACGCTGAGGCTTCTATGAAGCTGCAGTGAAAGTGCCTGTCAGCAACGGAGGTTCACAAAATACCAGGGAGTCGGGAGAGAGGCAGAGCGGGGTATGGGAGGGGGGAGGAATCAGAGGGGTGTATGGGAGCCACCCTCCCATACACAACTCTGGCTCCTCCCCCTCCCATACGCCACTCTGCCTCTCTACCCGGCTCCCTGGTGTCTTGTGAACCTCCGTTGCTGACAGGAGGCAGAGTAGGAGGAGGCAGAGTGGAGTATAGGAGGGGGGAGGAGGCAGAGTGGAGTATGGGAGGGGGGGGAGGCAGAGTGGTGTATGGGAGGGGGTGGAGGCAGAGTGGTGTATGGGAGGGGGAGGAGGCAGAGTGGTGTATGGGAGGGGGGAGGAGGCAGAATGGTGTATGGGAGGGGAGAGGAGCCAGAGTGGTGTATGGGAGGGGGAGGAGGCAGAGTGGTGTATGGGAGGGGGAGGAGACAGAGTGGAGTATGGGATGGGGGAGGAGGCAGAGTGGTATATGGGTGAGTTATAGTGTTGTATGGGGGGTATAATGAATTTCAGGGTAGCAGAGTGGTGTATGGGGGTGTAATGAATTTCAGGGAGGCAGAATGGTATATCTGGGGGAGTTAGAGTGGTGTATAGGGGGAGGTAGAGTGGTGTATGGGGGGTATAATGAATTTCAGAGTGGCATATCTGGGGGAGGCAGAGTGGTGAATCAGGGAGTATAATGAATTTCAGGGTGGTGCAGGGCATTTATGGGGGGGCAGAGTGGCATATCAGGGTGCACAGTGGCATATAGGGAGGTATAAGGCATAAATGGGGGCTAATGGCATACTGGAAGTTATGAGGCATATCAGGGGGCACAGTGGCATTTAGGGGGTATAAGGCATATTGATATTAGGCATATCAGGGGGCTCAGTTGCATATCACTGGCATATAAGGAGTATAAGGCATATCGGGGGCACAGTGGAATCTCTGGCATAAAGGAGGTATAAGGCATATAAGGGGGGAAGAGTGGCAAGCTGGGGGTCAGATGTGCATAACTGGGGGCAGTTTGGTAAATAAAAGAAAATATAAACAAGGCTTTTTTCTCATAGTTTTTATTAAATATGAAAAATAGTTAACATATGAATTCATATTTACTAATAACTTTGTATTAAAACCTAGTTTGAGAAACACTGTGTTTGGGTTCTTGTAGCTTTTATTATGTCAGTAAAATAAGAAGGTGAATAGAGAGAGAGAGGCCATTACAATAAAGAGATGAAAGTGTAAATTGTACATTTTTTATTACATTATTTTAAATTTTTAAAAAAATTGCATTTTTTTATCCGATTAATCGATTAATCGAAAAAATAATCGGCCAACTAATCGATTATTAAAATAATCGTTAGTTGCAGCCCTAATATATATATGTGTGTGTGTAAAAGCAGGGGTGTGTGGTGAGGGCAGTGTATAAATGTGTATGTATGGACAGGCGTATGTTAGTATGTGTAGATATATATATATATGTGTGTAAGGGCAGTGTGTGTATGTATGTATATGTCTGTGTATGGGCAGTGTATGTGTATGGACAGGTGTGTGTAAGGGCAGTGTATGTGTATATGCGTGTGTGTGTGGACAGGCATATGTTAGGGAGAGCTGACCCACTCAATCCAAGCAGGCTTTGTATACAACAACCAGCCAATCACCGGTAAGGTACATCGCTTGCCGTGATCGGCTGGTTGTTGTATACTGGGTAGTCTTATACGGCGAGTATAGCCTAAACTCTATATTTTAACTGGAAAAGTTGGGGGTCGTCTTATACGCCCAGTCGTCTTATACGCTGGAAAATACGGTACTTGGTATCCTAAAAACACTGAGGTCACCACAAGAAAAGAGCACATTTACAGGGTGGTACATACTCTGCAACGCAAGCATGAAAAAAATAAAGAGGCATATGTAGCATTTTTTGTTTTTGGGATTTGGAATTGTATAGAATATGTATTAATATATTATTTTTACTATTTAAATTGGTTAAGTTAAGTTATGAGCAAACTTGTTAATATATATGAGGTCACTCCATGAATAAAAAATAGATACTGTTTCTTATTCCCTCGACTTGCTGATAAGTTATACCCAAAGTTGCTCCATTCATCCATACTTCTATGAGATGCATGATGAATAGAACTCATAAGGATTACAAGTAGGAGCAGCTATTTTGAAAAAAACAGCCATTTTATGTTCAGAGGTTTTGACACAAACTTGTTTTCCCCAAGATAAGTTGATTATTGAGAATAGCGTGCAGTACACATTTCACTATTTCATATATCTAACTCAGTGATGTATTGATTATGTGCTATGGGATAATTGGTGATACATAAGTGGATTTATGGGCAGGGGAATTGTTGTTATCATGTGCTTTATTCCAATCCTACGTAGCTGCCATCGCCTGTTATTATTACTGAGGCTATAATTCCATGCTATCTAAGGCTTTCAAAATCGTCAATTTCTCTATTTTCAAGCTAATTTTGGGGTTGGACTGGAAAAAATACCACAGAATTGCATGGAGTATAATAGCTTCTACAGAAATTACATATTTCATAAAGATAATTGTTCGTCATTTTGTTTTTGTACATAATTTTCCTTTAATTCCAGAAGGACCTGCTTATTTAACATATGATATCCAGAGCTAGCAATTGCTGAATTATTGTTTTTAAGTGATGGATTTAATATCCCAGTGGAGATCACTTTCAGAGAGCACTGAAGCTATAATAAGTTGAGGGATAAAATTATAGGTCTTGGTAGGAATAACATAGCATTATCTCCTTCAAAAAGGCAGGGGGCAGAGGAAAAAAGGCATAGGGCAACAATTAACTGCCATATCTACACATAAAGCAGCATTATTATATGCTAACCCTCTGCGACCTGCAAAGAATTGTTTGATAATTATTGAAAGAATAAGCATATACAGTCTACAGTCAAATTGTTAGTAAACGCAAATGAAATCCCAAATTCAGGAAATTAAGCATAGATCAAGGATAGTTGATCACAACCAGAAAACTAGCCAGGTGTATTAAAAAAAGATTTTAAAAAAGTGATTATTCTAATTTTTTAAGCAGCAACAGAGCACTTGATGTTTCATAGTAGGAAAAACTCTCTAGGTTGAAGTAGATTAGACACGTGTGAAATCATCCATTATTCTAAAGAGCATATGGTTCGGGGGGGGGGCTCGTATACAATGTTCCATCTAATTTTTCTTAGTTGGCGTGCTCAGAAAATTTCTCTTGTGTAAAAAGTTTCACAGAGCAAAAAGTTTGTGCGCACAATATCTGCGCCGCATATAGGTTAAAAAAAATTATAATTTTTTTCTTTTTTGGGGAAAAACTGTTGTGCGCACAATTTTTTTACATGTGCGCTCTCTAAAAAAGCTAAGTGCGCGCGCACAAGCGCACAGCTTAGAGGGAACACTGCTCGTATATATCCGTACCAATCATGCAAATGTCTTGCCAAGTCCCCCTATACACAAACCACTTTAATTCAGCTTCTATGTATTTTCACTCATGCATTACCTTTTCCTTATGTGCTGCTTGGCTGATTTTATGGGGGGGGGCCTAAAGGCACAAACTCAGTGGCATCTCCAGCAATCATATTAAGGAAGCATATGGGGGGGAGGGGGCAGGGACAAAAGTAGGGAGGCAGTTAAAAAACACTGTATTATATGTATGTATATATATATATATATATATATTTATATATGCATATGTATATGTGCATATACACAAACACACAAATATTTGCAAAACATTTATAAATTAACAAAATTCTGACTTATTATCAGCAACCAAGTCTATCTGCTGTAGACATTTTAACAATATAATATCTACCAATCTCTTTGAAGTGGTGGCACAGGCAAGCTGTTTGGGGACAGAGATGGCACTGGCAAGCTGTCTCTTAGCATAATGCTAATGTGAATGAATGACATGGAGAGTTTTAAAAACAATGGATGAAGGGCACTCTCATCGCTCATAAATCTCATCTCCATTTTTTAACTCTCCAAGTCATCTAGTCTTTACTCTAGACTATTGATGTGGATGGGAAATAATGCTATTGTGACTTTGTGTGTGTATTAAATAAACAACAAAATAAATCTCATCTCCCCTGTCAATAACACGCGGCATGTATATGTAAAAGACATTTTTATTAACATTGAACAGAAGAGAGGGCACACCATACTGCTGCTCAGGCTCAGCTTCCCTCCACTAATTATTTACCGCTCTCTGCTCACCTGCTTGGCTGGCTGCCTTCCACCGACTCTACAATGATGCTCTACTGAGGCCAACTGCCTATCCTCAACTAACTTTCCCGCGTAGGCAAAGTGCACAGAGTCTCTTATATGTGGCTGGTGACTTTGGACAGAGTAAAAAAAAAAGCTGGAAAGTCACACTGCATCCTTGTACCAGCCACGCATCATAAAAACATTGCATGCTGATGTAGATAGGCACCGCAAGGGAGCGCTTGTTGATAGATCAGTGCTCCCTTGCGTCAGGTATAAATAAACTAAAATGCCAACCATTTCAGTTGGGGAGGCACATGAGGGGCAGGATATTATGTACGGCGGCAATGACCCCCTCTGCTCCCCCCCTTCAAAATATCTCTTTGTACAGTAGCACATTTAACTGTTACATAAGACTAAATGAATCATGGGATACATTTGGGAACACACTGCAGACTTCTTTTTTCAGCTTGAATAATGCGAAAGTGTTTCTGTCCTGGCCACCTAAAATGTGGAGTCAGTGGTTTTTGTAAACATTGCCCTAAGCAGATATGATGGTTGGTTATTATTTAACCATAACTATAGGATGTAATATTACGACCCGATGGTTATGTGTTGGTGACATGAGGATGTACAAATATGTCCTATCGTCTTTGCACCAGTGGGGATGTTTCCCTATATACGAGATTATAAAATCTGGAGCCTGGAGTCTCATTTATCAGCAGACTGGGCTGACAGATTTTATCAGCACCTATTACACTTAAATAATGGAGAATGCCCAAACTTCTATTGAGTGCTGACACTGGCAGAAACAAATATCTTAAAAATAGTTTCCAGACTCTGCTGATGCACCCTGCAGGCTGGTCACAGGTACTATAATCCCTCGGATATTGTCTAAAATCAAATCAATATTTGGCGTGACCACCCTTTGCCTTCAAAACAGCATCAATTCTTCTGTTTCGCTTTGCGTTTTGTTAAATTATAGACATGTACTATTAACGTGTTTACTCTAAAACTTTACAGTACTTTCCACACCTGCCTGTTTCTACAGTACTATATATTTTGTTTCAGGGATTTTTCAGGGACTTCTTGTGTAAACACAGTTACATAGATTTATTTAACCCCCTTCGTGACAAAGGCTGATTTTACTTTTTGTACCCTTCGTGACAATGGCCATTTTAACATTTCTGCGCTGCTCGTGTTTAGCTGTAATTTTCTTCTTTCCCGTTTACTGAACCCACACACATTAGATATTGTTTTTTCAGGACAAGAATGGCTTTCTTTAGATGACTTTGTTTTGATTGTATCTTATTATTTACTACTAAAAAAAGTATAAAATATGGTAAAAAATGTAGAAAAAAATTACTGTTTCTAATCTTTTACTCATCTATAAAAGGTAATAAAAAAACCTGCTTAATAGATTCTACTATTTGTCCTGAGTTTAGAAATACCCAGTGTTTTTATGTTTTTTTGCTTTTTTCTACACATTATGGGGCACAAGTACAGGTAGCGTTTTGCTATTTCAAAGCCATTTTTTCCAAATCTGGTAATTCTTCCCCCCATGTGCCATTTCGGGTATCTTTGAAGCCGGCCCACGGAATTTACCCCATCAAATCATATATTTTTGAAAACTAGACAGCCCAGGGTATTCCAAATGCTAGTAGTTTAACCCTTTCCAAGCACTAATTCTACCATCAGCCTTTGTCAAACTTTATGGTAGTAATTTTTTTTGCATTTGTTTTTTCACACACATTTTACTTCAGGTATGAATAAACAGGTTCTGGTATATGTCACAATCATAAAACACCTCAATATGTGTTTAGCAACATCTCCTGAGTACAGCGATACCTCACATGAATGATTTTGCCTCGTTGTTTGGGGGCAAAAGGGCCACATTTGGGGCATGCGCATTTTTCAATGTTGAACTTTGGCATTTGGGGATCCACTGCCCATGCCCTATTTGGTACATCTTTGAGCCGGGCCATTTCAGTGTGCCCAACAAAACCATATATTTTTGAAAACTAGACACCCCAGGGTATTTTAAATGCTGGTATTTTAACTCTTTGCATGCACACATTTTACCACCAGATTTTTTCAAAGTTTTCAGTAGTATTTTTTTGTGTGTATTTTTCCCCCACACACCTACTTTGTGTGAATTTACAGCTCCTGGTTTATGCCGCTGTGTTGCCATCCTTCCCCCCGTGTTATTTGGGACATTGTTGAACCCGGCCAATTCAATTTACCCCATCAGATCATACATTTTTTTTTAATATGCCAGTATTTTAACTCTTTCCATGCGAGAATTGTTTTAAGATAATATGCTAATTTTAGGACTTGCTCACAAAAATATATTTTTTATATATATATTTTATTTTTTTGCCTTTTTTAAAAAAAATTAACATTTTTTTTCAACTTGAAGGGAAATTTTAACATTTTACAGTTTTTTTACAATTTTTTTCTAATTATAAATTTTATTTTATAATTTATTTTTACTAATCACACTGTGATTAGAAAGCTGGGCTCCATTGACTTGCATGGTTGAATGCAGTACCTGTATTCAACCTGCAAGTGGAGCCAGAGTTCTCTAGAGGGTCTGGAGACCCTCTAGCGAACTTTTTCGTCTGTTTTTTTTCCCGGGCCGCCGCCATCTTGCTGATGGTGAAGATCACCGGCAGCTGTGACCGCTCTCCGGAGCGGTCACAGTCCATCCAGAGATAAGTGTTTGGTATAGCTGGTTTGGTATAGAGGTCATCGTTGATCGCCTCCTAAACGCTTTTAAAACGGGGATGTTGACGCCCCGGGGAGGGGCCAGAGATGGCCCCTAGTGCCGATCAAGGCGTTGCTGAATGCCTCGAGGTCGAGGCATTACAGCAGCGCCGTTTGGGTGCAGAAAGTAGATCGCTTTCTCCACCCGTTTAAAGACGTGCCGGTCCTGGCACGTCAATTGTCGTTAACGACTTGATTTTCCGTGACGTGCCCGGACTGGCAATTGTCATCAAGGGGTTAAAGTGGATATAGAGGCAAAAGGTGATCATTGTTGACCTTCTTTGCATGCGCCTACCCAGAATCCCTTGTGGTTGTGGCAGCACCATGAGAGAAAAACAAGCCTTCTGGCTTGTCTGGTGTCTGTAGATGAGTGTTTAATAATACTTCTACTACCCCCTTAATTTTAAGTGGAAGGGTTTTCCCATCACCTTTACCCACCATAAGTTTTGTTAGTGGTATTCATAGATTTATTTAATGTATAGAATTTTAAAATGCAGGATTTGAAACGAAAATAAAAGTATCCAGCATCTATTCACACTAGCTAACTATGTCCAAGCTAATTTAAGAGTACATTTGCAAAAAAAACAAATGACATTTATTCACATAAATTGAAATCTAACAAAACTCTTGAAAAGTTTTAATTAAAACAAAATTTCAGCTCATTAAGTACTATTTGTACTAACAAGGTGTAATCAACATTACAGATGTATATTACAAAGGCCCCCTTTTGGCTCGTATCAAAAGACGTTTACGGCTCTCCATTTAATTATTCACTGCAAAAGTCTGAAAACAGAAATAGCATGGGTGACATAAAATAGGTTAAAGGAAAAGTTCACCCAGCTGTCGACTGCGCTATAAGAGCATGTTTTCTGCTGCAGATTATGACCTAATGACAAAGTACAAATTGGATCGGTTGTGCTAGACACTCCAGAAACAGTCCTGGGAATCATTGTGAATAATCTTGAATATTTTCTTTGTTCTCTCCGTCCCTCTGCTTGAGCTGATGGATTTCATTCTCCAACTGCACAATTGCACGCTCTATCTCATAGTTCTTACTTACAAGGGATACCCACCTAGAATTAAAGAATAAGTACATTGTTATCTCAGTAGATTTACTGTATGGACATACTTGGGAAGTTAAGAGGATACGTAGATATTCCAGAATCCTCATTGGGAGCTTAAACATTATTGGCAAAACTGAACCAACAATTTCACACAGAGCATAGTTGCCAGAACTCAACAGAACCAACCTGATTCTTCTTGGCTAGTAATGAATTTGCAGGGCATTGCTTTCTTAAATAACAGGGCCTTGTAACCTGTATCCAATAACTGCACTAGGTGGTAACTGGTTAGTTGTAAATCCTTAAAATTAGACAGACTAAGATTCTAAAATGAAATCTGCACATGATATAAATTTATAGTAACTATGACATGTTTTTAATAGTTATTATAGTATTAGTATTATAGTTGCTGTAATAGCTTTTTTTTTTTTTTTATAAATACAGAACTTTTGTGAGCTTAAGGACATACCATTTGCTTTACTGACCGAAACATAATTAATAAATAGTATGACTACAATAAAGAGTATAAACAAGAAAAAAAAAGTCACTCACGTTGACTCCATCTCTCTCAGTTTTGCACCAGATAAAAGTTGGGAGTTTTTCCTTTGCCAATTCAAGTCTTGAATGCGTTTCCTGCAATGCAGCCAATAATTCTTGAATGCAGAAGAGATTTTAGAACTCAAAATCACCCATATTATCTTATCTCTGGATGCTATAACCAGGGGCGTAACCACCATGGCCCTTTGTGAACAATTTTGGACTGGAACAGGGAGGCAGAAAACTCGACGTGACCCTGGGGTAAAAGCGAGGCTGCTCTCATAGTATGTGAAACTCAGAGAGAAAGCTGCAGGTAAGGGAAGGGGATACAAGAGGAAGGGATGAGCTAGTGAGTGTTTGCTTGTATACATACGAATGAGTATGAGTGAGTGTAGGTTAACGTAAGCAACCTTAGTTACGTCCCTGGTTTAGACATTGATTAATGCTGTTAACAGAAACTATAAGGTAATTTGATTAAGGAAACATTATAAATGGATAGCCCACTGTCCCAAACTGGTTAACCAATGATGACTGCACATTAAACCACTTAGTAAGTTCTTTAAAATGCATTCTTTACCCAACCGAAATTCCAATTATTTAGGAGAATATGTAAAAAATGTAACCATTTAGCTTACCTTAACTTTTGGAGATCTTTTTGGGCAGATTCAATCATATGCACCAGGTTTCTAAAACAAAGCACATATTCCAATAGGTTCAATGCATATAGTAGAGAAAAAGAGCACGGTATAGGAAAGCAAAAATTGCCGACTGGGCTGTAGCCCAACGCATGCCTTAACTGGGTTAGGGAATAGAAGTGCGAGCCAGGTAGAGACGGCTAAACTGCTTCTACCCCTTGTCTGAAGGCACAGCGCAGGAACCCATGTGTACAGACGGAGTCTTAACTTGGTGTGCTGAACTTACTCGTTATAAACTTTCCATGCGTTGCAGCCATGCTGAGACATGATCTCAAGGTTCTCAATACGAACTGCCTGGTGCTCTAGTTGTGCCATGGAGTTGTTGACACACTCCTGCCATGCGGTGATGTCGTTCCTCTGCCCAGCAGAAGGGGCAGGCAACTCATATCTTGTGGGGGCAAGACACGTACAGAATTAAATATTTTGATGTTCTGCATATTTCACAGAAACTACTGTATTAAAATTAAAATCAAATGGAGACAGATTCACACAAGGAATACAAATTCGAGTCAAACAAAAACTAGCCATTATAAGCCATTTCCTCAAAAAATATATTTGGATTAATAATATTAACCTTACTGCACAAGTCTTTTGAAAGGTACTAACCTAAAACAATGATATCATTTTACAGCAAACAGGTCCATTAACCAGTGAGAAAGGGTAAAATGTGTCATCTTAGTATAGCATCTAGAGATGATCTCTCTAACCTTGCCTTTAGAATTTCCACTTTATACGGACACATACATCAAGCCCACTTTAGATATGAAGTCTGCTGGTTTCTTAAAGCTCTGGTCTAGAGATTTGTGTCAGAGATACATGGATGAGGATTTAAGAAGTAGGTTTGAAAAGAGTCAAGGCCAGAACACCGATGCAGATCAGTTTAATGATGTAAAACGTATTTTCATTCTCACTGAGAATGGAGCCAGCAGAAGATGGAACCAGTAGGATGATCATTTTTAGGTCACTCTTTGTATGTTATACCCGTCTGATCCAGCATAATGATGATTTTATTAACACTCTTTCCGCATACAAGAGATTAATATTACCGTATTACGGTATTTAGCGATGGGATGTGTGCTACCTATTTCCATGGTCCCATTAACAACCCCATACTAGAGACAGCATTGCAGAGAAGGCTTGACAAGTTACTTTATTTTATATATACTACTTGGCATTTTTGTGCCATATAGGTTCTTAGTTATCCTATTTAGAAAAGGATGGGTTCAATAGAGGTGGAATGTAAAAATTATAAAAAGTTTTCCTTTAATCCTCCTGATGAGTTGTTGGGTTTTCTTGCAATTTCAGCTCTTTACAATAACATCTCTCGAACCTGACATAACCCCAGATTTGAAATGCAGGCCCTTTCATAGCGCACTGCATTCAGTACTTTTATGCTAGAAGAAATTTTTATTCACTAGTAAATCTGCCATCGTCACCTTAAATTATTTTATAGCGATGAACATATCAACAGAAATAAATTGGATATAAATTGCCTTGAACTGGTAGACATTAACAACTTAGTCTTTATCCAATATTAATAAATTATGAGAAAAAAAAACAAACACTTTTAAATGAATAAAAACCATACTGCATCTTCCTAACTCCTTGGCAATCCCTCACAATGAAAATACAGTACAATTCATAACGCAACCATGAAACCAGAAAATGCCCAAAGGCAATTTTCTGAAACTAAAGTGTTTTAATAATGTAATAATGCCACTACATTACCAAAACACTGTTGTGGAAAAAGCTAGGCTTTCATGTTCACCGTGAGATTTTTATTTACTTATTTAATTTTTTCAGATGAAATTGTTCTGCAAACATTCTTCTAGATGAAAAAAAAAATAATCCTTATTTATGCTTACCTCTTGGTTCTATCAAATTATTTTATTATATACTACTTATGTCCTGTTTACCTATTGTACAGTGCTTTGGAATATGATGGCACTATATATAAGGCAATAAATAATTATACCGTATTGGCTCGAATATAGGCCGCACTTTTCTCCCCCACTTTAAGTCTTTAAAGTGGGGGTGCGGCCTATATTCGGGGTCTAGCGCCCGACGCCGGGCAGGCAGCGGGGTTAGGATACAGATCCCCCACAGCGGTGCAGGGGACCTGCATCCTACTCTCCGATACGCTCAGACAGCCTCCCCTGCCAGCACTTTCCACGGCAAGGGAGGTTGTCTAAGCGCATCGTGACCATCCGCACCCCCAAGACCTCTGTCCCCAAGACTTACCAGAGCAGACTCCCGGGTGTCTTGCGGGGCCGGCGGGGGACAACTTATTGCGTAGATGTCCCCCGCCAGCCCCGCAAGACACCCGGCAGTCTGCTCTGGGGGGGGGGGGGCAGAGTGGCAGCATATCTCGGGGGGGGGGGGAGATGGACAGTAGCAGCATATCTCGGGGGGGGGGGAGACAGAGTGTCAGCATGTTTTTTTTGGTGCTTTTTTAAAGCGGCCTATATCCGAGCCAATACGGTAATTAACAACTTTGACGTACCTTTTCATGCTAAGAAGCTCAATTGGCTGTCGTGCGGACAGTCTTTCAAACTCATTTCTCATTATCTCTGTCTACAGACAAAAAAGGAGAAAAAAATAATTATAATTCCACCAAATATAAAATGTATTACCAAGTTATATAAAGTTCTGGTAAGTTTTTTTTTTGTTTTTTTTTAACGTTCTGAAAAATACATATTAACCCCATGTCCCCTTGTTGTCATTGCGACAACCAGCAGGCAGTTGCCCCTCTACAGGCATTTGTGACAGCAAGTATCAATCATGACGGTATGTCTGAACATAGCCGACACGTAGCTACGGCACAGAGACCTCATCCAGGATAGATCCCGGAAAACGATGTTATAACTGCTAACCTTTGCTACATTGTCATCAAAATAAATGCATATAATGTTTTATAATTTTGTTCTGTGTTTATGGACTAAAGGATGTTGCCATAAAAAAAACAAAACCAAACCAAGTGCGTGTTTCTGGATCGCGCCATAATTATTTTTCACTAACCTCAAACGCAGAGTAATCTGGTGTCGGTAGATAACTCAGGTAATTTTTGGTAGGACGGTACCGTCTGGTTTCTTCTTCCACCAAAGCGGCTGCCTAAAACGTAAACAAGTTCAAAAGCCACAAACGAGATAACAAAAAGGGGGACTAACACTGCGCCAATCACACCAAAAAAAAGTTGCACATCTTTTTATGTCCCCCCCTCCCCCACAGTATTTAAGGGGTAGTATCATAATGGAAGTGCGTACAGGCACCGGTAATTCCCTTCTAGCCTATCATTGCACATCTGGTTAAAAATGTATAAAGCATCATACAGATTATGCATGCAACTGTAGCATTATATATGCTTTCTGTATTTAAATAAACGCACCAGCCTTAGCAGTAACGTCAACAGAACCTGCTATATCTATGAATAGCACTTTATATAAAATAAAGATATATAATCTTAGTGTAAAAGCCAGAGGGGCAAATATTCCAATGAGGAAGGTAATTATATTCCACGTGATGCTTGTTCTCCTCTATAAACCCATATGCAACTCACGTAACACAACCAGCGTGTAACACGGTCCGCGGACTTACCGCTTCCCGCACTCCCTGGGCATCATACCCCTGATCAAAGTACGGCAATGCATCTACCACCACATCCCCAGCCACCAGACTGGTACCCGCCATCTTGGATTCAAGCAAAACTCCACAGACACGCGCACTCGGTTTCTGGCGTGACGTCAGCCGCAGCGACTTCTGATTGACCCAATTAATGTTTTCACTAACTTCCGGGTTAGTTTCGCCGCCGTGATTGGTGCCTTGGCGGGGGCGCTGTTTTGATTGGTTCTTATTTCATAAGGCATTAGTAATAGCTTAGGATATTCCGTTTCATTTTTACTATGGATTCTGTGAAAAGCACAATTTTAAGAACACAGAAAACGGACTGCAAGTGGTTATTTTTGTTAATAACCATACAAGTATTTATAGTCGAGTTAGCTGGAAGAGCAAATAAACATATAAACAAAGCTATTGTTTCACCAAATAAAGTTGTAACTGAACATTTGGCTTTGAGATGCCGGTGTGCGGTTTTCGTTGCGTTTATTTCTGTGTTACGTGCTGCATAAGAGAGTTTATTCCTTTAAGGGAGAGTTTGCTAGAGGTTTTTTTTTTTTTTAAACAGCCTCACTTACCTATTCGTTATGAAGAGCTGGAGCTCCCAGGTTTCTCCAGCAGGAGGGGCTAAACAGGCCCTGCATAACGTATAAATTAATGAGTGAGGATTTAACTCAGATCAGCTGGCTGGCACAGTGAAAAACTGTCTGATCCGTGCTGTTCTGCAGATGAGCCATTAAGGCACAGCCCGCCCGCCTACAAATAAAATAAAGCATAAAACAGAAATGAGGAAAAAAAAACAAAAAAAAAAAAAACACACTGACATTTTATATATATACACTGCTCAATATAATAAAGGGAACACTAAGATTACACATCCTAGATCTGAATGAATGAACTAATCGTATGACATACTTTCGTCTTTACATAGTTGAATGTGCTGACAACAAAATCACACAAAAATTCTCAATGGAAATCAAATTTATCAACCCATGGAGGTCTGGATATGGAGTCACACTCAAAATCAAAATGGAAAACCACACTACAGGCTGATCCAACTTTGATGTAATGTCCTTAAAACAAGTCACAATGAGGCTCAGTAGTGTGTGTGGCCTCCACATGCCCGTATGACCTCCCTACAACACCTGGGCATGCTCCTGATGAGGTTGCGGATGGTCTCCTGAGGGATGTCCTCCCAGACCTGGACTAAAGCATCCGCCAACTCCTGGACAGTCTGTGGTGCAACGTGGTGTTGGTGGATGGAGCGAGACATGATGTCCCAGATGTGCTCAATCGGATTCAGGTCTGGGGAATGGGTGGGCCAGTCCATAGCATCAATACC
Organism: Sceloporus occidentalis; assembly: GCA_023333645.1. Taxonomy (NCBI): domain Eukaryota; kingdom Metazoa; phylum Chordata; class Lepidosauria; order Squamata; family Phrynosomatidae; genus Sceloporus; species Sceloporus occidentalis. The sequence goes on from JALMGF010000033.1 coordinate 2,697,434, forward strand.
ATCCTCTTGCAGGAACTGCTGACACACCCCAGCCACATGAGGTCTAGCATTGTCTTGCATTAGGAGGAACCCAGGGCCAACCGCACCAGCATATGGTCTCACAAGGGGTCTGAGGATCTCATCTCAGTACCTAATGGCAGTCAGGCTACCTCTAGCAAGCACATGGAGGGCTGTGCGGCCCCCCCAAAGAAATGCCACCCCACACCATTACTGACCCACCGCCAAACCGGTCATACCGGAGGATGTTGCAGGCAGCAGAACGTTCTCCACGGCATCTCCAGACTCTGTCACGTCTGTCACATGTGCTCAGTGTGAACCTGCTTTCATCTGTGAAGAGCACAGGGTGCCAGTGGCGAATATGCCAATCCTGGTGTTCTCTGGCAAATGCTAAACGCCCTGCACGGTGTTGGGCTGTAAGCACAACCCCCACCTGTGGACGTCGGGCCCTCATAGAGTTTGTTTCTGACCGTTTGAGTGGACACATGCACATTTGTGGCCTGCTGGAGGTCATTTTGCAGGGCTCTGGCAGTGCTCCTTGCACAAAGACGGAGGTAGCGGTCCTGCTGCTGGGTTGTTGCCCTCCTATGGCCTCCTCCACATCTCCTGATGTACTGGCCTGTCTCCTGGTAGCGCCTCCATGCTCTGGATACTACGCTGACAGACACAGCAAACCTTCTTGCCACAGCTCGCATTGATGTGCCATCCTGGATGAGCTGCGCTTCCTGAGCCACTTGTGTGTGTTGTAGACTCCGTCTCATGCTACCGCCAGCATTAAAATGTGACCAAACCATCAGCCAGGAAGCATAGGAACTGAGAAGTGGTCTGTGGTCACCATCTGCAGAACCACTCCTTTATTGGGGGTGTCTTGCTAATTGCCTACAATTTCCACCTGTTGTCTGTTCCATTTGCACAACAGCATGTGAAACTGATTGTCCATCGGTGTTGCTTCCTGAGTGGACAGTGTGATTTCACAGAAGTGTGACTGACTTCGAGTTACATTGTGTTGTTTAAGTGTTCCCTTTATTATTTTGACCAGTGTATAAAATATATATTTTTTAGAAATAGGCTGATGGCTTTGTGGATTACAACCCCCATTTTGTCCTGAGTTTAGAAATGCCCACTGTTTTATTTTTTTATTTGTTTTTGCAAGTTATAGCACAAAAAGTACAAATAGCATTTTGCAATTTCAAAACCTTTTTTTCCAAAATGTGGTAATCCTGTCCCCATGTCTTATTTGGGACATCTTTGAAGCCAGTCAATTCAACATACCCCATCAAACCATATATGTTTGAAAACTGGACACCCCAGGGTATTTCAAATTATAGTTTATTAACTCTTTTTACAAGGCAGCAGGATGTCAGAGTTCAGCAGGCACCTACAGCATTCAAGATACTCTCTCCATTCTCTGCTTCTCAGTCCGCCAGGCTTGTGACCCCTGTCTCACAGTGTGTGCATCAGCATGTCATCCTGCTCCTCCTTGTCACTTCAAAACAACACCTCAATATGTGTTCAGCAACATCTCAGTGACAGCGACACCACGCATGCATTGGTTTGCTAAAAGGTCACATTTGGGACATGCGGAATTCAGTTTTTTAAATTGTAACTTTGACGCCTTCTGCCCCTATGTCTTATTTGGGACATCTTTGATGATGGCTAATTCAATTTACCCTATCACACCATGCATGTTTGAAAACTAGACTACACAGAGTATTTCAAATGCTACTATTGTAATGTGTTTAAACACATATTGTACTTCAGGTATAAATGTACAACTCCTGGTATATTTCACTGTCAAACAACACCCCAGCAACATACCCAGAGTACAGTAATACCACACATGCATTGGGTTTGTCGGGTTGTTTGGGGGCTAAAAGGCCACATTTGGGAGGAGTGTATTTTTCAAGTTAGAATTTTTCTATCTGGTCATTCTACCCCACGTCCTACTTGGGAGATATATATATATATAATGTTTTATTAATTTTCTGTGCGCTCTTAATGTAATATTGAATTTACAATTAGGTAGCGAAATATTGGTTAAATAGTCTTTTGGCTTTCTCTTGGTCAGCTGTGATGATTTTGATTTTTGCAGCCCCTTGGTTTCACCCAAAAGACAAAGTCTGAGGTTTCAATCTGTGTTCAGTTTGAGGATCATACAATCCAGAGTTTCTTATGAATAGCCTTGCAGGCAAGTTCATGTTTTCAGAATTTTTTTCAGAGCAGTACATGTATATAAACCAATGTGAAGAGGAAAAAGAAAAAAATGCACTATGCAAATAAATAAGGTATGTAAAAGTGAATCTAAAATCTAGTGTCACAGAACTAGGGCTGTAGAGGACTGTTTATCTTCTGTTACCAACCAGTTGGATCACCATTTCCCGTGCCCCGCAAAGTCTTGGAACGAAGGCAGTCCGATTTGTTGGGTGTACCCAGTCTGATTTGGTCGGTGTACCCAGTCAGGGTACAGGTCGCTCCATCAAATCTAGAAAACACGTCCTACACAGATTTGATTTTCCACATCCAATAAAATTTTCCAACATAGCCAAGGTATTTTATGTAACGCTTTATTATGCAGGGAGAATAGTGACAACATTGGAGTGGGTTGACAGAGTATTACAAAAGATAACATTTAAATAAAAAGAAATAAAACATTTGGATTTATATACATATAAACTCAATATGAGTCAACAGGCTTCAGAGAACCAACATACTCCCTGACAACATATTGATCTATTATAAAGCTAAATTAATACACTTGCCAAAGTGTACGTTGTGCCCAAGTATTTGTAAGTAGTAGTGGCTGGTTCAGAACAACGGGAGCGGTAGTCCAATGCCAACATAAAATTTTATACGCTCCTACTTAAAGCATTCAGATTCAACTGAATGGCAGGAACTAGAACAAGTTAAATACTATGCACCGGAAGCGAATGATCATTGAGAAATAAGAAATTAAGCTCACTTTGTTATAAGCAATGCAATGTATTTGATTTTAGGGGCTAGGAGTCAGCCACACCCAAGCATCTTTCTGTTACTGACCTAAAAACAAAAAGATTGTCCTTAAAAGGGACACATTCATTTCATCAGCATCCTCTATTAGTCCGACCTTCATTTTTACAAAACCTAGGGACTTCAACATCATTGACACAACATCATTATGCATAATAACATTATTTTTATTCCCAATTAAATGCAAAATATTAAAGTTGAAAAATCTTCCACCTCCATATGGATTTTACATTAAGATAAATATAAAATCTGTAGAATGTATATCTGCTTATTTTACTGAATGCCAACTAGACCTGTAGACCATGCTATGCATATAACTTATTTTTCTGTAGACTCAACCTAATTGTACCAAATGTAAATTTTTTTATTCACTTTTACATCTTATTCCTACTCAACTTTTGTAAACTATGCACAAATATGACTAATGTATCTATAGACTTTGCACCTTCAACAAGCATTAACCTTCCTCACTGGCTAACAATAAAAAAAAAAAAAAAACTGTAGTTGCTTTTAATATCTCCCATCAGAATCCCTTTGGTAAGAGATCTAAATTATAAGCTTACAAGACCAAGGCCTTCTTCTCATTCTGTACCCATATGTCTTAACAGGTGTTAATGTTACTGTCAATTTTAGATTGTCTTTGTAAAATATTTTAATGTCCCCTAACCTAACAGCGCTATGGAATCTACTGGCGCTATATAAATACATGTAACGTAATTACTGTAAAATGTCCCATATAATAATGTAAACTCTCACTTATATGTGCAAGAGACACAAAGCAATATGAAAAATGTAAGTACAAATTATTTTTTGTTAGAGTATAATACGCACCAAGCATTGGACCAAAGCGGAAGAGAGTTTCTTTCCAGTCGAAGAAATCATACACACATGAAAACATCATACTTTTTAGTCTAACCACACATCTGAATTAGGTTTGTCATAGAGCCAGCAGATTTGGAGTTAGTGGCCGATAATAATCCTATAAAGCAACATGACTTCAGCTGCATTCTATTAGCAAATTTGAAATAAAATGCACCTCCAACTTTAAAAGGTTTAACTTTAGAAGCATCTACAACTTTTGCATCACACTTACAAATCAACTTCTTCCTACTGCAACATACTTAAAGAATATCACGTAAAAACAAATAAAAACAGTACTTCTCCATATACTAAAGTGTGTTTCTATGTTTACATTAAGATATTCATTTAAAATTATAATGATGCTGTATAATCAGGTAAGTGACCTATAGCCAAAATAGCAGTGAACAAAACTTTCTAATTTAATCAAATCACACCATTTACTGCTACAGTTCAGTGTTTTGGCAAATAACCTCCGGTCTGGATCTCCAAATCCTAACTATGTGAATAGAGTCAGATTCTGGCAGTTCAAACCTTTGTCGTCTTAGATACATTTCTATATGGACTATATTGAGTCCAAACAATATCTCGTTACAACAGACGCTACAGAGTAAATTATATAGCATCAACAAAATTTAACTATTGCATACAGCTAAAAAGTGACAGTTTGTAAAAAGAAAAGAAAGCAGGTTAAGAAGACAGCTGTGTTTAGTTGAGCAAGTGCTTTAACGATGATCCATCTTTGTGGCTCAAAAATACTGATTGAATTGTGGCAAGTATATGGTTGTGCTGTTTTCAGAGATTAGAACCACCTTGTACCATGGCCTCCAGTGAAACCGTAGATTGTAGCCTATGCACTGTCACAGTCTATAAAAGTTAATAAAAGTGTCACAACAGTCAGCGAGACCAATAGTAAAAGTGGCAACGTGAGACGTAAGACCACCTTCAACTGTGCATCTCTCAATAATTTCTAAGATTTCTAAGCAGCATGTCTGTAAATGTGGCTTCACATCTTCTGTTGGTTTAAAAGTCACAGGGTACTTTATTAGGATCTGAAGGAGCGATGTCAGTGTCCGGATCAACACGTTTGCGCTTCCCAATTTCACAGTGAGTCTATACAGACAGGGTTGCCATAATACATCTTCTGTAGCCACAGGTGAAATTGCAAAGGTAGAGGCTACTAAATATAAAACATTTGGAAACATTAGGGAAATCCCTGTAATGATTTCATGTTTCTCCTTTATACTCCATGTTTGCGTAACTTCATGCTTTATCCATTACAGTGATACAAAATAATAATCCACTTGTTTAGAGAAAATCTATCCCGTAATTGTACTAGAAGTAAATATTTCCGTGTCTTGCAATCTGGGAACAAACAAGAAAATGCATGTTTCTCTCTGTCTCTTGATCCCAGCGAAGGTCCACGGAAGTTAAAGATCTCCTCCAGGAATTTTCAGCATTACCTAGGAAAATTTACTCCAGAAGCAGGAACCTTATGATGATTCTGCAGATACTCTAGACAACATTTCAGCTCCGACATATTTTTCGGAGTCACTATATTCTAGTTATGGTGTAACAATACACATGCTCATTTCTTCTGAAGAAACTTCATTTTGCTACCTGTAAGTAAAATAAAAGCATGCCAGAAGTTTAAACAGGAAGAGGAAACACCAAAATACTTTATAACCTGATTTTTAGAATACTAGAATATATAAAATTAGTCATGTTGATGTCATCTACTAATGAAGATTTATTGCTATTGAGGTTTAGGGACTTTTTACTCATTTATAAATGTTATATATCCATCTGACAGTGGAAATTATATTTTGTGTTAGGAATAAAAAAGAAAACATAAATTTTTTAACACTGCAATAATTTAAGTGTCTCTAATCTGCGGCTAAAGAAAAACATTTGGCATTTAAGTTTAAACGAGTACTATCAACAATTACATCATTAACATACTGAATATAAATTAGTTAAAAGAAAAAAAGAACAGAACAGAAAACAAAAGAAAGACCCCATCAAAAATTACAATTACAATTAAATAGACTACAAACTGTAATTTTGATTGAGTACTGTTTACCATTGATGGACATATCACAAATAACTATTTCTGTTTATGAATATATATATCAAAATGTGAATCTGATCATTTTTATATTGGTTTAAGGAAAGATGTTGGAAACAAAAAGAATCATAAATGATTGAATTGAACTTACTCAGGCCTTTTAAAAATTTATTGACACTGCTAGGCTCTGTCTCAGGAAGGGTCTTTAAATATTCAATGGCTCGCACCTCAAAAACACCTGTTAAATTCAAAGGAAAACAGCATTTAAAAAGAGAATTTTTTAATGGAAATAAGTATTATACAAAAATGACATATCAAAGTATACACATAAAAAAATGTCTGTGTAGTTGAATGTGGGATTATTAACTCATACTTACTATTGTTTTAATTCATTATGCAGGGCCAGTTTTGGTGAGTTGAGACAAACTCTCGTGTAAACTACAACTTTAGTTAATAAACCCCAATGAGATTAATCTGCTTGAAGCATGTAAATCACAGATGCAATCTACATTTTTTTTTTATACTTCTGACATTTTCCTTAAGTGAAGTTTAAGCGTATGAATTATGCAGAGGTCAAAATAGATCGATAGTACGAGTAATTTTTAATGCTTGTGTGTGTACAACATAAAGAACTGATCCTTTATAGTAGTTTGGTTTTCAAACTCCACATGCAATTCTCTCTACCTTTAACTCCGCTCTTCCGCAGCTCCCGATCCTGAGTGAATCCAGCAAACATCTGCGTTTCCATAAAAAGATCAAGAAACTGACGTATGCTCCGGGAAGTGTGTGATTTTCGGAAGGGATCTCTCTGGAAGACCCTTTCGCCCTTTTCATTCACATACATGTGTAAGGAGTAGTGTCCCATAATCTCCACAGAGAACCACACAAAGGCTTCTGTTACCAGAGAGTTCAAGGTCACATCTTCTGTGGGAACAAAGAGTGGTCAAAAAATTGGGTTATTTCTTTAGGCTATTATGCATTTATGTACTGTTCATATAGTACACATATAGGTTGTAATCTCATATTACAACACAGAAGTAGAATTTTCTGGGCATTTGACTAGAGCATCGTTACAAGGGAGCTCATTCTTGCCAACCCTTCAACTTCATTTTACCCAAGCTACACTTATTTTTATTTTATTTCATGAAACGGAGCGTGGAATCACATGGGATATAAATACCACCCTGTTAAAATGTATAGGTCCTACTTACCTTCAGTGAAATGCTGTTCATGATATATGATGTCATTTCTCTGCTCCAAGATCTGGACTAATGCAGCTTGAAGCTTGTGAGGTAATATGTCATCTTCATCTGATAGCTGTGGATGGGATGTTATCAGTTAGCAGTTTTCTTAATGAAAACTTTAGAAATACCAGTCCTAGCTCTACAAAAGTAGACATAGATAAACTGATGCCATACAATCTGAGGAAGCTTCTTAAAAGTTTTATGTGATGAAAGAAATAGTAACTAAGTAGACCTGCTTCGCATACTAGAGTATTTTGTGGAACAGAACCCTTGAACTTGAATTGCAGATGAATATGTGTAATATATATTTTATTTTTTAGTTGTTACACGTGAACCTGGTGCCAAGAAAACAATGCTCATATGGGATGGTCATGCCCGGAGGAACACAGAATACGTGCTCTGTGCGCTATACATAAGGGTGGATTAAACTGGAATGGTGAGAAATTGTTACGGTCAACACCCAAATTCTGGCAGAATGCTCTGGGTACCAAATAGAGCTGTCAAATGGGAGTTAAATCTTTAGCCAATATACAAAGGCCTGGGATATAATTACAGGGTAGGAACATATATCCTGCAAAGCCAAACCAGAAACAACTGACCTATTTCTCCATAATGACCAGACTTGATACACCTACTGAGTCTAGCACACCCATATTACTCTGTATATCATGGGAACAGAAAACAGTTGAGGATGTCCTCCTCAGTAGTTAGCTTCATTGTTTATTTGGGTTATCTGATTTAGACACAAGCCGCAAAAGGTCTCATGTCAGACACCGTGCTCTGTGTTCCAACACTGTGCCTGCTTCTGAATGAAACCTTCTAAGATTTCCTGGTGTTTCAGCTGCCAAGACGGCCACTGCCCTATCTGCTTAAATGACCAAAATATCTGACATATTACTAGTGATATTAAGTCCTTTAGCCCATTTATAAATATTCTACATTAATACGGAAATGATCTGTATTAATTTAACTTTTCTGGAAGCAGGTAGTTTAATGCATTTTTAATTGTAATGATATCAGGAGATGAGAAGAAAAGCGACTCACCTGTTGAAGAAATTTGTTTGCACAGAGATCAACTATTAGTACCTGGAGGAGGAAGATCAATTTGGGACACATTAACAGATTGCCACATTCTCTGTTAAATGTTAATTAAATTAAACGTTTATTAAATGAAATGTTAAACATTAAATTAAAACATCTATTATAATTGTGAATTTCACTCATTAGCTATAATCTCATTATAGCCAATTTACAAAAATGTATTACAGAAGGAATCTTTTAGTGGACCTTTGTATAGCAAAATGTGTTACTAACTGCAAATAAAATATAAACATATACAGTAATACATATATATATAAAAACAAAATTATATTTAGCCAAAGTTGTCACACACTGGGCTGCTGACTGGGCTATGTGTGCAGATTAACATGCCCACAGGTCCTCAAGACCTATATCCTAGCCTATATCCCTATGTCCTATTTTATTTTAAATTAAAGTGATGCTGTGTTATTTATTGATGAAAGTTACACTTTAAACAAGATTCTTTTACAAGCCAAATTTAGCAGCAAAAAGTGTACATATTTAAAATGTGTTTATCTTTTCTGGTGTATCCTAAGGCATACAATAATTCCCAGTAGCCTGGAGTTCTGGTAGAAGTCCTCTTATCAGGAATCTTACATGGCTGATGGTGACAAGAGTTACACTTTGGTAACTGTCCTAAATAAGAATGTCACAAGGGCACTCACCTCTTCGATGGGAAGGTCGCTTAGCAGAGGTAATGAGCAGGAGAGTATGCCAATAAGGAAAGGAGTGGGCGAGCAGACAATATCAATCATGGAAGCTGGCAGGACAGGAATGTAGGTGTGTTGCCAAGTAAATGGGTAGAGCAGGGCCACCACTGCATGTGCACACTTTGATAAGGTGCTAGAATGAGAGAGAAAGAACAAGATTATGTTTCCGTTCATTACATCTCACAGATTGAGCCATTTTGTACTTTCTGCAAATTTTCTGCATGCGGGAGGATCGGGATTCCTCATGATCACTGGTTTCTTGCCCCTGACCTCACCTGAGATTATCAGCTACAAAGATAACTCGTCTCTCAAGAAGCAGTGAGGCAAACACCTTGATAAGATGAGACACACTTAGGCAGTTAAACAAACAGTCAAAATCCACATGCTCGAGACGCGAGTCCATGGGCCTGCAAAGCTCTATGACCTGAAAAGAAAAAAATGTGTCAGAATACAGGATTAATTAGAAATACACAAAAATATTATAGTCTATGATCCGAACCTTATGTTTTACATCTGAACTATCTACTTGAAATCTACCCATCGTTGTTTCATTCACGTACATGTAATAATTACATGAATGTAATTACATATTACAAAAATACTATAAAATTGCAGCTTAAATACCTCATTTCCTGAACCCGGCAGGAAACTTTTCACAGTTATTGTACGTCCGGGAGCCGGAAAGGGAGCCTCCATGACACTGCGCATGAAAGGAGACACCAGAGCTGGCGACATCTCTCGTCTTTTTTCTACTTCATCCAATATCTTGAAACAAAAATAAAAATAAAAAATACTATTCAATTAAAACAATTCCCATATTATTTTTAAAGAAACAAAACAGCAATGTCTTAGTAAAAGCTGCAGAAGTAGTATCTGTGGTATAGTTATGGTAACTGGAATAAGCTTACCTTAGAAAAGAGGTTGAAACAGCCTAATCGGCTAACCATGCAATAGACCTCAGGCAGCCGCTTCCCTTTGCCCTGTGGCTACAATGAAAAAAAATAACAATTATTACATTGAAGTAACAGCAAACTGTAAGGGTTATATTAACTAGAAGCATCAGGAACTTGGATCAATAACTTCTCATGTTTACCCTAAACACCCTTTCTTGCCAAAAAAGCAATGATTTTGCAGTATCAACAGTCACAACATTTCATTCGGTGCTTATACCTTATACGATTATGCATGAAGAAAGATATTTATTTACAAAAGCGGATACACAGGCAAATAGTACACACATAATCACTTTTGGCATATATAATAATTCTATTTTGTGCCTGTTTTTTTATCTCTATATTTGAGATGTTATGCATTCATTAAGTAAAATTACTGTTTGTAACCAAAGCTATAAAAAATAAATGTGTGCTCACCAAAAGCTTTTTACAATAGCCAAACCATCTGCTTCCATCTTCTCCAGTGAGGACAAAAGAAAATGTTTCACTGAAAGAAAAGAATGTTTAAACAGTTTTAATAGATTCCTATTAATTTGACTGTAAGCTCTACGAGACAGGGACTTATTTCCTAATGTAGTCTTACCTACTGTTCTCCTGTATGACTTCTGCACATACCCTACAATGTCATTTATTGTGCATCTACTTTATTATCATATAAAGCACAGTGTACATCTGTTAATGCTAAATATCTACATACAAAATGGCTTATTATATTGACAATTATAAAAAAAACTAAGACAAATGGGGGGGGCTGATTTGTATATTGAACGTTACAAGAAACATCTCGCATGTCACAACCTGTTCAGTATTTACCTTTTCAAATCTGAGGTGGGAGCCCAGTCTTTGGAATCAGGGAAACAAAATTGTGGGATGACTTTAAGTCTTTCCTCTGTGTCTTTGGATTGCCTAAGTGGCTGATCATTCTGTTATAACATATAAGTGAAAATAAATAAAAATGATGCATTCCACTGAAGAAACATACATCACTTATTAGAACACAACCCCAAAAATGTGTACCTATATTTACATTAGGTAGAAAAAATGCCAATTAACATTAACAATTTTCTACAGAATTCAATAATAATAATAAATGCAGATTGAGCTATAAGAGAACTGGACATTACATTAACAAACGTAGGAGAAACATGGTACACGGGAAGCCTCAGCTTCTTTAGATTGAAGAGATAAGGTTTTGGTTACATAGAACTTTGATGGAATGTTACCTTATTGGGATATTGTTGGGTTATATATGGAATGTAACCATCTCCTGATGGCTTTTTCTGTAAAGAGACTACCACAAAGAGCTCAAACAGCTGCTGTTCCTGGAACTCAATGAGGTCCCTCTCCAGGGTCTGATAATGAGGGTTCCTTTTTAATGAGCTCTGCACGTGAGTCAAACGCTTGTGTCCTACAGGAGCACAAAATGGAACTTATTAGGTTTACAGTATAAACTAATGTATTACTTAATAAACTCATAAGCACCATGGATACATTGTTATTATTATTATTCTTTAAGCATCACATACAGTACTGTGTAAAGTAATGTTATTTACGATTGGAGAAAAGCATGTTTTATTTATCTAGAGACATCATATTTTGGATGACCGCTCAAAATCCACACCGAGCCGACTGTTTATGGCAATTGTAATAAAGCCATGCTTGTTCAATGAAATCCTTTCCTCCATAGACTGTCATTTGATGTGGGTGATTAACACTAAATATTCTTATTGTTTACCACAAGGCAGTAAAATAAGGATTTACGGGGTAGTAGATTAAGATAACAGAGCTAGAAAACATTAATAATATACAGTAACCCCTTAATGACAAAGCCCATAAATGTACAGGCTCAAAATGCATTGTTTTCAATGGGTTTAGGGACCACCCATTGTCCTTAAGGGGGTAAATTATAAAAAAATTGGTGTTTTAAAACAGGCAACACAATATGTTAAACATCTCTACAATTCACAAAAGACTCTTGTAAATGTGAACTACAGGTAGGTATACTCTGAAGAACAAATTCAAGTTTCCTCCTTGGATTCATCTGGACCACAGCATACATAATTCAATGATGTCTCCTGCTAGCTTTAGATCTACTGCTTGCATCGCTGACTTTGATCAGGAGGCTTAGAACCCAAAGATGTTAAAGAAATTCTGGTGCCATGCTCTCCTTGTAATTTAAGGATTGAGAAACATTTGTTGTTATAGGCGTCATAGGATTAGGAAGGACCCACCCAACCTTCAGGTGAGCACATGTTAATATTCTACATCTATGATAACTCAGCAGGCCCTCCCAGAAAAACCAGGTTTCCCAGATTTCATAACCTATTGTCTTGATATCACTTGAACTTAAAGATGAAAAAAATAAGATCCTCAGTTGACTACTACCAGTCATGGTGGGAAGGTTTGGGCAGAGGCGTCTCATTAGTTAGCATGGGTTGTATAAAAGGCGATCATACATCTCCATGTGATCACTGGAAATTCACTTTACTTTCTGGTGCATCACATAATGGGAAGTACATGTTGTAATATATCACAATATAGTTGAAATTGTTTGCTTACTTCTCTGGCGATCTTCTGTTTCACTTTCAGATTCACTAGCTTCTCCTAAATAATAATAATTAAAAAAAAAACATGAGGGTGAATGTTGCCTTGAGTATTATATTACAATATTAATATTGGAGTAACATATATACAAATAGGTATAATGCACTATTTTGATTATAGATAGAGAAAGTAGGAGAACCTATTCTTAACATGATTTTTGCAAGACCCATTAACCTTTTTTTATCCCAAATTCAGGGTAGCATCTGCAATGAACTGACACTTTTTTCTAACACTATGTAAATATATAATTTGCTGAAATTGGAGACATTTATACTATATACCCTACAACCGACAGCCTGATTAGCTGGTTTTCTAACCAAGAGATCATCACTGCTAACCTAAACTACATGTACCTTTTGAGGAAGGCGTGAATTGACCCACATAGGTCTGAACTTTAACCCTCTTCTTCCCTCGTTTAGCCTCAAAGATGTCCTGTATTTTCATCACCAACTGCAAAGAAAACATAATGGTCTTAGAAACTAAAATTAATAAAACACAGTATATTGCATACACAGCTTTGTTATTTAAAAACTTTATAATCTGCAAGTATGTAGTGGTAAGGGCAGGGTGTCAAGCTCTTCTTGAGCATTCATGAAAATAAAACATAGTGTAAAATATATTAGATGCATACGGTAACAGGACATTCTAGATGACATTTTAGTTGTTTTAATAAGTCAGGTATCTGTTGCTGTTATTTTTTTTATTTTCTATTACCCAGTATCAAATCTTTTTTTGAATTTAAGAAAACACATATATATATACACACACATGTAAGCAACAAAATACTAACTCGCTCCCAGCAGAGGTCACAAGAGAGCCCTTTTCCATACTGGAAATATATGTAGTGCATAAACAGAGATGCATGACTAATACGAGCTCTGGAGGAAGGAAGACCTTTTTTGGTTTGCTTGTTTGATATAATTACATCCTGTTACCTTGCTTTTGTAGGTGGTTTCATCAGTATGAACCAAAAACACACGATGGGTTTCCCTCCCCAAATAATTAAAATGAGGTTACCCCAAAGCATTCCGATGATCTATGGCTAGTGATAGGAAAATATGAATCATGTTTGTATTTAGAATTTTGTATGAAATGCTGTTCCACATTTCATATAGATAAAGCTTAGCTTAAAGATAAACCTAACCCTCTCAAATTGTTATGTTACATACTACTTGTTCTGTCCTGTCCATTGTACAGCGCTATGGAATTTGATGGCGCTATATAAAACAATAAATAATAATAATAATTTAAAACATCAACAGTTCTTTAGTTAGCACTTAGCAATGCTGGTTGTTTACAGTACAAGCTAAAACACCTCTATAGTCTATCCTCCTATCCACTGTTCCAAAAGCTCATGGTGCGTTCTTTGTACACACAAAAATGTTCAATAATTTACTGAACTGATATTTGAAACCTGGACTATAGTTAAGGCCTGATTACAAACTCACTAGCCTTTGAGTGGAAGTTCTAAGTTTTTAAATTTAACGGGTTTGAAAGATTTAACATATACAGCTTCATTTGGACTGGAGGCCAGAAAGCACACCTATTTTCTCTGAAAAGAAGGAGAAGGTAGGAGCGGTGACCTCTCTAAAACATTGGCATACCCTAGGGAACTTCTTTCTCTTCTTAGCTGTATCTCCTCCACTTCTGAAAATCTTCCATTCCATCAGTGTGACTGGCAGGGTGGAATCCTTTGGTGTCTTCTTGTGAAGGTATAATTTTGTGCTTTTGAGTTCCAGTGTTTGCCTTTTCAAAAAGTTTGGTTTAGATGGGATCTAAAAGAAACACATAAGAAAGTTACATTTGACGCCTGATACATGCATACATTTGATAAACATACGTATATGAATATTTTATTACTGTATATACAGGGCATGTATCACTATTTACCTTTGGGGCTTTGATAGTACATCTTGGAGGTGGCAACTTCCATATAGATGGTGCCCTCCACAAAGGTAGGGGGGAGATTTTGATGTCTTCATAAGGGTGTTCTTTGACTGGATCTGGGAATAAAACAGGATATTTTGATACCAGATGTAGTAAAAGACAAAAAGGCATATGATACGGACTTTCGGGAAGCCAGATACGTTTTTGTGTTAAAAGGAGCAGGGGATGGCCTATGACAAAACCTTATTATCTTAATACAATTCTGTAGAACACTGTGGTTCTCTGGAGTGTTTGTTCTTTGGGATGTTAAATTACCCCGCCACATTCTGCACATTATCCATCTTTCTTCCACTCCCAATCTAGGTAAACTCTGGATCACTGACCCACAAATATTTCCCTGGAGAAGGATGGGCCATTTTTTTCAGCTTTTGTATTTAAAATTAACATTCACGTCCTCGAAAGAAGGAAAAATAAGAAGTAGGATGCACAAGCGGATTCTATAATATAGAGGATTTTAGTTAACAACTTACACATAATATCCTCGTAGATGTTTTCCTCAGACACAGTATGGTACACAGCAGGCCTTGAATGGTCTGTAGATTCCTCAGAGATCTGAGGGTGGTTTGAATTTTGTAGGAAACGCCTGTAAGTCTGGACGTCTTCAAATTCAAAGGATTTCCTAGAGAGGAAAGATTATTTTTAGTAATTCAACCTATAATCCATGCAATGTAAACACGAGTACAATCCCAAATAAGTATAATGTACTTTGTGAGTTTTTTTAAAGCCTGAAAGGACCTATCAATCATACCAACTCTACTCTTTTAGACACAGAAAGATATCCCTTTTCGTCCATATGGAACTTTGTATTACATCGGAAAAAAATGGGTTTAATTTTTAAGAAATGAAGGCTTCTCATTATTCCATTCGTGCTCTTTGAGCTAATCTTTTGGTTACTATGGTGATAAGACTACTATTTAAACTTTGCCACAAATTTCATTTTTCTAATTAGACAAATGAAGCAGCAGTAAAAGGATAATGGGATATTTTAGAATAGAGAGCTAAAACATGCCTACTAAGAACTATTTTTAAACTACTTACATACAATATATTTATAGGTATTTCTGCATTTCACAGCATTGTTATTCAGAAAACACATTCTATTTGTAAAGTTGGTTTGCTGACCTTTTTGATCTCGGTCTTAATTTCCTGTTTCCAGGCTTTTTAGGCTCAGAAGGAGGAGCCGAAGGATCAGAAGATTCTGTATCACTCTCGTCTATGGACCGTCTCCTTCGATGATGGTGATTGTCCTTGCGCTCATCGTGGCGATGCTCTGTGGAATAGCGAAATGTCCTTCGGGGTTTAGGGACTGGGTTTATAGATGGAGCATCGTTTAAATGACCGGAATCACAATAAATATTTTCCATGCTCTTCATAACAGTGATCTGATTTGCAAGGCCTCTCAAATTAAGTTCCTTCTCTTTTGAAATGTTTTTCCCCCTTTTCCTTTTAAATTCCATTACCATTGCTGTTAAATCTTCTTCTGAAATATAGTTGCTTTTCTTAAACATCCCTGCAGAAGTGTAAAAGTTTCCAGGAGGAAGGTCCATCTCTGCGTCTGAAAACTGTTGGTCATAAATAGAAGGGCTGTCTGCCTCTTCATTGACCAACCTGTTATTTTCACCATCGTATAGATCTCCCCTTGTTTCTTCCCTAAAATCCAAACCCAAATGTTTAGTATGATTTAATCCATGTTTCCTGTTGTCCAATCCCTCTGCAGTTGACCTTGCAAATGTATTACTGAAGGTTCTTAATGGCTTTTCGCTCAGTAGGTCTCCACATGATCCAGTGATGCTTCTCCCCTCCCACTGGGAGATCTTCTGTTTGATGTTTTTGCAGTGGCTTCTTGAGAGGGTTTGTAAAGCAGAACGGGACAAGCCACATTCTGGGCTTCCCATGGTATGCATGACAGGCATTTCCCCCTATAAAAGATCCATGGTACAGCTTTGCGACAGGGCTTTATTCATCCACCAAGTCTTGTGGTCTCTGAAACTCTTTTGGTACTGGGAACTGTCTCTTATTCAGCAAAACAAGACAATATTTCTGCTCACCACTTCACTAAAGGGTATGGATGCTGGTAGCCACACTGTCACAAAACAGAGCTGGGAATTACTTTGCTTATCACAGGCTTTCTATGAACAGGTCTAGTTTATGTGCCGATTTTTCACCCTGTTCTTTCAGCGAGTCCAGAATGTTCTTCTGTTCAGGACTTTTCCTTCCAACAGTTCACTTTGTGCTGTTTAAGTCGCTCTTGATAGTGTAGCCACAGCTGTCTTTCTGAAAAACAAATGTGTTTTGTCACAGTGAGTTCTATAGATAAGGGCTCTAACAAGAGCAACAATAACTGCAGTGTTCTTACGTGAGGGATAATACGTCAAATTTAACGGATTGTGAAGGACATAAGCAAAGAAGAAAAAAAAGAACTACAAAGCATGAAAAATAAAAGCAAAGTGGAAAGATTATTGTAAAGACTATTGTAACCAACTCTTCCTGCTTCCGCTTATTGTACCGTAAATAAACTAAGTTAAGGTTTGTATGTATACTTAGAAATAAACATTAGAGGCAATTATTTTCTTTACTGATGGCTACTGGACATATACATTGCCTCTATTGGGACATCGAGTAGGACAAAAGGTAGTTTCTGTGGATATATTTCTTAACCACGTCGCAGCCTGCAGAACTGTTTTATAAGACCACTTTGTTCTATCTGGTTAAGCCAAATAAGGTTTGTAATGAATGGGCCACAAAATTCTTTTATTATCTTAATACAATTTCATATTTCATATTTTGTTTAAAGTTAATCTTTATTTAAATTAATTAATTAAATTGCTGTTTAACCATTACTTGCCAGAGGAGCAAGCCATCTCAGGCATTATAAAAATACTGTTTCAGATTGTGCTTAATTAAAAGGTTAATAGTACTAAAGAAACAGTAGCTAACATGTATTGGAAATTATAGAATTGCCAGGCAAGCAATATTATAAAAAAAGTTGAATAGCTATATGAATTCATTGCAAATTTAATTAGAAAAGCTTAAAAAAGTAATAATTAGCAATGACAGATCATTCCTGGAATATTTTGCAAAATCACGGAAAACATACAAAAAGCCAATATATCAAACTGGTTCCTCCCTACTATGACATATGACTGTAAAAAAAGCAAAAATGTAAATCCATCAGAATTCACAGGAAACAAGTTCAAATCTCAGTACAAACGCATACTTAAATTAAATTATATGCTTTTATTTCTTTTAGCTAACCTGTTCTCAACAAATTACTGTCTGCAATACAATACTATTTTAACAAAGTTTATTGATATTTTGGAATGCGCATGAATATATATTTTGGCTTAAATAAATTTTTAGACAAATTGGTTAAGCAATATTGTAAAAAAGAGTTGGCCAAAATTATTTCACAACAATGTGAAAGACTGATAAAGTCATGCAGAAAACAATTACTTCAAGTTATTGCTGCTAAAGATGGGTCTACAAGCTATTGAATCATAAGGTGTACTTAGTTTTTCACACATGGCTTCTCCATTTAGGCTTTATTTTTGTTGAATAAATCATGACACCGTGTAATATGTCATGAATTGTTGTTCAGCTGAGGTTGTTTTATATATGATGCCATGTACTTACATTATGCAAAGGATAACATGTGTGATTGCAATCTCAGTGCATTAAGCTATTTTTAACACATTTCACAATATCTTAGAATTATGTTCTCCAACTTTTTAAAGGAATGGATTTATGTGCTTAAGGTTCATATGCCTGTGTTATTTAGCCCATTTAAAACAAAAATGTTATATGATAATAGGAACTTTCTAAGTTTATCCCAGAAATTACAAGGTTTTAAAACCAATAACCAGAGGTTGAAACTATACTCAAATTGATCAGTCTGAGTGGCTAACATCTGAGGTACATTATTATACTGGTTTAATAAGTTAATATGTGTGAAAATGTGCAGTATATGTTTTCGGGCAGTGCCACTTGTTGAAGAGGACATCTGGTTACCTTAGCAAAAACTATGATGCAAAAAATATAATAGTCCAGAAGAAGCAATATCCAATAAGTATTTAAAAAGATTCTGTTAACAGCAACACCAAGAGCCATACAAAAATAACTACCTGCGTGGCACAACTAGCACAATAATATATTCTCCACTGGCCTATACAATCAGAAAAAGATATATAGCCAAAATGAATAGACTACTACTTTTTAATTTCTATATTATATATATATACTGAGAAATCAGATATTTCATGAATGTACATAAACCACAGAGAGTAATAAATTCCCCACAAGAATAAACATGATCTAAAACTCAGTTTTGATGCCAGAGAAATAATACACAGGTGTGGCAGCAGCTGCATACAGATTATATGATTCATGACAGGGACGAGTATCTGCAAAAAAATCATCATCTTCTTACAATAAACCAACCTATTTAACAAAATAAACCATTTATTTGAATGCCTGATTCTGAAACCATGTTCAGAGATTAGATTACAGATGATTTTCAGTAATGTAACACAGAGTAGCAATAGTTGTAATTTGTATTAGAATACTGTATACGTAAAATGAACAAGTTCTTCCATTGTAACACTATACATTATGAAAGGTCAACACCAGTGAGCTTGAATTGAGAAGAGTTGGCCCTGTTTAAAGTCATTGCTCACTTTACCTTCTAAAAGGGAATCTTTTAGAAATGAATAATCTTAAAAGAGACCATACCTATAACACTCTCGAGATTCCTGGCAAAGAGCTGCTCCCCAGGACTCTGTGTCAATTTCTTAAATCTCTGGCCAACGGAACACCACATGTCTAATCCAACACCGTTTCTCCTTAATTTTTCTCTACATCCCACCTATACTATAAAAGTCAAACTAGGTCTAACCCTGTCTCCACATGTGGCTAGTCCTGTCCCCTGAATAAAGCCACAAGAAGAGGGAGAACCCTGGGTAGCTAACCCTGAGAATGACATGTCCCGTTGATTGAAGCTTATCCTTCATGGCTTAATGTAACACGGTTTTCAGCAAATTGCGCCTAGTGAAATGGATTGTTTTTTCCCAAGTATCAGGTAATATGCGACCCTGATTGACTTGTATTGAGATACAAGAGACTTTGTGATGCCCATATGCAGTTCAACAAGATTATCTCACCTCAACACCCACAGCAGAACCACTTATTGACCTCAACTGGAACATGTTCTGACATCAGAATTTTATTTCTTCTTAACACAGCATTTGTTTTCAAAAAGGTCAGTACGATAAATAGGATGTCTAATTGTGTGTCAAATGACCCTCAAACATGCTTCGCCACATAATCACAAAACATTCACTGTTTCCACTGGATACAGGCTGAGTAATGACATTCCAAAAAAAGCTCACAGTTGTACAGTCTACTCTACTGGGAATTTTATCACATTTCATTAAAAGTTTCAGTAAACTTTCTCTGATAGAAGTTATTTTTCAATTTTCAAAAAAAAAAAAAAAGAAGATGTATTTACTGAAACTGTTCGACGGATGTCAAGGTTTCTTTTAGTCAGTCAGCTGTGACTGGAAGCTGCTAAAAGGATCCTTTCTCATAAGGATAACTTGTTTTGGCTCACAAACGGTACAGATAATTTAGTTAAGATCCAACATGGCTAACAATCCAGTAAAGAAGGAAGATGTAAAAGTGTAGCCTAGTACACTCAATGGCCACTTTATTAGGTACACCTGTTCAATTGCTTGGTAACACAAACACCTAATCAGCCAATCACATGGCAGCAACTCAATGCATTTAGGCATGTAGACATGGTAAAGAGAACTTGCTGGAGTTCAAGCCATCAGAATGGGAAAGAAAGGGGATTAAAGTGACTTTGAACACGGCATGGTTGTTGGTGACAGATGGGCTGGTCTGAGTATTTCAGAAACTGCTGATCTACTGGGATTTTCACGCACAACCATCTCTAGGGTTTACAGAGAATGGTCAGAAAAAGACAAAATATACATTGAGCGGCAATTGTGTGGATGAAAATGCCTTGTTGATGTCAGAGGAGAATGGGCAGACTGGTTCGAGATGACAGGAAGGCAACAGTAACTCAAATAACCACTCGTTACAACCAAGGTATGCAGAACACAATCTCTGAATGCACAACACGTCAAACCTTGAAGCAGATGGGCTACAGCAGCAGAAGACCACACCCGGTACCACTCCTGTCAGCTAAGAACAGGAAACTCAGGCTACAGTTCACACAGGCTCACCAGAAATGGACAATGGAAGACTGGAGGAACAGCCTACCTAAGTATTGTTGCTGACCATTTCCATCCCCCATCCCTTTATGACCACAGTGTACCCATCTTCTGATGGCTACTTCCAACAGGACAATGCACAATGTCACAAAGCTCACATCATCTCAAACTGGTTTCTTGAACATGACAATGAGTTTACTGTATTCCAATGGCCTCCACAGTCACCAGATCTCAATCCAATAGAGCACCTTTGGGATGTGGTGGAACAGGAGGTTCTCATCATGGATGTGCAGTCGACAAATCTGCGGCAACTGTGTGATGCCATCATGTCCATATGGACCATAATCTCTGAGGAATGTTTCCAGCACCTTGTAGAAAGTATGCCAGGAAGAATGAAGACAGTTCTCAAGGCAAAAGGGGGTCCAACCTGTTACAAGCAAGGTGTACCTAATAAAGTGGCCAGTGAGTGTATATCCAGCAGAAGGCCACATGCCTTTGATTCTTGTGCTGTTGACTTTGCCAGTACTGTTTTGATCCTATCTCACAGTGACGCTTAACTTATGTCATCAGTGATTTAAATGTGTACTGGATTTTCAGTGGACATTTTTTCTCAAGAGGTTACATAGAATCTGTTAGAAAAAAATTGGTACACACAAGATATAATATGGAATAATTATTTAGCTAAAAGTATGATATTAAATTACGTATGGGTTAAATTATCCTAATAACAGTCATCAAGCCAAAAGGTTTCAGAACTCTAGGAAAATATAGTATATCAGGTAAATGTACCAATGCATAGTTTTAATATTTTCAATGTGAGATTGTTAGGGGTGTTGCTGGTGCTACATTTCAAATCTAGTTTCATGAGTTTAGCGTAAGTGTTCCCAGAATCCCCTGCTATAGCAGAACCTGTATGTAGTCATTTTATTTTTTGGACATGATCTTTGATTCCTCTTTTCTCACACTGCAAATTTCTCCCAAAGAAATCAAGTAAGAGTAAGTTCAAAAGTAAAATGTGGGTGTTAAAACAAAGCAATGGTTCATTACCACTAAAGAGGGTGCCAGTAGACAGTATCATTGTTTCAAGGATCTTCTGATCCATCTAAAGTTCCTTGATCTCTGAGCTTCAGTTATTAAAGCTTTAGCTGGCTGTTGATGATAGTAATACTGCTTAATTAAGACAGATTAATTAATTCAATATGCAGAAACTAACTTCCATTCAATTTAAAAGAGCAATCATTAACACCAGAGAGCTATCCAACTATGTTACAGACTAAATAATTACGTGGGAACATGGAAAGGTTTTGGGCACTCAACAGTACCAAGAATAATGTTACAGATAATGCATTAACTTGGAAGTTAAATCAGGTTTTTTAAAATAGTTAGATCAGTTTTTATATGTGCCTCAATGAGACATTTGGTAACCTTATGCAATAATATATTTGACCGGTATACCAAATAAGTAATATAGGTGTTTAAGAAAATGCTTTAGCTATTACACAATGTTTCCGATGATCAGTCAGGTCACCGTTTTCTTTTCAAAACACATTAAGTCACAAAGACAATGGGTTTAGATCCCTTGGGGCAGTTCAATAGTGAATTTCCTGGCAATCGTTAATACCTGTTGTCTTTAAGTCTTACCTATGTGAGAAGTTGCCATTTGTTGGTGATGACACGCAGACAATCCTGTCAATGCACTAGCCATATTATCATTCTGGAAATACACCACACTTTACATTTCAATGATAAAAGCTCATTTTGCCCTCAATAGTGACACTTCGCTGTAACAATTACCATCTAAATGGCTCTGATGTTGTGTTACTAGTTTATAGCCCGTGTGATGATTCTGTTCCTAGATCTTGAATGGAATGTCCCACAGAAAAATATATTTTATAAATAGATTTCCCAGGTATGGATATGGCTCCCATGTAAGATGACCGTATCAGCCATGTGAATTAAATGAAAAAGGCTTACAAAGAACTTTAATGGGTGCTGTTCAATTTAGCAAGACATTAATTGCAATCTCTGAAGGCAGAGTAAGCAAAATAGACCTTAGCAGGTCTGTCATTTTACTCTCTCTCTTGAAGTTTTAATTACATTGAAACACATAAGTCTTTCAGAAGTTTTTACAGTTTCTACAGCATTAGTAGCTGCTTTTGTGACAAATTCTAGAGGTGCAAATTATGAATGAGACATTTTACACGCTTAAATAATTATTTCTTGGAAGGGGTTGAGCATTCAGCATTACAAGGAATGATGTACTAAGTTATAGAGATGTTAAATTCAGAAGAGCAGGTAGAACAGCACCTTTAAGAGTTAATCTTAAGTGTTGGGAACAACACAACAATATAATAATTTAAGTTGACATCATATTCCAAACAGACTAAAACATACAGACTAAAACATTCAGACTCAGCAAAAACCACAATGGCGCAGCAATTTCCAACCGTCCTTCCTGACTCCAAATGTCACTGGATCAACAAGATATAACCAATCATGTTCTTATAACCCATTATATGTCTGCATATTCTTCTTTGCTACAATACCATCCTGTCCCTATTTAAAGGAATCTATTGAATTTGAAAGCACGACCACCAAAAGAAAAAAATATATTTAAAAACATCAGACTTGAAGTTAATAGCAACAATTATTTTTTTAATATGCAACATAAGCCAAAATATACAATTAAAAGAAAATTCAATTGGCGTGATTCTGAATTGTACAATAGTTTATGTAAAAGTGTATTACTAATCTGATTACTAACGTGTCACTCTTACTAATTCATATATGGAACGCCAGTGATAACTGGGTAAGTCAAGATATATAATTTCTCCCGTGGGATGTTCAGTCTACTAATTAAGTAACTGTGAGTTTTCTTTAGCAATGAATCAATCAGTAATCACCTTATCACTACTTTGTCTTCTGTGTTGATTTGGAAGTTTATGCCTTCACACCCACACGTAATTATAGGTCAGGCCTCACCCTGAATCTCTTTTAAAAATGCTCCAAAGCACCCATTATGGGCTTGAGCATGCAAAAACACAATACATTCTGAAACAAAAAAATAATAGTGCCAAGTCATATGGAATATAAGAGTATGTCAACTTTTGTAATTTATAATAATCTTTTGAATACCCCATTATCTCACAGTAGTTAGAGTTTGGCTATGTCTGTGTTAAGGCATACACGAACAAGATAAGCTAAATTATAAAGCTGTGATAAGCCTCCAAGTGGAACAAATGGAGTTTTATGAGACATTATATGTGGCTAAAATTCTGTCCTTTAGTACCCAGGCTAAACTTCCAAGATCAGTTAGACTGCCTCAAGTGTTTCTGGCCTGTTGAAGGGTCAGATTCATAAATATAGCAGCAAACCCATACACTGTGTTCCTATTGGCACGGGAAAGTGCTCTCCTTAATATAACGTTTGAACATCTACAAAGATATCCTAAAAGATGGGGTATATTTGGTTAGTAATGCGAAAATTGTCACATGGGCCATTTTTTGACAGGAAGCAAGAGTTGTTGCCCGGCACAGTGCTGCTATGTGAGGTGTAAATGATCCATTTACTTCATTACACAACCCATCCCTGTCAGGGGGATCATTTATCCCACATACTGAACAGTAACAATTTAAATGTGCTGTCTGTTCCACTTAGACAAACAAATGTATTTCAATTAAATAAACTTTAGTAGATCTGTAATTTTATTCTGAAATTTTCAATAACGGTATTAACACTTTTTCAATAGATAATGCAATAGATTTGTAGCGAAAAATTGTTCAGTATCATAAGTCAGTCCCAAGGAGGCATATAAAAATATATCTGTGGTTAAAAAGGTATACTTATCTTCAACATTAGGCTTCCTGTGCTAAATGCAGAAGCCTGCGGCACACAAGGGTTAATTACAATTGTTAGCTTTCCTGCACTATCCCCAGGCTGTGATCAGTCATTGTGCGACTAGGGTCCAGAAAAGTTTTACAGCCCATCCAGCAAAAAGACACGACCAGGGGAACTAACAAAATGATTTCTTATCACTCAAAGATTTCCTTCCAGTCTGGAAAGATGTCAGGAGAAGAGTTTAAAATATATTCCAAATCCTAATATGCAAAGATGAATGCAAAACTAAAAATATTATATGTCCTAGTGTGCAAAATGCATGTAAGAAAGTCAATTCATGTTTCATTTAAAGGCACCTCGGAAGTCCACTACTACATTATCACATCACATTACATTTTAGTCATAGCGTACCAATAGATTTTGTAGCTCTAGTTCAAAAGTTACAGTGAAAATCGCAGACATTCAAATTATCAGTGTAATAGGATACATTATGAATGGTCAACCCAAGGAGACCCACTGTTAAATCTCAACTAAAAAACTCAAAATTCGAACCATGTATACAACAGGTTTGAGGAGTAAAGATGGCTTACCTGAAAAGACAATGGGATTATTTTGATCTAAGACACAGTTTGATCATGTGAGATGCTTGAAGCCCAGATGCCTATAACTTGATTGTTTGCCTTTCACTACAACAATCTGTGTTACAGTTCTAGAAAGGGGCAGTCTTTGCATCCCACAAATGTGGTCACAACAAAGGATTCCTTGGACCCTGAAACTCATAGGTGATATCTGCCCTAAGGCTGGTGGCGGTTGGCTATGAGACAGGGCATCTCAGTAATAACGAAACCAAGGATTGAGTTTAAAGCTTAAACAGATCTAAGGATGCAAAATCAGAGAGGTTTATTTTGCAGAACAAAAGGTAGACTAGACACGATAATGGTATCCACTTAGTACTTTGCCATTCATAACCTTTCTTTATCTATAGACCAGCAGCACTTTGAACTATACATGGCAGTCCCACCACCCCCAAAATTTGTTTTGTAACCACAGGCTTCCTCTGCTTCTCATTTTTGGCTAAGGTACAAATAACTAAAACAGTGAGAATGTTTATATAACAATGTTCAAAAGGTAGACCTCTAGCCATATCTGGTATTCTCTTGCCAGGTAACCCCCCCCCCTCCTTTTGGCTACCCTTGGTGTGTGAAAAGGATGCTTCACAAAAGTAAAGTATTTAAAGGGGAAGCTCCATTGGTTTTGGTTTTTACAACCAGCACATACTGTATAAGTACTACATACACAGAACTATAGCTCCTTTAGATTATAACATAGTGAGCAGAGTTTCCAACACCTTGTATCGTCTGTGTATAGAACCCTTCGCATCTCGACTCTACAGATGTGGAATTGTTAAGCTCTCTGTAAACAAAAAGTTACTATTTTTTACATTTAGATAATGAGCTCTCATGTGTTCCCTGTATAGGTTGTCTGTATCCCTTTATGAGGATCGAACACAACCACAGCATTCTTGCACACGAATTAGCTTTATATGCTAAAAATCACACAGAAACAAACAACAGATAACGGAAAAACATATTTAAAAAAAAAATAATAATCTCCTGGGTCCCTGTGAAATCATGCTAGTCTTTACTAAATGTGTCCAATATTGTGTTCAGTAAGCTATGGATACCAGTGTGAATTATCAGTCAAATATGCCAAGCGAAATTAACGACCCGTGCAATTAATATTCAGAATTTTTTTGAAATGCTGAAATTTATATGAATTTAAAAACCAAACATTTTTGAAAGTTACCATGTCACTTAAAGGGATTCATGAAGAGCAATTCTGAGCACAGTGTGAATGTGGTGTAATCACCATAGCTCCAAAAAGAACTGATTGTGCCAGATTGCTCTTTATTCTAATTGACCAAAGTAGTCTCTCTCCACTAAACCCTTTAAGTCTGCTTTAAGTTGGTTTGTCTTCCTTGCAAAGGAATGGAATGATTATTTGATTTCAATGGAAGTGCATTCTTGCCACCGATTGGCTGCAACAAGCTCTGGAGCTGCAGCTTCTCCCAAAAGGCAAGTATGTTTATTTTTACTCAGATGTACATAATGCATATTAAAGTGGTTACAAGTTACATTAACAAGCATTAATAATCAAAGAGGCTTCCCATTTAAATATAGTTTTAAAATAAAGACAACCTGTCACTGATCCGACTCCCGGCGTTGGCGGGGCGGACTGCCGCCCACAGATGTCGGGTGCTCGATACCCCGGCTCCGGCGGGCAGATCGCCGCTCGCGGACGCCGGGTTCTCGACTCCTTGGTTCCCAGTACCAGAGGACGGACTGCCGTCCGCGGTACCCGGGAGCTCGAGATCCCTCCCCGGAGCCCCGTTGCCGGCGGTCAAAGTATCCACCGCCGGCACGGGACTCAAGGGATTGAGTCTGAGGATTCCCCGGCCACCATACTTACCTCCTCTTCTGGCGGCGACTGCAGGAACTCTGGGGGCGCGGCATCAGGGTGGTGATGGACGGCTGAGGGCTCGGCCGTGATGTCATCTTGGAGGCAGGGTTTCTGATTGGCGCCGGCTTTAAAAAGCCGGAAAGCCCTTTCTCCTGCACCCTGTTGTGGTCCTTTTCCTCGTTTATTGCTGAACTCCTGATCTTCGTTATTTTTGACCCTTTGCCTGCCTGACTACTCTTTGGATTGTGATTCTGTACCTCTGTCCGGTGATTCGTGTACCAGTTTGGCTCGTCTGACTACCCGCTCCGTGTCTCGACCCCCTGGCTTGTTTGACTACCTGCTCTGTGTACCAGCTTGGCTCGTCCGGAGATTCCTTCACCTCTCTACTCAGTACCTATATCTACCTGCCCGTACTTGGCCTCCTTACTGTTGGGATCCTCTAAGTCCTGGTTCCCCGTTACTTGGGGCCTCTCCCTTTGTATCAGGGGACTGGGCAGAATAACTCCTGCGGTCATTGAGCGGGTAGTCCTGACACAACCTCGTCTGAACTTACAGATGACACTGTGCAGGTATAACTTTCTTATATTTATATCTGCTAAGTGAATAGACTGTAGTGGAAAATGTGACTGAAAAATTTACAAAACACGGCTTATAGAAACTGCGACCTTCTTTCACACGTTCAAAGTTACAAACCCCCCCCCCAAATAAGCTTCAAGGCTTTTCTACTGATAAAGGGCACTTGTGCTGTTTACACGCCCATAGGCAAAAGTTCATACACTCCAGTCTCAAATAACAACGTCATTCTCAATGCTTCTGGTCTTATAACAGTAACGGGATAGAAGGAGAGGGTGTTTAACATACAAATAGAGACAAATGTGAAGTCACTTAAGCTTTGAACATCTCAGGAGCCACTTCATCACATGTGATTCTCTCAGACCATGTAACTCTCTACAAAGAACATCAACCTAGTGACATTTTATTTTAGGATTTTACCCCCACTGGTTCTGGCTTTTTTATCAACCAACTGTAGTCCACACAAGGGTATTCACAGATTATACAAGTAGTCTGCTTGGTTGAAGACGAAAAGTTTTTGTCAACATACATGGTCAATTCCAAAATCATTTAAAGAAATAAGCAATCCATCAACTCAACCAAGTCATTCTTTGTGTGTATTCATTCCCTTCCTGGTTGCCCCTAGACCCGGCGGATGTGTGTTTCATTTCGTAAGCTAGCTTGTGCATTTGTTCATATTTGTCTGTGTGACTCATCTCATCAGAAGCACAAAGAAATATTATTTTTGAAAATGAAATTAATTTAAGTGAAGCAACTATCACTGCATTATGCACCATACTTGTTAATACAGGTATATCCTGAATAGAGCAGATATCTATTATAGCATATGTGATAAAAAAAAAACGAAAAGCCATTTCTTCCACTTTAGTTGGTTGGCCCTGGATCCTTAAATAGAACCCTACATCCCTCACCTAAGTCACGTATTGCCTTTCTTCACATATTAAAGTCAGCCAACCCTAAATCACTATGCCACCAGTTAAACAAATGGCGCGCGTTCCTGTTTAAGGTTATCAAGAAAATATTTCTGCCCTAAATGATGCATGTTCTTATTAATATGGGATCTCTAAAACAATAACATATGGTCTGGATGGTAAAGCCGATTTCTTTTGGGCCACCAAGGCATGTTCTCTTCTATGCTACCTGTGCTACCACCAACCAAAGACTCATTTCTCAGCAGGAGGAATTTCATGAGTATTTATGCAGTTCATCCTTAAGATCTTATAATTAGATTTTAATAAATTACCTAATTTTGTAAATTGAAATACCACCTGGTGGGGCATCTTGGGACCCCCTGTTTCTACAGTTATTGTGCAAGACCGTGAAATATAAGTTGTCGCCCATGGCAGGGGCTTCCATATGCAAAGGGCCCTTAGGCAGAAGGTTAATTTGCTTTGTAGTTAGTCTCCTTATGGACATTAACATTCATTACATTTACTTAACCTCAAGATAAGTATTTTTTTTTTAGAAGCTCCCTCGCCCCCTCTGTGGTCCGACTTTTCGCATCACCGATTGCCTGCTTGAAGCCAACTAGCCGCAAGAGAGAGCTCCCAATGAAATGAATGGGAGCACTTTCTTTCTCATTAGACCCCAGTTAGACATGCTGCCAATCCAACACTGGTGGAGCTGACTGGTGGTAAATATATCTATATATCTTCTACATGACAAGCAGATGGAAAGCCAGGAATAGGGCAAATGCAGAATACCCCGAACGATTTGCAAGAGGACACTGTGAAAATGTAAATGGACCTCTCAGTTATCATGTGCATTAAAGTCAATATGATCTTTGGAGCGTCCCTTTAACAACAGGTAATCTGACCTACCATGATGTTTCCCATACTGGAGGTATTTGGCACACACGTATAACACACATCCAACATCTGCACAGGTTATCATTTTTGCACTTATTGTAGAAATTTCCAATTATACAAAACAAGCAACAAAACTGGGAGAAAAAGCCAGATGCATGATATAACTATTTCGCCTTAAGCATGAGATGGGTCGTGTGAGTGAAAGAATGCCATTAAAACATATCCAACACTACTAACTTCTTAAGACGGTTTACCTGGTGCACATCTGTATTCCTTCTGCTTTGTATTCCGATATAGGTAGGCAGCATTTAGCGTCTACATCAAACACAGCCACATAGCATTTTTGGTATATACAGTCCTCCTTAACAATCGTTTGCTCACTATGGCAATTAGTATGTATATTTTTCATTATCGAGTGTTAACATTTACTTAGTGCTTCACAGTTTACAATATGAAAAAGGGGAGGTACAATAAGTGTTGTCGTATAAGTAGTCTACAGACCTTCTGAATGGGGCACAATTGGTATGACTTTATTAGGAAAGGCAGTCTTTGTCCCGGTGCTTACAGTCTAAGTCGTAGCTTCAGTGGTCAATACACGGGTTACTTATAAAGCCAATCAAACTTTACGATACGCTAGATAAATGTTTACTAGTTAAGTAGCTATAGTTGACCCTGGCACAAAGCATTATATGCCATGAGCCATGTATCTATCTATAGGTGAGATATAAACTCCTATAAGTAGAATACATACAGATCATGTAACAATTAGTTCATATATGCCTCCTACTTTAAAAAAATTTGTTTAACAAAAATAAATAATACATTGTTACAAAATGATCGATATTTTTATGTATGTTTATTTTGACATTCCCGGTTTAAACTTGTGTTTCCTGCTACATTATCTAAGAGTTCCTGTAAATTATTAAAGCTCAACACTTTTCCCATAATTCATTCATTAACCATGTGGAAAAAAGGTAACTGTGTGACAAAGCTGCTACAGCACTGCTGACGTCATCCTCAATGACTGCATCGGAGACTTAGCTGCACATCATTCTCTTTAAAAATTTACATTTTAAATGATTTTGTATTATTACCTTAAAATCTGATATATATATATATATATATATAAACACACACACATATACATATATATACATATACATAGAGAGAGAACACAAAGGGTATGTATTCGTCACATAATTTATCCTGTATAAAACTTTTTCTTGCAAATTTACCTTCGACTTAAGATAACATGGAAGAAAACTCAGATTGTGCTAATGATTGCACCATATAGCACAATTAATCAGTGAACATCCAACAATCCAGGCAATTCATACACCTAATTCACTAATAATATTTACTAATTCAAATGTAAAAACATAAGCAGCATCAAAAGTTAAACAGATGTTTTACTTCAAGATTTAAACTGGGATTAATGTACTAGTGTATTGCGTGTGATCAAATTGTTAAATCCCTTGTATGTTTATTGGCTTGATATGATTTTAAATTGTCATTTATGAGTCCAAAACTCTTTGAACATTGTTGATGACATCAAACTCACCCCATTATTCTGTTCCTTCTAAATAGATTGGGACCGATCATCCATTCTTTATATACACTGCATTATGTATGAGTAATAAGCATTATGTATTATTAATACAGTCATTAAATCTAACATACATATAATTGTTTTCTTAATGCTACCTAGTCTTAGATGCAAAATGCAACTTTTAATTCACTTTCACTGTATGCAAGTATATCCAAAAAAGGAAATCATGGGGCAACTTGCTGCCGGGCAGTCCCGTCACACTTGGCATCTATAGTGGTACTTCGCATAGAATGGGTCTACCTTAAATCCTACCAAAATATAACCTAAGGACAAGCCAAATCTGTATTTACTGAAGGGTTCATATTTGAAGCTTAGCTGTTCTGCAGTCACAAGAGTCACCTGACACCAAAAAGCCAACCAGCTGGGGAATGTACCTCAAAATATAGGACTGTCGTCAGGTATCGATTAACCCTAAAAGCTTGTTAGCATGCATTTGTCCAACTCTCCACCTAATGTATGGGTTTGTCAGTTCTAGTTTCACCAGACCCCTTGAATATATGTATTGTAAGAAGCGCTGCGTAAATTGTCGAGGCTAGATAAAATAAAAGATAATAATTTGTTCCATTTTGTTGAAGCAGTTCTTTATGTATGGACAAGTCATAGCATTTAAAAAGTCACTTACTAGTGAGATGGGTCTGTAGAGAGTTAAACCACAAGCAGAATAAAATCCACACGACTCAGAGGTATAGTCCACGAAGAAAGTTCGCCGGCGCTGTTACTGTTGGGTTATCCAGTCTAGTGGTTGCCTCCGTTGATTTGAATGGATCCACAATAGACTAGAGGAGTGTCCTGGGACACGTTCATTATTACAGAGCAGAGTAAACAACTCCCTGCGGCTGGCATTAGTCAAAGGAGGATTGGAGTGTGGATGTGCCCCTGCATGTTAGTGCTATGTGCTGGGTGGAGACATGGTTGCGTGTGTGCAGCTGGGCTGGGGAGAGGAGGCTTCTTAAAACTTCAAGTGGGATCTCTTTTTTGTGTATTTCTCCTCCCCCAGTCCAGTTTTGCTGGGAAGCTCAGGGAAAGCAAGCATCTGACGCTTTTTTTTGTAGGCTAAAATAGCATGCCTGGCTCATTTAACCCCTTAAGGACAACCGGTTGTCCTTAAACCCATTAATGACAACGCATTGTGAGCCCGTACATGTCGTACATAGGCTTTGTCGTGAAGGGGTTAATATGACCTGCAATCAGAAGTTGTGCTGGTGAAATCTCTGCTTGAGCACAGGTGACTCTGCAAAAATAATAATGTATCGGTTTGAGCCTTGAATTTATGCACAGCAAGACATTGTAGGTGTTACACAAATAAAAAATTTGTGATGGACTGTTGAAGGTCTAGCTTATTCACAAAGGTCTTGTGTGAGTATAATGCCTCGCATACGGAAAAAAATACACGTTTTCATTTGAGCAGGGCCCTCCTCACCTGTTGTCTCTGTATGTCAATTTGTTATGTTACATACTACTTGTTATGTCCTGTCTACCCATTGTACAGCGCTACAGAATTTGATGGCGCTATATAAAACAATAAATAATAATAACATGCAGTTGGTTCCGGTGAATATGTATTGTACGGGGATGACTAACGTGGCTTCTGATGGCCTAGGTTGAATATTGGGTGGTCAGGCTCCCTGTGGCTCCGAAGCTGAGTGAGTCGATCATTGATCTTCCCGGCCCATTAACACCATGGAGGGCTATGAAAAGTCATGCCCTGACGGCCAGCAGTAAGGACAGCGGCACGGAGGGTGCAGTTGGGTTAGACCTAGGGCAAAGCCAAAAAGGTAAAGGCCGCTGCTTTATAGGCCACACCAAGTACATTTTTGCCGTTATTAGGGATACATCCACAAATTTGAGCTTAAGTTTCTTCTAATATGAAATTTCATCTTTGACAACCTAGATGAATTCCAAAATATTAGCAAACAGAAAAAGTTTTAATGCACGCTTTTAAAATGGCAAAAATATTTGCACAAAATTAAATTTAGTATTAAAATATATGCACTATTTTTGTGAAACTGTGAGCTCAGAGGCAGTTGAAACTATTTACAAAGGCAACCAGAAACAAAATGAATAGGGGAACAGAAGTAAACAAAAGGGGAGCTATAGGGGAGGAATAATCATGCAGATCCTACGAACAATAAGTTAAAATGGCTTCTCTTGTGCTATACACATAAGAAGGGGTTCCAGTAAACATGGCCTAAGCAGCTTTTGAAGTGTTTGTGTACTAAACATCGTAGTTTTTTCATAAAAGTATCAGATTCATTGTCAAAGTACTGGAGTACAGGAAGGAAGTTTGTTTCAAAGGAAGAGAAATGTTAGAACAAGTGGCCCTAATCCCAGACAGGAGGGTCAGAGGTTTAGATGTAATGTAAGGAAGTTTTACTTTACCAGGAGGGTGGTAGATAAATGGAACAACCTCGCGGCAGAAGTGGTAGAGGCTAATACAGTAAGGGGATTTAAACATGCATGGAATCGGCATTTGACTAATAAATCTAAGTCAAGAACAAGGACTGAGTAAGGTCTAAGTCTTTAGATCAGAAAAAATGGGCCAAATGGTTCTTATTCGCAGTCAAATTCTATGTTTCAAAGTCAGCTTTAACCCTTTAACCTTGAGCGTTGCTCTTCTATTCGCATTGTATTACTTGCTTTGCAGGCCATATTCACACATTTTATAAAGTGTGTATTTTTGCACATTGCCTGTATTGTATACATCGGACCCAATAAATTGTTAACAACAGGGAAAGAAAGAAATACTAGACATGAAAAGCTGAAGTGTGTTATGGAATTGAAAGGGTGTTTTTTTTTAATTAGATCATTTGCAAAATAATGCTCCTCTACAATGACCAGGAAAGGTGAATACGTACGAGTTCCAAACCAGGGGAAGAAGTTTTAAATTGCTTCGCCCCAATTCATGGACTTGATTTACACTCTGTATGTAAATCTGCTGATTTCCATTGTATTAGTCCATTAAACTCACAAAGAGGATGTGTTTATATCACGATGCATGCGTGTCGCCTTGAAATTTACTTTTTTCCCCCATGTATTGGGCATTTGCCAGTTTCGGTGCACCCCAGCTGCATTGCAGGAGATGCATTCCGTTCATATCTCCTGCGCAGTATTGTACAAGGCCCCCAGGAATCAGCGTAGCTAAATGGACAGGGAGCATGTATGTGTGTGGGTTAGTGCATGCTTTGGGCATGTGCGTGTTTGATTGGGGTAGAGGGGCGGGAGACCCTAGGTTATATAAGGTGCCCTCTGGGTGACCCCGGTCACTGTCCTTTTACAGACACGGCCAACAGACTTACCTTAGCTGTAAGTCTGTACATAATGGAGGGACGGTAGCTTACAAAGTACTTTAATAAGGATTTTTCATTGGTTGAGGCTGCTTGGGACACTAAAGACATTCATCCACCTCATTTTTACTTTGTGACTTACTGCTATAACTTAATGCCTTCACCACAATAGGTATGTCCTATACAGCTGCAGTACCCTGTTACCCAAAGTGAGATAAACAAGGGCCGATCTTAGTATCAGGCGACCAAGGCAGATGACTGGGGCACCTCAATCAGGGGGGTACCTGCCGCTGGTGGAGCAGGGCTGGTTGGGGAGATCATCTCCCTTTAACCCACCATTAAGGCATTGCAAGGTCTGTTCATACAGATCTCTGCTTCAATGATCCCTCGCACTGTGTGCTGGCGATTGATGGCGAGCACCGGGATATGATTGACTGCGAGGGAGCGGTGAAACAGATTTCTGTAGACCTCGCACTCCTACCACCGAAATCAAGAAAAGTGAAAATGAGAGGGAGAAAGGTAAGAGATAGGAGAAAAGGGAGAGATGATAGTGAGAAAGAAGATAAGTGGGGAAAATGAAGGGAGATAATGAGAAATGGGAGAGAAAGGGAGAAATAATGAGAAATAATGAAGAGATAATGAGATAGGACTATACTAAGCTTGTGTTGTGAAAGTTTGTATGCTAGGGCAAGTGTGTCTAAGGACAAGTAAGTATATGGATGCAGAGCAAGTGTAAGCCAGGATGTTTTGCAAGAACAATGTGTATTTTGACAATCTATCCATAACCATTGCTATTTTGGGCCTAAAGGGAAGAGACTGATTCACTCGAACACATGTGCACTATTTGTATTAAAAAAAAACCAGATAATGTCCTTTGCTGAGTCCAGCAACTGTGAACCATGAACCATGTCCTGTCAGTATACAGGGTATAATACACATATGGACAAAAGTATTGGGACACCTGACCATTACACCAACAGGGACTTTGTGTATTACACCAGCAGACATTAATGTGTAGTTGGACCCCCTTTGCAGCTATAACAGCTTCCACTCTTCTGGAAAGGCTTTCCACAAGATTTTGGAGAATTTCTGTCTGCATTTTTGCCCATTCAGTAAGAAGAGAATTTATGAGGCCAGGCACTGATGTTGGACGAGAAGACCTGGCTCACACAATCTCCGTTCCGTTTGTCCCAAAGGTGTTCAAGGTCAGGGCTCTGTGTGGGCCAGTCAAGTTCTTTCACACCAAACATATTCAACCATGTCTTTATGAACCTTGCTTTGTGCACTGGGGCACAGTCATGCCAATGTCTTGGTATGCCCACTTGCTGATGATTAATTAATCAAGCGTATTTGATTAATAGCACCTGCCAGCTACTTAGCATCCTAATTCCTATTGAAGCAGTAAGGGTGAACTTAGTTTTTTTTTACACATGGCTTCTCCATTTTGGGTTTATTTTTGTTGAATAAATCATGATACGGTGTAATATGTCATGTGTTGTTCTTCTGAGGTTGTATGTACCTAATTTTTAGAGCTGCTAAGGAACACATGATTGATATTATGCCCTGATATGTAAAACCATAGAAGAGGGTATACTTTCTTTTTCACATGACTGTACACTATATGGACAAAAGTATTGGAACACCAGACATTACACCAACAGGGACTTTGATAATAATGCATTCTAAATACATAGACATTAATATAAAATTGCAGCTTTAACAGCTTCCACTCTTTTGGAAAGAGTTTTCCACAAGATTTTTGAGTGTTCCATATTTTTGCCCATTCATCCAGTAGAGCAACTGTGAGGTCAGACACTGATGTTGGACGAGAAGGTCTGGTTTGCAGTCTATGCTCCTGTTCATCCCATAGGTGTTTGACAATATAAAAAGGACACTGACCATTATCTTATATCTGGGGTAGCTGCCCCATTGCCCTGCTTCAGTGGTAAAATCAATAAAGGCCTGTGCTGTTAAAGCACAGACCTCTGCTGCAGCTCCCACATGGCCATCTCGGGTAAGGTGGGCAGATGGCCCATCATCACCTCCAGCCCTGCCCACTTCCAGGGCATCCATGGCCATTTCTGGTGCTGACCCTGCACACCCCAATACAGTTATCCCAATTCAGACACTTGAAATGTTGGGTGAGATGGAAGTGCAGCCATGTGCTCATGTATTTTATGTGTATCGTAAGGTGGCTTAGAATTGCAAAACTGTTCATCTGAGGCCAACAAAGCATGTAAAAGAAGGCAGTCAGAGAAAATGTTGTTGTAGTTTTCTGTTACGTACAAGGCTCAGATCTTGCATGGTGTGCATAGTGTTGTGTATTCGCCTAGGGCTAGAGTGGCAGGTCCAGGGGAGCAGCACAGCCTCCATAGTACCTTGTACCCAGCG
The DNA here is from genome assembly GCA_023333645.1 of Sceloporus occidentalis. Lineage (NCBI taxonomy): Eukaryota > Metazoa > Chordata > Lepidosauria > Squamata > Phrynosomatidae > Sceloporus > Sceloporus occidentalis. The sequence goes on from JALMGF010000033.1 coordinate 2,734,093, forward strand.
CCGCTCATCCTCTTCTGTTGGAGTGCTGAGATTTGATGGCAAATAAACTGTAAGCTTGCTAGAATAGGGCCCTCTTCTCCTGCACAAGTATGCCTTATGTGTTCATCATACTGTTCATTTTGTATATTGTCAATGTTGATGTTGTTTTTAATGTTATATTTCCTCTATTGTAATAGTTCTACATAATCTACTGGTATTCTATAAATAAAGTGTAGTATACATGCAACTCAGAAGAAAGAATGGTGGCTAGCGGTAACTCATTGTGTTTGTGTCGTTTATTTGAGCTTGTAGTATGTATATGTGTGTAGAATGTGACAGTAGTGTCTATATTGGGATTTTCTCTCTACTCCATGGTAATGCAAATCATAAAATAATAATCATGAAAAATAGTGTGGTGTCTGTATGAGTGCATGTCATGGATTAGACTGGTATGTGTGTTTGGTTCTGCTTTAGTTTAGCCGAGGGTTTTCATTGTGTTTGTGCTTTGGATCAGTGCCATGAAGCATGGTGAGTATAAGTGTAATACAATTTAATTTCATTGGATTTTACACTTTTGCTTTTTCAATTACTTTGATAGTTCTTTGTTGGGGGATATGATGGATGAGCTGGACACAAAACACTACTGGTGTTGGAACCTTACAAATATGTGCTGTGTGCACTTTAATGATACAATGTCATATGGGGCCAATGTTGAATTATTTACAGGGATGGGTTTTATTCATAGTCCAACCCTGCCTGTAGGCATCTGTCTGTGTCAATGGGACATTAACCTGCTGAACAGGCTACAGAACCATTAAGTTCAAAGGGTTAGAGCCCAATGGCTTTGCAAAGTGTTTTACACAAACACAGTCTACAGAACATGTGGAGAATAGGATGGGGGGCATACATATTCTTTCAAGACAGTAATATGTAGGCCTTAACTGTAACGGCTCCAAGGACAAACACCCAGGATGGGCAATATTTACCAATGACTGGTCTTCAGCATCTAGAATGTAACCAGTATGTCTGCCATACAAGGGGCAGTTCAAGTTCAGTGTAAGACAATTTTACTGGATGTTGTACAATACTAAAAGTTATATTTAAAGTTGGACTGTCACGTTCAGAATGCTATTCTTTTTCTGGGGCCATTCGAATCATTGTGACACTTCAAAGTGTTAATAGAAATTAGACCATCCCAAATGAGCCATGATGTCTAGACATAAATCTTATTAGCTTACCAAAAATGAACCATGCAGTTTCATTGCATTCACGGTTGTAAACAGGTGAATCACTCAAATCAATGAAACAAAGGAGACACGTTTAAAGGAATACTTGCTTTCAAAAACATCACACAGTCTTCAAGGATTGATGTGCTGTTCTGTGCCATTTCACTTTTCATTACAAGAAATTACACAATTTCCGATGGGATTGGTCATATACCCACTGGGTTGATCCTAGGGTATTAACATCAGTTACCATATACAAGCTTGCCCATCAATGTTAAGATATACTTGATATTCTCTGTCCTTTATGACAAAGTAATTTAATTCACTGAATGGTCCAAAGACATGTTGGCTGAGGAAATACAGTACATGGCTGACAATTTTAGCTCAGCTGTGGGGAGAACATCTCTTAAAGAGTTTTTAAAGGTAAATAGATCAACATGTGTTGTTCTATTCTAGATCTTTGAAGCTTTAGTAAAGTTAGCTGTACGACTTGTATTTGTTGTGAGGTCTGCACTGCAGCTGAAACGCATCATAAATATTTCAGTGGTCTTTCTTTCCAGGCAGAATCATGCGTCATTGTTCTTTCACCAACTTTGTGTCACCCCTCACAGATTACACCACCTTCTAAACTATAACACACATGGTTTTAATTGTAAATAGTTTTGTATAGACCTCACTCTGTTGCAGACAACTCATTAAACATAATATTTATTTTCCTTTATATGAGCATTGCGTACACAACTCTACATATTATCCAGATACTTTCCAGAAACTTCAACTGATGCTAGGAAGATTTTCATGAAACACAATTTAGGAGGTTTTATCGTCCACAAGCTCAAATAATAAGCACGTTTCTTGGTTATTTGGCTTAATCCACCTTAAGTAACCGTGGGATATCTATGAAACCAAGTTTGAAGCTACACTCAATATCTATCTACAACCACCTTTCCTACATAATATTTAATTGCTAGTTATGATAACAATTTTGCAGTATGCAGTCATATTTTTGAAGGTATCCTGTACACACACACACACCGCCATGTGCTTCAGTAATGTTTTCTAGTGTTTACATGTCAACACTAACTTCCGCTCTTACCCATTGCCTAGAATGTGTTCAGGACATCTGTGATCTGGAGGTTCTGTGATTTAAAATTAGAACATGACAAACCATCACAGGTAAATGTGACACGTGATTTGCCAAGCCCTTGCCACCTTTACCTACCACTCACATCAAGTATCTTTTCATATAGTTGTTTCCCTTTTTCAGGTTTATAGAAATTATATAATTAATATATTATATTTCCAACGACTGATAGCGCTTGCCCATTAATAAATGTTTAGATCTGTAATTCATACAGAAAAAAACCCACCTTTTTGGCAGTTTTGCCTGGGATTTTACAGGTTAAGTGCCACTGTTTTAAAAAAATCCTATTTAGTTACAGGTTTTTTTATTTTATATTTCTAGCGGGAGAGGTTCAAGGTGTTTAGCCATTTTTTATATATATTTTTTTATTTTATAGATCTCAGGTTCACTGTTGTAATTGGGCATCACCTCATCCTTATGATGTCAAAGTGATGTCACTAGGAAGAAGAGCTCTATTTCCCAGCATTCCTGATTACAGTACCTGCGATCAGCCAGCAGTGTCATCAGAGATCCTGGTAGGGTCTAGACTTCTGGGTCTCAACTCATCTCCTCTTTGCTTCTGACGGTATCAGCACTGAATTGGAGTTCAGATTATGAAGCTGAATTTAGTCAGCAGGGAAGACCTGATGGCATTCAATAATAATCTCCTGTGTATGCAAAATCCATAGGGCACACTTTGCAATCCTAGTGGCCATTTGGGCCACTTCTATTGGGATGCAATAGTATGTCCTGTGGTCTTTAAGGGGTTAACTATCGACTCTATTTGCTCAGCTCAACTACTTACTGTACATTATCTGGTATTAAAATAGAAACATGAGTTAATTCACTGACTCGCTGCGTATGTTGGCCGACTCTGTAACCACAAAGTTTCACTCGAATACAAATAGCCCAGCCTCAGACTTTAATAAGCTACAGCATTTTATAGACATACAGGATATTACATGTAGGTCATACTCCCCTCTTATCAAGGGAAACAGTTTTAGTATTCAATGCCACACACATCCAGGAATAGCCACATGGTGGGAGCTTAAAAAACTGTAAAATGACTGCCCTTCTTATTCAGGAACAGGCATAACAAAACCACTGTATATAATTAAATGCTGACGTGCATCTTACGCTAAGTTGCTTTAGAAACATCCTAGCGTGCAAACAAAGCATACATTTCTAGTAAAGAGGCCTACCTTTCCTTGAATTATTCTATAACCCTTACATTTAATGAATAAGTCTATTAGTTTTACCCTTTTTTACTTTTATATATTAATCCCAAGGTACAGTGCTTCCTGTGAGGAACGTGAGGTGGGACGTCACGTAACTGGTCTACCCCTCGCAAAATCAAAACCGCAGAATGCACCCAGGCAGTATCTCCCTGGGAGTCTAATCTTAAGGCCAGGACAAAATCTTTTTCACCCTTTAATTATAAAGCTTTGCAGATATTTTTTTTCTATGGGCAATTTTTTTTTTTATTATTTTTTTTACGAAGGAAGCTTACCTTGTGATGAGTCTGCACTTGTGACTTTTTGTTGTTGACTTGTACTGTTACAGAGGACAACTCTCTATTTGCATATAAAATCAACCATACTATGTAGACACAAAAAGTGAAATATTCTTCTGTATGAATAATAGCACAATTTTCTATAGTTTTTTTTAATGGAATGTCCCTCTGTAGAACCTCTTCATGCATTTACAAAATGGACAACACGAAAATCGGTGCCAAATTACCCCATTAAAGTTATGCAATATCCTGAATAGCAAAACTACCTCTTTTTCCACGACCTTTAAAAATCTAGCAAAAACAACTTTGTTAAAACAGCAGTAATATAAAAGGGTAAACCACTCTGGCCACTAATTGTCCTTTTCCTTTTCTCCATGTAGAACAATCTATAAGTATTTAAACTTTGTATTACACTGGTTTTAGACTATATTCGCTATCAGTGCGTTATGCCAAATACATGATGTCACCTCACGTGTACATTTAACTCTTCCATGACATTCTCCATATGCAAATGCTGTGACAAAACCAAAGAACCAAGACATCACACCTTCCCCTTTGGCAAGGGAAGAGTCTGAGTTTCAAAATCATTGTACTATACCAATGCGTGCTGTCACACTAGATATCAGCTGACTTACAAAAACAGAAGATTTGTTTAAGCAGCAAACATTTTATAAGGGAAATTCCCTCTGATACTATTAGGCCTGTGCCTCATATGATCATGACACTAAAGTTATGTATTTTCTACATAGGAATGTGACGCCATTGAATATGACAATATTTTCATTATTTTTGGTGGCAACCACTTAATTATGAGACTTCCTATGTTAGACATCCCTTGAATGCTATTAGTACACATGGAGCATTGGGTGATATGTATAAGGAGTAACTCAGGCACAACATTTAATATGCTGACTAAATTAATTTTAGTACTTTTTGTAGATATGATCCCGTTTAAGAACTTATGGTCTTGCGTAAAAAATACATATTTCATGTGATGAAACAGAGACTTTCTGCAATGTTACTGTGGTAGAGAAAGATCTCAGTATAAGGTAATAGTTTAAACCTAAATGATATCTGTTACAAGGTACAACATCTTTACCATCTCTTCCCAATTACATATATATATTGATTGCTGCTGTATGCCTTACCCAGGCCATTTCCCCATGCTAACCACCCTATTGACACTATCCTTACTGATGACCTCAGCACATGACATCATATCCTGGTGTTTAGCATGCTGTGGAGGCTATGGATGAGAATAGCGTAAATAGGATGTTTGGGAAGATCAGGGACCTTCCTTATAATTGGATCATTGAGTAGCATTGCATCGGAAAGCTTGATCTACCAATAGGGCAATGTGCCACCGATTTGGCTGCCCTTTCCCAGACATGTCACTTTAAGTGTAGTTGTGGTAGGCCTGAATACACTGCTGCTAACATATAATGCCTAGAAATTAATTGCTTTAAAAGTTAATGATAAGGCATTATATGTGTATCAAACTATTCTCTCAATATCTAAACATCTTCAAGTACTTTCAAAGTCATTTAATGGTGATGACACATTTATTGTCTGTTAAAGCGTTTTCATGTGCATCGTAAATAGTTTACAATTAGAGTTACAGCATTACTAATCTCATTATGTCACCGGCAGAAGTAGTCTAGCTTTTATAGACTTGCACTAATCAAAGGGTGATCATACATGGAAGATGAAAAAAAAATAGAAATTATAATGCATGAACTAGGTAATAGAGCCAACTGAGAAAGTATGAGAAAAAATGTTGTAGTGACTCACTAATGGTGGTTACACTAAAGATAAAGTCGAAGATAGGCCATGCGTGTCTCCAAGAATATACCATGAGTGTCTCCATGTATGATCATCACTCACACACTAGTCTTAAAAGTTTTTAAAATTAAATTTTTTAAAGCCTTAATCTCCCCAATCATTGGTGGATTTTATTGTTCTTTCCCAGGTGATTCATTTTTAATATTTTTTTTAAACTATGAAATTATTGCTTTGTCATTTCTGAATGATGGGGTATGATCTAATAACAGTAAAGGAACGGAAATGAGAAGTCTCCATGAGCATGCAAAAGATTTATTTTGGCATCAAACACAATATGCTGTTCGTGGGCTCATTTATTTGGCTCATAAACAAACTGAATGGGAAACTAAAATTGCAAGTAAGCGGTCAGTAATACTTGTGTTACAAAACAATGTGTTATTTTTGGCTTGTGCTTTTTCCAGAATTTTCCTCTGTCAATTGACGGAAGACGCTAATGTTTATTGTGTAATAACTCAATGTCTTGCATAGTGTTAGCATGAACGCAATATATGTGCAGTTTTAACTAGAGTTAAAAAAATGTCTATATATATATATATATATATATATATATATATATATATATATATATATATATATATATATATACTGTTGATATTTTTATTAAATCCACCTGCAGTTTCAAGGGTATTTTTGATATTACATAATATCATCAGCTATAAACAAGTTACAAAGATGGCAGCTAGTTAGGTATACATCAGGTGCATGCTATTAAGTATATTACTACAGCACTAAAAAAGAAATATAAAGAAAATGCTATAAAACTTAAGCAAACACTTTAAGTAACCGTTTCTGTAAAGTTTCTGTAAAGAATGTGTTTGCCCACTGGCTAATAAGCCTAATAATCAGCAACTTCTCTGAGACTATGCAAAAGTTATTTTTTTAAAAATTCAATTGCTGGCTTATGGCAGCGATCGTGTCCATGGTACAGACAGCCTAATATGGCTGATTGCTTCCCTGGTAAACAATGTTGTTGTACAAAAGCTAAGGGTGTGCCAGGAAGAGGTGGGCAGATACAGCGGAGTCCAGAATGCAGGACACAGGAATCAGAACAAAGCAAGGTCCAGTACCGGAGCCCAGGGTCACTAGCCAAGGTCGGTACATGGAAAGCAGAGATAAGGAGCTGTTTAGTAGCTGAGGTCAAGTTCAAGGAGGTAGCGGAGTCCAGAGTTAATAGCCGGGGTCGGTACACAGGAATCAAGAGAGCCGTTTAGTCGCCATGGTCAGGGGCACAAGAGGTCAGCAAAGTCCAAGGAATAGCCAATAGTTCTGTACACAGGAAGCAAGATATATATTTACATAGCAACTTCACAATAGGAACCGTATGGAGGCACAATAATTGAGCAATGCTCAGTGCTCGGTTTTAAACTTGACACTCGGTGGGTATCCCGCCTCTGTGGGTGACGTCACCCGAGCGTGTTCCCCACCGTTTCCACTCGGGGACGCATAAAGTTGTGTGAGGGCGCGCACCCAGGATGCAAAGGAGGAGAAGGCTGGAGACGCGACACTGGACCCGGTACCCGCGAGTAGCGGGTACTCAGGTGAGTCGATGCGTTGGGGTCTGGTACACGGACCCTGACAGGGTGACACGTCTGGTAACTTTCGCTAAGTAGCAATTGCTGATGTCATATATATATAAATAATACATATGTCACTTGAGTGAACTTTAAATGATTTGCTTACAGACAGCACAATAGACAATCTAAATCCTTAGTGACAGATGATGCTCCTTGTTCAGTATCGACTTCTGACTTTTTATAGAAAGCCTTAGGCTCCTAAAGGCAGCACATGTTCATATGTAAAAAATAGCCAGGTTATGGCATGTTTATGGGTTTTGGTTTGTGTGGGAGGGTCTCTTGTGTACTGATGCTAGAGATCAGATGGAAATATTTGAGATATTTTCTACTACAAGGCAACTTGTAGTTAAATTTAATTTAACATATGTGCGGTAGTATGAATTGCAAATTTGGTATTAGTGCAGCTAGTTAGGACTTGTAATGCAGTTTGCCATAGGATACACTTCTGTACTAGCAGGAAGAATTTTCACATTGTTGACAAAACATTCAAAGGTGCTGTTCCACCTACTTTGCCAAACATAACAATTTTATAACTAAATGCGGCATTAGAAACATCATTCTTAGCACTGATTAATTTCCAATTTGAAATACATTTTAAATATATTTTAATCATGAACATTTTGTTTCATTGGTGATTTTAAACCTTTAAACTTGTCATGGGATAACAAAACCAAGCACTGATAGGTTGTTGCCATAAAGACTGACAAAGTTTCTAAAAGTTTTTGTCTTGTTTTTATGTGACTAACTAGTCGAAAGTTAAAAAAGACAGTTCTGATACTGTTAATTGAACGTATATGTGCAAAGTATGGTTTGTTATTTTTCAGCCAATGGGGGAAATTCCCAAAATATAGTCATTAACTTTTTAACTATATTTTTTGATCGTCATAGGAAAAATTTCAAGTTGCATACTACCTTTTTTTCAAACATCACTTTCTTTAAATATGGCATTTTGGCCCTCTAACTCAGGGGCGTCCAACCTGCGGCCCTCCAGCTGTTGCAGGACTACATCTCCCATCCTCCTCAGCCTGCCCCTTAGCTGAAAGAGCATTATGGGAGATGTAGTCCTGCAGCAGCTGGAGGGCCGCATGTTGGACACCCCTGCTCTAACTGATATTAAAACCACCCATAAAACTATACAATGTGGAAAAGCAGACAACCCAGGTTTTTTCACAAGGACCATTTTGAGGCTTGGAACCATTTGGAACAGTTTAGCAGTTCCCCAATTCAAATTATCCCCATATATTATATTAAGGTCTATGTTTACAAAGAGTAGAGAACCCAGGGTATTCAACTAGGGTCATGTTGACACTTTTTTGGCAACCATTTCATCACAAGTGTCTGCCAAAGTGTCTGCAGGAACTTTTTTTGCACCCTGTTATGTTACTCAGTTTCTATAGTGCCATTTCGTCCCTACACAGCTTCTCAGGGCCATCTTTGCCCCCAAACCGCTTGCCAGTGCTATTTTGTGCCTAAACCAGTTGTCAGTGACATCTTTTCCCCAGTATTACACTGAATGTGTCAGCAACATCCTGACTTTGAAGTAGCCGATGAGCGAGAAGGGCAAAGCCATAGCTAACTCCTTTTGCGCCTGAGGCAAGAACAGAAAATTGTGCCCCCACTATATCTTTAAAGAGGTTATTTTGAGGAACATAGATAAATAAATAACAAGGAAATTGATGATATTATTTAAAGAAATAATAATAGTAAAAAAATGATCATACCCAGTGGTTTATTCAGAGTGGTACAGCATAACTCCCATCAATATATACTGTGCCAGACATTGACTGTGATATACCATAACTCCCATCACTATATACTGAGCCAGACTCACTATCTATATCCCTCCCTTTCTCACTATCTACCTCTCCTCCTTTTTCACTATCAACCTCTTCCCCTCTTTCTCACTATCTATCCCCCTTCTCTTATTCACTTGCCTTGCTGAAGTCCTGCAGTGGGAGCGCAAGGCCTCTGTCTTTCTGCTCCATCGCGGTGCCCACAGCTTCATTGCTGAGCACCAGGATATGCTGTCATATTCCAGTGCACAACTTTAAGCGCTGGCATCGCCACCGAGACAGAGGAGGGCGAAAGGAAGAAGCCATCAAATTGTTAATGGAATGAACTTTGCCCAAATTATCACATCTAAACTGGTCCTTTTTGTTGGCTAAATGATTACCCAAAACCTTCATTGCCATCTATGAGAAATAACTCTGAAAGGGTCATGTTCTTAGTAAGATCCACCATGCCCTAACTAGCTGGCCATACTCCAGCACAACAACTCCTGTGGGAAAAGGCACTTAAATAGAACTGGCAGCATCTTTCAGAACTTAATGTCCCCATTAGCCACCACAGGGTCCATCAACATGGACCTGCCATTTTACTTTTGGACAAAGTAAGCCCAAACCCGCAAATTCAGGACACTGAACCATGGCCCTCGCCATAGACATGTGCTGCCCATAGGCATGATGTGACATGCAAAGTTGAGCTTCCTCACTGTCAGGGTTTCGCCCTACCTGCACTGGCTTTCCTCCTCATGGCTCTCTGTTTGTTAGGCCGCGCCCCCTTCCTCTTCCAACTTTATGTCCAAGTTAACCCCTCCTCTTCCTGCAGGCTGTGACTATATTAACCAGCTAGTTCAGTTGCTGGTTGCCCTTTTGTGGTTCTGGACCTGTGAGTGCGTGCCTCCTTCCAGTGTTTGATTCTTGTGTATGACCTGGCCTGTCTGACTCCCATTCTGGTGCTGACTCCTGCCTGCTTTTGAACTACGTGGATTTCTGGACTCCTGACCTTGGCTCGTATGACTACCCGTTCTGGCTCCTGACCTTGGCTTGTTCTGCGACCACCCGCTTGTCTTATGTTTTGGATTCTTGTTATTATTTTATTTTAATAAACATTTTGACCAGTACCTTTTTGCCTCCGTCCTGATTCACTGGTACCCTGACACTCACCAACGATTGCAACTGCTTCAATGACAACTTTTTGGAAACTAAGAAACTCGACACCAAAAAACATGAATCCATAACCTTATCCTATAAGATGCAACCTAATGCCTCAGAATCAATTTATACCTAAAGAACTTAAACATGCACACTGGCCAATTGACTTATCCAGGGCCAACAGGGTCCAAAACTCACCAAAAACTGACATAATGCAGCTAGTATTGTTGCACACTGTCCTGAACCGGTAAGACCAACTCAAAAGAAATCATCAAGGTAATAAATAAATGACTTGAGCCCTGACACCTGTTTCACCATCCACTCCAGGAATGAACTAAAAGTCTTGAAGTAGGAGCAAGAATTTTCTTCCCAGTATTGTTCATATACCCCCAACAGCTCTGAGCAATGCTCTGGCTTCTTCTGGCTCATCACACTGCCCAGGATAGGGCTATATCTAAACTATACTTCTCAAAAGAGAGTGGTAGATAAATGGAACAGCCTCTCATACAGTACTGGTTCTTATCTGATATTAAATTCTATTTTTTAATGCTTTTTTTGCACCATAACCAACAAACACATAGTCATAGTAAGTTCAGTATGCATTTTTCTTTTAAACCTTAATTCTTGGCTTGCTTGGTGGTGTGGCATCTTTTTTTTTTGCCGTCATATTTGAGTGCACAACATCAAGCGCTGGCATCACAACTTAGACAGAGGAAGAGGAAAGGAAGAAGGCATCAAATTGTTAATGACATGAACCTTGCCCAAATGGTTCATTGTGTTCCCCCAAATGAGTGGACGGCAGGATCAAAATCTGCTACATATGAAGACAAGTGGTAGTCCATGTTCAATAAGGGAACTCTTAGAGGAGCCACAAGAACTATGCACTTTAGGAGGGCAAAGTTTGATCAACTAAGAGAAGCCCTTAACACTGTAAATTGGGAAAATGTCCTCAAAAACAGACGCTCAATGGGAGATTTTTAAGAATATCTTAAATTCTCACTGTGAAAGGTACATACCGTATGGGAATAAAAGAGTCAGGAACAAGAGAAAACCAATGTGGATAAATAAAAATGTAAAGGGGGCAATAAATGGCAAAAAAAAGGCATTTAAGCTACTAAAACAGGAAGGCAGTGAGGAAGCACTAAAAAGCTATCGGGAAAAAAATAAAATATGTAAAAATCAGATAAAAGCAGCAAAATTGGAGACAGAAAGACTCATTGCCAAAGAGAGTAAAACAAACCCCAAAATGTTCTTTAACTATATAAATAGTAAAAAGGTTAACAATGAAAGCGTTGGCCCCTTAAAAAGTAATGAGGGAGAAGTTATAGACTGTTTGAGGGTTTCCTAAGAGATGCTATTTTGGAGTATCTCAATGAAAATAAGTGTATGACTCCATATCAGCATGGGTTTACAAGGGATCGGTCCTGTCAAACTAACCTGATCAGCTTTTATGAGGAGGTGAGCTCAAGACTGGATCGGGGTGAATCGCTGGATGTCGTATATCTTGATTTTTCCAAAGCATTTGATACGGTGCCACATAAAAGGCTCGTACATAAAATGAGAATGCTTGGGCTGGGGGAGAATGTGTGTATGTGGGTAAGTAACTGGCTCAGTGATAGGAAACAGAGGGTGGTTATTAATGGTACATACTCTGAGTGGGTGACTGTTGCTAGTGGGGTACCACAGGGGTCAGTTTTGGGTCCTATTCTTTTTAATATATTTATTAATGACCTTGTAGAGGGATTGCATAGTAAAGTATCAATCTTTGCAGACGATACTAAGCTCTGTAACGTGGTTAACACAATAGAGGACAGCGCACGATTACAAATGGATCTGCATAGGTTGGAGGCTTGGGCTGGGATGTGGCAGATGAGGTTCAACACAGATAAATGTAAGGTTATGCACATGGGGAAGAAAAATCCAGGCTGGGAATATGTATTAAATGGGAAAACACTGGGGACGACTGACATGGAAAAGGACTTAGGAGTTTTAGTTAACAGTAAATTTACCTGTAGCGACCAGTGTCAGGCAGCTGCTGCTAAGGCAAATAAAATCATGGGGTGCATCAAAAGGGGCATAGATGCCCACGACAAGGAAATAATTCTACCCCTGTACAAGTCACTAGTCAGACCACACATGGAATACTGTGTACAGTACTGGGCACCAGTGTACAAGAAAGATATAGTGGAGCTGGAGAGGGTTCAAAGACGGGCAACCAGAGTAATAAGGGGAATGGGAGGACTACAGTACCCAGAAAGATTATCAGAATTGGGGTTATTTAGTTTGGAAAAAAGACGGCTTAGGGGGGACTTAATAACTATGTATAAATATATAAGGGGACAGTACAGAGATCACTCCCAGGACCTATTCATACCCAGGACTGTATCTATAACAAGGGGACATCCTCTACGGCTGGAGGAAAGAAGGTTTCTACACCAGCACAGACGGGGGTTCTTTACAGTAAGAGCGGTGAGATTATGGAACTCTCTGCCAGAGGAAGTGGTGATGGTAAACTCAATAAAAGAGTTCAAAAGGAGCCTGGACGTGTTTCTTGAAAGCAATAATATTACAAGTTATGGATATTAGATTAATAGGGACAGAACGTTGATCCAGGGATTTATTCTGATTGCCATATTTGGAGTCGGGAAGGAATTTTCCCCCTGGTATGGGGCAATTGGCATCTGCTTCATAAGGGTTTTTTGCCTTCCTCTGGATCAACACAGTAGGGACACAATATGTATATAGGTTGAACTTGATGGACTTTGGTCTTTTTTCAACCTTATGAACTATGTTACTATGTCACCAGCGCAATCTACATAATTGAAGACCCCATGCTTTGATGAAATAAAATGTTTATTTATGGAATGTGTTCTTGAAAGTCAGGAGTTTTATGGCACAATAGGAAATAGTTCTCAATGGGTAACAACACAATCAAATTATACATTTCCGTGTTTACAGATTGAGCAATAGCTGATTATTGTAAACACGGCAGAATGCCAATTAGAAAAAAATAAGCAATGACTAACATCCCCACAAACACATTTAATAACAGATATTAAAAATCTACAGTATTAATGTCACTATTGAATGTATTGAATATTAAAGATCTGATTGCAAAGATTCTGTCTTTTTTAACAATTTCTTGGGACAGATGATAATATTACCTCGGATTATGTTTCATTTATATTGTGCCAGTAAATTCCCTAGTGCCATTACAAAACTGGATAATACAAAATTACCTATTGTATTAAAATTAACAATATACAAAGTAAACAAAAAAAATGAACATACGACATACTGGTACATAAGGAGAAGAGGGACCTCTTTTGAAGAGTTTACAATATATGACGAAGTTGAAGATAATAAGACAGGTGTTGCTTGAGCTTGGATCAGTCGATTGTAGTGAAGTTTATATGTTGAGGTCACGGGTCTGGAGAACTCATGTAAAATGTAGAACGTGGAGTATTAACAGGTTTGATTGTATGTACATACTTCCCAACTTCTGGAGAATCGGGATGCCGATTCCAGCGGGTGTAGCTTGGGAGGTAGTGGTAGGTCTGCGCATATGCAGTATGCATTCTCCAATATCTGGGAGATAAGGACCACAGGACTACAGTCCTGAATCCCGGTGCCCTACTGAGCTCTACCTATGTCCTGTTAAGTGTGATAGAGGTAGAGCTCAGGGGGACTGCAGCACAGAGTGGCAAAATCAGGACTTTCTCTTGCAAAGTGGATCAGATTGGAGGCATGTATGTATGTATGATGCTGAGGGGTGGTCTGGACGATTAATCAAAAAAAAAAGATTTGAATGGTGGAAGGTGAGAGAAGGGGAGGCCAGTTGGTGTGGAGTTGCAATAACACACCCAGAAAATCAAAAGGGAATGAATTTGTGTTTTAGTTTTGATGTGTGTGAGTAAAAGACAAATTCAAGAAACATTTTGCAGGTGAAACCATCTGGATTTGGTGAATGACTGGATCTGATGTTAGCTAGGGAGCTTATTAATATTTTGACTTCAACAATGAATTAGAATGAACCATACCATATATCAGGGGTGTCCAACGTGTGGCCCTCCAGCTGCTGCAGGACTACATCTCCCATAATGCTCTTACAGCTAAGGGGCTGGCTGAGGAGTATGGGACATGTAGTCCTGCAGCAGCTGGAGGGCCGCACGTTGGACGCCCCTGCCATATATGTTTCTACTGCACATAGGCCTGGGCTACCTCTATAATGCAGTGTGACAGATGTGGGACTCCACACATTAAACTATGCTTCACGCAGGGGCAACTCACCTACTCTTCCAGTAGATATTAACCGGGTTTGCTCCTTAACAGGACACTCTAGCTCCTAGGCTTAAAGGGTTTCACCTCAAATGCTAGGCTTGCAGATTCTTCTAAAGATAAATGTTTTCTTGCAGATATTACAAGGCTCTTGAATACACATTTTTGTTGGTGGCTGAGTACGGGCCATTAAACTGTCCTCTTAATAACTTATGATCAAGTTATTTCTATAACTGATCTGTAAACTCCCAGTTTACTGAATAAACCATACTAAGACATGTATTCAATATCCACTGGCAGTATAAACAGTGCCCTAAGCCCTATTATACTTAGGTGCCAACAAATTCTATTTTAATGGTGATGGGCAGTGGTATTCCCAAGGATCATTCTACATCATCATGACTATTGTAACCCTGTTGAAGACTTTGAAGAATCTCTTGTCACGTGTAGATAAAATAGTTTGGGTGTGGATGTGGGAAACTTGGTTGCAAGAAACGTGTTGGAACAGCAATTACAATTTTAGTTTGAATATAAGCAACAGTTGACCTCAAAGAAGAAAAAGGAAATGATATATATATATATATAATAAATGGGGTGTGGCAATGAGAAAAGAAGTACACACCTAGCTTAAAATCCTATGACAAATCCTCCCATTGCACTTATCCTTTATGTGCATGAGCCGACATGCTGAAAACACTAAGGTAGAGTATAATTATACCAACAGCAGGGAAACCATTCAAACCATTCTTTATTTAAGAATTCCAGAATGTATTTTATCATGCGTAGTTCAATTCAGAATTTGGACTTGCCGTAAGCTATGGCTCCTACATTTGACACCTAACAGTTTTATGAACATTTATCACTAAAATTTGGCTGGCCATATATTCATAATCTGCTTTTCTCAGTGGGCATTAGGAGTTCAACATGGTTTTAGGCTGTTGCTTACTCATAGGGAAAACAGGACTTTTAGGGTTATGTAAAATACAAAGTATATGGTAAGAAGGGATATAATGTCACAGTTAGCTGAAATTTGATTGTGGGTTGTACTGGTCTTACCCAGGGAAGATAAGCCAAAGCAAGAACCATTTGACACATTACCTTCCCATATCAATATTGTTGGTCGGCCTCACAGTTTTGTACCCTTCCGGTACATATGCTAACCATACAAGGTTCATACATGGTTTATTACCATGAGAGAAAACATATAATTGCCTGCTTACAGTACGTCAACTAATCTCAGTGCAGTTTCAGCAGCTGCTGTCAAGAGATGTTGGAAGTACACTAGTAGGTAGCATTCAATAGTTTAAAACCACCAAAGAGAAGGTTATTATTGAGTCATTTCCTCCCTTCCATATTAGCCAAACTGACCTTTACATACCATTTACTGGTGCGTACATTCTATGTCTGTTTGAAGTCTGTTGCTTGACCCTGTATCCTATTCTACTGTAACAGGCTCCACATTTAGCTCTCAGGAGAAGTTATATGGAAGTAAAAACAAAGGAGTGTCTGAGCAAGAGGGGAAGAACATTTTAAGAAATTTACGTGACACATTCAATGTATTGATAAAGAAAAAATAATAGCCAACAAAGGCTATGTATTTCTTGAATTAGACCCTCCCCATATTATTCTAGGGTGCCTTCATAATTCTAGTTAAAACTAGAAAGGCTAACTAACAAATGTAAATACACAAGAGAAAGTCTACGATGTGAAAAAGGATATATATATTTAAATAACTATAATTGTTGAAAGAACATAGTGTAATATGTTGAATATGAAGTGGCCATTACAGTCTCCTGACCATAGTATCATCGAGATCCTAAACGTGCGGTTCATGCAAGACGACCAAAGACTTTGCCATGATGAATGGACACCTGCAAGAATTAGGTGCCTCATAGACAATTATTACAAAAGACTCAACGCTGTCATTGATGCTAAAGGGGGCAATACACAGTATAAGAACTTAAGGTATGCAGACTTTTGAACAGAGGTCAATTATTTTTTTTTGCTTGGTTGCCATTCTGTTACAGTTGAATTTGAACCCCGTATGAAATTTAAAAAAATTTATTTTGCCTGCTCACTCATGTTTTCTTTAAAAATGGTACATATATCACCAATTCTCCCAGGGTATGCAAACGTTTGATCAAAACTTTATAAATTAAGCACAGGCTGGCAGCAACTTTGGCCTGGGGTGTCGCAACCATGTGCTCAAGCTAGGAGATCATAGTGGCAAGGGGTGTCTGCATGACATAGTTGCCTGTTGGGAGATCTATGAAGCATGTATAGAAAAAAGTCAGGTGGTGAAAAGGAATCTTCTGCCAGTACAGCCCTTTACATCAGCGCTCAAATGCTCAATGTGCAGGCTGGTGATGCCAAGTGCCAGAATATGACAAGCACAGAATGAATCTTGATCAGTCTGAGTGATGTCTACAGTACAGTTCAGAGTTGTTTGTATCTTTTATCATTCACAATATTAAGGATTTACTTAAGAGGATTTTTTTTTTTAAGATAACATGCTTAGAAGAACCACCCATCCTTGTCCAGGGAGCCTTTCTTGTTAGCGGGCCTAGGAAAAATAGGAAAAAATACTCTTGTGGGAATTCAAGTTATGAATCATTTTATTACTTGATTAAAATGAATCTTTATTAAGTCAGCAGTGATGTGGTTTCTTTATTAGATAGACAACACTAACTATACAGAAAAACTGGATCACTGAGTGTCAGTGAGAATTGTGTATCTGGACTGGAGTCAACCTGTTGTGTGTATCTGTGTATACACGCCAGTTAGCATGTTCATCAGCAATTAGATTAGGAAATCACTCAAGTCTGCATTTTTCCTTCTTATTCTGCTGTTTTCAGCGCTTGGAGAATGAGGTTCAGCTCATAGCACCATGTCTCATATCTGTACGCCATCCTGATCTGGGCCACATTTGTTTTGCGAATGTCATTCCCTTGAGGTCCTTCCTTGTGGTAATCTGCACCAAGGAAACGTACTTTTTCCTACAAATCAAACAGATCACAAAGATTAATTTACCAACATTAAGATGAAAAACATAAATTCCAATAGTTTTTCTGACTTTGCATAGTTTTTCTCAAAACAAGTTTGAGGTATATGCAACCATACATAACATTTCCACCAACAGTAGCGTGATTTTGAATGTGTTAAAGGCTCTTATAATACCAGAATGTGACTTCTTCCAAAATTATAGTTTTGAAACTTTTCAAAATGTATGAACAAAGAACAAAACTGCTTTAAAGGTCAAGCTGTATGTTAGAAATGTGTTTACAGGGAAGGCGATTTTTTTTTCTTCATATTCAGTTTCCACTTTTCTCCCCTAGCCCTTGTATTTACAGGAAAGCTGCCATTTCAGCTTACATACCATACTTTATTATGCACAAAAAAAAATCAGACATGATGATGAAATGAGTACACAATAAAGTCTCCAGAAGGAATAATACAATACAGAGGTGCAAGAATGATGGGATTTATCCTGAAAATGATCCCTAATATAAGATTATAACTGCTTACTGCTCAGCAGGATATATATTATTTATCATAAGATTTTTTTTCAGGATTGAACTAATCTTTAATAGAGTAGGGATCTCTGATCATTCAATAAACATGGTGTTACAAAAGATTTAAATATATTTTGACTTTCTTTTTGGAATTATAAAGATCTATAGCTTGGCATTGTATAGTTTTTTATTTGTTTAATGTATTTTTTTACAATTTAAAAATATATATATATATATTTATACACATGAGGATTCACATAAACTTTGAATTCATTGCATTTTATTTATATTTAGGTGATTATACAAATCTCCATACATAAACAAGTGTATGGTCTAGGCTGCCCAACCTGTCTGGGTTGATCCTTCTTAGAAAAAAGTCCTGTGCTGATGCACGTTTTAATTACAGAAGAAACTTTGCCTTAAATATCACTCATCTACCATAACACCTCCTGTAATTTTGTTGTAACTGTATTAGCAACTACTGAAGGGGTGTAGGTGTGTTCTGTTGGCTGGCATCTCATGCAGCCCCGGTAGTACCACTGCCAGGAAAACAACAAATGACCCATTGCCTGTGGGTTTATTTCACTAAGTCATAAACCTGCACTTGGAATTTTCCTGTTTACAACAGGTACATTCATTACTAGGAGATGAACCTCAAAGGATTCTTGGGGTTAGTCTGTGGGCTACATCAAATAATATTCTTGCTTTTCCATGACGTGCAGTGAATGACTACTTTGGTCTGATGATGGGATGCCCCATAATATGAAATACTTCCTCAAATTTGTATGCACCTGGAAATTAATAAACTGATTTGCAGTAAGTTTAGTAAAGGGTAAGTTGATCATCAGTTTTTATGATGAATAAATTGGGGCGAAAAAGTAAGGATTATATTAAAGCAGGCAGTCAAGGATTAAAACATCATGACATGTTGTGCCATGCTTATACAATCGAACACAACACATTTTAATTTACTGATTGCAAAACTAAAATTTGTGTGGGGTTTGCTTGCCTCTGTGGAATTATTATCAGATTGAATAATGTACCTCCATTTGAGTCCAAACTTGACACAGGTCTTTGACCCAAGACCGAAACTTTTTTTTTGACAATAGAAGACCTACTAAAACAACTAATAAATGCATAGCAATGAATATCTGATCTGTAAATGTAAAGGTATTCTGGCTGCAATTGAGCTTACTCAATGTCGGGAGCCATCGGGTTGTGATAATGGAGAGTGTTATTCTAAAACCTTTGTACAAACCTCATGAGAAAGACTACACTGCAGAACACTGTTTCTTGCAATCTCACACATGTCACAAGTGCTTAGCTTGAAGACTTGAGCAGCAATGGCATATTCTTCCATGAGAGGTTCCTGCAGAAGACATTCAGAGTAGACCATTATAAAAATACCTTTGCATGCCAACTACCTTCATCTTTCACTATACCCCAAACAAAGAACCTGACACTTACCTTAGTATAATGGAACTGCATCGGGTCATCAGTAGACAATGATATAATCAGGCCTTTGGCATGGAAATCCAGTAAAGGGTTCTTGGCATATTCCAGGAACAAGCTGTTATTGCTTAATGGTGACATAGCAATGGGCAGTTTTGTTAAAAAGTACAGGTATTGTAGGACTGGACTCTGAAAAATAGAAGGAATACTGTGCAAAGATCTTCCAGAGATTAATATGCATCATCCATTAAAATAGATAAATCATTTAAAGTGTGCTTATATAAATATGTATTATTACGTACTTAGCGCTTTACAGTTTACAGTATATTAGGTATAAGAGGTAAAATAAGTGCAGTCATATAACAAGTACAGTAGTGAAACAGATATTATGAATGTGATACAATAAGTATGAATACACTAGGAAAAGAGCTTATATTAAATTATATATAATATTATAGTGAAATAGGAAATCTATTAAATTTATGGCTTTTCTATCTAGTTTGTGAAAGTTTTTGGATATAGCACATTGAGAGTGTTTTGGCAGCTATATTGCTTGGCTGGACTTGCCCACTGGACTGAGTTGTGAGAGTATTTCCCTCATTGTGAAGGTTTGTTTTGTGTCATCCATAGCTTCTCCATCACCCTCCACTAGCTCCGGAAGTGGAAAGGGTTATAACAAGAGAATAGACAAGGAATGTTGTGTGACTGGCATCCTTCCAGGTAGGCTTTGTTGGTTTTGTCCGCACCATTCCAAAACAGCTGAAGCAAGGTATCTCAAAAATATATATTTCTATATATAACCTTATGTTAACCCCATCTATAATAAGATAAAGGGGAATGGACAATGCAATGCTAGGAGCCTTCGGAGTAGTGATGGAGGCCTTTTGTTAAACTCATTTGGCAGCAGTGGGGTTTTTCCTTGGTTTTTTTTTCAGTAGGAAGTGCACTTAAATTGTTTTTATGCCTAATTTATCATATCATTCTATGAATGAATTTGTGAAATGTAATGAAAGAAGCCCCTATCACAATACCTGGATTTCTGTACAAGGTAGACATCTTTCTGGTATATCAAAGCTTATAGGGAAGAAGATAATGGAACATTGAACGTTCCATGAAAAAAGCAGAATTCGAACTTTCTTATGAAACATGTAGGACAATTTTACCTTTTTTAGGTTCAACCCATGAGAAATGTTGTCTGCTGTCATGAAAGCGGCTAATAGATGAGTGATTGCTCCTGCCTCACCACAGTGAGGGCGAAAGAGGAAAGTGTTCATTCCACGTTCCCTATAAAACAGAAAATCAACCAATGCCTTTTCACTAATAGGCTAATTCCTTTAATGACGTTAACCTGCCAGTTGTTAAAGAATAATTTGCAATGTGCAAAATGACAAATTAGCAATGTGCATTCCCTTTAATGCACAGACGGGAAAATTAAAAATAAATATTCATTTTTGGTGAAATATTAAAAAAGTTTCTAAAATCTTAATAATTTAGTAACATGTAATTAAACTTTAAGATGAAGCGATTACTTATAAATCCTAAAAGAAGTTTATTTTTTTTTGTTACGTGTCTTAAGGGCTGACAATGCATAATTATCTAGACATAAGTCTTGTTGGTTAAGAATACATGAACAATCATGGGAGGTTGAATCTTGAGATTGGGTTGAAATAAATTACACACCAATGACGTGACAGATGTAATAATGAAGTTATGACATGGTGATAAATCTGATGTTTAAAGCTATTATTGCTGAACAGCTTTTTCTTATGGGGTGGAGTGTTTGAATTCATTGTGCTACTTGGCAAGTGTCAGCCAAAATACTTTTGTCTAGTCCTGAAACAGTCTGGGATGATATTAAAACAGTACCAGAAGTATAAGTCGAGGTGAAAGAGGGTTTGTGAAGTACAAGAAGCCTATGAATTTTGAAGCACATGGTGGGTGAGCATCAATATGGCAGGGTAATTTGGCATGCTGACCATTTTTTTATACCCCACATACTGCAGGGGACAGCACTTTGTATGTGAAGTGAAATATACGGTATGTGTATCCCTAAAAAAGGCCGTCATTTCAACTAAAAAATGGGACAAAAAATAGTTCATACTTTATACAACTATTAACATAGCTCCAACCACAAGGAAGGCTACATAAAGGAGACTGTGGTCATATTTCAATTGATTCAGAGGAAGACCCTTTTCTTAAAAGTTGAGACAGTCATATTGGGTTGGCTTTGAACAAGACTGACAATAGCTTTTGTTTATTATATAATAACTGATCAAAAAATCACAGTGCTTTCTCTAATGTACTATACAATCCACTTCTATTATACATTTTCTGTTAAGATTTCTAAATTGTTGAAAATTTAAAGAATGATGTAAACCAAATAGAAATATTGACTGACAGTATAGCTTGTGTGGGTCTCTATCCTTCTATTTATCAGCTCATCGTTTTACTTCATCCAGATGAATAAGCACTCATAATTTAATTGAAATACATCCAGTGGTGCATTCTTGCCTTGGCCAATTAGGCATGGGGTGGCGATTACAGGGGGACGGCAGACCCTCCTGCTGCATTACCTAGGGCAGATCGCTCTATTGGAAGGTCAGCCTCGCTGCATACCATTTTTCTTTGGCCAACAGGGATCTCCCTTGTAACATTATTATATATGCTATGGAGTACTGTGCCTAACTGTCAGCGCCGCCATAGTGACCTTACTTCGCGCTGCACATGCATCAGCTCAGCATGAGAGATGGTGGTCACAGAGGTAAGTAGTAGTGGAGGCAGTGCCCAGCCAATATACATCTTTGAATATATCCTTTCATATTTATTAATGTTTTAATATAGAAGTGCTGCATAAATTGTTGGTGCTATATAAATAAAACATAATAATAAGAAGAAGAATAAAAGCAATCCACAACCTAAAAGATACCTGCAAACATTTTTTTACTTCAGGAGACCCCTCCTGGCCATAGCATGGAATAACACCACTTACAGAAAAAGGATGTGGGGACTTGCATAGAGATCACAGTGTGATCGGTGCAGGGGGATCGCAGGGAGGAGAGTGAGAAACCATGTTTCTCACTCTCCTCACATGCTGAAAGACAAATCAGCAAAAAAAATTGTTAGTGATTTAAAAAAAATCACTAAAATACTACAATTAATAATAATTTTAAAAAAAAACTATAAAGTGGCATTAATAACATGTTCAAGAGGTCCCTAAGAGGACCTCTAACCATACTGCACTGATAACAGTGCATTAAAAAAAAAATACAAAAAATAAAATAATTAAATTACTGTATTTCCCCATGTATAAGACACTGCCATGCATAAGACGCACCTTAATTTTAGGGCCCGAAAATTAAAATTAGTGTGATGTTAGCTGTGCTGGAATCTGGGTATCCCTGGGCATGATAGGAGTGTTATTGCTGTTAGCACTCATGAATATTTAATATAGCAATCACACTCCTATCATGCACAAGCAGCCAACACATGTACATCACTTCCAGCCTTCCTGCCCCCCCCTACTTAAACATCCATGCTATCACACACACATATTCATTCATTCCCTCATTCACACATACTCATACACCCTCTCCCACCCTTACCAGAACTACAGATCTTCCGGTGCTGCTCGCAGACTTCGTTTCCCTCTGCGTTGCTTGAACTCTGAGTTAATTTTGTCTTGTGCTGCCCAGGGGAGCAGGAACGGAGCGGAGTCATGTGATGTGATGTACATTCACGTGACTCCACTGGATTCCTGTGTCTCCTCGACGGAACAAGAGACGCTGCTGCGCAACACAGAGGTAAGCCAAAAAAAAATCTACCACCGCTTATACATGGAGAAATATGGTAGTTTTTGTTTTCTAATTTTCGCTAGTTTTTACTAAATTTCTCATCCTAAATTTTCAGCTAATCATCTGATTATCAAAAGAAAAGCTCTATCTCTCCTTGAAAAAACAATATATAGTTTACATGGGTACACTATTCGCAAGAAAGGAGAATAATCGCTAAACTGACATACCACAAAAATAGCAAAATTGCTCCTGGCTTTGAGGTACCAAAAACCCCTGGGACTGAAGGGGTTAATAGTAAGAGTACTTATATATTAATAAATGACACATGTGTACCATTCATGTATGATCACACAGGAGCCCAACCCATAACTTACTTCCTCAAGTTGTTCAGCACTCTGATATTTGCATACATGTAGTAGATATAGTATGTGTATGATGGGTTCTTCTCAATAGACCAGTCTTGGGGTAATGGGCTTTTATAGGAGAACATGTGACCACTGTGTTTAGACTCATCATCCACGCTGTCAAAGCCAGTTATCTGTCAAACAAAAATGAAGTTCTACTTTTACTAGTGAAAGTAGATGGGGTTATTGCACATATTTGAAGGGTAATTGTCATGTTTTGCTTTAGAGGTTTCATTTATTACACAAATTATGTATATGGATAAGGAGGGCTTTCTTTTAATGCTATACACTAGGCATTCTCTTGTATTTAGTCCCTATAGCATCTACCGGAGCTGTTTAGGGAAGTTCTATGCCATTACAATTATACATATGTACCACTACTTACACAGCTGCATAGAACATCAGTTAACATGAACGGGTTGAAATGGAATCTTTTCCTTTTTTTTTTTTTTACAGATTAAAAAAAATAATAAACAAAAAGTTATCAGCGTCAACTAAATACTCCATCAAATGGCAAAGAACATATACATTTTGGGTTTTTCTTTATTAATTCTTATGTTGTCCTCTTGGGCAATAGGTTCTACAACATATAAAAAGCTCCTCAAAATCACATCAGCTTTAGCTAAATATAAGTTAAAGTGTTTAACAAAACAAAGAGACTACATTTTTTAGATCTCTATTTAGATTTGTTTCCAGATGTAGGGTCTATCCTATCATCAAACTATCCCTTTAATAGACTACTGTGAAACTTACATGTCTGAGGAACACGCTGAGCTCCTTGTTAGCATTTGGGTTTACTGTGGCTTCAAACACGGGCATGAAAATGTTCTCCAACATTTTTCCAAAGTGAGGCACAAACTTTTGAGCCCTAAATATATCACTGGAAAGAAAAACAAATATTTTACAGTGAAATTTAGAGGATTTTTTTAAAATAAAACTATGCATTTATATCTGTAAAAGATTTACATATAAATATAAGTTACTTAATTATACATGTTACCTACAGTGATTTACATTTCTAAGATTAGCTCAGATTTCCCTAACAAACACATCATCTATAAGATTACACTATAAGGACCACCTGGGCCTTTAAGAATCAAACTAGAAACCACATATTTGCCCAAACAGCTTGTCTGTGCCATCTTGGCCTCCAAACAGTATGTCTGTGCCATCCTATCCCCCAAACAGCCTGTCTGTGTCATCTTTTGCCTCCAGTATTTTCGGTCCTCTGGAAGGGGACTTGTATTTGGTAATGCTTGCTCACTAGGTTCTACTTTTCCCACGTACTCTTCACCCACTTCCCTCCCCTTTAATATTTAACTAGTGTTAGTCTCAGCTCCATGTGGCTAGCCCTTCTCCCTGATCATTGCCAACCGCCATATGAGAAGGGAAGGTCTGGGCAGCTAACCAAGGGAAATCCCCAGGTATGCACATTGGGTATCAATAAGCAGAGGGGATGCAAATCTGATAACCCAAATAAAGTTAATTGTATCCTTAGTTTTAGTTTTTCATTTTGACTAGGATTAATTAGCTGTCACTTTCTAAAAACATAGTTTCTGATTTTCATCATTCTCAATATATATCATATTTCACCTGTAAGAAACAACTGCTGTTAAAAAAAAGATATAAAAGGGATGTTCCAGGCAAGTTCCTGCAATATTCCTATGTCTTCCTTTTAAAGTTACTTTTTGCCACTCTTGCAAATGCATGGGGCAATTCTGCAAAATCAGCAAACAACACAAAAAACGCATATGCATTTTAAGGAATGCGTATAGGAAAATTCACAAAGTACTTTAAAATGCATTCTTTGACGTCTTTGGTGAGGACATCTGGAATATTAAACTGCTGGTGCAGAAACTGTGAAATTACTTTTTTTTATGTGGGCTTAAAAATCCTCTTCATTTTACAATGGGTCAAATGCTTAGAATTGCACAATTAGGAAATGATTAATATGGCCAATGTTAAGAATAGGATGTACAGCTTTACCATGCAGAGCATTTAATAATATAAGCATGCACAGAAGAACTGGTTTAACTTGGTTCATCTTCTCTTGAAGAATAAAGATACGATTGGCAACGCATAATGGGGAGGAAGGGGCATTTTACACACCTCCTCTAGGTATTTTGATGGCACCTCCTGTCTCCACTCCCCAAATAATAACCCTTCCCATACCCACCCTGATTCTTTTGTTCTTATGGCAGGAAAGCAGCTGGCCTATTTAGCAGTGCATATGGCAGATGATGTCAAACGCATAGTCACGTTATCCACACAGCATTGAGCTGTACCACTAACTTACTGAAATATGTAATTGTTTCTATCATCTGCTTGTGAAATTCAGCCGATTGCTGAAAAACTGGTAGCTTTTCTGAAAAGTGGAAACTCAGAGGTTCACTGGAAACTTAAAGTGACAGTAATTTTTTCTACTTTCGCTTAAGAAAACGATTAAGCAAACTTACTTATGTTATGAGTAAAGTTTGAACAATTTTCCTCTTTTAGAAATGTAGTGCCCCCTGCCAAGCCAGTCTTTAACAGTATAGGACTGGTGTGCTGATGGATATTATATGTCAAGTGAGGAACCTCACAGCAGTTTATGGTCTAAAGCATGCTAAGGATCACACATGAATACCTACAGTACTTTGGTCGCAAGTAAAAGTTACTGAAGTCTTGAATGCCCAAACCCTGACTATAAATAATTTTCTTCCAGTTGTGCCTCAAAAAGGGGATAGGACTGACAGGTACATGTAAGTAGTTTTTATCATAGGTGTAGTTTTCTTTAGAATAAAAGCAAGCATGTGCTAGCAAGTCTCATTCTGTCTGTCAATATGTCTATTTATGTTTTGTGTGACTAAACCACTCATCATTAGTGTCCCACTGTCACCTTTTGATAGCTTGGTCACCCAACATCTGCCATTCTGCATTTTGTGTATCAATGTGAGTGAACAAAGTGTCTCTTGCATGTACATAACTATATCTATCTTGATGACGGTAATTTAGAAGGCTCCAGTAGAGTCAATGGGGGTTATGAATTAATCTGTGTTACATTTTGTCAGCGATTAGCACATCTATGTTTAGAATTACAGGTTTTGCGTGACGACGACTTATGTTAAATAAATCGCCTGTGGCCTTTTAAAACCCAAATTCTGGCTGTTGAGTCTTTATTATTTAAGGTACATCTGTCATACGACACCTAACACAGTACGACAGGTTATGGAAACACTGTGCTTCAAAGCCTATGTACTGTACTTACTAGATTCTTGGTACTTGGATCATAAACTTCATATTGGGAGAATAAACCTCATGCTTGTTGAACCATTGCGCCAGCTTTGTCCATTCCTGTGGAGATCGTCCATAAATTGAAAGACGAGGTTCTGCATACTGGTATTTCGCATCTTCCAAGTCTGAGCTCACTTCCTAATGTAAAAAAAAACAGATATTCTTGTTTTGATATAAATTTTGCTAAAAGGAATTAATCATCCAGTTTATCTATATATTTTAGTCATATATGTTTTAAAGTACTTAACTACTATATAATTCGTAATTATAACATGTATAAGTCCATTTCAAATATTTATTGGTCTATAATACCTGCTTGTAGAGATACATACATAAGCAATGAGTTGTCCTTCTCTCACTAAAATAATGAATCTTACTAGGATTTTTTTTTATTGGAGCTTTGAGACCATGTAAAAAAGATGACACAATTATGAAATAACAAAGATCTATGTTTATGATAGATATATTTTGTCACATTTAAAGCAAATTGCCACTTCTGGGTAATAGCAGTTAATAATGTGAGCTTACAGAGAAGGAAGTAGAAAAAATGAAACAGCTTCCTATCAGTGGTAGAGGTTAATACAATTAGGGGACATGCATGTGACAGGCATAAAGCTATCCTGAATCTAAGGTAAGAATGGCAGGACTGATTATGGTCTGAGTCTATACATCAGAAGAAATGGGCAGACTAGATGAGCTGAATGGTTATCTGCTGTCAAATTTTATGCTTCTATGTTTAACCCAATCATGTATTCTGGCCTAGGACGACTAGGCTTAGGCCTAGGATGGCAGTTCTGAGGGGCGGGGGGCAGTCTCCCTGCTGCAAAACTGTGGGGTGGGGTAGATAGCCTTCTTGAGTGATCACGTCCCCTAGTGTGCTCCTGCACAATGGGCTGGTTACATGGGCTGGCACATTTACACTATGGAGGCTATGCTGACCTGGCACAGTCTCCATAGACTGCATTTAAAGGCGCTGTAACAATTTAAGACACGGAGTGTCGGGATGTGATGTTGTATCCCCAGTGCCTTGCAGTGAAGATGGCGGCTGGCTGCAGGGGGATGAGGGAACGCTTCCCTGGGTCAGGCCTAGTTCAACACCAAAGATAAACACAGTGCTAGTTTAATCATTGAGAGATGGTTGTCCTGCCACATTAAAGCAGAGGTACTATTGGGTGGTTTTAGAATGATCTATTGTTACACGATACCCTACAAAACTAACATTGATAATATGGGCCTTTGATTGTTCTCAGTAACGGTCTAGTGGGAACAGGAATGGGACTAGAAAGGTGAGCTTCACTTTAGCATATATGGGTTTGTTATTGTATACATGTGCACACCACCGTCTTACCAATCTCTTTGTTCTTGTCTAATAAAGCTCTAGGTATAAATACCAGCATGCACTTGTTGAAGTTACAAGTGGTCTTTCCTCCTGAATATCTTTTAACATTGTGTGTAACACGCTTCAAATGTAGCATTTTTATTTAGTTTTTACTGTAAGATATACGTCTGCTTCATTTGTGGGTGAATAATCTACTTGCCTTAATGATAGTTGCAAAGTATTCCCCATCAATAGAATTATCAGTTTTCAAGTACAAGTCTCGCAGTTCACTTGCGCCAACTGGGTTATATTTGGCATTGAATTTGTCAAAGCGTTGGAAAGTTTGCCTTCCCTGTTGGAAAGAATTAACATCATTACCAGCAATGTAAATATTTGTTAATAGCTTTGTATTTTATATATGATTACATTATATCACACATGCCGATTTAAAGTTTTTCCATCTAGAGCTAATTAAACTGACAAATACTTACAGCATGTACATCAAGGGAGTCTACTGTGAGGTCATAGGGATGCAGGTGTAGCTTTTCAAACACTTGCTTCAATGTCAGCTTCTCTCCCTTTGCGTTATATACCACCCTTTCGGAATCCACCCTATAGGACTTTTTGATGAAGCGCAGAAGATGCTTCTGGTTCATGCAGGCCGCAGCATGGATGTGAGTGTCCACCTTATAAAAAACAGATCCCAAATGTTACTAAGTGATAATATTGCAGAAACAAAGAGACAATGGGAAGGGGTGAAGTAAAAGGAGATAATGAAGGGGTATGTAAATGAGAGAGGGAATCAAGTGGCGTTAAAACTATCTACCCTTTAAAAAGTGTTTGAGAACGCACAAAACTTATGGTGTTCAAAACTAATATAACCAATATGATTGTGCATTTTTTAGTTACAAATATTTTTATTAACTTGTTTTCAAATGTGTCAAGGTTTGTACATTCATACAGAAACAAAGAGATTGGAGGATAATATAAAAAAAAAACTAAGTTAATAATAAAATATATAATATTCTGTGCCCTCTAGTGGCAGATGACTATTACTACATTGTATATTTTCTTTGTTACACAAAACTTTAAATTAAACACCTCTCATATGACCACACACAGAAAATTTCTTATGATCCATATGCAAAAGCTTCCCAGGGGTGATTGCAAGAAACAATGTTAGCATAATTACGGGTTGTCGCTCAGTATTGTGTAGATTAATGCTCTTCAAGACTACTGGGTGGCGAAGGAAGGCAAAGGAAATGGGGCATATCATATGGTGAGAAAGTAATTTTATGGAAGTGAAAAAAACATCCGAGTTGAAAGCAAAATAAAACGATGCATTAGAAAGAAAAAAAAAACACAATTGACCAATAAAGTTGTGCAATGAGCCACATAGCAGATAAACCAATGCTGATAATGTGGAAAAATGTAGCTCGTTTATTCACATGTTTGTATGGCAGAAGAAGGTATAGTTGTGATGACCAGAGGGCCATTTCAGAAAGGCTGAAAACACAGCCTTTGACAGAATTGTATCTGATGTGTGCCCCATGTCAGTGCATTTATTTCACCCCATCATTGCCACTGTTAGATGCCTCGCCTACGTCCTCCCTCCTCTTTCTCATGGAGACCTAGAAAAAAGTGTTATGTATAAAAAGTGGTTCTTATTACCACAATCAATGGAAAGTGCCAGTAATAGCTGGGCCTTTACAGTGATTGCTACGGTATAAATACTAGACTTGGGCACCAGGGGGCTCTTCGTGTTCGTCTTCGTGCTCGTCTTCGGCAAAAAAAAAACTTCGTATTCCGCGAATATTCGCCTGGTCCTGTCTTCTCTTCGGGCGAATATTCGCGGACATTCTTCGTGCTCGGGTTTTCTTCGTTTTCCCCGGTTAAGGGGTTAAAACGGGGTTAAAGCCGCTCTGGCGCCAGGAGTTTAAATGTCCGTATGAGCAACTCTATTGGTCGTCAGCAGGGGGCTCGTCTGCCATTGGTTGATGGCAGACGAGCCCCCTGCTGGCAACCAATAGGGTCGCTCGTACAGACTGTTATACTCCTGGTGCCGTAATTGTCCGGCAGATCCCGCTGGTCTCCCTGTTCTATAATTTATTAACTGATAGAACAGGGAGACCAGTGGGATCTGCCGGGTAAGTTACAGCATTGGGGTTTTAAAAGTCTGCACGAGCGACTCTGTTGGTCGCTCGTGCAGACTTTTAAAACCCCAATGCTACAACTTACCCGGCACATCCCACTGGTCTCCCTCCCTGTTCAATTAATTAAATGTCCGTACGAGCGAACAATAAAGTCGCTCGTACGGACATTTAACTCTGTACAGGGAGGGAGACCAGTGGCATCGGCAGGGTAAGTTGCAGCATTGGGGTTTTAAAACCCCAATGCTGCAACTTGCCCTGCCGATGCCACTGGTCTTTAACTAATTGAACAGGGAGGGAGACCGATGCCACTGGTCTCCCTCCCTGTTCAATTAGTTAGTCCGTGCCGGGTTAAATGTCCGTACGAGCGACCAATAAAGTCGCTCGTACGGACATTTAACTCTGTACAGGGAGGGAGACCAGTGGCATCGGCAGGGTAAGTTGCAGCATTGGGGTTTTAAAACCCCAATGCTGCAACTTGCCCTGCCGATGCCACTGGTCTTTAACTAATTGAACAGGGAGGGAGACCGATGCCACTGGTCTCCCTCCCTGTTCAATTAGTTAGTCTGTGCCGGGTTAAATGTCCGTACGAGCGACCAATAAAGTCGCTCGTACGGACATTTAACTAATTGAACAGGGAGGGAGACCAGTGGCATCGGCACTGCCGATGCCACTGGTCTCCATCCCTGTTCAATTAGTTAGGGGTTAACTTTTTTTTAAAGGGTTAAGGGGCCGTGCAAGTGAGCCTATTGGTCGCTTGCACGGCCCTTTAACCTATGGATTTCTGCTCCCGTTAACCCCTTCGATGCTGTGTTAACGCAGCATCGAAGGGGTTAACGGGAGCGGAAATCCATAGGTTCGCTGTCAGGGGCTACAAAGACCGTGCGAGTGAGCCTATTGGTCACCTGCAGGGTCTTTCTCTGGCATCAACCAATTGGTTGATGCCAGAGGAGGTCCCTGTAGGCGACCAATAGGCTCATTCGCACTGCCCTGTAACCCGTGACGGCGAACCTGCGGATTTCCACTTCCGGGAACTGCCGCGAAGCCGCGAAGACAAGACAAGGTAAGATGAAGGGGGGGAATGGTAGACGAAGACGAAGACAATCACGAAGATCTTCGTGGTGTGTGTCTTCGTCTTCGCCTACGTTTTACCGCCGCCGTCTTCTCTTCGGCGTGTCTTCGGAACGAACACGAAAACGCACTCTTCGTGTTCGTTTCCATGTTCGCCCGAAGACGAATGCACAAGTCTAATAAATACCATTTTCATTTTTCATCCACCTCTATGAACCTTCAACCATCAGTCGAGTCAGTGGTTTATTTAGTTACTTAGTAATGTCGTTTTCTGAGTGGCTATATATCTGTGGACAGATAAGAGTAGTTTGGAACTGGACCTTTGGATTATTAGCAAAGATTCACACAAAGCAGACTTCTAACACCCACTGGTAACTGCACATCAACTCACATATTACCTTCCTGCAGTTGTAGAAATCACGATGTGGGTTATTTTTTAACTCTTTCAGCTCTTCCATCTCATTCAACATTTCATGGACCTGGTACTTTGATGACAAGAACTTAAGACGGCGGTGGCTATATGTTTTACTGCAGAAAGGAAAATAAAATTTCACTTAGAATATATTTAAATATACCTATTTTCGGTATGCATACATCCAAGAGGCAAAGGAAAAATGGAATTAGCCCAATGAACCGTGAATGGAACCAATTGTAAATCACCTATATATTAGCCAAAAAAACATTTTGATTAAAAACCTTCAGAAAATATTTTTATAATAGAGCTCATAACACTTCTATTGCCATTAATTAAAGTGTAACCAAATAATATAAAACATCAGATTTAAAACCAGAGATAGCAAAGCTGCAGGACAGAAACATTTTGGTGATAGAACCCTATTAAAATATTATTTATAAGAGCAAATATGCTTTACGGTGTTGGCCACAAAAGTCATATCATTTCCTGTTAGACAACAACGCATGAGGCAGGTGCTGTTTTTTAGACTTGGGCACCAGGGGGCTCTTCGTGTTCGTCTTCGTACTCGTCTTCGGAGAAAAAAAAACCTTCGTATTCCGCGAATATTCGCCCGTTGCTGTCTTCTTTTCCGGCGAATATTCGTGGCCATTCTTCCAAACAACTGTCAGTCCTAGACGTTTGGCAGCGGACTTCCAGAGCTCAGACACTAAGCCCTAGCGTAAACTGGCTACACCGGTGGAGGTAGCAGGCGTTGCCACACCGCAAACAGACGCAGCCAGGGGGGAGAAACTACCCTTACCATTAGGGACATTTTTGGCATGACTCTAGCCAGAAAGGGAACAGGCATTAAAGAGACGCTGGCACCACCACCAGCAGCAGCAGCATTGGGAAAGGCGAATGAGTGGGCAATTGGCGACCCGCTCACCTGTTTCACCCCAGAGCAAAGCATCCAAACACTGTCAGTCCTTGGCGTTTGGGAGCGGACTTCCAGAGCTCAGACACTAGGCCCTAGCGTAAGCTGGCTACTCCGGCGGAGGTAGCAGGCGTTGCCACACCGCAAACAGACGCAGCCAGGGGGGAGAAACTACCCTTACCATTAGGGATATTTTGGGCATGACTCTAGCCAGAAAGGGAACTGGCATTAAAGAGACACTGGCACCACCGCCAGCAGCAGCAGCATTGGGAAAGGCGAATGAGTGGGCAATTGGCGACCCGCTCACCTGTTTCACCCCAGGGCAAAGCATCCAAACAACTGTCAGTCCTAGACGTTTGGCAGCAGACTTCCAGAGCTCAGACACAAGGCCCTAGCGTAAGCTGGCTACACCGGGTCGGAGGTAGCAGGCGTTGCCACACCGCAAACAGACGCAGCCAGGGGGGAGAAACTGCCCTTACCATTAGGGACATTTTGGGCATGACTCTAGCCAGGAAGCGAACTTGCATTGAAGAGACGCTGGCACCACCACCACCAGCAGCAGCAGCATTGGGAAAGGCGAATGAGTGGGCAATTGGCGACCCGCTCACCTGTTTCACCCCAGAGCAAAGCATCTAAACACTGTCAGTCCTAGACGTTTGGCAGCGGACTTCCAGAGCTCAGACACAAGGCCCTAGCGTAAATTGGCTACACCGGCGGAGGTAGCAGGCGTTGCCACACCGCAAACACGTGCAACCAGGGGTAGAAACTACCTTGAACATTTTGGACATTTGAGGCATGACACTAGCCAGGAAGCGAACTGGCAGAGTAGAGACGCTGGCACCACCAGCAGCAGCAGCATTGGGAAAGGCGAATGAGTGGGCAATTGATGACCCGCTCACCTGTTCCACCCCAGAGCAAAGCATCCAAAGACTGTCAGTCCTAGACGTTTGGGAGCGGACTTCCAGAGCTCAGACACAAGGCCCTAGCGTAAATTGGCTACACCGGCGGAGGTAGCAGGCGTTGCCACACCGCAAACACGTGCAACCAGGGGGAGAAACTACCTTGAACATTTTGGACATTTGAGGCACGACACTAGCCAGGAAGCGAACTGGCATTGAAGAGACGCTGGCACCACCACCAGCAGCAGCAGCATTGGGAAAGGCGAATGAGTGGGCAATTGGCGACCCACTCACCTGTTTCACCCCAGGGCAAAGCATCCAAACACTGTCAGTCCTTGGCGTTTGGGAGCGGACTTACAGAACTCAGACACAAGGCCCTAGCGTAAACTGGCTACACCGGCAGGGGTAGCAGGCGTTGCCACACCGCAAACAGACGCAGCCAGGGGGGAGAAACTACCCTTACCATTAGGGACATTTTGGGCATGACTCTAGCCAGAAAGGGAACTGGCATTAAAGAGACGCTGGCACCACCGCCAGCAGCAGCAGCATTGGGAAAGGCGAATGAGTGGGCAATTGGCGACCCGCTCACCTGTTTCACCCCAGGGCAAAGCATCCAAACAACTGTCAGTCCTAGACGTTTGGCAGCGGACTTCCAGAGCTCAGACACAAGGCCCTAGCGTAAGCTGGCTACACCGGGTCGGAGGTAGCAGGCGTTGCCACACCGCAAACAGACGCAGCCAGGGGGGAGAAACTGCCCTTACCATTAGGGACATTTTGGGCATGACTCTAGCCAGGAAGCGAACTGGCAAAGAAGAGACGCTGGCACCACCACCAGCAGCATTGAAAAATGGAAAAGGCGAATGAGTGGGCAATTGGCGACCCACTCACCTGTTTCACCCCAGGGCAAAGCATCCAAACAACTGTCAGTCCTAGACATTTGGCAGCGGACTTCCAGAGCTGAGACACAAGGCCCTAGCGTAAACTGGCTACACCGGCGGAGGTAGCAGGCGTTGCCACACCGCAAACAGACGCAGCCAGGGGGGAGAAACTGCCCTTACCATTAGGGACATTTTGGGCATGACTCTAGCCAGGAAGCGAACTTGCATTGAAGAGACGCTGGCACCACCACCACCAGCAGCAGCAGCATTGGGAAAGGCGAATGAGTGGGCAATTGGCGACCCGCTCACCTGTTTCACCCCAGGGCAAAGCATCCAAACACTGTCAGTCCTTGGCGTTTGGGAGCGGACTTACAGAACTCAGACACAAGGCCCTAGGGTAAACTGGCTACACCGGCAGGGGTAGCAGGTGTTGCCACACCGCAAACAGACGCAGCCAGGGGGGAGAAACTACCCTTACCATTAGGGACATTTTGGGCATGACTCTAGCAAGGAAGGGAACTGGCATTGAAGAGACGCTGGCACCACCACCAGCAGCAGCAGCATTGGGAAAGGCGAATGAGTGGGCAATTGGCGACCCACTCACCTGTTTCACCCCAGGGCAAAGCAACCAAACAACTGTCAGTCCTAGACGTTTGGCAGCGGACTTCCAGAGCTCAGACACAAGGCCCTAGCGTAAACTGGCTACTCCGGCGGAGGTAGCAGGCGTTGCCACACCGCAAACAGACGCAGCCATGGGGGAGAAACTACCCTTACCATTAGGGACATTTTGGGCATGACTCTAGCCAGGAAGCGAACTGGCAAAGAAGAGACGCTGGCACCACCACCAGCAGCATTGAAAAATGGAAAAGGCGAATGAGTGGGCAATTGGCGACCCACTCACCAGTTTCACCCCAGGGCAAAGCATCCAAACAACTGTCAGTCCTAGATGTTTGGTAGCGGACTTCCAGAGCTCAGACACAAGGCCCTAGCGTAAGCTGGCTACACCGGCGGAGGTAGCAGGCGTTGCTACACCGCAAACAGACGCAGCCAGGGGGGAGAAACTGCCCTTACCATTAGGGACATTTTGGGCATGACTCTAGCCAGGAAGCGAACTGGCATTGAAGAGACGCTGGCACCACCACCAGCAGCAGCAGCATTGGGAAAGGCAAATGAGTGGGCAATTGGCGACCCGCTCACCTGTTTCACCCCAGAGCAAAGCATCTAAACACTGTCAGTCCTAGACGTTTGGCAGCGGACTTCCAGAGCTCAGACACAAGGCCCTAGCGTAAATTGGCTACACCGGCGGAGGTAGCAGGCGTTGCCACACCGCAAACACGTGCAACCAGGGGGAGAAACTACCTTGAACATTTTGGACATTTGAGGCATGACACTAGCCAGGAAGCGAACTGGCAGAGAAGAGACGCTGGCACCACCACAACCAGCAGCAGCAGCATTGGGAAAGGCGAATGTGTGAGCAATTGACGACCTGGTCACCTGTTTCACCCCAGGGCAAAGCATCAAAGTCTGTCAGTCCATGGCGTTTGGGAGCGGACTTCCAGAACTCAGACACTAGGCCCTAACGTAAATTGGCTACACCGGCGGAGGTAACAGACGTTGCCACACCACAAACACGTGCAACTAGGGGGAGAAACTACCTTAAACATTAGAGAAAAAAAAAATTAACTTTCCAAGCTAAGAGCTGGGTAACCCAACTTGGGCAGATTGAATTTAAGAAAGGCAATCTGCTCCATCAGATGAGGTGCCATGCGTGAGCGCTGTGGACTGAACAGTGGTTGGCGGACATGATAGAAGCTGCTGCGCAACCCATGAGAGTGCAGGCCACACACTCTTCTTTTCATCCCAGTAGCTAAGAGGATCAACATTAGGTGCAGAAGGAACTTCACAGAGGTAAAGTTTTACCATTTCAGCAGCACTACTCTCCTTTCTGCTGCTAGCTCTGTCAGATGGTCCAACTATACTCCCAAGTGCCTCTTCCCAAAACGCAGCTGCTCCACTCAGCTGTGTTGTTGTGATGCTTGTGGCACTGCTGCTGATGCTGCTGCTAGGAGTAGCAGACCACATCATCTCTTCCTCCTCCTGCACCTCTCCCTTCTCGGACAGCATTCCCATTTTACGCTGACAGTCACGCACCTTGTTGACCAATTGCTCCCGGTAGCTACTGAGAACATTGAATTTCAACGCTAGTTTTCCCTTAATTCTTGGATCGCAAAGGCACGCTAGCATCATTCCATGCATTTACGAAGGTGTACTTTTAGCAGATCGTTCAGCTTCCTGACTATGGCTGCTACGTCAGGATGTAGCGTGCCACCTTGAACAGCCTCACGGTTTTCAAGGAACACATCCATCCTGCTGCCTAGATGGGAGAACACTGGGATTACCTGGGCCAGACTGGCAGTGTTTGAGCTTAAATTTTCTGTGGCATCCCTGAATGGTTTAAGGACTGCCACTAGCTGGGCGATCACTGTCCAATCCTCCCTATTCAATGGAGATGTAATCCCAATATTGTGCTCTGAGGCAAGATTATGGATTGCCCTCTTCTGCTCCAAAATCCTCTCCAGCATGTCTAACATGGAGTTCCACCGTGTACTGACATCCTGACATAGGCAGTGTACGGGAAGACCTGACCTCTCTTGCTCTTCCCTCAAAAGTTGGCTAGCCTTAACACTTTGGTGAAAGTGCCCAGAGATCTTTCTGCAGCGGGACAGAACTACTGCTGCCACATTAGTTCCTTCTGACATTGCTGCCTTCACTACAAGATGGATGATGTGGGCTGCACAGCGCACACCAACAATATGACCATTTTGCAGCGCTTTCACCATATTGGCACCTCCATCAGTTACCACAAAACCAACTTCAACATTGGTGCCTGCCTCTGCTCCCACCCAAAGGCTAAACATTTTCCTCATCGCATGCAGAATATTTTGGGAAGTGTGCTTTTCATCCATCACTTCTGCATGGAGAAGGAATGATCGGTAGCCTGCTGCAGCAGCTTCCTTGGGCACACCGGGCTGCCACCAGTGTGCTGTCAAAGAAAGAAAGGCATGCTGCCCGCTAGGTGCACTTCACAAATCTGTTGTGAAATGAACAGACTGACCAGCAGCCTTGGAAAGCTCCTCTTTCACTGCTGGAACACAGGACCGATACAATGAGGGGACAATGTTCCTGCTGAAAGTGGAACTGTATATTGTGGAGCCACAGCCGCCATCAATTGTTTGAAAGGCTCCCCTTCGATCATAGAGAAGGATGCCCTTCCAACAGCAATGAACTGACCAATAAGTCGGGTTACTTTATTGGCCTGCTGTTTGGGCATTGACCTTTTGGATTGGAATGCCACAAATTGTTCCAGGGTGGGCTGGACATGCAGTGCGCCAACCTGCCTTGGTCTCTGGCTGCCAGCACTAGCTGCTGATGCTGCTGCTATTGGCTCAGAAGCAGCTGTTGGGGTTTTTCCACGGCCACCAGCTATGCTGCCTGCACTAAGTTTTACTTCTGCATCTTTCCCCAATAGCACAGCGTTGTGTTGAGTGCTGAGGTGATGCTTCATGCTAACACTGGTAAAATGGCTAGACACTTTCCCTCTGCTTATTAGCTTCCCACAATGTTTGCACTTTCCATAGCGCCCTTCTTCAACATTTTGAAAGTGCTCCCAAATTGGGGCGCGCATAGCCTTGGAGTGTGCCTTGGGTGCTGCTCCTACTGCTCGGGGTGGATGAACAGAGGCAGAACTAGTGGTGGTGGTGGGACTAGTGGTAACAGTACTGGCCATAGTGGGACTGCTAATTGCTTTAACTTTAGATTTGCTAGGTTTTGCTGCTGCTGGAGGTGGTGATGGTGATGATCATAGCGGAGAAGGTGGAGGCTCAGGGGAAAATTGTGCACTAGTCATTTGGACACTGCTCCCTGAGGAATCTGATTCCTGACCACTCATCTCCTCTACTTCCTCTGGCTCATAGTCTAGTTCTTCATTAGCCAGATTGAATGGAATTCCTGCTAGGCTGGAGCTAAGACTGATATCGTCGTGAGACTCGTGACTAGTAGTAGTGCGAGCAAGAACAGACTCTGCACTTGGCCTCTAAGTCTCAGGCTCCTCTACTACCTCGCTAGTTCGAGTTCCACTATGTGTAGCCCTCTCTCTAACTGTCTTCACAAAAATATTGTAAGGGCTTGCTAGAGGTACTAGGAGGACATGGTGAGGCGGTACCGGTGGGAACAGTAGGCGTAGCACTAGTGGTGGTAGAGGCGGTATAGGTGGGGGTGGTGGTGGTTTTCCCTACAAAGGAATGAGATTGCTTTGGTTTGGGACCCCTCTGAGTCTTGCTGCTAATTTGGCTCTGCTTGGTACCTTGCATGCTGCTCGTGGATGGGGAAGATGCTCCTTGGGGCAAAAGGCACTTCTTTTTACTCACTGGGCTAGTAGAAGTACTAGTTGTGCTACCCTTTAACTTTGAACGTGCTTCTGGTGCTTTAGGCTTTCCGTAAAAAACCATAGAGCTTGTGGGCCTAGCCGCACTACTACTGCCTGCTTTTGGTGCCTTTCCTTTACTTGATGATCCTTCAAGCAATGCTTCCCCAAATGATAAGCGAGAGCTTGGCCTACTTGGTCGACTAGACTGACGCAAAGGCTGCATCTTAGAACTGGTGGTGGTGCTGCTGCTGGTGGTGGTGGTGGTAGATGGAGCTTGTCCCTCTTTAGTCCCAAAAGGAGGATCCATTTAAAATTTTGTGTTGTGTGTGTAGTGTAGTGTTTAAAAAAACTTGGGGATAAAAAAATTAAAGACTTTGAATTTACACGGGCCTAAGAGCCTATCCTACTACTATGCTAAACCTAAAGCTATATTAGTATTCTAGTCTAACTCTAGGCAGACGCTCTCAAGCACACTAAGCTAAAGTGAGGTTAAGTTATATATAATATTATATTATTAATAGATTCGAATTACTTATATTTTGGATTATAGATAGAATATAGATTATGAATTAGAAAGAATTACTTATATATTATAGATTATGAATTAGAATTTATATTATATAATATATTATAGATTAAGAAGATTAAAGATTAGAATTATTTTAGTACTACAGCTAGTAGCTTGAAGCTTTGCTTAGTACAGTTGTTGTCTTCACACAGTCAATTTTTCTTGAAAAGAAATTAGAAATAAAATAAAATGTCACAGCAAAACAGTTAGCTTCACTGCTTGCTGAAACACACAGCACTTATGCGGCTGCACTCACTAGCCCAACAAGTTCACTTCACTGATGGACTGAGGTGAGCAAAACACTAAGGGTACTTTTTAATAAAATTAAAATAAAATGTAAAATAAATGAGAAAATCTTTGCAAAACAGTTAGCGTCACTGCTTGCTGATCAAAAAAGAACACAGCACTTATGCGGCTGCACTCACTAGCCCAACAAGTTCACTTCACTGATGGACTGAGGTGAGCAAAACAAATGAAATAAAATGAAATATTATTAATTAAGAAAAATTGACTTGGTTTCTTGCTGTTGCTAAAACAAAGCACAAACTATAGAGCTGCAGCACCAGTACTAATAGATTAGCTGAACTATAAGTTAGTAGTAATTATTAATTATATTTTTTATAGCTAATTTAATTAACTATTAAGATAAGAATTATAGAATTATTGATATTAATGATTTTAGATTAGACACTAGTAGATGTCTTGAATGTCTACAGTATACTCTACACTAGTATACTATTACTAACGTAACTATAGTATGTATAACTGACAAATATATATAATTTTATAATGTATTCAATTATTATTAATATTACTGATTTTAGATTAGACACTAGTAGATGTCTTGAATGTCTACAGTACACTCTACACTAGTATACTATTACTAATACTATACTAACTATAGTATATATAACTGACAAATATATATATAATTTTATATGTATTCAATTATTAATAATATATTCTATTAACTTATTTATAAATTCTATTATTTAATTTATTTAAGCAGGGCAGGCAGTAGGCACTAGTGCCAGCCCAGGGCAAGGGCACCCCAGTGCCAGTGAGGCACTGAGTGAACTGTCAACTCAACAGCACTACACAGTTGATGACAAATTAAATAAAAAAAATATTAAATTAATCAAATTATTATTATTAAATATTAATTCAGTAGAACTGAAGTGAGGATGAAGTACACTGTGAGAAATGGCAGGCTAAGGCTTACCAGTCTCACACAGAACAATCTCTCTGTAACGCTCGGATGCAGCACAGCAGTGTTGCCAAAGCAGTCACAGCGAAAAATGAATGGATCTCACAGGCAAGGTCTGGTCTTATAAAGGCGCTTTCAGACTTCAAAAAACAGCAGCACAGGCATTGGACGAGACCCTTAGCGTGACGTCACAAGAGTGAGCTGATTGGAGAGACGAGGATCAGCTCACTCCTGTTTGAAATTTTGGCGGCTGCGCGGCAAAAACGAAGACGATCGAAAAAACGGCCTCTTCGTGCTCGTTTCCATGTTCGCCCGAAGACGAATGCGCAAGTCTACTGTTTTTGAGGGCCTCTGACAGGTTCGCAGTATCTCCTCCGCACAGTCAGTTCAATTAGTCCATCAATTTCACTAATCCCTCTTTGCTAAATCATGATCAGTCTTGGCATTTGTGATTTCATCTTGAAAATCTTTACCATGTAATACTAGATGTAGGAACTTTATTGAAGCTGAGATGTGTGTCAGCTTTATCCAACCCCTCAGGACCAGGGATTTTCCATAAAAGGTCCTAAAGTCCAGTGTTCCACAATTTTTACGAGTACGTCCTTAGAGGTGTGAATGGGTTAATGCCATTTCTCTTCCCACCCACCTTTACAAATCCTTCCTCAAGGAATCAACAGCAATGATGAACGTAAGAGTATGGGGTAAATGACTTATTTGGCAGGAATAATTATGTAGGTACTAACAAACTGAGGCCTAAGATGCCCAATACCATGGTTTACAACGGGTATATATTGCTTACTTAAATCTGTAAACTACTATATGTGCTATATATGAAAATATATGTCTATATGCAGGTTTGTGTGTAAGTATGAGTATATAGTATGTAAATGTGTAAGTAGTCAGTTAGTAGTAATACGTGGAATAATTTAAAGAGGATGCTTTAATTAAAAAGAAATCATCTGGCAGGTTCATCCTATGACCTATTTTTCCCTAAAACAATAAATATGTATCAATTTACTGGATTCACAATCCTATAGGGATGTTGTACTTAACACTGTACTTAGACATGAACATAATAGCTTAACACTTTGACTACATACTTAGCACTCGCTAATTAAAATTGTCCATCCATAACTCCAGTGGAATGCTCTTGCTGAGTATACTCCAGTCTCTACTTTCAAATATACAAGATATTTTACCTAATTGCATCTCAGACACAAATCATTTGCTTTGTACGTTAGGAATATCATTGAGCCTTTAAGCTGTAACAACATTTTAATATATCTTAAATACATAAAAACTAACTGCAGATAAAAATATCTTTGTCTTAGCTGGGGTTTCGTCTCAACCAGGGATAGACAGCAAAAGAGTCAATTGCAGACACTTTAATTAATATTTCAGGTAACCATGGACATTAATAACCCTTGTCTTAGATTAGGTATCCTAGTCCAAACACTTCTGTAGAAGATCACAAACACTTTTGCAGGACTTATCATCAATAGACAAGAAGTGGTTTAGGTTGAAAGCATATGTAGATCACCAGGAAATGCTTAACATGACACTTTATAATGCAAAACAATGCAGTGAATTGTGGAAAACCAAACTCAATCAGAGCCCTGGATATAACAACATAAATCAGATTGACATATTAATAGATGTGTGGGGGTGTGTGCTCAGAGTACAAACAGCAAACCAATATGATCAAAACCAAGCCTGCGCGGAATTAGAAACATTAAAAAAATTCCAACACATTTCTCGAATTCTAGGCGCAGACATGGAGAACAGTACACAAGGTACACCATAACTCCATTCCTAAACCGCTGTTTGATGGACTCTTTTGTTTGCATGTTGTATATTCCTACATGCAGATGTTTCAATCTTGTTATCTATAGATAATAGTGAGCAGCAAAGTGACTAAATTCACCCACGAGACATACATTCTTAAAATTAATTACAAACTATGCACTAATCTGAGCAGTTTTTAGACATGTCATTTATCCTTTTTTGCTTTTTGTACTCTGTGGGGCTTTTTTTTACCTTTTTCTCACCACAGGCATTCACATACAGAGAGAAAGAACTAGTCCACAGTTAGTTATATATATATTTATGGTACTTACACAGGCCCCTGGGCAATAAGGGTAATTAAAAAATTCATATCATCCACAAATGTATGAAGATTTGGATAGTTGAGATCTTTTGGTTGATTCTTAGCAACTGCTTCTTCGTCTGGATAGACATATATAACTCCATTTTTCATTTGCAGATGGTAGCCAACATCGGCAGGCAAGTTGTCACTACTAAAAGGATCTTCTCCCTTCTTTGGTGGTGGGGTGAAGTCTTTAATAAAACAGAAGGCAAAGGCGTTTTAAAAATGTATTATGTTCATGTTTGAGATTCAGTTTTCTTAATTGTGTATATTTTCTATGCAATTTCACAAAAACACACAACTTCCAAATTGTATTTCTATCTCAACCAATTTCTGTTCCTTATATCCTATTTTTTTTCTTCTTTCATTCTCTTTGTCATCACTTTTCATTATTTCACAAACTATCCCCCTTTTGTCTCACCAAAAAAATAAGCAAATACAGCACACCATTAATCAAGTTCCTTTGAGCGTGATATTTACCCAGAGTTATCAAGTTGCAGCCATCATTCGTGTGAGAACACCTTCATCAACTTTATGTTTAGTAGAGTAACCAAGCGTAAAAGCGCAGAAAAAGAAACGACAAATCTATAGCTACAGGTGAACTAATAGGTCAAACTTCCCAAATCAGCAATAAGGTAACACTTCCATCCACACACCCATACTGCTCAACCCTTACCTGGATAAATCTCATCTTCTTCTTTCCAGACTCCTCCTTCAATGTCACGCAGATACTGAGCTACAGTTCTTGGAAATCTCTGAATTGAATGGCGCATATATTTTTCCCTGATAGCCAGCGCCCTATACAGACCCTTTCCAGCAAGGTCAAAGTCATCAACGGTGACCTGCAATGGAATTTTAGTTTAGCAAATCCCCAGTTACTAATTTTAAATAAAAGTTTCTCGTGTAGCCAGATCTGATATTTAAGTAATATTGTGGTTCTGGCCTTATTGACTCTGTTTATGGACTCCATAAAAATAGAGTATTACTTTACGTTACAATGGAGAAGGCAGTTTACCTTAAAGATACTGAGATCTGTATCTCAAAATGACAGAATTTTCTGTCGTGAGGTGCTCGCTATTCTTCTTACCTCATACCTTACTAGTAATTAACAAGAATCACAAATTTAACAACGTGGAAGGTAATGAAGAGAAATAACCTACAAACTTGGAGATGAGATGCTTCATCTGAATAGTGTATACATGAGGTTGGTTTCTAATACATATACTTTGTTATTTTAGTCTGTAATCACATAGATTTATTTAGGGTATAGAACTGTGAAAGGTAGAATATAACAAAAGTGACAAATCTGTTTAGCATATCCCAGTATTAAGTGGTAGCTAACTACCATGTATTTTGGACAAATGGGTATTTTTTCCTATATACTATCCAAAGGCATTTTTCATTAACTCCAATGCATTTTAATGCATGTAAATTGATGTGTTATCTTACTGTGAAAATTTTTGTCTGATTTTCCACTACCCATCTGTTTCCCCTAAAACAAGAAAGTGAACTAAAGTATGCTTCCCACATAGATGCTGTGACATGCAATTATGCAGATTGAATTAACAATGATTTAAATCACAGCACTATAGTGTGTGTGTGTGTGTGCAGAAAGCATACTTTAATATGCTTCCTGGTTTAAGTAGAAGCAAACAGAGAGATGAGG
Organism: Sceloporus occidentalis; assembly: GCA_023333645.1. Taxonomy (NCBI): domain Eukaryota; kingdom Metazoa; phylum Chordata; class Lepidosauria; order Squamata; family Phrynosomatidae; genus Sceloporus; species Sceloporus occidentalis. The sequence continues at coordinate 2,778,650 of JALMGF010000033.1, forward strand.
ACAATGAGACAGAAGTCTACTAAAATAGAATACATGCACTGATGTATAATGTATTGGAGTCAATGTAAAATACCAATATGAATAAAAAATTGACAGCTTTACAACTAGTTTACATCAAAGAGGAAGTTTGGTAGGGTCTTCAGGGGAGTTGTGGTTTCAACTTGACTATACATTATGAAGGTCCAACACAAGTGTGAGCTGGTCCTGCAGAATGCATAGTAAAAATGTTCCTCAAAAACTCTTGACACATTGAGTTATGGGCAAATGTTACCCAGAGATTTTGTTGCAGAACAATTGCCATGATTCCATCATTTCATCTCTTTTACGTAAGGGACTGGTTGTATTAATATAAAATATAAAGTGTTCATTTTCAGTGGATGATAAATATGCTGAAGAAGACTCAACATAATAAAATAAAAATCACTGTTAATTTTTTACATAATATTCATAGAATGATTGATTTGCATGTCTTTCCTCAACACTCAAAATATGATCATACGATGTAACCATGTCCCGTATTTTAGAAATTGGTAAAATCTGACAGTAAATTTATGCTACTGGGTTTTTTTAACATAAGAATATCCTTATGAATATTCCTCTGAAGTATACAAGAAGGATAGTGTAAAGGGCAAACTATCTGATTTATTCAAATATTTTAAAGAAGGCAGTTAAATTTAGAAATAGTTAAATGTCGCTGCTAGACTGTTTGTTCTAGGTGGTGTTGACTGATACTGAAAATGTCCAGAAGCTTCCAGCTCCATTACAAGTACATTAGCAAAATAACAAGATCATTTTCAGGCTGATATTCAATCCAACTGCTGACACCACACTGGAAGATCATAAGTTGTGAAGAAGACTTCACTTGGCATGCCAATCGTTTCAAGAGGAGAGCTTGCATAGTAAATAAGCTGTTCCTAGGTCTGTTGGTTTTCTGAGGAGCAGCTTGGAGCACCCTAGGAAACCTTTATAAAAGTTGACTATATAATACTGTATGTTGTGCTGGGATAATTTCACTCTGTGGTACAGAGAAATGTGTGTCTTTGTGACAGAATACAGTACAAATTAAAACATACAATGCCAGAATATGTTTATGTGTTGCGTCACTTTAAAAGTATGGTAGCATGGGTTAATGTGCTACCATGTTCCTCACCCTTTGCAACTACTATATTCCTTCTTCTCTAAATTAAATAAGGGATGGGAGAAATTTAGTCCACTGACTGTGTTACTATTAAGTACTGAATTTTATATAAATTAAAATTTGTTTTAACTCTGACTCACTACTCAAGTGCAGCTTGGGACCATTTAGGTAGCTTCCTGTTTATTTTACCTTGGTATGGCTGACCATTAAACCAGCCAAGTGGGACATAGATACTTGATTTCCTAATAGACAGCACTCTGTGTAAACTGTTTAAATTACATTCATTACAATATGTTTTATATTACATGAACACATCGAGCCTTGTATTCTAACCCCTGATGCATAGTCTCCTGTGATCTGCACTTTCTGAAAATCTGGAACTGTCAGGTACAATGGAGTGGAGTCATCGGAATCGTGGACAATCGTGAGTTCCTTCTCCACCTCAGGAACTTTAATAGCAATTGTTTTTAGACGCTGCAGTCGCTTCTTCCTACAGTGCAGAAATTAAAATAAGCATATATTTTAAACAATAATCCATGGCTTCACGTAGGCAAGACAAAAAAATAATTTGGATCATCTGTGGTACCCATAATGTATTACAAAACCTGCATCGTTGCTCTGTCTTTTGTAATATTGATGAGTTGGCCGTAGTCTAAAACTGAGAGGTCAGAAGTTTAGATGTAATGAAAGGAAGTTTTACTTTACTGAGAGATTACTAGAGGCCAATACAGTGAGGGAATTTAAACATGCATGGGGAAGGCATAAAACAATCCTGAATCTAAAGATAAGACCAAGGACTGGTTACTTCTTTTACATCTGGAGAAAAAGGACAGACTAGATGGATATAATTACCTTATTGGCAATGCAACTTTATAGCATAACACACATTGCAAAAGTTTAGACTTCTTACCTTTTTTCCTGAGCTTCCCTATTCTCCCTCAAAGCCAAATGATCTGCCAATTCATGATGGGCAATGGGACAGTTCTCCAAAACATCAAAAGGGGATATGTCTTCTTTACTTTCCACATCGCGAACTTCTGTTGCAAACACTTTCTCGGCCAAGCTGCGTAGATGCTCACTGTGTTCTTGAGGGGGAAAGATATTTTTTAAAGCTTTGCTTATTATTATTATTATTAATATTTTTATTATTATTATTATCCTTTATTGACATAGTACCAACAGACTCTATAAGCCTATAATAAATACAGGCATTTCCCGCTTTAAGGACACTTGCTAGTTAGGGTATAGTTGCGTATTGTGGCTTCACGGGAGCGGACACATAACAGCATTGACACCAGCACATCATTTCGTCTTTCAAGTGTCTTTTGAGCATTTTGTGTTTTGTGGTGGGAATGACCTGACGATTTTCATTTCATATACTTACTCTTGACCCCATTGTGTGCGTATTTTGTTATTAACAGTAGTAACATAGAAGCTTTTATTACAACTCTTGTGGAAAGACTCCTTAAGTTTGCAAATTGAGAATCAGGAGGAAGTGGTTGTAGGGTGGGGCGGACAAGCCCCATTCACAATACATGCTTAGAAAATACTAGAAAGCTTTGCAATAAATATAATATATTTGCAATATTGAAAAGATGGGTAAGGGCATGATATTAATTAAAGTAATCAGGACTCATTTTCAACAAATTTCATATAAATGAAGGCAATTTAAGGGCAATGAGTCTGAATTAATTTTTATGATGCAATCCTAATCAATCTGAGTTCAGTTAAGTTCACTTCCAACAAAATGGGGTAGGCGTATAAACAGCAACTAGATTCTTTATTTCTAATTCACTGGACGCTTGTCGCTTTATCATATGTATGACTGACTTATATTGTGTACCATATGACAAGGGGATCTATCACTGAAAATAAATAAAGATAAATACTCACTGGCCACTTTATTAGGTATGCCTGTTCAATTGCTTATTAACACAAATATCTATCTAGTCAATCACATGGCAGACACTCAATGCATTTAGGCATGTAGACATGGTCAAGACAACTTGCTGAAGTTCAAACCGAGCATCAGAATGGGGAAGAAAGGGGATTGAAGTGACTTTGAATGTGGCATGGTTGTTGGTGCCAGACGGGCTGGTCCCATATTTAGAGGAGGGCACATGGGGGGACAGGGAAAAAAGTAGGGGGGTTTCAGGGTCCGCGGAACAGACCCCACCGCAGCAACTCACCTGATTACCCACTTCTCATGGGTACTGTATCAAGTTGAGCGTCCGGTCTTCTCCTCACAACTTTATTGTTCCCCAACATGTGCCGGCGGGAACACGCTTCAGTGACGTCTAGTATTACTTTGTTCATTGTGTCTGCTATTTTGATTCCCATGTACCAGACCTGGTTTATCCTGACTACCTCCTCTCCTGTACCTGACCTTGGCATCTAACTGGCTTCGCTGACTCCTCTGTGTACCTGACCTTGGCTAGCTTTTGGACTTCGTCTCCCTCCTGTGTACCGAATCTTGGCTTTCTCTACCACACTGATTTTTGGGTCTTATCAACTAAACGCTGCGCTCCGGTTCCTGTTCCTGCATTCTGGACTCTGCTATTATCCTCTTCTCCCCAACTACCCTGACAGGGGGGCAATTATAAAATGCTACATATACACCCCTCACATTTTTGTAAATATTTTATTATATCTTTTCATGTGACAACAAGAGCTCAGATGTGAATGGGGAGCAGGTGTGTTAAATTTGGTGTTATCGCTCTCACATTCTCTCATACTGGTCACTGGAAGTTCAACATGGCACCTCATGGCAAAGAACTCTCTGAGAATCTGAAAAAAATAATTGTTGCTCTACATAAAGATGGCCTAGGCTAAAAGAAGATTGCCAAGACCCTGAAACTGAGCAGCAGCACGGTGGACAAGACCATACAGCGGTTTCACAGGACAGGTTCCACTCAAAACAGGCCTCGCCATGGTCAACCAAATAAGTTGAGTGCAACGTGCACAGTGTCATATCCAGAGGTTGTCTTTGGAAAATTGACATATGAGTGCTGCCAGCATTGCTGCAGAGGTTGAAGGGGTCAGCCTGTCAGTGCTCAGACCATGTGCCGCACACTGCATCAAATTGGTCTACAGAAGGAAGCCTCTTCTAAAGATGATGCACAAGAAAGCCCGCAAACAGTTTGCTGAAGACAAGCATACTAAGGACATGGATTACTGGAACCATGTCCTTCGGTCCGATGAGACCAAGATGAACTTATTTGGTTCAGATGGTGTCAAGCGTGTGTGGCAGCAACCAGTGCAAAGAGTGCAAAGACAAGTGTGTCTTGGCTACAGTCAAACATGCTGGTCAGGGCCTACATGAGTGCTGCCGGCACTGGGGAGCTATAGTTCATCGAGGGAACCATGAATACCAACATGTACTGTGACATACTGAAGCAGAGCATGATCCCCTCCCTTCGGAGACTAGGCCGCAGTCGACCCCAAACACACCTCCAAGACGACCACTGCCTTGGTAAAGAAGCTGAGGGTAAAGGTGATGGACTGGCCAAGCATGTCTCCAGACCAAAACCCTATTGAGCGTCTGTGGGGCATCCTCAAAAGTAAGGTGGGGGAGCGCAAGGACTCTAACATCCACCAGCTCCGTGATGTGGTCATGGAGGAGTGAAAGAGGACTCTAGTGCCAACCTGTGAAGCTCTGAAACCCAAGAGGGTTAAGGCAGTGCTGGAAAATAATGGTGGCCACACAAAATATTGATACTTTGGGCCCAATTTGGACATTTCCACTTAGGGATGTACCCACTTTTGTTGCCAAGGCTTAGACATTAATGGCTTTGTGCAATGTTCCCTCTAATTTTTCTTAGGTGGTATGCGCAGAAAATTTCTCTTGTGCAAAAATTTTCCCAGAGCCAAAATTTTGTGTGCACAATATGCTTCTGCAAATGTAACATTTAAATTGTTATTCTATATTTTTGGTACAGCTCGCTCATGGTTAATAACACTACATTATAGTGTGATAATATAGTATTAGTTACACAACAGTATTACTTACTGTAATGTCTGACAGACAAGCCTCTCTCGTAATGTACATTTTGCTCTGTCACACAGTCCATATAAAGCAAAGTTGGTGGAGCTGAAAAAAATTCACATTGCAAGGGGGTGGAGCAATATATTTCCACCACTTTTGACTCCACTTCCATGGTCTATTTTAAACGTGAAATTCTCACTGCGTAAGTAAATTATGAGCGAATCACGAGCAGAGGCTCCACACAAAAAAATTTACAAAAAATGTATCGGGAAAAACTGTTGTGAGCAAGGGCGTACCTAGAGTATTTAGCACCTGGGCCGGATACTGTACTGTACTTATGTGGCACCCCCCCACACACACACTTTAAAACTGCATAGCTACTATCGTTAGGCAAACATTGACAGGGGTACAACATAACTGTTATCATTATATACTAAGGCAGACATTGACGGTGGTACAGCATAACTGCTATCATTATATACTGAGGCAAACATTGACGCTTCTACAGCATAACTATCATTATATACTGAGGCAAACATTGACGGTGGTACAGCATAACTGCTATCATTATATACTGAGTCACCAGAATGAGGAATCTGCACACACACCAAAGGAACTCAGGTGCTTAACTGTGCCAGGAAGGGTCAGCTCCCCAGTAGATCAAAATAAATAAAGGCTCCAGGCACTCAAGGGTTCCAGCTCAGGCAGATTTATTAAAGGAAGACAGCAACAACGTTTCGACCTCACAATGAGGTCTTTATCAATCATTATATACTGAGGCAAACATTAATGGGGTACAGCATAACACCTATCACTATATACTGAGCCACACCTCTCTTTTACTCCCTGCAGTTCAGGTATAGATCAAATAAACAACAGATGTAAATAGCATGTGCATGTATAGATCAACAGAATAAGACATAAAAACTCTGCATGTGCAAGTATACAATAACATTGCAGGTATAGATCAACAGAACACACAAACCCAGCATTGCAGGGATAGAACTACTGGAAATCACATGTAAACTGAGAACTGAGCATATAGATCATTTAAACAACACATGGAAACAGTACTGCAGGTATTAATCAACTGAATAAGACTTACAAACCCTATATTTGCAAGTATATATAAAAACTGTATGGACACATAGCAGATGTAGATCAACAGAATAACACAAAAACCCAGCTTTGCAGGTATAGATCAATTGGAATTCGCATAAAAACTCAGGATTAAAGGTATAGATAAAACCCCCTAAATTACCGGCATAGATCACAGGTTGCACACAGGTTGCACACCCCAAAGGCCAGCCCTGGCATCCACATTGCCAAAACAGAACCTGACCAGCACCCAAATTACACACATAGGATGTGCCATATTTGTCCCCAAACAGCCCAGCATAGTCAACTTTGTCCCCAAACAGCCCGCCCTGTGCCATCTTTGTCCCATAAACATGCTACCTGTGCCATCTTTGTCCCATAAATCAAAATATGATGTAATATTCCGGTGCTCAGCATGAAATGCCGGCACCATGACCAAGACAGAGGCCTCGCAGAGGACAGTGAGAGGCACAGAGCGGTTGCTGAAAACGTATTCTTCAGCGACCACTTTACGCCTCTCTCCGTGTCAATCATGGCTGCACAAAAAAAGACGGCGTTTCAATTGGGTCACACGGGTAGGCACCTGCCGACGCCACTGGACTGGTTTGAGATGACAGAATAGCAACAGTAACTCAAATAACCACTTGTTACAATCAAGGAATGCAGAATACAATCTCTGAACACACAACACCTCAAACCTTGAAGCGGCAGAAGACCACATTTCATGTCATTTCAAGAACAGGAAACTGAGGCTACAGTTCTCACAGATTCACATTTCCATTCCCATACTGCAGGGCAGCAATTTCCCTGGGTTGGTGAAATCAATACACAAGGGGGCAGCTGGGGCCATTACATAAATCAATACTAAAGGGAGGGGAAGGCTGGGGGCCAGGGACTAGAGAGATTAGCCAGGAGATAATTCCGGGTTTTTTCTCTAAACTAATAGGCTAGCCTAGTATATATATATATGAAGTTGAACAAAACAGAGATTCTTCATGTTGTGCATCTTCCTATACGTTTATCCGCCGCCATATTTGTTTATTCTGTATTCGGTTTGAACAAATAAAATGTAACATGAATGTTTGTTTTCATGTTCTCCCGAATACGAACACATAAGTCTAATGAAAATAGGGCTAGAGTGCTCCCTTAACAATAACGCTTACCCTAGCATTCCAGGTGAAACATTGCATTTTTCACATGGATGATGCTATGGCCACTTTTTTGGAAAAAACATTGTCAATATTGTGGAGGTCAAATTTCCTAAATGCGATGCTCATAGGTGCTTTGAGTAGTGCTTATAGGAAGTATGAACCTTCTAGGCAGTACTGATCTGTCCCTAAATGCTGTGTTCTGAGAACATATTAGGTAAGGTAATTAAAAATCTAGTGCAGGCTGCCCTTTGCAACCTACATCTACAGCCATCTTAAATGAGTTTATTCAATAACTGAGCATACATTACATACAAGTGAAACTCCGACGCAGCACGGATCACAAACATCAGCAGCATAACCAAGTACATGCATACAGTTATAGCATTTGTGTACTGTCAAACAGTACACCTGACAACATAAAAGATACAAAAAGAAGAGGAACTTCCTTTCTACAGAGTCTATGGGATTAGTCCAATCCATCTCTTTTGTGGCATCAGTGAATCCTGGAATATGCTCAATTATGTCCTTGGCTCTGAAGAGCTTATAGATCCCTCTAAGGAGTTGGTTTAACTACGGTTAGCATTACCTCACAAACTTGACAACATCCAGGTAAAACCAGGGTATATTCCAGTTGCAATGGATGGAGCTGTCTCACGTGTCCCATTTAAGGTTTCTCCAGAGGGAAGATAAGTTAAAGCGAGTCCTCCGCAAAACAGTTAAACACAAATGAGACTATCTGCCTAAAGTCGATATGTTGGGCACACCATTTCCACCCTTGAAAGGGTTCTTGTACATGACTATGAGCTTTACTATGTTAATTTTAGAGCACATGGAGGAAAGGTAGCTAAAGACTGACACTCAGTAAATCCGAGTAGAGAAAAGTCCACTAAGGGGCTCCAGAAGCTGCTCTAGGACAGTAGAGGTGGAGCTTTAGATGTTCCTCCCTGGACAGCATCACCTGCCTTTATTTTTCTTCAGCTGCCTAAACTTAGACCTAAATAAAGAAGCAAAGGCTCAGCACTCAAATGATAAGGTGAGTTTATTTCACACAGGCAACGTTTCGACGCACAGGTCTTTCTGTGCGTCGAAACGTTGCCTGTGTGAAATAAACTCACCTTATCATTTGAGTGCTGAGCCTTTGCTTCTTTATTTTGGATTTATTGGGGGACTTGGTGGTACCCTGGCTCGTGCACCATTTTACTGCTGAGTGCTGCATTCCAACCTTTCTTTTTGTGTAAACTTAGACCTAGACTTAGCCTAGACTTCTTGTCTGAGGGCGTGTTTTAACTTTTTATTTATTGACTTATGTAATGTCATTTCCGCAACACAGTACCATGGGTAAGACATAGCAAAGTAGTGGGAATCAGGGTCTGTTCCCCAGGACTGGCGCATAGCAAATGTTGGGCCAATATTCAAAAAGGGGGCAAAAAGTACCCGGGGAATTATAGGCCTGTTAGTTTAACTTCTGTTGTGTGTAAACTGTTTGAGGGTTTCCTAAGAGATGCTATTTTGGAGTATCTCAATGAAAATAAGTGTATGACTCCATATCAGCATGGGTTTACAAGGGATCGGTCCTGTCAAACTAACCTGATCAGCTTTTATGAGGAGGTGAGCTCAAGACTGGATCGGGGTGAATCGCTGGATGTCGTATATCTTGATTTTTCCAAAGCATTTGATACGGTGCCACATAAAAGGCTTGTACATAAAATGAGAATGCTTGGGCTGGGGGAGAATGTGTGTATGTGGGTAAGTAACTGGCTCAGTGATAGGAAACAGAGGGTGGTTATTAATGGTACATACTCTGAGTGGGTGAGACTGTTGCTAGTGGGGTACCACAGGGGTCAGTTTTGGGTCCTATTCTTTTTAATATATTTATTAATGACCTTGTAGAGGGATTGTATAGTAAAGTATCAATCTTTGCAGACGATACTAAGCTCTGTAACGTGGTTAACACAATAGAGGACAGTGCACGATTACAAATGGATCTGCATAGGTTGGAGGCTTGGGCTGGGATGTGGCAGATGAGGTTCAATACAGATAAATGTAAGGTTATGCACATGGGGAAGAAAAATCCAGGCTGGGAATATGTATTAAATGGGAAAACACTGGGGACGACTGACATGGAAAAGGACTTTAGTTAACAGTAAATTTACCTGTAGCGACCAGTGTCAGGCAGCTGCTGCTAAGGCAAATAAAATCATGGGGTGCATCAAAAGGGGCATAGATGCCCACGACAAGGAAATAATTCTACCATTGTACAAGTCACTAGTCAGACCACACATGGAATACTGTGTACAGTACTGGGCACCAGTGTACAAGAAAGATATAGTGGAGCTGGAGAGGGTTCAAAGACGGGCAACCAGAGTAATAAGGGGAATGGGAGGACTACAGTACCCAGAAAGATTATCAGAATTAGGGTTATTTAATTCGGAAAAAAGACGGCTTGGGGGGACTTAATAACTATGTATAAATATATAAGGGGGCAGTACAGAGATCACTCCCAGGACCTATTTATACCCAGGACTGTATCTATAACAAGGGGACATCCTCTACGGCTGGAGGAAAGAAGGTTTCTACACCAGCACAGACGGGGGTTCTTTACAGTAAGAGCGGTGAGATTATGGAACTCTCTGCCAGAGGAAGTGGTAATGGTAAACTCAATAAAAGAGTTCAAAAGGAGCCTGGACCTGTTTCTTGAAAGCAATAATATTACAAGTTATGGATATTAGATCAATAGGGACAGAACGTTGATCCGGGGATTTATTTTCCATATTTGGAGTCGGGAAGGAATTTTCCCCCTGGTATGGGGCAATTGGCATCTGCTTCATAAGGGTTTTTTTGCCTTCCTCTGGATCAACACAGTAGGGACACAATATGTATATAGGTTGAACTTGATGGACTTTGGTCTTTTTTCAACCTTATGAACTATGTTACTATGTTACTATGTTACTAGTGCATCACATAACAATTTGGACTTACATAACAAAAAGGTGAGGAATGCCTTGCTTAAACAAGCTTCCAGTCTAAACTTAAAATCTAAAACTTCATTCCAGATCCTCGTATTTTAGCCATCTAACCAAACAAGAGCTCAAAGTCTCTGAATTCACTGATGGTGATTCAACTTCACATTTATGTACCTTGCAATGTATATTACGCCATTTTTGACCTCATGTTAACTCTCCTATGCTGCTTCTATTCCTGTTCGCTCTTTGATCACATCCTCTGATAAAGCCATGGTAACAAATTGACGTGCATGTGCATCAAAAACCTATTAATATAATATAATAAAATGGTAATAAAAATGCAAGGGGATATGAGTCCGATGCAAATTAGAGATGGAAAGGACATACAAAAAAACATCATTGCAGCCGGTAGAGAGCAAGTGTATGTACAGTAGGTTACAAAAGTGAGTTCACCCCTCACATTTTTGTAAATATTTTATTATCTTTTTATGTGACAAACTCTGCTACGATGTAAAGTAATGCGTGTACAGCCTGTATAACAGTGTCTTAACCTTGGCAACAAAAGTGAGTTCACCCCTAAGTGGAAATGTCCAAATTGGGTCCAGTTAGCCATTTTGTCTCCACGGTGTCATGTGACTCGTTAGTGTTACAAGCTCTCAGGTGTGAATGGGGAGCAGGTGTGTTAAATTTGCCGTTATCGCTCTTACACTCTCTCATACTGGTCACTGGAAGTTCAACATGGCACCTCATGGCAAAGAACTCTCTGAGGATCTGAAAAAAAGAATTTTTGCTCTACATTCTTTTGGCCTAGGCTATAAGAAGATTGCCAAGACCCTGAAACTGAGCAGCAGCACGGTGGGCAAGACCATACAGCGGTTTCACAGGACAGGTTCCACTCAGAACAGGCCTCGCCATGGTCAACCAAAGAAGTTGAGTGCACTTACTCAGCATCATATCCAGAGCTTGTCTTTGGGAAATAGACGTATGAGTGCTGCCAGCATTGCTGCAGAGGTTGAAGGGGTGGGGGGTCAGCCTGTCAGTTCTCAGACCATACGCCGCACACTGCATCAAATTGGACTGCATGGCTGTCGTCCCAGAAGGAAGCCTCTTCTAAAGATGATGCACAAGAAAGCCTGCAAGCAGTTTGCTGAAGACAAGCAGACTAAGGACATGGATTACCGGAACCATGAGAGTTATATCTTTTTCATGTGACAACACTGAAGAAATGACACTCTGCTACAATGTAAAGTAGTGAGTGTACAGTCTGTATAGCAGTGTTAATTTGCTGTCCCCCCCCCCAAAATAACTCACATGAAAAAATATAATAAAATATTTACAAGTATGTGAGGGGTGTACTCACTTTTGTGAGATACTGTATATAAGCAATTTGGTTGATATGTATCTATTGAAGCCACACTCACAGAGGCTAAACCCCCATTGATGAATCACAAATATAAAATACGTTCTTTCTGTAGGACCGCTAAGAGTCTCACACTGGAAGTTGGAGCAAGTAAAGCAAGTAAAAAGCGGAACTGTGTAGGGTCGTGGTACTCTTTCAGACACAGTACTTCGTCTGGTTTCATGATAAGGCCTGCAAAGGATGAGTACTTTCATATTGTGTTGACTTACAGGTTGACCTCTTGTATTTAGTACTGATACTGGATTCCAAGATGAATTCTCAGTTGATATATATTTAACAGGGGTAAAATCAGTCAGACAAAGTCTGTACACAGCAGTTAAATAGCTGGCATTCCTTACATTGAAGCAAGGGTGATCCTAGCATCAACGCCCAGTGCAGAGTTTTTTGGGAACCATGACAGTTAAGAATATCGTAATTAAGACATACCATACTAATAATATTATGTGGTTATGAGGACTTAATTTTTTTTTGATCTGACCTGTTGTGAGCTATTTATGTAACTTGGTAAGGCATTTAGAAGACAAATGTATTTTATTTACACATTTCTGCTGTTGCTATAGACATTTCGTACATTTTGGTGTTTTTAGGATCACTGTGGTACGCTCTCCTTAGAGGAGTAATGAGTGACAGAGAGCCCGCAATCACAATCACCAAGAAAACACGTTCATTCAGGAATGGCAATGCACCTCACTCGTACTGTACTTCCAATCATTTTAAGAATCCAAACCCTCCTCGTTTATATGAGATACCAGTGATGCCTAATGTTAGATATTTTCTTGTTGTGCCTTATGTATTGTTGTGTTGCACCCTAAGGTATTTGAAGCAGGTGTTGCAGAAGCAAATACCTTGTATATCTGCACTGGACTGTGGGTAATTGCACCCAAATGAATACCTCTTTAAACTAAAACCATGGTATTTTGCATGGATTTTTCTTTACTTTTGTTCTTATAAATGGGCCAATTACAAGAAGTAGTTATATTGCGTAAAGAGTATAAAAGTTGCAGTTGCCCCACAAAGGTAACTCCTACTGTACTTTTGTATCCTTTCAGTATTGTCCTATGATTGCAAGGAATATGTATGTAATATTTGTAGCAAAAAGCCTCAAATAGTACCGTCATAATTTCTTCCTATGTTTCACCTGAGTAGTCACCTAGCAATTATCCCCTGTTATATCTGAAAAGGTTGTTTTTGCGACCTGGAAGCCTCTTGGCACAGAATGTGTTAGACGCCGCATACAACGTAATACCATAAATATTTGGGGCACAAATGGTGTCAAGCATCCTTACACAAACCACCTATTGTCACAAAAAGTGCACTTTACTTGTGACAATAGCTTCACGTACAGCTCTTCTTATGTCAGTTACATTACCCCTTAGTGTCCAAACTACGGCTAGAAAAGGTGCAACTCAACTGTAGCAAATACTGGATTTACTGCATATAAACCACACTGGGAAAACTAATGGAGACCCATGCAAATACTCTATATTTTGATCACTTACTATTTGTTTTTGACATATTGAAGAAGATTCCTGACAGCTCAGCAGAGGAGTAAGTGTACAGAGACCCCGGTACAGTGCAGGACTGTGAAACTGCTGGTGGGGTATCCAGCCTCTTGGTGCCGTAATGTGATATTCAAACTTTAAAAGGATAGGAAGCTATTTCCAGCATAGGGTTAGAAGTGGTTGCCAGTTGAGCAGATGCAACACAACCCTTTCACTGCCAGCAGGTCTTGTAACACAGTGGTGGGTTGTGTTACCTGTGATAAATTCAACTTTAATGTAATATTTAGCATATAGCAAGTTAATCAATTACTAATTTCCTTTACCTTTTCTGGATAATAAAATGAAAACTGGTTTATTAAACAGATTGGGACATTAAAGCTTTAGAAACATCAGAGGAAACTGCAATGTATTCTGGCCAAGGCTGACTATGCATAGCGTGGCATCTTTTGGGGGGGGGGGGGGGGACAGTCACTGGGCTGGGTTACTGGAGACACATTACCTCTTTACTGCACCGCAGCTCAATGGAGTGGCTCTAGAGGCACTATGAGATTGATGCCTAGAGGCTGTAGAATCTTTATTTAAAGTGCTGCACCAGGACATCATCTCCGGACACTCAGCACAGAGAAATTGGTCAGCCTCGGGCAGCAAGCCCTGTAAATACACAAGTGATTTCAGGTTCTTACAGACATAGAATATATTATGCACATACCAATTTACTATGTAAAGGAAATTGATAACACGGCTGAAAAACAACAACAGAGCAGACCTAGGTGTAATAAATGAAATAAACCAGCTGGGATTACCCTTCCCACTGATGGTGTAAAAGGTTTGTTCTCACATTGGTCCAAAACTGGAAAAACAGACAAAAGCTGGGGGGGGGGGGGGGGCCCTTGGATGAAATATCCATCACCCATGAAATATCTCTTGAACTTTTATCATACGAGACACTAACAAAATAATAATCCATTACTTTATTATATCATGTCTGTCTGGATTATTGCAACTCTCTACTAATCAGCTTTCCTCTCTCCTATACTGCTTCATTCAAATTCATCCTGGAACCACAATACTAATTTTCGTATCCTGTCACTGTTCAGCTGTTCCCCCACTGTTAGTCACTCGAATAGCTTCCTATACCACCATCCAGAATTAAACCCATGGCCTTGACCTAAAGAGCTATTAACACCATGCACCCCATTTAGCTCCCCAAATGCTCGCTTAAATCCACCTAACAAAAAAAGTCTACAACCCTCAAACATTTCTCCACTAATCAGCCCAACCTTCATCTTGAAAAAAACACCTGTTCTTTCCACCTTTGAAATCGCCACATTATCCTAACATAAAATCACCTTCACCCAAGCAGTCACTCTCCTTCCATCTCATTGCCCCTCAACCTTATAACAGATTGTAACTTGTCATGTATAATGCAATAGTGCTACAGAGCCTGTTGGTGCTCTATAAATAAACGCAACCTTAGGTTAGAAGGATATAAAACTAGAAAAGCGTACACACCATCCAACCCAGGGGAATATATCAAGCATACATATCATACCATATACACTTACTGCTGGCTATATATAGATATACAACGGACACATAAGTGAAAGTATATGTATATATAATACTGTTAGTGTGATTATATATTATATGGATTGGATGTTCACATTACACATTTTCTGTAAAATGCAATCAATGCTCAAATATAATGGGGCAAGCCTTGAAATTCTCATTTGATTGATTGTAGGAGTGCACAGTATATATATATACAAACTACATTCAGGAAGCTAGAACTATTTTTGTAAGATAAAAAAATAGATTTTATGGGCTACACACTTTCTACTTTTCTAGCTAGCATTTCTCATTTACAAGAGTCTGCTGGTAGAACTGTGTGGGCTTTTTATAAACAGGAATGCACCTATAACCCCTTTGGGTAAAGTTACATCCTATTCAGCAGCTCAAACAGAAGCTTGTCAGATGGTGGCAAGTAACATTGTATAGCTGCTTGGGATACAATCATAATTAGCACAAAAATGATAATTTAAGTTGAAATAAAAAAAAAAGGACATGTTTATTCAGCTAATCGCTGTTATGGTCTTATAAAGTGCCATCATATTCCGTAGTGCTGTACATTGGGTAAATAAGACATAACAGATAGCGTATAACAATTCGGCTTACAAAAACAAGAGGCGAGGAGGACCCTGCTCAACCAAGCTTTCAACCTAGAACAAATTAGAGTGTATTGCACAAGAGGTAAAGGTGCCATTGTTAGGGATGTACCAGCCACAGTTATCATCCAAAAGCAGGATAGGCAGTAGGAAAGGTGATCTAAAAGAAAGATGGGAGGAAGGGTGTTAATACATAGGTTTGCAGGTGTCCTTAAAGTGGGTTTTAAGCTATTTTTAATGGACTGAAAGCAAGGGAAAAGATGGATAGGACAGGAAGGCACTTCAGAGGATAGGTCAGCCCTTAAGAAATCTTGCAAGCATACATGAGAACCAGAAATCAGAGCAGAGGACAGACGAGGATAATCAGATGGGCAGAGGGAAGGAGTGTACTTGGAGATGAATGAGCTTAATCGCTAAGATGGCCCTGAAACACATCTGATATGACTAGACACCATGCAACCCAAGCAGGGGAAGCTCATTATGAAATGTGTAAAAAAATAAACTGAAGCCCTTATTGTAATCCGTAAGGGTATATGTGACTATTATTTTAAGCTGTAACATATTTCATAAGCTTTGTTAGAAATAAACCATGCATACCTCCCCCCCCCCACAAAAAAGCAGTTCTAGTGAGTGCTGCTAAAAACAAAACAAACATTAAAACAAGACACTTGCAAAAAAATGCAAATTTGACATTAGTTTATTGCATATGAGCCTCAAAAGTTTGTTTCCCCCCCCCCACACAACATGGCATACATTTGTTGCAGAGAAATTAAACAGCTCTGTTCACAGGGCTTTGGTACAATAAAAGTTTGGTGTTTATTTTTTAAACCAGGACATTGAGATCTCAAGCCACACCATTGATTTGGAATAAGCTACAAAAAGGTACCTACAGATATGTTTCCCACATCTGTTAAGATCAGATGAGCTTGGTCATTAAATGTGCATTCGACCAGGCAGCTGAACCATGTAAATGCAAGTGAGTGAAAAATCCTTCTTGCATTTAGCCACTCAGCATTTAATGTGTTTCTGTATATCTATTTTTTTTGAGCATGTGTTTGCCATCAAACTGATGTAGCTTGAATACAAACCTAATTCAATAGACTAACTGGCAATGATCACAAAATAAACTAAAAATTGTATGATCACACATATACATGGTTACCTAAATGTACTTTGTTTAGGTAATCATGGCAATGTAACAGTAACTACAATGTGTGCGGTAGTCCTCTGCCAATGCAGAACCCAATAAAACACAAGTACATTCTTATTTTTGTTTCCTTGATTCCAAATCCTTAATATTGAACCAGAAATGTGTGTTGATATTAGAGACTTACAGTTCAAAAATGTAATGTTTTACAGTGTGGAAATTATATTCTGCTAATATACAATTAGATTTACTGCATGTTTAGTGACTTGTCTATGTCATATGGTTGCATTTCTTTATATGTATGAAGACACACATCTGCCATCTCTATCCAATGTGTGTGTCATAACTGATCTCACAAACTTGTCAAATAGGGACATAAGGATGAGAACACTGCAAATAAGTAACAAAGAATGGTGATACCACTTTTGTTGACAATACTTATTTTGGCATATAGGGTTCATCTACAACACTATTATTTGTTCTAACATTATGTTTGAGGGTCACAAAACTGTGGTTGAGCCAATCTGTAGTATAGGACGGTACAAATTATAGATAGACATCTATCCCAAGGAAGGACTCCCAAGGGCAATATGGCAATATGGTACAATGTCATATTCTATGTTAAACTGTACATTCTTGGGACATGGAGACTTCAACTGGAAAATCAAATTAATCTGTTGTACATTTGAGTTTAGAAATCCTGACTGATTTCAATAAACTTTATCTTTGACCTCTTTATGATCAATGCATTTTATATAATAATCTATCTGCGCTACTGCAAACAGAATTTCCCCAACAATTCAAGTTGTTGCAATAATTGAGGTCTACAGAGAAAGGGCTTTTTAGTATATAAAAATTGTTTGAGAACCCCTGATGTGAAAGCAGCAGCTTGGATGATCATTAAAGCGTCACATTAAAAAGATCAAGCCCTGTTATTTAGCCATACATAAAAATACCACTACATCCATAAACCAATAACAGCACCTCCATTCATTTTAATTGTAATTCTGTTGGTGTGGTCTGTGATAAGTAAATGCCCACCAAAAGTAATACAGTCACGCATCCCATACAGTATGCAAAGTTTACATACACCAGGCACATTGGAAAGTGGCTGTGCTTTGATTTGCTCTGTCTTTTTGTCATATTGGTCCACAGTACTTAACTAGCTGCAAAACGCTTACCAAAATGTGCAACCCAAGTGATTGAAAGGGTTAATACAGCACTTCAGAGTAATAATTGCACATAAGAAAAGACCCCTTGTTACGTAAAATATTATACAGAAATCCAGCGACCTGTGTTAATTTCCTATAGGGGTTGAACTTGTATCCAACATTTAGGAGACAAGATGATATGAAATGGATATGTATGCAAAACTTCCATATATAAACAGTCAAAAGATAAGCAACAATTTTAGACGTTGTCCCCGGCCAATTCACAGGGTAGGTTTAAAAAGCAGGTAACACGCAGTTCATATTTCTTTTTCTGTAACTGTGGTTGTGCAAAAGATTGGTTTACGATAAACAAGAAGGAATTCTAGGAATCATCCTTGTATTTCAGATATATAAGCACACATGCTACATCACCTTTTAAATCACAAATCAAAAATACTGATTTCATTCAACACCAAGACGACTGTACTATTGCATAGTAAGAAAAAAAAAAAGGTAATAAAATGTTTTGAACATTAAAATGAGTAAGGCAGTTTGCGATTTACATAACTGGAAATCTGAAGCCACTTAATTACTCAGATCTTGCCTCTTGTTTTGTTTTTGTAATATATAAAAAAATCAGGTCTTCTGTATGCCACAAACAAGAATTTGAAAGGCGACTTTCCATAAAAAAAAAATTCCTTTAAATATTCTGCATGAAATAGGAAACATGCATCCATTTGCGTGTATGTATATATACACACACACACACACACACATTACATATATACATACACACACACTGAAAGTGTAACGCCTGGATTCCAGTCCAAAGGACATCAATCACATTAGAAATACATAGGAGTCCTTTTCCAAATTACCCCAAAAGATATAGTAATATAGGCAACTTTATCAAATGCCTTTTGAAAAACATGTCCAGCAGAATATATTAGTCAGTGAGGTCATTAAAATCCTTGAGACGAATATTGATGGCAAGTCATCGAAAACAAAAAAATCACGTCTGTCCTTTTCAGTCAGCCACTTAGTAAGTTTAACATCTGTGTGTTCTTTTTTTTGAGCCTGGGTGTTGCCAAGAGGTTGCAATCCACATAGCAGTGGCTCGGTAATACCACCATGTTACAGGCACAGGAAATGCTCAACGGTCTGACCATCAATCAACGAGGTAAAATGTTTTTCTGATGCAGTTTGTGTGGTTGGCGTTGCATCTTGTGCGAGTGGTTTCTTTAGTTTTGATATCCGGTGTAAGGTTCCATATTTTGTTAACTCTGACTCCTGTGAGGATAAGAGAAAACAATAAATACTCATCTTATACACAACCACAACTCTCTGCTCCAAGTCACAGAATTGAACCGAAGGCACCATACTGAAAAGCACTAGGAACAGCGGCAGTATCATTTGGGTAAGCATAAGTTTTTATATATAAATTTGCTAACAATTTCTCTAGCACACTGTACTGATAATGAGAAAGCACCATTTCCATGCATGCATTTCTGTGACATTTACACTGAGACACTGGAGTTTCCCCATACATCATTTCCAATAGGTTTTCTTTTTTTGGGTGGTATAAGTGCAGTCAGTGATCTCATGTGGATCTAGCATCGGGAAGTAAATAGTCCCACAAAGGACCATTTGGCATTTTGAAAGCCCTGAGAAAGGGTTTTTCTGAGCATAAACCAAGTTTGAAACGACTGCACAAAGAGACTTCCCCAAGTTCCAGCATACCAACCCTATGAGCTTTTCAACGTTTGTCATAGAGGCTCAACCTATTAATAAAAACATAGAATCTAAGAGCAGATAAGGACTATTTGGCTTCTTTATTCGGCTCATTTTCCCCAATGTTATAACCGTAATTGGTCCTTGGTCTTGTCTTATATTCAGGATAGCCACACGCCTTTAAGACAATGCTTACGTATAACAAAATTACCACAGTATAATGTTAGTCAAGACTTGTTGAAACAAGTTAAGTTATGTCATTACATAACCAGGTATCATTGAGACCGCTAATTCAAATAGTGGTGGGTCATACTAGCAGTCACTTCCTTTAAACACGCCAACATATGCATAAAGTTAAATAGGGTCTTAGGCACACAAAGTAAAAAAAAACAAACCCTTGGCAGATATTTATTTTCTCAGATAGTTTAACCACATAAAATACACACATTTACACGGCTTGTTTTCATACAATTTCTATGAAAAAAATTTCTGTATGTATGTGCCTTTGGCCGCATTTTTAAGCTTTCCATGAAATATAAAAATATTAATGATAGAATTCAAGATTAAATAATCATTTGCGGGAAGGGTTTGTGCATCCTACAGCATTGATGTTCTTAATGCTGCATTTGGTTATAAAAGTGTTAAATTCAGCAGGGAGGGTGGAACAGCACCTTTAAAAACAAATGTGCGTAGCGGGAAGTGTAAAGGAATATGTGTGGGGACAGCTTCCTTTGTCACTTACCAGACTACATTAAACTGCAGGGCATTTTGATACAACCCTGATTGTTATCTTCACTGATGTCCAGTTTCTTCATCCTGTATTGATGGATTTCCCGAACCAATGTGTAAAAGGCATCTTCAACACCCTAAAGAGATAAACACTTTGTTAATTCTCTGCCGGGTTCTTGAAAGGAAAGGTTACAGTCATTTTCTTTTGATGTGCAGAGAGACAAAAATAAATACACCTCAATAGATATATGCTCCCTTGCAAAAGCTTAATCCGATAAGATGTTATCTAATCAATGGTGGCCAGGTCACAGAAGAAAACAATCAAAGACGACAGATGCCACTATTGGTTTTAATCTCCAGTACCTGTCTAGTTTTTGCTGAAGTCTCAATGAATGGGATCCCATAGCTCCTGGCAAGTTCCTGGGCCTGTTTGGTGTCTACAGTTCTTGTTGGTAGATCGCATTTGTTACCCACAAGTACCATGGGTACATCATCAGAGTCTTTCACTCGCTTAATTTGCTCCCTGTGAAGGAAAGTGAATGTGAAACAGACACCAAACATACAGAAAGCAAATGTCATCTATACATTTTTTGCACATGTAGTAAAAAGTTTACTGCCTGGCAATGGATTCTGGGATCCCAAACAGTGTTCGCCTGCATTTTGTGGACTTTGATTGACAGAATGACAAAAACTGAAAACTGGATAAAATATTAGAACCGACCAACAAAGTGTCCCCCTGAAGCCCTTCAATTAAACACACAAGATTCATGCTCCATTTGCAAACGTTTTAAAAGCACAGTAATCGGTTATTACATAGGAAATGTATTGCATACAACATATTCATGTACATTTCATGTGAATTCAAATATTAATATACAATTGTCATTTTCTGGAGAACTGTACGTAAGAGCCATCTTGCAGCCACATCAAATGGTTTAAATTACCGGCTCACACTACAATGCTTGCGCATTTCCTCTGTAAACCTATTATCACAATTGCAAACAATCCCTAGGGCCAAGATATCCTGTACTGTCTGCTAAAACAATGCAGATACAGTCCAGGATACATTTCACGACTTCGTACTGGGAATGGTTTACCCTTTCCCACTACTGTTATTTATTGCTCTTTTACATTAAACAACAAAAGTAAATCACGCTGCTGAGTCAGTCTCTCTCACTTTTTCAATTTTAAACCTGCGGCACACCATATTGTCATCCTGCATTTAGAATACACTACCAAGATAGAAGTTACTCATCTATTAACAATGCGAGGACGCCTGATCATAAGACTCAAGCTGGATTAGCCAGCTCTTACCGGTATATGCTGATATCTGCAAAAGACTTGCTGTTGTTGATGGCAAACACGCACAGGAACCCTTCCCCTGTTCTCATGTACTGGTCACGCATGGCACTGTACTCCTCCTGCCCTGCAGTATCCAAGATATCCAGTAGGCAAGTCTCTCCATCAATCACTACCTGTTTCCTGTACGAGTCCTGAAAATGACATCAGACACTTACACCATAAGCAAACAAGACTCCACG
This sequence comes from Sceloporus occidentalis, assembly GCA_023333645.1. Lineage (NCBI taxonomy): Eukaryota > Metazoa > Chordata > Lepidosauria > Squamata > Phrynosomatidae > Sceloporus > Sceloporus occidentalis. The sequence continues at coordinate 2,800,371 of JALMGF010000033.1, forward strand.
TGAGTTAAAATACGGAGAGCCTAAAACCAGCAAGAAGAATTATTATTGGAAGCATAAATACAAATATTGTGGAGAAGGACAAACGGCACATAATATGTAGCAAAATACACATTCAGTAGGTTTTAGAACAAAAACACGCATTCAACGTTTGTCATCCATTGCTGCATCTGTTAAAAGTGTTTGCGCTACATTGGCCTAGATGACAATAGGAAAGTGAATTTTATATATTTAGGTGAGGTGGTGGAGAGAGGTGATAGAGTATTCTAACAAACTCCATGCGGGTGCCAAGTAAGAGGTGGTAAAACTAGACAATGTGAGAATCGGTTCCTCCTCATCCATATCTCTTCTACCTTAGGGACGGAGTCACGGAGTTTATTTGACATATTTTTCTTGCTGCGTTTCGTAAATGTTTGGTGAGCTGCATTAGGGTAGAAGTCCATCATCCTCTTCAGAATAGAATATCCGGGTCATTTACAAGGGATAAGTGGTGAGGAATATAAAGAGTTGGCATTCCATCTTTGGTGCACCAAACCCTAAATAAAGAACCCTTAAAGAGGTGCATTCCAATAGCTTTCCTAGCCTGTTAAGGGTGAAGGCACAATTCTTGAAATTGACTTGTGGATTGAAATAAAATGCTGCTTCAGCAGAGTGCCAGACCCTTAATAAGTAACCAATGTCTGTTCCAATAGCTTTCCTTGCCTGCCGGGGATGGTCACAATAGGTGGACAGTGAAAAACAGCTTCCACAAACTCGACACACACACACACACAGAGAGAGAGAGAGAGATAGTCCCAACTACTTGGAGATGCAGTGAAGGCGGTCAACCCTTCTGTGACCCTTCAAGGGTCCAAGATTCATGAAATCAGCCCAAACCAACTGCCATACATACACGGTTCGAGAATTAATTTTTAAGTTACATTTTAGACATCATATAATCCTCTATATCATCTAAAACATTTTTGACCTGCAGAAAGAATGTATCTCACCTCTATCGTCGGATCGTACTCATCAACAAAGTGGTTCTGTATGAGCTGGATCGTCAAGGCACTTTTTCCAACACCACCCGCTCCCACCACCACTAATTTATATTCAGTCATTTCTTTAAAGCCGTTTCCGTTGCTACAAAAAAAACCCAAAAAAAGAAAGAAAACAGTTAGCTTTGGAGTAACAAGGTAAGGGACAATTAACGTATTTGCATAGGCAAAGACCCAATCCTTGATATGTCATGCCTGTTATGTTTCTATAAGATTGGATTTTTGTGTCTAAAACCATATAAATTCTACAAAGCCCTAGAAGAAGGTGCGCTTTAATGGATGGAGACCATGGTTACCTTTGGACAATGTGATAATTTGAATACAGATATATGCTAAAATTCAGTTAAATCCTAGAAGATGTCTGAGATAAATATATGATCACATACAGCGAGAGAGTTCTCATATCTCTGTATATCTATATGACATCCTGAATGTGACATTATGCATAGAAGATTCAGATTATGTATAATGATATTAGCAACCAGGATATTTATCTTAGTAACCGCTGGAAGAAGAGAAGGAAGGAAGGAAGAAAGGAAACGGACTACGTGTGATTTGAAACAATTGCACCAAAGACGTGCCAATACCTTAAATGGAATAGTGTGTTCTTTTACTGTTGTCAAAAAAACACATGGGTATCCAAGGAGAAATAAGGACAATGTTTGAAAATGAAACCTCGTAACAAAGTTCCTTATCTGTTTGTCATAAGCATAAATGAGTATGTGTCATTGTGGGGAAAAGAATAGACTACACATACATTAGTAAAGATACCAATTTCTCTGTTGAGAACACAGAGTACTTAAATGGGTATAATAGTTAGCGGGAGAACTTCAGCTGGAGTAGCTGCCATGAAACTCTGCAGAGGACCACGAGATGACTACCTACTACTAACTTCCATATTATAATTAAGCTATATTATGATCTGTAGGGGGAACTCAGGTTTGCTGCATGGATGTAAATCCCCCCCCCAAAAAAAGATAGGTTTTCTTAACATTTCAAGATTATATTTCAATGCATTATATATTATTACATATAATGGTTCAACGCATATGATCCTCAGTCAGTGGCATTACAAAGGGCCAAAACGAGGCCTGTCTGCGAGAAATCAAAGACATTCAACTTCAATGGGTTTTCAGCTGTATTAATTGCATGTGGCTGCTGCTCATCTCTAACTTCTATCGGTTACTATGGAAACTCAGCTTTCATATATGCAGGCTGCGCCGGCATGCTCTGGAGCACATGAATGAGCAGTGTACATAAGTACACATCCTGCTTCATTAGAAGCAGATCGGGGAGGGGAAAATGAATAGGCGAGTTGGTGAAACGACACCCTTCTACTCGACTCAATTTCATGTTTAGTGAATAAATATCATTGCGTTGACACAAATTTATTAACACAAAGATTTTTCCTGCTTAAACCCCACAATGAGCCGATTATTTATGGCAACGCTAATGAAGTCCTGCTTGTGCAATGGAATCCATTCCTCCATAGACCTTCATTAAGTCTGAACAATTCTACAAGGCAATAAGATCTGGGTGTACTTTTTGTAGAGTGGACTAAGATGACAGAACCAGAATACATACAAATACATTACAAATTACTATTAAACTATGCAAAATGTAAACATTTTGAATCCCACTCCAGTAAAGAAACATTTTGGTGTGAGTTCCCCTTTAATGTTCATAAAATATTAAAAAAACATTTTCTGTACAGTTGATTTCTCCAAGTCTCAAGAACACGCTTATTCTGCAAAATAAATAAATAAATAAATAAATAAAAATATTATGTAGCTATTTCTAGCTGGTGAAAAAAAATTGAAGGACGCAGTTACTCAGCACGTGTTTCAAGGGCAGGGGGGTCACTGTAAATAAGAAGTATTGACTCAAAGACACAGATAAAGCCGGTCTTTCTAAAACCTTAAGCACTGTAGAAGCTATGGAACAATGTATATTCAATCATTCTATTGTGCAGATGTCTCAGAGGAGAGACTCACCCGGTGGTATTTCCTCCCCGAGAACTTCATCCCATCCTTACGCAGATCTGTCGATAGCCCTGCATTAGCACTACACAGATCACAAAATCCCCATCGGCACCACTTCCTAAAACCCTTACCAAACGATAGCCACATTATGGATCACCTTTTATAACGTGAAATAAGTAACTTCTATGCATTAGGTGCTATACGTAAAAGTCATTCCTCCATGTAAATTGGCCCAAACCACTCCCAGAAACAACCATATTCAATTTCATTCAGAATTTTTGCCCGTAGGGCTTAATTGTCACACGACACCAAAGCAGCCACCTTTAAGTTTTTGCCAGAAGCACCTTAAGTTTTTGGGGGTTTTTTGACATGAAAAAATAAAAAGACAAAGTTTATTTGCTTCCAGAGAGAAGAGAATATTATGTTCAAGTGGAACAACTTCATAAGAAAACCCAGATTTAAGATACTTTGTTGTGATCTTCTTTGATATGACAAATATCCATAAAAAACACCTTACATTATTATTTATTGTTTTATATATATAGCACCATCATAGTCCACAGCGCTGTACAAGGACATAGGTAGTATATGACATAACAATCTGACTTACGGTAAGGAGGGCCCTGCTCTAATGGGCTTACAATTTAGAGGGAGCTACGGTATATTATACAAGGGGTAAAAGTGCCAGGAATGGACCAGCCCCATGCAAAAAGAACACAAGCACTTAAAATACATAGCAACATGCCTTATTTACAAGTAGAACAAATATAACCACCACCTGGATTGGGACTAATTAACAAGTTCAGAGATATATGGCGCAGAATCTTCCCTTTTAACTACCGTATTTGCTCGATTATAAGACGAGGTTTTTTTCAGAGCAAATGCTCTGAAAAATACCCCTCGTCTTCTAATCAGACCTCAAATAGAGGTCTGATTATGAGACTAAGATCCAGATCCCCCGCACCGCTGCAGGGGACCTGGATCCTCCTGTCTCCCCCCCATTTAACACCCTCCCCCCACACACTTACCGGTGCTTCCTGCTGTATTGCCGGGGCAGCGGGTTGACGCGATTCGCATAGACAACGTCCGCTGCAGCCGGAAGGAGGTGTGGCTAGCAGGGGGGGTTGTCTGCGTCCGTCGCACATACCTTTCCCGACTGTCAGAGATCAGAGTTCCTCTGATCTCTGACAGCCGGGGAAGGTATGCGCGACGGACGAAGACAAACCCCCGCTGCCAACTCCACCTCCTTCCGGCTGCCCCGGCAATACAGCATGAAATTGGAAGCACCGGTAAGTGTGCGTGTGTGCGCTAAATGGGGGCATAGGGCATTTCTGGAATGCCTTATACCCCTATATGCCACTCTGGCACTTAGGGGGTTAAAAGGCATATTATGGGGCAGAGTGGCATATAGGGAGGTATAAGGCATTTCAGGAGGCAGAGTGGCGTTAAGGGTGCATTTAATAGAGCACTCTGCCTCCTGAAATGCCTTATACCTCCCTATATGCCACTCTGCCCCATAATATGCCTTTTAACCCCCTAAATGCCAGAGTGGCATATAGGGGTATAACGTATTTCTGGAGGCAGAGTGCTCTATACAATGCCTTTTAACTCCCTTAATGCCACTCTGCCTCCTGGAATGCCTTATACCTCCCTATATGCCACTCTGCCCCATAATATGCATTTTAACCCCCTAAATGCCAGAATGTATAAGGCATTTCTGGAGGCAGAGTGGCACATAGGGGGTCAAAAGGCATACCATGGGGCACAGTGGCATATAGAGGGTTAAAAGGCATATCATGGGCCACAGTGCCATATTGGTGTGAATAAGGAAATAAAAACAAAAAAAATATATTTTTCTCAATCATAGCTTTTATTTAAAAAAATAGTTTACATGAATTAACATTTACTGGTAATACTTTTTTCCTTTAGGGTCGTCTTATATTTAGGCTTTTTCTTTTTTTTTCCTAAGTTAATTTGGGGGGGGTCGTCTTATAATCGAGCAAATACGGTACTTTCTTTGCTGAACGTGCCCCAATCCGCAACAAAACCCTATCATCCCAATAAGCAGAAATAGAGACATGAAGCCACAATCCCGCAGGTTTATATCGGCATATATATATAATATTATATAATAAGCAATCTCGGTTTGCTCTAAGGGGGTAAAATAAGGACAGGAATCTAACAAATGGTTAACGCTACATTAAATTAATTGCCTCAGTCCGTTTGATAAAAAGCCAACGACTTTGCCACAGCGGGGCAAACGCAACGATGAATATGCAATACCTTCAGAAAAATCAGATGAGTGCTAAAATATTCAGAAAGAAAATGCAAATTATACATAAGGGAATGCGGTGAAGAATATGAAAACCGCGGTGATAAAGCAAAACATGATAGTAAGAAATGTGTTTAGGGTGAGTGAAGGTGAAAGAAAGGAAAGAAATACCTGCACATACTACGGAGAGCTGACATTCCATTGACTTTCTCGTGCGTACAAGGATTGCAGTTAAAGATCCCTAATGTATACAAAGATGATCACTTCTGGATTGGGAACACTGATCAGGTGCTGGCGCTTTAAGGCCAGCGGCCGCCTGATGATGTAAGTGCGGCTGACGGCTGGATACGCACAGACACGCGGTATGTTTTTATGCTCGCATTGCATATGGCGACCATAACAAGGCGCTGCTCTAGAGGCAGATCGCTTGAGCGTGTGGGGCTTTCGGCCAGTGGCCCGTCAGGCATTTGTCTGTATGTGCCTTATGGCCAGTCCGGACATGAAGATGCCCAATAGCGAAGAGGTAGAAAAAACGCCCGCAGAGGATTGTGGAAACTTGTAGTGGATCGAAGGTGATTTGTTAACGCTTTGTTGCAAGGATCAGTAACCATGAGAAATATGTACATATTGGTGCACACACAAACGATCCTCAGCCTAACCCAAGCCTTAGGTCAGCCTATTGCAGGCAGTCTTGACCGTGTCAGTTCTGTAACTTATTATGTATTGGTTTTACATATCTCTGCCATATTCATATGGCATATAGCTTACAAGGGCCACAGAATGGACAGTTATTAAGCCATTATATACACCAATCTCCCAGAAAAAAATATCATACAATAAATCTGAGAAGCATTAATGGTATGAGATTAAGTGGGTTATGATCCAAAATGAAAAGTAAACAGCAGTAACCAATAATGAGAGTGAATGACCGAACGGTGTATTTACACAAGTGATGTTTAAATGCCTGGCATTCCACTGCTGTGTGAGACAGGATGTTGGTCCAGTAGGGGAAAGGAAGCTAGATTACTGGGGAGACTGGGAATGGTTAAAGCCAGCAGGAGACACGGCACTGGCTGCCGTCTTTGGTGGTGTTTAAGATATTATTTCCCATAACTTCTATAGGCACTCGATGCCTTAAGGGATGGGTTCGGAAACCTATGTCCCACCAGGCGCTGAAGGCTACAAATTACCAGTAGCTGGCTACGAGTGATGGGAGTGGGCTCGTGGTGGCGAAGCTACAGACGGTGTGGCAGGCAACTGTGCAAGGCGAACACGCGTAGCCTCAGTAAACGGGATGTGTACACGCACAATGAAACACTACATACCGTCTCTTGTCTGGTATCCTTGTCCGCCCTCCCGGTCCATACACCAGCCCCTTCACCAGGACTCCCGGCCTCTAAACCTCTCTGCTCCTTCCCTTGGAGGTCCCTCTCCACCCGGGCGCACCCTCCACCCCAACTTCAGGCACTCACTTCCGCATCTACTGAGCAAAACCTCGCGAGACTATCCACCCTTCCCGGTTGTATTCCAAGCCTCGCTTTGATTAGGCGATTTGTGTCACATGCCGATGTTTCGAATTTTGTCCGGTACAATAAGAATCCATCCTAAATTCCTAATGCGCTGATTGTATCTAAACTATTCTGTATTTGGACACCTTGATGGTATATAATGTGCTTTATATAGTAGCCAACTAGTGAAAAAAACTGCAGTAAGTAAAGTGCCAGGAAACAGACAACCAAATACACACCAAGACAGGCTCTACCACTTGAAACAAAAATATACCCCCCCCCCAAGACAGGCTCTGCCACACTGACACCCAAACACACACACCAGCACAGGCTCTGCCACACCGACACCTAAACACACACCAGGATAGGCTCTGCCACACCGACATCCAAACACACACCAGGACAGGCTCTGCCACACCGACACCCAGACATACGAGGACAGGCTCTGTCACACTGACACCCAAAAACACCCCCCCACAGAACCTTGTGTATTGCCCCCCTTTGTTCATGTATGCCCCCATACCCTTGTATATTGATTTATGTGATGCCTCAGCCAATCCCCTCCCTTGTGTATTGATGCCCCTGCCCTTTTTCTATTGGCTAATGTGATGCCCAACCAACCTCTTGTCTATTGATGCCCCTACTGCCATGTGTATTACCCCCAGCCAGAGCCGGCCTTAGGCGTTGTGGCGCCCTGTGCGGACTACTCCTCTGGCGCCCCCCTCACTGCCCCTTCAAACTACCCCCCATGCCCCTCAAACTACCCCTCCCCTCTGCCCCTTCAAACTACCCCCCCTGTCCATTCAAACTACACCCCCCCTGTCCCTTCAAACTACACCCCCCCTGCCCCTTCAAACTACACCCCCCCCTCTGCCCCTTCAAACTACACCCCCCCCTCTGCCCCTTCAAACTACACCCTTCAAACTACACCCCCCACTTACCTTGTTGCCGGAGTCCTGCGGTGAGAGCGGGAGGCATCCGTCTTCTCTCTCTGCCGCGGTGCCGGCATTTCATGTTGAGAGCCGGAATAGTCCGGCGCTCAACATGAGATGCCGGCACAGCGACGGAGTCACGGAGAGTAAGGGGCGCCGAGCGGTTGCCGAGAACTTCACGAGCAACCGCTCGGCGCCCCTGACCGGGACTTAGATTTAAGCATCATTTTTTTTTTAAACTTTATTTAACATGAATGATGTTAAATAAAGTTTTAAAAAAAACACAAAAAAAAACAAAACGATGCTTTAATCTAAGTCCCAGTCAGGCGCCCCTGCAACCATGGCGCCCTGTGCGGTCGCACAGGTCGCACACCCCTAAGGCCGGCCCTGCCCCCAGCCATCCCCCTTATTGATTTTGTAATGCCACAACCCAGCTCCAGCTCCAGGACGTCCTCTGAGCGGAAAGTTTAAAACTCAGCACTGAGCTGTGCTCAGTGCTCAGTTATTGTGCCAAGTACAGCAGTTTAGTTCGTGTTTCGTGTGATCCTGATTTCTAGTGTACCGAACCCAGCTATTCCTTTGACTCTGCTGCCTTCCCTTGTCCTGACCTTGGCTACTAAACGACTTATCCTGATTTCTAGTGTACCGAACCCAGCTATTCCTTCGACTCTGCTGCCTTCCCTTGTCCTGACCTTGGCTACTAAGGGGCTTATCCTAATTTCTAGTGTACCAAACCCGGCTATTGATTTATGGACTTTGCTGAATTTCAGTGATCCTGACCATGGCTATGTGTACTGACCTACGCTTCATTAAGTGGATCTGGCCCTGTTTCTGCTTTGTGCCTTGGGTTATCCTGCATACTCGACTCCATCACCTCCCACACCTTACATAATAACCGAGCCCGCAGGACTAACCAACGCCATCACTACACTGACCCAGCAGGTGGCTGCCATGAACCAGACCCTACAAGAGCTCCAAGCGAGTCAGAAACAGCTGACACAACAGATGCACCTGCTTCAGTTACTACAAAATGTGCCAGCTCCTATCCTGGAAGGGACCTCAGCCCTCGAACCACAGGTTCCCCTACCGGAAAGATTCTCGGGCGACCGCAAAAAATATTGTTCCTTCATTACATCATGCCAGATACTATTTAATTTGAAGCCTAGGACCTATACCTCAGACTACATAAAGGTCCATACTGTGATCTCCCTCCTGTCAGACAAACCCCAAATGTGGGCTGTGACAGAATGACCTGTCATACAGGGCCCCAAGGTAGTCAGAGATGGCTCCAGCCTGGCTGCCAAACAAAGATAGCACAGGCAGGAACTCCATTGTGTTAACAAATCCCATTAAAAGGATTACTGCCAGTAGCTAAAGGGAGGTAAAGGTTGAGTAGTCTACATATACCTGTTTATTAAAGTTAATACAATTATGTGGATATATAAGGCTATGTTTTCCAACAATAAAATGTTCCATTTGTTCTTCACAATCATGGTGGTCGTGACAACTTTTGTGATCTAAGACAAAGATCCATCTATTAGCCTTTTGAGGCTGGAGACGATCCTGAGGGACAGACGAAGGATTCATAGGGTATCTGTTAACCTAACTAAGCAACCCATTACATGGGCACACCACCTTCTCCACAGCCGTAGCTCTCTCCTGGACTCCTGGCCTTCTTTCCATCACAACACCCTCAGCTATCGCTACCTTAAGGTCTCTTAAACAAGGGAGATGACCGGTAGAGGACTATATAACGGAATTCAGGCGGCTGGCCCTCGAATCTACTTGGAATGAGTCGGCCCTCCACGACCAATTCCGTTGGGGCTTATCTGAGATGGTCAAGGATGAACTAGCTCGCACTGCTATTCCTGTCGGGCTAGAAGACTTCATCAAGCTCGCCACCCAGATCAACCGCCGTCTCAAAGAAGACTAAAATGTCAATCCTTCAACACTCCCTGGACCCCTGCTTTGACCTTCACTACAGGATTTGTTCTTCCACTGGAAGAGCCAACGCAAATAGGCATCGTCCGAGAAAAAGAGCGACGCAGAACCTTGGGACTTTGCCTGTACTGTGGTTGAGCAGGCCACGCATTCAATGACTGCAGAAGTCGTGCTAGTTTTTCCAAGGTGGCGTAAGAGGTCCGTCAACCTCCTGGCGATGGTGGACTCTGGAGCTAGTGGCAATTTCCTTGACTATGATCTTGTGCAGTCACTCTACATTCTGAACTCGTTGTAAGAGACACCCTATCTCTATTCAGCTGGTTGACGGCAGTCCTCTGAGGACCAGTCCTATTATACGAGAGACCACCACCTTGCTACTCAAGATTGGAGATAGACATTTGGAGACTATCTGGTTCGACGTCTTACCTTCTCCCATATCTCTTGTCATTCTTGGCCTTCCTTCTATTAACTGGGAGACAGGGGTTTTCCGGTTCACTTCCACTCACTGTAACCAAACCTGTCTGAAGAAGACGGCTGTATGTCTCACCTACATCACCACCTCTCCTCAAGAAATACCTTATAGACGGTTTAAGGATGTCTTTGAGTCTTTGGGGGCTGAAAGACTTCCTCCTTTTCGTTCCTACGATTGTCCCATAGAACTGTACCCAGGAGCTGCCATTCCATTTGGCCGTATATATCCGTTAGCTGAACCTGAACTCACAGCATTAAAAGAATACATCAACGACAGTCTCGCTAAGGGGTTTATATGACGCTCTGCTTCCCCAGCAGGAATCTTTTTTGTCCATAAAAAAGATGGAGGACTATGACCCTGTATTGACTATCGGGAATTAAACAATATCACAGTAAAGAACAGATACCCTCTTCCACTCATACCAGAACAACTTGAAAGTGTGCGAACAGCCAAGGTCTTCACTAAAATAGACTTACGGGGGCATACAATCTAGTGAGAATCCGCAAAGGGGATGAGTGGAAAACAGCGTTTAGATGTCGTTATGGCCACTTTGAATATCTGGTGATGCCGTTCGGATTGCGTAACACTCCTGCCACTTTCCAACGTTTAATTAATAACGTCTTCCGTGACGTCCTGGATCACTATGTCATGGTATACTTAGGCGACATCCTGGTGTTTTCTCCATCCCTAGAGACACACCGAGAGCATGTCTGTCAAGTGCTCACGAGGCTAAGACAAAACAGACTATACACTAAGCTGGAGAAATATGTATTCAAGGTCCAAACCGTTTTTTGGCTACGTTTTTGGGCTACGTTCTTTCTCCCACAAGTATCCAGATGGATCCCAAAAAGGTTAAGGCTATTTTGCACTGGCCACCATCTACGGATCGGAAAGGGGCACAAAGATTACTACCGAAAGTTAATCAGAGATTTCTCCAAACACGTGCAACCTATCACTGCTCTTACCACAAAGAATACCAAGTTCACCTGGACTGATGCCGCACAGAGGGGGTTTGACTACCTTAAGAGTAAATTTGTCTCAGCACCCATTCTCCAGATGCCTAACCCTAAGAACCCTTACACCTTGGAAGTGGACGCCTCCAACACTGCTGTAGGTGCTGTATTGTCCCAAAGGCAAGAATCAGATGGGCAGCTACATCCAGTTGCCTACTTTTCTCGAACTCTCACCCCAGCCGAAAGGAATTATTCTGTAGGGAACGGAATCTATTGGAGATCAAACTGGCCCTGGAAAAATTGCGACATCTCCTTGAAGGTGCACTGTACCCTGTCACTGTATTCTCAGACCATAAGAACTTAGAATATCTCCCTTCAGCCTCAGAAACAGCCACTCTGATCATTAGGGATGTTTTCCGTCTGCACGGATTACCCGATAATATTGTGTCTGACCATGGTTCTCAGTTTACCTTGCGATTTTGGAAGGGTTTTTGTGAGCAACTTCATGTCCAGCGTTTTCTGTCTTCAGCCTTTCACCCTCAAAGCAACGGTCAAACTGAACCGGTCAAACACTTGAACAATATCCCCGGTGCTACACCACTTTCCTGCAGGATGACTGGAATCATTATTTAACCATGGCAGAACTTGCGTACAATAATCACATCCACCGTTCCATCAACATGTCACCATTTTTTTTTGCCACTTTCGGATATCACCTAACAATGCTACCCGGAGCACCAATACCCAGTTCAGTTCCCTCGGTCTCTGAACATGTTAGCAGACTCACCAAAACGTATCTGCTCTTACGTGACACCTTGACCAAGGCTCAAGAGCGCTACAAGTATTTTGCTGAACGCCATCATAGTGTCGCGCCTACTAACCGCCCAGGTGAGAAAGTCTGGCTCTCCACGAGACACCTCAAACTTACATGTCCCACGAAGAAACTAGGTCCTAGATACATCAGGCCATTTCCTATCTTGCGTCTTGTATCCTCCTCAGTGGTGGAATTGAAGATGCCCGGATCCATGTCCGTCCACCCTGTTTTTCATGTTTCTCTAGTCAAACCTTGGAATGACAACGCGTTTCCAGGTCGACATCCGAACCCACCTCCTCCTGTGCTTGTCAATGACACTACTAAATACGAGGTGGAGCAGATTCTGGATTCTCAATACCACTATTAGACTTGTGCATTCGTCTTCGGGCGAACATGAAAACGAGCACGAAGAGGCCGTTTTTTTGTTCGTTCCGAAGGAACGTAGAACAGAATACAGTGCCGGCAAACCGTAGGCGAAGACGAAGACTCACAATCACGAAGAATCGAAGATTCTTCGTGATCGTCTTCGTTTTTGCCGCGCAACCGCCAAAATTTCAAACAGGAGTGAGCTGATCCTCGTCTGTCCAATCAGCTCACTCTTGTGACGTAACGCTAAGGGTCTCGTCCAATGCCTGTGCTGCTGTTTTTTGAATTCTGAAGGCGCCTTTATAAGACCAGAGCTTGCCTGAGAGATCCATTCATTTTTCGCTGTGACTGCTTTGGCAACACTGCTGTGCTGCATCCGAGCGTTACAGAGAGAGATTGTTCTGTTCTGTGTGAGACTGGTAAGCCTTAGCCTGCCATTTCTCACTGTGTACTTCATCCTCACTTCAGTGCTACTTAATTAATATATTTAATAATAATAATTTGATTAATTTAATTTTTTTAAAATTAATTTGTCATCAACTTTAGTGTAAGTGCTGTTGAGTTGACAGTGCACCCAGTGCCTCAGTGGCACTGGGGTGCCCTTGCCCTGGGCTGGCACTAGTGCCTATTGCCTGTCCTGCTTAAATAAATTAAATAGAATTTATAAATTACAATTTAATAGAATCTATAATTTAATAGTTCATTATAATATTATATATATATATATATATATATTTGTCAGTCATATATATATATATACTATAGTATACTAGTGTAGAGTGTACTGTAGACATTCATCTACTAGTGTCTAATTTAAAATCAGTAATATTAATTAATATAATTAATAATTGAATTCATTATAAAATTATATATATATTTGTCAGTTATAGTTAGTAATAGTATACTAGTGTAGAGTGTACTGTAGACATTCAGAACATCTACTAGTGTCTAATCTAAAATCAGTAATATCAATAATTCTCTAATTCTTTCTTATCTTAATAGTTAATTAAATTAGCTATAAATAAAAGTAATAATATTAATTAATTACTACTAGCGTATAGTTCAGCTAATCTTATTAGTACTGGTGCTGCAGCTCTATAGTTTGTGCTTTGTTTTAGCAACAGTAAGAGACCAAGTCAATTTTTCTTAATTAATCTTTCATTTTATTTCATTTGTTTTGCTCACCTCAGTCCATCAGTGAAGTGAACTTGTTGGGCTAGTGAGTGCAGCCGCATAAGTGCTGTGTTTTTTTTTGATCAGCAAGCAGTGACGTTAACTGTTTTGCAAAGATTTTCTCATTTATTTTACATTTTATTTCAATTTTATTAAAAGTACCCTTAGTGTTTTGCTCACCTCAGTCCATCAGTGAAGTGAACTTGTTGGGCTAGTGAGTGCAGCAAGCAGTGAAGATAACCGTTTTGCTGTGACATTTTATTTTATTTCTAATTCTTTTCAAGAAAAATTGACTGTGACGAGCTGTACTAAGCAAAGCTTCAAGCTACTAGCTGTAGTACTAAAATAATTCTAATCTTCTTTAATCTTAATCTATAATATATTATAAATAATAATATTCTAATTCATAATCTATAATATAAGTAATTCTAATTCTAAATTCTAATTCATAATCTATATTCTTCTATCTATAATACATAATATATAAGTAAATTAGTTCTAATCTATTAATATTATATAACTTAATATTAATTAATAAATCATATACTGAATCTGATTTAACCTCACTTTAGCTTAGTGGGTTTGAGAGCGTCTGCCTAGAGGTAGACTTATAGTAAGGAAATATAGCTTTAGGCTAGCATAGTGGTAGGCTAAGCTCTTAGGCCCGTGTAAATTCAAATTAAAAATAAAATACTGCTAGTTATTAAATAGTTAATCTTGAGTTAATAATTTCAATAACTTTAGGATTTTGGCAGATTGCACACAGCACAGTGCAGTAGTGCATAGTTTTACTTTTTAAGCAGTAGCACTGAAGAGAACTTCCTCTAATTTTTTTGTCTTTAATTCGTTTTTCCTTTTTTTTATTTTTTTTTTTTTATTTTTTTTTTTATAGTTTTTTAAACACTACACTACACTACACTACACTACACACACAACACAAAATTTGAAATGGATCCTCCTTTTGGGACTAAGGAGGGACAAGCTCCATCTACCACCACCACCACCACCACCAGCACCACCACCAGCACCACCACCAGCTCTAAGATGCAGCCTTTGCGTCAGTCTAGTCGGCCAAGTAGGCCAAGCTCTCGCTTATCATTTGGGGAAGCATTGCTTGAAGGATCATCAAGTAAAGGAAAGGCACCAAAAGCAGGCAGTAGTAGTGCGGCTAGGCCCACAAGCTCTATGGTTTTTTACGGAAAGCTTAAAGCACCAGAAGCACGTTCAAAGTTAAAGGGTAGCACAAGTAGTACCAGCCCAGTGACTAAAAAGAAGTGCCTTTTGCCCCAAGCAGCATCTTCCCCATCCACCAGCAGCATGCAAGGTACCAAGCAGAGCCAAATTAGCAGCAAGACTCAGAGGGGTCCCAAACCAAAGCGATCTCATTCCTTTGTAGGGAAAACCACCACCACCACCACCCCCGCCTCTACCACCACTAGTGCTGCGCCTACTGTTCCCACTGGTACCGCCACGCCATGTCCTCCTAGTACCTCTAGCAAGCCACCAAGTCCTTACAAAATTTTTGTAAAGACAGTTAGAGAGAGGGCTACACATAGTGGAACTCCACCTAGCGAGGTAGCAGAGGAGCCTGAGACTGAGAGGCCAAGTGCAGAGTCTATTCTTCCTGCTCGCACTACTACTAGTCACGAGTCTCACGACGATATCAGTCTTAGCTCCAGCCTAGCAGGAATTCCATTCGATCTGGCTAATGAAGAGCTAGACTATGAGCCAGAGGAAGTAGAGGAGATGAGTGGTCAGGAATCAGATTCCTCAGGGAGCAGTGTCCAAATGACTAGTGCACAATTTTCCCCTGAGCCTCCACCTTCTCCGCTACAATCATCACCATCACCACCACCAGCAGCAGCAGCAAAACCTAGCAAATCTAAAGCAATTAGCAGTCCCACTATGGCCAGTACTGTTACCACCAGTCCCACCACCACTAGTTCTGCCTCTGTTCATCCACCCCGAGCAGTAAGAGCAGCACCCAAGGCACACTCCAAGGCTATGCGCGCCCCAATTTGGGAGCACTTTGAAAATGTTGAAGAAGGGCGCTATGGAAAGTGCAAACATTGTGGGAAGCTAATAAGCAGAGGGAAAGTGTCTGGCCATTTTACCAGTGCTAGCATGAAGCATCACCTCAGCACTCAACACAACGCTGTGCTATTGGGGAAAGATGCAGAGGTAAAACTTAGTGCAGGCAGCATAGCTGGTGGCCGTGGAAAAACCCCAACAGCTTCTTCTTCTGAGCCAATAGCAGCAGCAGCAGCAGCAGCAGCAACTAGTGCTGGCAGCCAGAGACCAAGGCAGGTTGGAGCACTGCATGCCCAGCCCACCCTGGAAGAATTTGGGGCATTCCACTCCAAGAGAACGATGCCCAAACAGCAGGCCAATAAAGTAACGCGACTTATTGGTCAGTTCATTGCTGTTGGAGGGGCATCCTTCTCCATGATTGAAGGGGAGCCTTTCAAACAATTGATGGCGGCTGTGGCTCCACAATACACAGTTCCGTCACGTTCCACTTTCAGCAGGAACATTGTCCCCTCGCTGTATCGGTCCTGTGTTGCAGCAGTGAAAGAGGAGCTTTCCAAGGCTGCTAGTCAGTGTGTTCATTTCACTACAGATTTGTGGAGTGCACCTAGCGCCCAGCATGCCTTTCTTTCTTTGACAGCACACTGGTGGCAGCCCGGTGTGTCTAAGGAAGTTGCTGCAGCAGGCTACCGATCATTCCTTCTCCATGCAGAAGTGATGGATGAAAAGCACACTTCCCAAAATATTCTGCATGCGATTAGGAAAATGTTTAGCCTTTGGGTGGGAGCAGAGGCGGGCACCAATGTTGAAGTTGGTTTTGTGGTAACTGACGGAGGTGCCAATATGGTGAAAGCGCTGCGAGATGGTCATATTGTTGGTGTGCGCTGTGCAGCCCACATCATCCATCTTGTAGTGAAGGCAGCAATGTCAGAAGGAACTAATGTGGCAGCAGTAGTTCTGTCCCGCTGCAGAAAGATCGCTGGGCACTTTCACCATAGTGTTAAGGCTAGCCAACTTTTGAGGGAAGAGCAAGAGAGGTCAGGTCTTCCCGTACACTGCCTACGTCAGGATGTCAGTACACGGTGGAACTCCACGTTAGACATGCTAGAGAGGATTTTGGAGCAGCAGAGGGCAATCCATAATCTTGCCTCAGAGCACAATATTGGGATTACCTCTCCATTGAATAGGGAGGATTGGACAGTGATCGCCCAGCTAGTGGCAGTCCTTAAACCATTCAGGGATGCCACAGAAAATTTAAGCTCAAACACTGCCAGTCTGGCCCAGGTAATCCCAGTGTTCTCCCATCTAGGCAGCAAGATGGATGTGTTCCTTGGAAACCGTGAGGCTGTTCAAGGTGGCACTCTACATCCTGACGTAGCAGCCATAGTCAGGAAGCTGAAGGATCTGCTAAAAGTACACCTTCGCAAGCGAATGGAAGAGAGTCCCGAAATGATGCTAGCGTGCCTTTGTGATCCAAGAATTAAGGGAAAGCTAGCTTTGAAATTCAATGTTCTCAGTAGCTACCGGGAGCAATTGGTCAACAAGGTGCGTGACTGACAGCGTAAAATGGGAATGCTGTCCGAGGAGGGTGAGGTGCAGGAGGAGGAAGAGATGATGTGGTCTGCTACCCCTAGCAGCAGCATCAGCAGCAGTGCCACAAGCAGCACAACACAGCTGAGTGGAGCAGCTGCGTTTTGGGAAGAGGCACTTGGCAGTATAGTTGGACCATCTGACAGAGCTAGCAGCAGAAAGGAGAGTAGCGCTGCTGAAATGGTCAAACTTTACCTCTGTGAAGTTCCTTCTGCTCCTAATGTTGATCCTCTTAGCTACTGGGATGAAAAGAAGAGTGTGTGGCCTGCACTCTCATGGGTTGCGCAGCAGCTTCTATCATGTCCGCCAACCACTGTTCAAAGTGAGCGCGTGTTTTCTATGACTGGAAACATACTGAGTCCACAGCGCTCACGCATGGCACCTCATCTGATGGAGCAGATTGCCTTTCTTAAATTCAATCTGCCCAAATTGGGTTACCCAGCTCTTAGCATGGAAAGTTAAATTTTTTCTCTCTAATGTTTAAGGTAGTTTCTCCCCCTGGTTGCACTTGCTGCGGTGTGGCAATGCCTGCTACCTCCGCTGGTGTAGCCAATTTACGCTAGGGCCTAGTGTCTGAGCTCTGTAAGTCCGCTCCCAAACGCCTAGGACTGACAGTCTTTGGATGCTTTGCCCTGGGGTGAAACAGGTGAGTGGGTCGTCAATTGCCCACTCATTCACCTTTTTCCGTTTCCAACGCTGCTGCTGGTGGTGGTGCCAGTATCTTTTGCCAGTTCGCTTCCTGGCTGAAATCATGCCTCAGATGTCCCTAATGGAAAGGGTAGTTTCTCCCCCCTGGTTGCACTTGCTGCGGTGTGGCAACGCCTGCTACCTCCGCCGGTGTAGCTAGCTTATGCTAGGGCCTTGTGTCTGAGTTCTGTAGGTCTGCTCCCAAACGCCAAGGACTGACAGTGCTTGGATGCTTTGCCCTGGGGTGAAACAGGTGAGCGGGTCGTCAATTGCCCACTCATTCGCCTTTCCCAATTCTGCTGCTGCTGGTGGTGGTGCCAGTGTCTCTCTTCAATGCCAGTTCGCTTCCTGGCTAGTGTCATGCCTCGAATGTCCCTGATGGTAAGGGTAGTTTCTCCCCCCTGGTTGCACTTGCTGCGGTGTGGCAACGCCTGCTACCTCCGCCGGTGTAGCCAGCTTACGCTAGGGCCTTGTGTCTGAGTTCTGTAGGTCTGCTCCCAAACGCCAAGGACTGACAGTGCTTGGATGCTTTGCCCTGGGGTGAAACAGGTGAGCGGGTCGTCAATTGCCCACTCATTCGCCTTTTCCAATGCTGCTGCTGCTGGTGGTGGTGCCAGTGTCTCTTCTCTGCCAGTTCGCTTCCTGGCTAGTGTCATGCCTCAAATGTCCCTTATGGTAAGGGCAGTTTCTCCCCCCTGGTTGCACTTGCTGCGGTGTGGCAACGCCTGCTACCTCCGCCAATGTAGCCAGCTTACGCTAGGGCCTTGTGTCTGAGCTCTGGAAGTCCGCTCCCAAACGCCAAGGACTGACAGTGTTTGGATGCTTTGCTCTGGGGTGAAACAGGTGAGTGGGTCGCCAATTGCCCACTCATTCGCCTTTCCCAATTCTGCTGCTGCTGCTGCTGGTGGTGGTGCCAGTGTCTCTTCGATGCCAGTTCGCTTCCTGGCTAGTGTCATGAATCAAATGTCCCTAATGGTAAGGGCAGTTTCTCCCCCCTGGCTGCCTCTGTCTGCGGTGTGGCAACGCCTGCTACCTCCGCCGGAGTGGCCAGCTTACGCTAGGGCCTAGTGTCTGAGCTCTGGAAGTCTGCTGCCAAACGTCTAAGACTGACAGTGTTTGGGTGCTTTGCCCTGGGGTGAAACAGGTGAGTGGGTCGCCAATTGCCCACTCATTCGCCTTTCCCATTTTTCAATGCTGCTGCTGGTGGTGGTGGTGGTGCCAGCATCTCTTCTCTGCCAGTTCGCTTCCTGGCTAGAGTCATGCCCAAAATGTCCCTAGTGGTAAGGGCAGTTTCTCCCCTCTGGCTGCGTCTGTTTGCGGTGTGGCAACGCCTGCTACCTCCGCCGGAGTGGCCAGCTTACGCTAGGGCCTTGTGTCTGAGCTCTGGAAGTCTGCTGCCAAACGTCTAAGACTGACAGTGTTTGGGTGCTTTGCCCTGGGGTGAAACAGGTGAGCGGGTCGCCAATTGCCCTCTCATTCGCCTTTCCAATTTTTCAATGCTGCTGGTGGTGGTGGTGGTGGTGGTGGTGGTGCCAGCATCTCTTCTCTGCCAGTTCGCTTCCTGGCTAGAGTCATGCCCAAAATGTCCCTAATTGTAAGGGCAGTTTCTCCTCCCTGGCTGCCTCTGTCTGCGGTGTGGCAACGCCTGCTACCTCCGCCGGAGTGGCCAGCTTACGCTAGGGCCTTGTGTCTGAGCTCTGGAAGTCTGCTGCCAAACGTCTAAGACTGACAGTGTTTGGGTGCTTTGCCCTGGGGTGAAACAGGTGAGCGGGTCGCCAATTGCCCTCTCATTCGCCTTTCCAATTTTTCAATGCTGCTGGTGGTGGTGGTGGTGGTGGTGGTGGTGGTGCCAGCATCTCTTCTCTGCCAGTTCGCTTCCTGGCTAGAGTCATGCCCAAAATGTCCCTAATTGTAAGGGCAGTTTCTCCCCCCTGGCTGCCTCTGTCTGCGGTGTGGCAACGCCTGCTACCTCCGCCGGAGTGGCCAGCTTACGCTAGGGCCTTGTGTCTGAGCTCTGGAAGTCTGCTGCCAAACGTCTAAGACTGACAGTGTTTGGGTGCTTTGCCCTGGGGTGAAACAGGTGAGTGGGTCGCCAATTGCCCACTCATTCGCCTTTTCAATGCTGCTGCTGGTGGTGGTGCCAGCATCTCTTCTCTGCCAGTTCGCTTCCTGGCTAGTGTCATGCCTCAAATGTCCCTAATTGTAAGGGCAGTTTCTCCCCCCTGGCTGCCTCTGTCTGCGGTGTGGCAACGCCTGCTACCTCCGCCGGAGTGGCCAGCTTACGCTAGGGCCTTGTGTCTGAGCTCTGGAAGTCTGCTGCCAAACGTCTAAGACTGACAGTGTTTGGGTGCTTTGCCCTGGGGTGAAACAGGTGAGTGGGTCGCCAATTGCCCACTCATTCGCCTTTTCAATGCTGCTGCTGGTGGTGGTGCCAGCATCTCTTCTCTGCCAGTTCGCTTCCTGGCTAGAGTCATGCCCAAAATGTCCCTAATTGTAAGGGCAGTTTCTCCCCCCTGGCTGCCTCTGTCTGCGGTGTGGCAACGCCTGCTACCTCCGCCGGAGTGGCCAGCTTACGCTAGGGCCTTGTGTCTGAGCTCTGGAAGTCTGCTGCCAAACGTCTAAGACTGACAGTGTTTGGGTGCTTTGCCCTGGGGTGAAACAGGTGAGTGGGTCGCCAATTGCCCACTCATTCGCCTTTTCAATGCTGCTGCTGGTGGTGGTGCCAGCATCTCTTCTCTGCCAGTTCGCTTCCTGGCTAGAGTCATGCCCAAAATGTCCCTAATGGTAAGGGCAGTTTCTCCCCCCTGGCTGCCTCAGTTTGCGGTGTGGCAACGCCTGCTACCTCCGCCGGAGTGGCCAGCTTACGCTAGGGCCTTGTGTCTGAGCTCTGGAAGTCTGCTGCCAAACGTCTAAGACTGACAGTGTTTGGGTGCTTTGCCCTGGGGTGAAACAGGTGAGCGGGTCGCCAATTGCCCACTCATTTGCCTTTCCCATTTCATTATTTTCCTTCTGATACACAACCAACCAAACATAACACACACAATAACACATATAACACATATAACACACAGTGACATCACACATAACACACATACACACACACTTACAATGCACAAAACACAAGGACCTTTTCCTTGTTATTTGCCCTGGCCTTCACTCACTAATAGCATTACATTAACACTATAACTCACACTTCACCCTATAACATTTTTCCATCCACATACCTGCCAACAGACCCAACTTTTTCAGGGACAGTCCTGCTTTTTTCCAGTCCTGTCCCATCTAATTTAGCTAAACTAGGTATGCAAAATGCAAATACACATAGGTAGTTATAGCTCGGTAGGTAACGCTACTATAAACATTTAATAAATATAATCAAGTACTAAATAATAAATCTAACTTTAAAATACATTTAAATAAACCCCTATTTTTTTTAAAAAAAAACCATTAAAATTAAATTATTATTATTTAGACATAATCCATCTTTAACCAAACCAGTGCACTGCTACTAATCTTAAACATAACCGTACATTAACCCTAAGCTATTTTTTAGTTCTTGTCCAACATTTTTCCATCAGCATACCTGCCAACACACCCAAGATTTTGGTGGACAGTCCTGCTATTTTCCAGTCCTGTCCAATAAGTAAGTTGGGTTGTTGCAAAGTATGCCATTGTAAATAGGTAGCAAATGTTAGGCATGTAAAGTGGTCCAAAATCAATTTAAAAATGTAAAATATTCCCTATTCTTTTATTAAACATCTATGGACAGTACACCTCGGTATGTGTGTGCAACTCTATTGGTCGTTTCGGCAGGGGGCTCGCCTGCCATCAACGAATGAAGTGCATTCTGCAGTTCTGCAATTCACTCGTTGATGCCAGACCAGCCCCCTGCCGAAACGACCAATAGAGCTGCACACACGTACCTTCACGGCAGCTGCTGCTGCTGTGATGTGTTATTAACCCTGTATTAACCCCTGCTAGGCAACCAGGAGGAAAACGAAGATTAAACGAGCACGAAGAATGTCCGCGAATATTCCCCCGAAGAGAAGACAGGAACGGGCGAATATTCGCGGAATACGAAGATTTTTTTTTCCCCGAAGACGAGCACGAAGACGAACACGAAGAGCCCCCTGGTGCCCAAGTCTAACCACTATAAGAAATTGGAGGGAATTTGAAAGGAAAATGTTCTGCCTGAATTACTGCATAATTTTCTGGATACACTGAAGGGCCTTGTTCATCTGGAGCCAAGATTTCCCTAAGTAACTTAAGTTTAAAAGATAGAATTGTGGCTTTTTTGGCGGGGTTTGGGTTTATTTATTTTTAATTAAGAAGGCAATATGCATTAAATAAATTGCTACCGTCTTGTACCATGTATTCGTTTTCCTGATAATGAGGTATGGCTGCAATAATTGATCGGCCAAATCCACTCCCCCCCATATGCCTATTGTAGGCCTTGATGCAGGTCAGTTTTCTATGGACCTGCGGTTTGCCCCAGACAGCAACAGGAATGGTGGCATCATCATGAATTGTCTTTAACATGCACACATCCCTCCTGTCCCTATATTTTACAGCCAAAATTTCTTCTTGGTGCAAAGCTAAGGATGCCCCAATTTATTATTTGGTTTCCCTAGGCTGTTTTGGGAACCCTCTTTTGTTTTGCCTTACAGTACCACAGGCCACGGTGTCCATGCAAAACAGCAACTTGAACAAAGGGACACTTGTGTAATAGTTGTCCATGTACAAGTGGTACCCTTTGTTCAGTAAGGGGGCAAACAAAGTCCCAGACAACTTTTTCACTTATGCCCAGATGGTCTGGGCAACCTGGTGGGTCAAGCTTGGCACCTTTCCCCTCATACACCCGGAAGGAATGTGTGTATCCACAACTGCTCCCACATAACTTAACCCCATACCGGGAGCATTTAAGGTTCAAGCAAAATGTATTGCTTGAATCCTAAGCAGCCTTTAAATTTCATTAGGGACTCATCAATACAAATTTCTTTCTGGGGGGTATAAACTGCAGCAAATTTACCTCGGACGTGAGTAAGGGTGCGAATTGCCAGCAAAGAGGGGAACATCTGGGAAAGTGCCAGCTGCAGAGATCAACTCTACAGAGGCATTCAGTGACACCAAACACTCACGTGCTGTGACAACTCTGGAGAGCGGTCACAACCGCCACTGCGAGTGATTTTGCCACTTGCAATATGGCGGCACGTCCTTTAAAAAAAATCTGGCTCCACTTGCAGGTTGAACACAGGTACTGCATTCAACTATGCAAGTCAATGGACCCCAGCTTTCTAATAACAATGTGATTAGTAAAATATTTTAAAAATAAAAAAAATTAAAAATATGGGAAAAAAGAAAAGTTTAAAAAATTGGTAGCATTTAAAAATGATTATGCATCAGAGGAACCATCCAGTTGCAGTAAAATGTAAAAAAAAAAAAAAAGGCCAAAATGTGGCCTTTTAACCCCAAACAAACCCATGCATGGATGGTATCACTGTAAAATAGTTTTCAAAAATATATGGTTTGACGAGGTAAATTGAATTAGCCGGCTTCAAAGATGGCCCTATTAGGACATTGGGGCAGTAAGACCAGATGTTAAAGTTCCAAGTTAAAAAATGCGCACTTCCTAAATGTGCTGTTTTACCTCCCAAACAACCCAACAAACCCATGCATGGAGGTATCACTGTACCCGGGAGATATTGCTAAACACATATTGGGGTTTTGTTTGAAAGTGACATATACCAGGAGCTGTAAACCCATACCTGAAGTGCAATTTTTGAGATAAAAAAACCCACAAAGTTTGACAATGGGTGGTAGCAGAATGAATGCATGGAAAGGGTTAAAATACCAGCATTTGAAATACCGTGGGGAATTTTCAAAAAGAAATGGTTTGACGGGGGTAAATTGCATTGGCTGGCCTTAAAGATAACCGAAATAGCACATTTCGGGAAAAAATGGTTTTAAAAAAAGCAAAATGCTATTTGTACTTATTGCCCAATAACCTGCACAAACAAGCAAAAAACCAAAAACATTGGGTATTTCTAAACAAATAGTAGAATCTATTTAGCATTTTTCATTAGCATTTTTGGATGAGTAAAGGATTTTTCAATTAAAAGTGAGATTTTTTTTATATATATATATATATATATATATATATATATATATATATATATATAAAGCACTTTCAAAAGATGGTCAGCACTCCAGGTCTTTAAATTAACAATTTCTCTTTATTCAAAGTCAAGTCGACGTTTCAGTCATTGCTGACATTCATCATGTCCTGAGGAGTCAACAATGACTGAAACGTCGACTTGACTTTGAATAAAGAGAAATTGTTAATTTAAAGACCTGGAGTGCTGACCATCTTTTGTTAACAGCTTGGTCCTTAATGGGTTAAAGGTGGCGTTCTCTTTTAGTTGCTCAATTTATTTTACCAGCAGCTGCTGCCTCCTTTGTGCCAGGCATTGGGGCTGCAAAGCGTTACACACAACACTCCACAGATCACATGGAAGGTGACAGTACTTTTTAAACAAAAACATATGTTTAAGTGAATCATATAGTGTACAAGTAAGAAAGGATAAAAGAAAAAGAAAAGAAACACGAGACTGGTAGATTTCCAGTGCCTGGCATTATAGGCATATGAAACATTTCTTTGTTTTAGGATTGTACCCCTTAGGGAGAACATCCAGTATGGCCACGGGAAGGTAAAGTTGCAGCTGGTTACCAATGATAACACGAAAAATGGAGCTCCAGAAAGTGAGAATGGCCCCACCATGCCACCTAGCAACTCATAACCTTTATATCCTTCTTGCATCCCCAGCAGGTGTTTGAGCTCTTGGGTATATTCCTACTATTATTGTCAGGAACCAGTAACAAAAGACCTTGCGATCAGTCTCCAGGTGGTTGCTCTGCTCCATTGTTTGCTGGTAAGCTCTGTTCATTTTCTCATTGGATCGAGTATGTCCGATGCCCCCTTGCGAAGGTCATAGATGGCATACGTGGGCAGCATCTTGTCCAGGGTAGGTATTGCCCCAGTGATTTTTATTCTCATGTACAAGAACCAAACTTTAGTAAAGAGATGCAATGTCTCCAAGGACCGGGTCTATTCTTTCCACTATCCATAATTGGCCGATAGCGCAGATCCCCTTCTTGCTTCACTGAGTATGGATAAAGTCAACAGTGAAATGTGAGAGCATATTGAGTGTCACATATTGTGAGAAGCTCACATATGTTATAATCTTGGGTACAACACTTCTCCAGACTATACTTGAGTAAGGAGCGCATCTTGGGCTGGGAAGAGAGTCATCAGTTCCAGGAGGTGGAAATACATAAAAGCATAGATTCCAGCTCTACCCAAAGCATTGCTTCAGGAGTTTTGCAAGTCAGAGTAGTTGGGCCGTTTCTCCGAATTTGCTTGAGTCATTCTCACACACACAGTTGCCTTATCTCCCCCACCAATCTTTCACTTGCATCTTCCTGTTCTGTCTTTTGTTTGTCCGCTTCCCACCAGTATCCGCACTATTACCCAGGTACTTCCACAAAAGTATGAAGGTTCCCCTTCTCCGCTGATCAGAGACAATATATTGCAGATGGATTCATGGAGAAAGAAGCATTTCTGCACCTCTTTCTCTGCAAATGCGCCAGCTGGTGTTGTACTTCTGCAGAAGGGTGAAGCCATGGCACATCCCATCGCTACAGAGGAGAAGCAGACAAAGATGTGGAAAAAGACAGGGAAATGGAAGGGGTTGGCTTTCAAGTCAGGAAATGTATGCAAGTGAAAAACCCTATAGGCGTTGTAAATCCTTAACCCAGTGAAGAGGTGTACACATGCAGTTGTGCCACATTACAGCCATGTATGTCCTCCTACATCACCATTACACTAAATTGTTATCAGAATTGCATTTAACTATTTAAAGACCTTCCAATGCAGCTTCATGGCCTCAAATCTGCAGAATTCTTGCGAGGGAGGGCAGTTTTTACCTTCTATGCCACAATCACATTTCTCAGAGGGAACGTATTACCAATCCAACCCCCTCCCACACAATCTAAAATCTAAAGAGATCACCATAAATGCATTAGGGATGTTGTCTTTTTTGCATTCTGTATTTCTTATGATTCCATTGTAAGCAACAGAGGCGGGGAACAAAATCCAAACACATGGCATTTCAAAATTGGTAAAACTTTATTCTAATTTTTCTTTTGTTGCCATTAAACAAAAATTGGAGCCAAGTCTTGTTTTACAAAGGTAATGCATCTTCTGCAAAAAGAAAATCATAGAGGTGGAAAAAACCCTCTTCCGTAAATCCAGTGAATATAGGTCTGGATTGAAAATTTTTGACCACATTTTGTTTTGTCGATTAACAAGGGGAGGAGGACCTGCATGAAAGTGTAAATGTATTATATATATATATATATATATATATATATATATATATATATATATATATAACATTTATACAGATGTTAAAGTAGATGGATAATGAAAAATAAATGGTGCCAATGTCCTAAATTCATCTCGTTGCAAGTATCAATACAGCTTCCAAAGCCTAAAGAATTTAAACAGTATAAGATGTTGATGTAAAGAAAAGTTTGAGGCACATTTTTCTTTTTTTAAACATCAGAAACTCTGCACTGTTGAAGCAGCAAAGAAAAAAAAAAAAAAAAACACTGAGTTTTTATACATGTTTAAGTTCATACAGATGGCACTTTACCCATACAGAATTCTGCATCTTCAAAGCCACATATTAACACTAAACTGATTTTGAAGGAAACAAGGTGCTTTGGGAAGTTTAATAAATGGTTTTGATTGGAGAAAAAACAAAACACATCTGTCTTTAACCAAGAAACAAGCCTAAAAACCATGTGCCAAGAATTGCCTTAATAGGATATATTCCACCTTTAAACATGTGGTCCTCTGGGGTTGGGGGCATCAAAGCCCCAAAACTGAAGAAAATGAAGACATACAGGCAAAAGTAGAACTATGTTGCGGCAAAGGAGGTAGAATATATACAAAACAGTACGAAGTGCAGAATTCCATTGGGTTAAAAATCACGCTTTGTTACCATATCTGACAAATAGGAAAAAGTTTATTTTAAGATGCACCATTCAAAACAAAGCTTATTTAAAATATAAAAACCATACTATAAGGCTTCAACTGTAACTCCTCACTTACAAATGTGCATAATTAAAAAAAAAAAAAAAAGTTTCATCACCTTCCTGGTTTGAACATAAAGGTGTTAAAATGTAATAGTTATAAAGAATAAGATTTAGATTTATGGGCATTAAAGATGATGATGATGATGTTGTTCTTCACAAGATCCCTTGTTTGATCATATAGTAGGTAATGTGCTTCTGCAGATGGAATAAAATCAGTCGATGACACCAGCTTGACGGAGCTTTCTCTCCAAGACAAATCCCTGTAGGGAAACAAAGTAGGAGATAGGGTCAAGTAACGTTGGACATCAGGGGAGGGCTGGCAGCCTGGAGGGCAAGTCAAGTGAAGTGGCTCCTTACACTCACCTTTCACCCCTCACGCTGCTCCCATCACTATGCGGCCGTCAGACCGCTGGAAAACTTATCTAAACAGCCGCTGGGTGCGGATACCACCGGCCAGGGCTACTTTAATCCTTTTTTTTTTTTTTTTTTTAATTTATTTAATATGCCGGATCGGCATATTAAAAATAAATAAAGTATTAAAGTAGCGCCAGCAGGCAGCATCAGCACCCAGCGGCTGTTTAGATTCGATTTCCAACAATCTGATGGCTGCATAGTGATAGGAGCAGCGTGAGGGGTGAAAGGTCGATGCGAGGGGGCGGAGCTTTCACCCCTCACGCTGCTCCCATCACTGATGCCGCCGGCTGGTGCTGCTTTAATACTAATTATTTTTTTTTCCATTTAATAGCCGATCCAGCTTGCCATATTACATTTAAAAAAAAAAAAAAAAAGTATTAAAGTAGCGCCGGCCGGCGGCATCAGCACCCAGCGGATGTTGGACATCCACTATTCACATCAAGGTCCCCAGGAGCGACCTAAACGACCGTATTAAAAATAAGTCTGTTAGTCAGGCATTATAAGCCCAATTTAAACTACATCTGCCACCTTTTTTCATCTGATCCCTATCCATCTACATCACATCACTTGCTATTACAAGTGTTTCGCATTGCCATGATTAATACAAAATGCGGTATTTAGAGCTAGCAGTAAAAAGGATGACCATTCAAACACAGGGCTTTCTATATCAATATGATCCGCTTTTATCAAGTGGCAACTTTTCTCCGTTTCCGTTACCTTTGTGTTGTCTGGACCTTTGGGCTGACGTAGAACCATGAGACGGGGTGCATTAGCATCATCCAGGGTTATGCTCTTTAAACGATTTACTAATCTGTCAGGACGAGGTGCTGCCACCATTTCAGGGCCCCTGCTGCAATAGAGAAGTTTGAGGTTAAATGCAAGTAAAAATAAGTGGATACCTACAGAGGCCTCATATTCTGTAATGGTTTTACTATAAAGATGGACACCCTAAAGCTTTTAAATACAAGCCCAACTATGTTCCAGGTCTTCCTGTTTTCAATCTCTCTCTCTCTCTCTCTCTCGTTAAGAGCCAACATTCCAAAACCGCCATGGCCCGAGTAGATGTATAATTCGTGGGTCACCCACAATGCTTACCTTATAAGTTTAACATTACAACCGCTGCACTTCCCAGTACGTTGATTCAAGATAACTGAGAACTCTACTTCATCTCCAGCCTGCAGCTCCACCCCATCCTGAATCTCCTTCACATGGAAGAAGAGCTTCTTGCTATCACCTACTTCATAGTTTATGAAGCCAAACTGAAACATAGAAGAAATATTAGTGGGGACAATTGACACAGTTTTAAAGTAATTGATATTTCATACCCAGAGAACCGGTTAGGCTTACATCTTACTATTGTAAAAAGCTTAATGGCTCAGACAGTGGAATTGCATCCACCACACTGAGCTAGGCTTATTTATTCCAGTTGAACTGTCTAGACACATTTTTCAACCCTTAAAGCCCTAATAAACTAGGTGTAACAACTGCAAAATGTAATTTACTCACATACACATTACAGGTAAGAAAGCATTTGACATGGCTAAAAATCAATAAAAGCAGATGCGGTACCCACCTGATCCTTTACACACTCCACAGTGCCTCTGCGGAGGGGCTCGATGTTACAAGCCATCGTTTGGCTATTCTGCCCCAGAACAGACAGCTGGAACTTAACGGACTCTCCCTTTTGAAGACAATCTGCTTTATTTGCCATTCCAACAATTCCAAAGGGGATGTGGTTTCCTTTCATACTAGCTAAAATAGAGAGACATGTTCTTAATCAAATTGTGCCCATAGCTGGCTGAGGTACAGTAACAGCAGACTGGTGTTTCACATGCCAAACCATAAGACTACATAGACATCTCATCTCAAGTAATGCAGAACCTGTCATCTTACCATCCCACCGCACAACTCTCACAAGCCCCCACATGCAAATGCAGAAAGCCAACGGGATGGATTCCATGCTGTTGACAGAAGTGGCATGTAAGCATCCAATGGCTCCACATTAGTAAAGTGATTTTTACATTACCCTTAACAATTCACCTTCACACTTAAAGGACACCGACACCATGCAAGGCTGAGGATGTCAGAGTCAGCAACACATTAAGACCCTCATTTGGTAAAACTTAAGCATAAGATTTACTGTCCCAATGGAAGCTGCATCGCTTAACCGCTCAACTACAGGACAGTATTAGATCAGTAAAGTCGCATAAAACCAAGGGAGAAAATCCTTACAAAAATGTTTACCTTGTTTGTTAGTTTCCACGTCCAGGTCCACGTCTGCGTCTGCTTCTGAATCTGCAGTTTGCTCATCAGTTTCTTCTGTAATCTTTTGCTTATCTGAAACTAGTTTAGAAATAGAGATGAAGACAAAAATCACATGAAATTCTGGCCAGACAGACCTTATCCGACCCTTTATCATAAGTCAGTGACAGCTAAAGAAATGAAAGGGGAACAAACGTACCCTCTTCAAGAAGCTCAATCATGCCTTGGTATTCAGTCTGTGTAGGATCAACACTTCTTAGTGGTCTGATCACTCTACCCCAATATACTGTTGGATCAACTTCATCATTTGAACCATTTACTAAAGACAATGGAAGAAGAGATCAGCATACAATAACTGAAATTCCAAATACAAGCTTAGAAAGCTCAAAGCATAAGCTTTGGGAAACAGATCTAGGATAAAAAAAAAAAAGCTTGCATGTCCAGTAAACGCAAAATGTGATTTGGAAAATACCGACACTGCTGAACAATATAGCCAAAGAAACATTAGATGTTAGTTTTGCAAGAACTCGTATTAAGATTTTGCATGTGACCCAAGCGACAGGGCAAAGAAAAGAAAGTTAACAGAAGTGCAGCACAAAGTAGATGTCATTTAGAACAGCTTGTAAAGTGTACTCCTTACATAACCATAGGTACAGGAAAGCCACGCACAACTATCTTACCTTGGTGAACCTTTGAGATCCTCTCAGCGCTGACCTTGTTCCCCTTTCCTTTGGACAAACAGTATTCAACCATGTCTCCCAGGTCTAGCTTATCCACATCACCAGAATATTCGCTGAAGAGAAAAGACAATTGGCCATTATTTGAAAAAGACCGGTAAACATGTTCCACTTAAAAAGTAGGAGTACTATGGCTTCCAGCCACATCTCATTTCAACACTGAGCCGTTTGCAAACTCATCTCTTCAGACTCTACAATACATGGTAGCAGGGCAAGTATGGAGACCAGGAGGGATTTATATAAATATATAAAATAAAACCCTGATAGATTAGAAACACTTAGCATAGCTACCTCTACTTAGACACTTAGTATGCTGATCCCCAGGAGACATTTCAAATTAGTTTTGAATATATAGTTAAATAACTAAATGAATAGGGCACGCGGATTGTGTGCTCAAGAAGTTTTGGCGGGAAGATCTTCTATAGCGGCTACACTGCATGTGGAATTGGCTCTTACATAGGAACGTTACCATCTTGAGGAGGAATAGTCAAATTCTCAATTACCGGGTATTCAAAGTAACAGATCAGTGAAATCAAAGAAGGAAATTCTAAGTTATTATGGCAACATAGACCCTTACGATACCTGTAATGAAAGAATATTTCTTTATCATGGTTAGCAGTTTCGATAAATCCAAAGTTATCTTTCAGGGTAGCCACATAGCCAATAAACCTTTTGGCATTAGAATTTCGCCCAAGAACTTTCATTGAAACTGCACTTTGTTGTCCAGTCCTTTTAGTTTCACAAATGCTGAACTCAACCTGCAGGGGGAGACAGAACACATCATGAACAGGAATTATACATTCATGCACGCTTCTTCTGGCGTTATATTGCATTGTGTAAACACTTGCGGTCACTCAGCTCTATTTAAAGGTCAACACCTAAGGAGTCTTGAAGTGCTCAAAAACCATAAAAACCTTCAGATTAGAACAGAATTAGTTTTTTTTGAGCAAAAATGCTCACAAGAAATACGTACGAAACCGTGTATCTCCTTCGTAAACAAGGATTGAAGAACATTTACAGAAAAAAAAAAAAAAAAAAAAAACCACAAGTAAAATAATCTGTGGGAATTATGTCACAGCCCTTGGTCCAAAATAAAATTCACGTTTTATAGGAATATCTTGGTCATGTAAGAGTTGCGTTGTATATCCTGTCATTTTGTGATGGTACCTTGTAAGTCAACTCCAGGGTGATAACATTCAACCTTATGAACTATATGGTATTATAAACATTCAGGTACCAAACACATCTACCTGTTATCTAAGTGACCCACTTTTCTCACCCTCCTGCCAGGTTTTCCATCATTCAGTCAGCACACAGAACATCTTCATGTTATAATTCTGTTATTGAAATGCAAACATAACTCTGAAGATACTAAGTGCTGTGTTCTCTGTAGGACACACACAACCCCCCCCCCCCCTTCGGAGATGCCCTCCTTGGATGCTCTTCCCGCCTCAGTTTTATTATGGGGCCTGGCCAGGCTTCAAGAGATACGTCAATAAATGCCAAGTAAAAATTTCTAGTATTAACCGCATTTTGCACGACACTGTTCGATCATAGTAGTTTTATCACAGCCCCGCTGGTTTGTCAGCCCTTCGAAACATGTGAATTAAATAGCATGCTTTGCAGATTACATGTATTCCAGTCCAAACCTGCATCTCTTCAGTCATTTCTTGGGAGGGATAGATTGCTACTAGGTGCTTAAATAAGTGTTTAGCTAAACAATGCAAATTGGATTTGACAATACTGAGAATGTAAATAACGACAATCCCACCTTATCGCCTTGTTGAGGTGGAGAGGACCCTTCCAAATCCTTTATATGATAAGAAACCGTCAGCCTTATACCACAGTCTTCATAGGAGATGATTCCTTCCTCACCCTCCTAATACAAAGGACAACAAATTGGTTTAACTGAAGACCCAAAACCCTTGGCTATTGTTCAGGTGAGGTACACCGTTAGTGGACCCATGCTCAACCGGCCATTACATTTAGCATTTAACCTCCTCTAATCCACTACAAGAAAAAAAAAAAAAAAAAAAAAAAAAAAAAAAAACAGTACAGATTTGGAGAAAGCAATAACCATAGGGCAGTAATTACATGGTCAGGGTATTCCCTCTGCAATGCCAAAGTAAAACGAAATGCAGGGGGGGGGGGCTACATATGCTGAATGCTAAAGGTTTTGCCGCCTGAGTAATCTGTTTGGCAATTAGAAGAGATATATAATGCAAAAACATGTTTCATTGGATAGTTTAGCTTTCAGAAACAGAACATAAACATGCATTTAAGATTTTTAAATCTTTAAACCAGCACAGGGGTGTCCAACCTGCGGCCCTCCCACTGCTGGACTACATCTCCCATAATGCTCTTTCAGCTTAGTGGCAGAGGAGTATGGGAGATAGTGCTGCAGCAGCTGGAGGGCCAAAGGTTGGACACCCTTGAACTAGCACATCTATGCTGCTAGGACTACAGAACCACATTGCAGTCTCACGTTCCACAAATACATTTACAAAGAACTGCAAGAATGCTAGCCGTATACACACCCAACCCATGAGAAACGGGCCGTTTTCTATAAGGTGCTGCGCAACTGTTACTTGTTAAGGAGGAGACCAAAGTGAAGCTGTTAAGTGCATTTTCTCATGGCTGCCTAACATTAAGTTCTGTGACAGGCAAGTAGAGATCAGTTAAACCCAGTTAACAGACAACATGGAAAGATCCAGAGGAAAAGTTGACAGACATTATCTTATCTACTCAACTGGTGCAATGCAAAGGCAGACTAAAACAATGGCTTAACATGGGGGGGGGGGGGGGGGGAAGACACATTATAGAAGTATGCAAACAACCAAGAAACCTTGGTAACCCCCCACAGTGGAGGATATTTAACACCCCATGCTTAACTGCTTACCTTTTCCTTTTTCTACTCAATGACCACAAGGTAAGTACATGTAGATTAGAGAAATCAGAAATTACCCAAAGTTCTGGTTTTAGGTTGAAGTTGGCACGCCAATAATATTATGGAAACGTTAACCAGTTTTGCAAAACAGAAAGGTTCCTAGGTAGGCCATGACACTAATCAGTCTACCTATTGTGCTTGAAAGATCCAGAGCCAAAATAGCTTCTGTTGGCACCATTTCTGATAGAAGTGAAATAGGGTCATTAAAATTTAAAGAAAAAAGTTCCCTGTCCTGCAATCAAAG
Source organism: Sceloporus occidentalis (assembly GCA_023333645.1). Lineage (NCBI taxonomy): Eukaryota > Metazoa > Chordata > Lepidosauria > Squamata > Phrynosomatidae > Sceloporus > Sceloporus occidentalis. The sequence goes on from JALMGF010000033.1 coordinate 2,833,886, forward strand.
CATTTTAGACCGGGTAACACAAAACAAAAAAGTAGTCTAGCTACCAATATGGCCTGCACACTGCTTGGATAAGGAAAAATAATGCTCTTTGGATGTTTCCTCTCAAGTCCACAAATTCAAAGTATTTTATGTTAAAAAAAAAAAAAAAGTTTGGGAAGGGTGTATAATAGATTACCTTTTCCTTCCCTTTGTTGGGGCTGTTTGACTTTGTGCTGGATGCGGTTGCTTCTTTTTCCACAATGCCAACAAAGCGGTGGTCTGACTGGGTGTGAAAGGAGACTGTTCCCTTTGGAAGCTTTTTAATTCTTATTGCATGATTTCTCTGGGCGGACAGCATATCCTACAAGAAAGCAAAGAAGGTACATTACATATTAAGTCCACCAAGGTTAGTTTGCTGCACTAGGGTGTGGATCGCTATTGGTTAGAGACATCCTCTGACCTCTACAAAAAACCAAGATGGTCCACATGCAAAATATATGTTTTAGGACAAAGCATAAAAAACAAAAAACCTTCACTAAAGGGGCACAATCATTGCTTGTTCTGCTAAAGGAACGTGAGCAGACATAACTGTACTCTTAGTTAAGAAGGCTTACTCACAGGGACAACAGTAAACTCAACTTCATCAGAAATGTGTAGCTGGTTTCCATCCAGGACTTCACTGAAGTGAAAGAACATTCTGGCATCCCGATCAACACATTTTATAAAACCAAACCCATCCCTCATTGCTGCAATCACACCCTGTAAAAGGGAAACAGCAGTATGAATGCACTGTGTAGCTCTGCAGCCGTTCAGTGTACAACTTTACTGTGCAGTGTTTAATGGGTCAGGGTCATGCAAGACAATGCGGTGCTAATAATAAGTGGGTTACATACAAGTACCCACTGGTTGGTTTTTAAGCAGAGACGAACTTGGAGACCATAAAGTGGACAGATCCTAATGAAGCCTCACTAGTATAGCTTATAACAGGGGTGTCCAAGCTGCAGCCCTCCAGCTGCTGCAGCACTACATCTCCATACTCATCATCCAGCCCCTTAGCATTATGGGAGATGTAGTGCTGCTGCAGCAGCTGGAGGGACGCAGGTTGGACACCCTTGGCTTATAACATTCTCCCTGAAAGTTTATTTGCAATGAGTCAGCTGGCACTGGCTGCAGAAATAAGATCAGACTTCATTAAGGAACACTGGGAGCATAAATGTAAACTTACCTGGCAGCTCCTCCCAGGACCAGTCAAACAACACTAAAGTCTGGTGGCGGACATTACCAGACTGCAACGAGTGCACATTTCTCTAGGTCATTACTAGCAAAAAGACTTGTGCCATTTCTCTTTGCCGTACAATACACAATTCCCACATTAACTTCATACTCTCATCCGACACTATAAAGACCGGGGGGGAAAACCCATTAATGGTACTAACCATCTCTCTAGACTCATCCGTGTATTGAAAGCTATCTGTGAGGACTTCAATGTTAGTAGCGCGTTCCAGTTTGTCCCGTCGATCTGTTGAAATGTTGAATCTCACGTGATCACCTTCCAGCAGAGTAACCTTGGACTTTGTATCTTTGTCACCAAATGGGAGTTCTTTAGGAACCATAAAATCAGCTTTGATTCGACCTGGTAAAGGGTCATTCTGGCGAGAAATTGAGATCATTAAATTTGTTCTTATTCACATATCCAGGATTTCTGATATTGTTTATAGGTGCAGTAACACAGTTAACATTAAAGCTTAATTCATAATGTATTAAATTAAATTTATATAGCACCAGCAGATTCCGTACGGCTTTACAACCAGAGTTTGTAGGATATATTTAAAATCAAACTGGTAGAAAAAGGAGAAGGCGGCCCCTGCTGAGCTTACAATAGAGAAACCAATCAGTGGCGTAACTACAAGGGTAACAGGCGCGACAGGCCCGTGCTCCCAGGGGGCTCCTTGTTCGGCCCTTCCTATTCAAAACTATTTTGAACCAGCACGGGGACATGTATCATGATCACGCGACCCCACGGTGAAATTAAGGCTGCTGGTGTGCGAGTAAGCTGGAGAGGTAAGTGTGTGTAAGATGGGGTGAGATGGAGTGTGTTAGTATGAGTACGTGTGCTTACATGTGTATCAGTGCATGTTGGAAGGGGAGGGCAAAGGCACTCAAGCTGTTCAGGTGGCACGTTGCCTGGTGAGGTTGAGGGGCCCTGGGCAACGTTAGCACCAGGGCCCGGTGGTTTCTAGTTTTGCCCCTGATTTCACTACAGATGCAGCAACAAAATATTAAGCCAGTAGGGAGACAGCCTGCCATGATCTCTATTTTGTGTTCAAGAGGGAAAGGGAAAAAAAAGTAAACCTACTCTCTAAAGCTTGAACAAGTGCTGTACTATGAAATTAAGTTACGGCTGTTCTATTAAGGATCTTCCATCAAACAAGCTCTAAAAAGTACACCTGTTTAACGTATGCCAAAAATTAATTAACCCCACACCTGGTTTTTGTTGGGTACTTTAGGGATAACTTTGGTAACAGTTCCTTCAAAGTGTTCAATGCTGATATCTTCAAATATAACTGTTCCCTGAGGCAGCAGCCTCACGTCTGTTGCCACCTCCTTACCCTGCAAAAATAAATTATAAAATCACTACACCAACAGAAACGAGCCCAAGAGGAAAACAAAAAAGGCTATTTAACCTACATTTCGCTCCTTGATTGTAAATTCAACATCATCACCAGGCTGTAAGGCTTCGAGGTCACCTTTAAATTCGCTGTAGTGGAAAAATATCTCCTTGACTACATCACCCCTTTCAATGAACCCAAAGGCTTCCTATCAAGAGAAAATAGCAGAGCAAGCATTTATAACAAAAGCTAAAACTTTTACTCCATACATGAAAGCAGAACAAAATCACTTTTCAATTTCTAACCCCTTGGTTATGGAAAACAAGCATTACTGTAGAACAGCTCTCAAGAGAAGACGCAAAATTAACCAATTTGCTAAATCTGCATGAGGCAGACCTTAAGCCATGTGGCAGCTTTCTCTCAGACTCTCTCTCTCAAAACCTGGGTGACCTTTTAAAAGGATCTGGTTCTATAATACTCATTGACACGCATATACGATTTTAGGATTGCTGAACACCGTTGGACTATGATTTGCAACCTAATATATGAAGAACTCACCTTCATGGCACAAACCACTCCTTGACAACGCATTTGCTTTCTCTTCATTAGCAGCATAATACTACGAGCGCTAACGGCACCAGTACTGTAAAGAAATAAGAAAAACAGCTTTACAAAGATATACAACCGACATCAGTTTATCTACAAAAATTAACTTCTAAAGGTTACTCAAGTATTTCAATTTTGATCAATTCCTAAAAACAGCTTAAAAAACAAATACGTCAATATGTCAGAACAAGGGGATTAGGAGCAACCAGCAATTCTGGTCTGAAGTGTGGTGTGATAACTATAGAACCAACGGAATGTGCATGTCAATAAATTATATTATGCTCTTTATAGATAAATCTTATAATCTCTGAAAGATTACACGTAAAAGTACCTGTACACACGATGGACCACAATGACGAACCTCACCAGAAACAGAAGAGTCCATTTAGCAATCCATTCTTTGTAAGCACTGTCCTTTATTCATAGACAGTGGGGAGCTTTTGTGTAAATGCTATATCAAAGAGCCCTGTATTATACCACATTGTTAAACTATTGGACTAGCGATTAAAATGTTACCTGCAAATGTTTTATGCCACTTACTGTTTGCTTGTTTCAATAATAAAACTTATTTTATCTCCAGTTTCCAGCTGAATGTTTCCATCTACATCATCCAGGGTGTAAGTAAGATAGAACACCTCCTACAAGAATAAAAAAAAAATTTAAAAAGGCCATGCCAAGAGATATTTTTATTGTATTCCTGTTTCTTGGGGTACTAAAAAGCCCTGTAGTGAAGGGGTTATTGCAAGTGAAAAATTAGTTTACATATTGTTTAGCCATGTTGACCAATGCCAAGGGAAACATTTGACTGCCGTCGGATTGTCTGACATTATGCACTAGGGTTCTGCTATGAAATTACCAATCTTTGTTGTGGGTAGGTAATTTAGTTCACACTGACAAGCAACATTTTTAATATATACTTTATGTATTTAAAAAAAATATTTTTTTAAATAATTTAATCCCTTAATGACAAGGCTTTTTTATACCCTTTGGGACAAAGGCTGTTTTAACCTATTTGCAGCATTACCATTTAGCTCTAATTTTCTTCTGTTATAGTAAAATAATGGTATCTAATGTGTGTGGATGTACAACATTTATATACACACACACACAAACTGAACAAAAAAAAACCGGACATATTTGAAAACTTTTACTCGTCTGCAAAAGCTAAGGAAAAATCCTGCTGAATAGATTTACCACTGTCATTCCGCCCCCCCCCCCCATTAGGTACAATACCACGCATGCATGGGTCTATCATGTTTGGGAGGTAATAGGGCACATTTTGATACGAGGTCTACACCCAATGATGCAATAGTATAAAACTAAATCCTATTTTATCACATTTTTCTCTGGAGAGCTCTAGATCAAGCGCATAAAACTAGGATTTCCAGAGTATTATCTTTAATAAATATATATATATCTGCTATGAATAATCCATTCCTTCTGAATGTACCTGCGAGTCCCAGTAATCCCGCAAGGCTTTCTTTGTGTTGCTCGCACACAGCGTCTTGTTCCGCCCAGGAACCCAGCAGAGTCACGTGAATTTACATCTATGACTGTGCCCAGTTCCTGCTTCCCCTGGGCGGGACAAGAGAAGAGATGCTGTGTGCGAGCAACATGAAGGCAGCCTTGCAGGAGTGCGCAGCAAATCTGCAGTTCAGGTAAGGGGGTGGGGGAGTTGGAATGAACGAAACAGTCCCACGCAGAACTCTACTTGGTTCAATCTCCCATCCATAAATTTGATGGGTCCGATACAAATAAACATTACAACATGGAAATTGGGACAGTATCACATTTTGCAGGAAAGCAGAGATCTAGGTCTTGTTAAAATGGAAATTGTTTTTTTTAAAGAGCTCTTACCAATAAATATAAGACATACACTATTGACTTCTAAACCATGTTAAGGAACTGGAAGTGCACAAGTGTTTCTACTGGATAGACATTCGACATGTAAGCTAGCAATCGCATGTGGAAAAATCTATTTGACATAAAAAAAAAAAAAAGGTATGATGTCTGGTCCCAATAGGAAGCATCAGCAATAGCTAAAGCCAAGTTATAACCTAGATGGGACCATCAATTATATTACGACCCTGAAACATTTTATACTTACCTAGGTAAAAGCAACCATTTTGTAGATTCATCTTTTCCATCCTTTAAGACTCTTGTTCCGCAGGAAACCCAATATTTGTACGTTGAATGTTATATGCAGCCTGCTGTGATCTATATCACTTTTCTTTATCAAGAGTGTGAACTAGCTACAACACTAAATACCTTGTAAGTCATATAGTAAAAGTTAGCTCTGGCTTTCTGTTTAGTGGCACACTAACAATACAGTTTAAGCTGCCATAGTAATAGGATGTCATTTTAAGATGGCGTACCCCATTGCGTTCATAGCACACACTCCCTGAGGGACTCTGACCCGGAGCTGCTGGAGATTTGCTTTCTAAGTTATGAGGCACAGCGCACACCACCTGCAAAAGAGAAGGCAACCATTAGACTAGCAAGTTGTCATTTTTCATATATTCTTTTTGATTGAAGCCTTATGAGATTTTTATTTCATAAACAATGACGGCAAAGTAGTATCAGTAACCCTCCAACAAAGTTCTACATGAAAGGTGATGTTCTGTCAACTCTGATGAACGTTCTATTAACCGAAGTCAGCATTAAAAAATTGGGCCCTAGTACTGCTCAATACCCAAAGCCATCAATGAAACAATCCAGCCAGTAAATAGTAAAAAGGAAAAAATACTAGAAATGTTTCACAGTAAGTGTACCGATACAGTAAGGATTTATTTTGAAATTCAGAAATGCAAGAAATTGTGAGAGAAAAAAAAAAAACAAAAAAAAAAAAAAAATTAATACATACCAGTTTTATTTTTAAGCTACATAAACACACAGCTAGAGTCAATGCATAACACCCAAAATATATTTATTAACTTGCCCTGTGCAGGATATACCCAAAATGCCCAGGAGCAAACTAGATTTTTTTTTGTTTTTGTTGCTTAAGCCTCCCTAGGTATTAACCCCTTCAATCCCAGGGGTTTTTGGTACCTCAAAGCCCAGAGCAATTTTGCCATTTTTGGGGTATGTCGGTTTAGCGATGATTCTCTTTTCCTGTGAATAGTGTACGCATGTAAACTATATATTGTTTATTCAAGGAGAGATAGAGCTTTCGTTTGATCCCATAGTTGGATGATTAGCTGAAAATTTAGAATGAGAAATTTAGTAAAGACTAGCGAAGATTAGAAAATTAAGCTAATTTTTTTTTTACATTTTCCCTCTGAATCCTCACAAAATTAGGTAAAGTGATGGAAAATCCCCTCCAAGTTTATTAATTCAGGTGTCCTGATTTCAGAAATACCTAATTTATATAGATTTTCCAGACTTTCCCAGCACCAGGGAGCATACTATAAGGTGTACAATTTTGTATAATTTTTATGCCTATGGCTTAACGGGTTTGGGGGTTGTGAACGGGGGCAGAAGGGTTATACTGGCTAGATGTTATGCTAGGGCAATGGGAAGTAAGGTTTTTTTAATAATTTGTTTATCATCTTTTTTTATATATTTTTTATATATTATTTTTACACAGAAATGGTTAGAGGTCCTCCTAGGGACCTCCTGAACATGCCAGTGATGTCACAATGACATCACAGCTCACAATTTTTTTTTTAATATATATTTTAATGATTTATTTAATATTTTTTAAATGAACTAACTTTTTTTTTCTGCTTTTCTCTTTCACTCCCCTCCCCACGACCCCCCTGCACCGATCACACTGATCTCTATGCAGGTCCTCACAGACCTGCATAGAGATTGCAGCGTCATCTTTGTGGGCGTTTTTTGGAAGTCCCGGTACGTCTATAGGGGAATGAAGGGGTTAAAAGCATTAATAAATCTCTGTGGCAGAGAACATATTGGGGCTGTGGGGGTAAATAGGTTTGGTGTTAAGGTGTAGCTGCACGAAGCCCTGATGGTTTTTACCATTAAGTCTTCACACGCATGTTTCCCCTTAATGTCACGTCGAGAGCAGCAGGTAGCTGTTCCTGCGCATGTAGGGGCTTGCAAGATAATGAAAGCCCTGGGCTTTCCAGAAGGGCCATGTTGACAGCAATCTTTCTAAGTTGGCAGTAACTTTGTTTTGCATTTTTCACACAATTTGTAATTTGGCTTTTTATTTTAGAAAATGGGCAAATGCATAAAACCAAAAAAAAACCAAAAAAAAAACCACAAAACTTACGTTCAATAAAATCCTCTAATATAGATTCTTATTACTGGGACTGTTAAGACATTAGACATTGGGTGTATGTTGTCTAAATTTAGACAACCCTGATTTAGTTTCTTATATATTTACTAGGCGTATGCACCTGACACTTTATATAGCCAACCCTTTATAAATTAGGGAGAAGATGGAGTAAAGTGCAATAATGCACCAACAGATTTATTTTTTCCCTATTCATAAGTGAAATAGCCCACAAATCACACAAGCTGCTAGACTACTGGATTTAACACAAGAGTCACATGTAGTTTACCTGACCATTGATCCTTTCTTCAGGTAAAATTTCTGTTTTTATTTTTATTAGTTTAACAGCAATTGGTTTGCCAGTTCTTCGATCAGATGACACTTCAAATTCAACATCATCTGCAGAACAAAACACAGAGCACACTTTTTCACTTCCATATTCCCAGTGAAAACACAGATTGCTTCCAACTTCCTTTCTAGTAATACGCTGATAAACACTAAAGCAGTTACAGTAAGCTCGAGCAAGAAACAAAGTTCTTGAGAAAGGGACAAAAAAAATAAAAAATTCTGGTAGGGACAAAAGCTATACATTAACAGTCTGCAGCAGAAGAGTAAGTCTGAATCCAAGTGATCAGTACTTTACTCCAGAAATGGAGAATTCTTTTCTTTGGCCATCTTTCAGCAGCACTGGTGAAAACCCAAGGCTTTCTACCCAATGTGTTTTGTCTTTGTCAGTTCTAGTTTTGTCATACACCCTGAAATATATATATAAATAAATTGTTGTCACTATATAAAAAGGAAATATGTTGTCGCAGAGGACATGAAAATTCATGTTTATATGCTCCCTGTGTTTCCCATAACAGCAAGGCTTAACGCTGAACCCGTTGGCATCCATCAAGTGTAATTGCATGCTTGCCTGCTGAAGACGACAAAGTTAATTTCTTAGAGCCAAGGAGGTCCAGTGTGCAAAGCGTGGAGGGTTGCTCTACTACAGTTTAATTAAAAGGAAATAAATATTCCAGTACTTTCTAGTTGAAAATCCTTACCTCCCACTTTCAGCTCCTGGAGGTTCCCATTATACTGAGAGCAGTGGAAAAAGAGCCTTGCTTGACGCTCCGAGCATTGAATAAATCCATACGATGTCAGCAATTTCTCAATAACGCCTGTTTCACGAAGTGAAGTACCGTTGGGGTATCCGTTGTGTCCATTGTTGTGAAGAAGGTTTGGGTCAAAGCTCATCTAGGTTTAAAACAAAACAAAGTTGGTTACTTGTCAGTAACAGTCAGGGTTAGCATTTACACCACAGGCCGACATTGCGTGCACACAAGGAAATGGAAGACATGGAGGTTACATGATTTATGAAGAACAAAAACTGCAAGCTCAAATGTTATGTTGGGGGTGGGGATCTAACACTACAGGAGTAAACTGCCTATAATATAACCGTTCCTACCACAATGCGTAACGTGTCAAGACCAAGAACAGCCAAAATTCAAACCCCAAGCCAAGACCAGGTCACTGCTATTAGCAAACATCGCTAAGCAAAAATATGCCCACTAACAAAGTGTCTAATCAGTTAAAAGTTATGGGCATCATTTGTAAACAGAGCAACCCCACAATTACGACAGAAAAAAAAACCCATTTAAAACTGCAATAGACAAAAGCTGGCAAATATCTTCCAAATCTACAGTTTTACAGGGATGTGTTCGTTAGAATAAAAGTGCCCTAGAGATTCCAAACACATGCTATTATGATATAGCTTAAGTAATTATCAGGATGAGCATCCACACAGCAGACAAGTAGTAAATAGTAATAGCAAATACAAACCATGTGTGCTACAGGCATTTGGAAACAAGACTCAGTAGGTTAGGATTAGTTTGGTTGTACTCTGTACAGCACACAAGGTCCTGCCGAGGAGGAACACCATGCCAAGAGGTGCCAACCAGTTCCCCGACTTACAGATCTTTGGTACAAGGGGGTCCTCCTCTGTTTTTTAGACCCACAAGAAGTAGTAAAAGGAGGGCCAGCAGGAGAAGGCGTGAGAGGCTCTGGCATGGCATATATTTTCTCCATCACATACAGCTGTGATAACACAGGGCACCGTTAGATGTACAAGTCAGCAGGGGCCATTTAACGATATTAAAGGGATTTAGGTAACTGGGATACAAAGAACTACTAAAAAAAAAAAATTATATATATATATATATATATAGACAGAGGTTTACTACTCAATGAGATCATTTTTATTTTACAAAGTGACAACGAGGGGGGGGCGCAATAAAAAAAGTGCAATTTTTACGTCAATTACCCCCCCCCCCCCCAATACACTCACGGGGATTGGCCCATCACAATGTATTAACAGCGTGCAAACACCCCTTTCCTGCTTCCGCATGTTAGCAGATAGCTAGGTGGGGGCGCACACGTGCTCCAGGTGGTTTTACTCCTGGCGGTAAGTATGCATTAAATACACAATTGCCATCGGCAGATGAACTTCTGGCTGGGGTACTGACCTAAGCAGAGGGTGGGCCGCATTAACAATATTTTTAATATAAAAACACATGGGAATTATAGGAGGTTAAACAAAATGAATTACTAATTCTACAGTAATACTATATATATATATATATATATATATATATATATATATATATATATATATATATACACACACACAGTACTCTACGGGCGAGCGCTAGGAGTCTGGGCCCAAATTCTTCAAAGAGAGTCAACGGTGTCTAGCTTCCTCTTTAGCAGTTTTGTCTCTGCTGTTCTTCCAGCCCTCACTATCCATACCCGCTGCAGCACACCACCCTGACCACACATACATACATGTCACCACACACACAGACATGCTGCAGTGACTGTACTACAGCGCCTCCAACACCCTACACGCTCAGGTTCACCTTACTTTATAACGGAGGCACTAAACGTTTGCTTTATCAAGGCTACAGTTAATCACAGGCAGTCACGTAATATTTTGGGCAACTTCTCCTATTCACATCACGCACAACTGCGTCTTCATGGCAATACAAAGTTCTGCTTATCCAGTTACATGCTTTGCACAATAGACTTTCAATAATCAGAACACCTGTAAGCCAAGAAATAAGCAATTCTATTGTTTAGCTAAAGGCACATGGGTTGAGATACATCATGGTCTTTATCATAATTAGTTGTTTGGCAGCAGGGACTTTAAGCCCAAGATATATTCCTGAAGGCCAGTTATCCAACACATTGTTTACAGCAACTGAGCATGCGTGTCTGTACTGGCAAGAAGACATGTATAGCCACATGCATCTCCTGCAAGCCAAGAAGCAGAGGAAACACATAAGGTGTTCTGATTAATCCCACTGTGTATTTGTAAGGAGGGGAGACATTAACTGAAATGTTATATTACACTCTCAGATGCATTAAAGTGCATGGGATGGCCAGCTTGCTGTTATTCAATAGTCTACTATCTACACTACTGAAGACATTCTGTAAGGAAGAAATTGAACAAGAATATTACTACGGTAAGAGATTTAGTACTAAAATAAGCTGCGTAAACAGTTTTGTATTAAGCAAACCAGAGGACTAAAGGAACACAACCTAATGCTAACCAGGGAGTGGCAAAATAAAAATGCTAGGCGGTGCCAAATAGATAAGAAATAAAACTACAAAGATGGTTACTATGAAGTGTACAGGAGGCGGAGAAAAAAGAAAAAAGCCTTGAAAATAACGGAACATCAGGCCCCATCACGGGCTTGCCCGAGTTAGGGATTAATAAGGAGCAAGGTTCTAGTAGGGTGAAATAACTTACTGATCGCCCATAAGGTGATAAAGTCAGTCCAACAGGAGATGAATTGCCCAGGTTGGCGCTAGCGTATGCAGTAGGGGGAGAAGACGGCATGGAAAATTCAACAAATTCTTTCCAGGTGCTTGCCATATTCCTACGCTTGTTTCAATTAAATTTTATAAGGCTGCATGTAACAAAATCAAACAAAACAACCTGATCAATTGACGTGCGGTTGGAAGTAAGAATAAGTTCTTTTGATACCCTAGGGATGGCATCCTTCAAAACGGGTTATGACGTCCCAAAGCGTGCTTTAAAATGAAATCAGTAAAGCCAAGTCGTATTCATTTTACTGCAATTACCAGTAAAGACAGGCGTCACAATTCAATACCTTCAGTACAACTAACAATCGTAAGCTGCATTTGTAAGGCTGGATTCCATCAACATCCTAGCATTTTTAACAGGCATGCAAACATTTGACAACACGCAAATTAAACCAGTTACTTTGTAGATAACTTGTGTAAACTTGCTTTGAATCAAACAGATTTGAAGGGAGACTAAAGGGTTTCACGTAACTAAACATGCCGAACAGCTCAGTTTCTCTACAGCTAGAAGCAAGTATTGCAGCCATAGCCAGAAATATATTGGCAGCTTATTTATAAACCTATGCTGTATTGCTATAAAAAAGTGGAAACTAAGGGGGAGCTCTTCAAGCCAGTTAGGTGTTAATGGACGCAAGGTTTGGCCCTGCATACTCTTAAGGCTTTAATCAGTCATTTAGCTTGAACTCAAACGTCTCAACTCAGTTTTGTTACTAGGAAGTAGCATTGGCATCACAGTTACATCAAGTGTCAGGCGAGCAAAGCGCATCTGGTCAACAAGCATCTTGTATCCAGCTACTGAACCACCTTCTTTAAAAGGTTCCACTTAGAAAGTGTTTCAGCAGAGCAGCACCTTTACAGAGGAAAACCCGAAACATGCATCCCGGTATAGCGTAGGTACCCTAGAATAAAACAATAGATTAACAAGGGCACATCGACTGCTTCGCTTTTAGGACAAAGCCAATATATAGGGAGAACATTTGAAGCCTACAGGAAATGTGTACATTTACACACATTTGGCTATTATGTTGCTAGATTTTTTTGTTTAAGGCAACAATCCCATTAAGAAAGATGTCTTCTGAATCCAATTCACGTCACATCCAAAAAAGATACAAGCTTTTGGTTTATCCATCTACCAGTCAGAAAAGGTGCCACGATAGCACTGAACTGTCGACAAATACATCCCCTTCCAAAAATAGGCACTTAAGGCATAATTGTGATGGAACATTTAAATATATTGCTATGTGAATAAGCTTCAGAGCACGCAAAGGATGTTCATTGATGGCACTAGTCTCATTAACGCTACTACGGGGTGGCCCCTTTCGTAAATGTATGTGGGGGGGAATTCTAGACAACCCCCCATATCTGCTCCTCGCTCCCTTGGGGGGGGGGGTGTTAGCGGTGCAGGCATAGGTCCGTACATATGTGTGGAAAGCACTACTGTTGATTCGGATTGGGAGCACTTTCCTGCCACCGATTGGCTGGAAAGAATCTAAATATGGAGGAGAGCCGCTGCAGTTTTGGGGGAGTCCATAATAAAGTACTCACAGAGCACAAACATTCAATTGGCTTTAGAGGGTCCATCAGGCCCTTTAAAAAGGTAAAAGCCATTAATGCCACGGGCATGACAGCTTGCAATCGTCATGATAAAAATCTGTTGACGTATTAGCAATGTATAAGGGTGGGGCAGGTTTTGTTTTTCTTCAATTAAGTTTCCAAACAACCAGTATAGTTTAATTTATACAGACTACGCACGAACATGGACCACAGCTAGCAACAACATCAAGGCTTATGTGCACGCTCTTACAGATTCTTCATCCATGAATCAAGTTACTGCACCATTTGGCATACCCGTTCTTAACATCATTGCATACATAGGGAAGAGTTCGAATGTATGTCACAAGTAACATTAGAACATGGATGTCCACACCAGGCATTTGTCATCGACATAGCCTTAGCCATTAAAAGGATACTAAACCACCTCATCAAAAGGAAAATGACTACATTTAAAAAAAAAAAAAAAAAAAAAAAAGTCACTTGAGAGGTTTGGGAAAGAAAAAAAAAAAAAAAAAAAAAGACTTAGCGACCTCCACCATTTCTAGCTGGAACCCTGACCCAGGTCTAAAGCCAGTCTCTCATCATACAGGAGCTGGACGTCTGAGCCTCACCTAGCAGCGAGTCTCCAGCAGCTATTTAAGGATTACAGCTCACTCCAGTAAAAGGTCAGAGAGCAGCTTCTACAGAGAAGACCAGGATTGAGGTTGCAGGTGAAAATAAGCATTGACAAGTAGAGTTTTTTCCCCCCATCATACTAAGGGATTGATTCTGCACACACCTGAGGGAAGCACAGAATGGTTAAATTGTAGTGAAGATTACAAATTAACTATAGTACTAAGGACTGTAATTGTTTCCTTAAGAGCCAAAACACACATATCACGAGAAAACATTCACATTTATGAATGTTTTATGTACATTAAAAACTGTGAGAAACTTACCTTGAAGAGATTCAGGTATTGCACTCAGTAGTATTTAATTTGTATTTGTTTTTTGTTTTTTTTATTTGTTTTTTTTTTTTTATTTGTTTTTTTTCCCCTGGACAGCGCACACTTCAAAAGGTTGCTGATTGCTAGTATTTAAACACAAAAAAAAAAAAAAGATCTATCAAGCGAGGAAAAGACAACTCCCGCTGGACTATGCAGTTGCAAAGTGCAGCACTGAGAATAAAACAAAGACTATTAGCAGCGTTGGGAAGTGCTCTTGTGTAGCTGTTGAGTAGGCACAAACTTCTTGTTTCAGATCAAGCGTTGTGACTTCAGCGCAAGTTCTCTTCTTTGGTCTTGTTGGTTACTATCGTGGTAGGTGTTCCTTGAATGATCTGAACTTGAAGCAGCAGTTTCAGGTGGTAGTTTCTGTTCAGTTATACTTCATACTAGAAAACCAAAGGAAAAAAAGAAGGAACGTCAGGACAGAAAAGTACAGGCACAAGATATGCAAATAAAATTACCTTATATACAACAAAAACGTGTGGAATGCCACCTCTGAAGAGCAGGCTTAGAATAAGCAATACGCATTCATCCTGCAGCCAATAAAAAAAAAACTAAACCCATGTTACGTGGCTACTGCAAAAGAAATCAACTTCTTGCAAACAGTTCAAAGTTATCTAATCACCTGCCTGATTTTGTGAGCTGCTGTACACTTGTCACTGAAAGTTTTAAGATCAACCAAAATCTAAAAAAAAAATTGGCGCTTCCTTCTCCCAGTTTTTTGTGCTCAAGGTAATCACACAGGCTAACCTTGGCGTCATATTTTCTCAATGATCTGTCCACAGTGAACATGAAATATGCAAGAATGCAGACAATTACATTACATAAGTGTTCTAGCACAGGTGTGTGTGTGTGTGTGTGTGTGTGTCTATGGCTTCAAAAGGATAGACCTATTTGTCCTAAAAAAGGATGTCCGCTGTAGATGTACCCACACAAAAAACCTAGACTAACCCAAGATAGGGTAAATGGATAATGGAAGTCTCAGGTGTACATTTAATCACATGACTTCCTCCCAGGGAAGTAAGCGCTGCCATCAGCCTAGCAGCCAATTAGTAGTTCAGAGACGACAATGTCATCGTAGCGGGAGTCCACTTTGCAGAGCACTTTCAAAACACACACAATTGGCACGGAAAGTGTTAAACATTCAGGACTTGCACAAAAATGCTATGAGGCAATTTGGTAGCTTTAGTTGCCTCACAAACCATAAACTACTAAACCAGGACTCAGTAAAACCTAAGCGGGAGGTGAGAGCAAGGTTTCATCCGTGGACACACGAGCCCGCTTCAGATAGACAAGTCATGCCCAGCAACCGGCTGTACCCAGAGCCAACATCACATGACCCAGCAGCTGTCGTGTGGCCCCCTCAGGTGGAAACGTTTGCCGAGCCCTGGATGTAAAGCACACCGTCTGGTTACCATCTTATGAAGAGTAGACATTTGGCAATAGCTGTACTATGGTGACCTGGACCATTCCTTTAGTCTTTACTACATATGGCAGGAGCGTCCAACATGCGGCCCGCGGAACCTCGAGGTGCGGCCCGCGCGAGATCCACAGCCAGGATCGCAAGAGCCCTGCTGCTTACTTGTGGGAGGGGCTATTCTCTGCCCCAGTCCTGCTTCCTCTGTGGGGAGAACGAGGGAGGCCACGCCCCCTGCTGAAGTCTGTGAGCAGCACCGAGAGGTGTAGCGCAGGTAAGGGGGTGGGGGAGGGTGTTTAAATGAGTATGTCTGATTGAGGGAATGCATCTGTGAATTTGTGTGTGTGATAGCATGGATGTGTAAGTGCTGGAACCTAGGCATGATGGGACTGTGATTGCTGTTAGAAATCACACTCCTATCATGCTAAGTCAGCCAGTACATGCTGAAACCTGGCTAGTTGCCCCCCTTGTGTATTGATGCTGCCAGCAGTAAGGGGTCTGCACTTACAGCCACCCTGTACCAGCATATACTGGCTGACTTGGGATGATAGGAGTGTGATTGCAAACAGCTAATAGCAATCTGCTAACAGCAATCACAGTCCCATCATGGCTAGATTCCAGCATTCACTGGTTGCCTACGTATAAAAAGAGTGCCAAGTCATATTGTTGATTTTTTTTGTCCAATTGTGGTGTGTTACTTTTAATAAAAGTGTGGTTACACACTAAAATTGGACAAAAAAATACAATGCCCAGCCAACCAGTACATGCTGGAATCTGGGTATGCCTGAGATTGCTGTTAATCATAATATATAAATTTTTTGTACAATTTTGGTGTGTAACTTACTGTTATTAAAAGTGTGTGTGTGTGTGGGGGGGTCACCTTCAGTTTCGGCTAAGTGAACCCTGAATTTTCGGTTTTGGTCCACAATTTTCATTTTAGTGTATCCCTATTTTTTTATTATTTTTTTTTTACTTATCCTGAATTTGTAGTCACAAAACTTTCTAGGCCCAGAAATCGGTGAGGAAAAGTAAAGGTTTTGTGTCATTTACTTTATTTTAATCTGCATATTTTATTAAAGGCCATATTTTCTCTCAGTGAAAGATGAGTGCGGCCCTCGCACAGATACAATTCTGATGAAGTGGCCCACTGCAGAAAAAACTTGAACACCCCTGACATATGGGTTTCTCAAGCCTTTGACGCAGGTTGATCTTGGGTTACATTGTTTGTTGGGACTTCACTTGTCGTAATGAGGGGGTCTCCAAAAGAATATCTGATAGAGTACTTTACTTACATCTGGTTTAAAATACCACAAATGGAAACGGTCAAGGCGCGCACCGGAGAATTGCCTGCAATGCCTCAGGAATACAAAGCCCCTCTTGGACATCATAAAAAGTGCAAGTCACTGTCCCAGAATAAAGAAGCTAGAACACATACTCGGTAGGCACGATGCTATTAATAGGAACTCTGGCAGTCAGCTACAACAGCTGCATAAGAATTCCCCAAGTGCTGCATTGGTGCAGCTGTTCAGAGATGCATTCCTGATGAGCAGAGAGGACAGGAGATGCCATCCACCTCTTCACTGCCTCAGGGCCACCACCAGGAGCTTGACTGCTGCGTGAGGATCTACAGGCAGAAGGTCTGCTTTTACATAGGGTGATATGTTGCCCGTTATGCGGGTTGCTTTATAGTAATAAGACGATTATAGGCAAGTTGTAGAGTTAAGGGCTCATATGAAGACTGCTACGACTACAAAAAGGCCAGTTAAGTTTCTTTTCAGTGCTAACAGCAGGATTGCAATGCAGTGATTACTTAAGTGCCCTGAGAAAGAAAACTTGCAAGACCTCTAGTAGTAGGAGATAGTGTCAGATCTAGAAACGTAGCTTCTGGAGCTCGTATAGCATGTGACGCCTCATGATCAGATGCTATTATGGTTCTTTCTATGGTAGTAGTTCTTTAAAGCGGATGCGTAGCTTCCCCTAAATTCTACGTTTTACACTTAACAGTTACGGCGTTATGGATTTAAAAACTGACTTAATGGATATCCTCAGGATTTTTCCTCCCGGTTTGTTAAATTGCCGATTGGTTCAGGTAGCTTTTGGGCAGGTGGGTGAAAAGGGAAAGTTCAGAACAGGAAAGGGATCAGATAATGCAGGCTGTGCCACATTGAGTTGTAAATCACAGGTTCCTTTAGGTTAATGTTTAAACTAAGTATCTTAACAATTACTTGGATTGCCAAACAAGGCATACACTAAGGGTATAGTATTAGCCTTCCAAGTAGCTGTAATAGCAACAGTTTCCCTTCAAGAAGTATGAACAAATACCTCTTGTGGCAAATGCATATGTAGTATTTAATTGTATCTTTTCAGAGGGAGAGCTAATGAAGGGTTAAGTAAATTGTAACATTGGAGTAAATTTGGTGTAAATTACTACATCATATCTTAAGAAGCATTACTACAAGTTACTCGATGTGAGCACCATGGTGCAAACCTACTTAATCTAACACAGGTAATGGGGAGAAAGTCACCATAAAGATTACAATTACCTCAAATTTCATAAAGTAATTTGATAATTCAGATCATCCACAGTTTAATAAATTAACCCAACTTTAAATAACAAATTTTCACTTTCCAAAGGTAAATCTTATTAGTCTTGCTCACAGCTTAAGGATGAGAAGTACCAGGTTATATTCCTTAATGTATGTAATAAAGATTGCTTGCATGTCACATCTCATGTCCACGATGATTTACTTTCAACAAACTATCGTGCCAGATATTATTTACGAGCATTTATGTTATAGAGCCAACCAGAACAGCGGCAGTAGCTTCAATAAACGTTTTGGGTATAAAGAACCGTTTCTTGCAAATTTCCACTATCTACTTAAATTTAAGGCATTCTTCCCCAACCATAAGTATAGCTCCAACTTAAAGACATTGATTAACGCCGACTAGAGCCCAGAGGAGAATCAACAAATATTGCGACACCAGCGAGAAGGGAAAAATGAAGACTGCATTTCACAAAGCACGTTCCTTAAGCTAGGAGCTGATGCACGCCGGGTACTGTAGTTCCCCCCGTAGGTTTCTAGTAGTCTATTGGCATTGTAAAACTACAGCTCCCAGAGTACTCAGCGACACGTCTCACGAACCACCCCATCGCGTCCCAGCCCTCAAGCGACGGATACGGCGCTTCCCCCGCGTTCCTATTGGCCGCTGTATGCCCAGACCCATCCCCACCACCTTCCACTGCATTGTGGTACCCTTTGTCCGCCAGCTCCCTTAATCAGCTAAAGAAAACTGTTACAACGTACACGCACTCTATATTACGCGGTGCAAGCGGGTGAGGCACCGCGTTTAAAATGCGACACAATATTACACAAAATAGATACAAGTCGCGAAATAACGAGAAACCTCACAGCACAAATCGTGCCGGCTTTCCGGGGCCCACAGTGGGCCTCCAATACCGTCCCCGGACAGTCACACCGCAATAGGGTATCTAAAGGAGATAACGTAACTCTCTTTTTACCACACCCGCAACTCCCTTTTGCATAATACAGCGCGTACGCCATTCCCTGGCTTCAGGAGGTCTAAAGAAACCGACACGTCTACATTTTTAAGCCAAAATAACCCCTCTTCAAGTAAAACTCACCCCAACAGCTCACAGCACCATCACCAGCGCCGCCATAAGCAGCACGGCACATTACGTAGGAATAAAACATGGACTTCTCGCGAGATCTTGTAACCCCGCGGGAGGAGGAAGGGCTCTTGGGCATGCGCAATGAATAGAACTGAATGCGGCGCTTGGCTATTGGATTATGCGCATGCGCGATAGGCAAACTGTAGTGATGTAATACTATTGGCACTGAATCAGGCCATTTTAACCTTTGCCCTGCACTGATTGAGTTTATGGCCGGTATTAGAGATCTCTGTTTGCAGTCTCTGTAAATAATAATAATATCTAATTAATTCCATGATTTCATAAAGTCACCTTTTTTTTTTTTTTTTTTAATATACATTTGATTTACATCGGAGCAGGACAAAACAATTCTAGCTGAAAGTTATTACAGAGAAATGTATCCTAACTAATGTGTAAATATTAAACATTTACCAGGAATATGTATCTGTGCATATATACCAAAGCCTACAAACTGTTCCACTTGGATGCTTTAAGTTAATTAGCTCTGTTAGGTGGGCCTGTTTAATTTACCTTGAAATTGATAGACAGAGAGATGAAAAAAAATCCCGCTGCATTTTCTCACCACAAGAAGATGTTCTATAACAAAAAACATAGAATTTAACAGCAGATAAGACCCTTTCGGCCCATGTACTCTTTCCTGATGTAAAGACTTCAATCGGTCCTTCGTCTCATCTTAGATTTAAGGTAACTTTCTGCCTGTCCCATGCATGTTTACATTCCCTACATGTCACAGAGGACTACCAACCATAGAGGCGTAATCAGGCCTGGGGTTACCACCCTTCCCAGTTATTATTATTATTATTATTATCTTTTATTTATATAGCGCCAACAGTTTACCCAGCGCTTAATACAATACATATATTCAAGGGGTATGACAAGACAAGAATTGACAGACTAAGACAAACCAATACATTAGGTGGAGAGTTTCACCGGGACAGTCCCAGAATAAGGAGGTAAGTCCCAAGTACCAAACTTACCTCTTTCTGTCCCAGAAACCGTTGGACTGGTGACAGAGGCAGGGTTCAGCATGGTCATGTAACGTCTCATACCACCCTTCTCCTCTCATTCGTCCCTTCCCTTCTCTCCTTTCCACCTCCTCGCATGCCACCTTGGTCCCATCTTCTTTCTTTTTTCTCCCCTTTCTTTCATCTTCTGCACTGTATCTTTCTTTTAATCTCTTCTTTTCTCTGATCACTGAGATCCCTTTATAGTTTATTTATATTTTTTATTTCATTAAAAAAAAAATCTATTTTTTACTCTCTTCCCTCAGCTAGAGTATGACTCTATAGCTTTGCATTGCTGATTACAATGTGTGCAACCCCTTGCTGGCGGATTGCACACATCGCTGATTGCAAAGTGCGCAATCAACCAGCAGGTGGAGCAACAAGCGATCCCAACAGAGGCTTTCTGGTAGGTGTCCGCATTGACACCTACAGGGAGGGAATGCCTGCTCCTGTAAAGCACCATTGTACCGGATCTTAAACGACTATATATCATTTGACAGGCTGATCTCCCAAAAAAAAGGCTGGACATACTGGTACGTCTTAAGGGACATCTTGCCACAGCGTTTTTGGACGTACTGGTAGCCAAGAGGTTAATGCTGACATAGAAGGATAGGGATATCACCATAAAAAATAATCTTGGATGTTTAATAAAAAGTCAAGTTCAGAACTCAAAATAGTCCATCTTGTTAAAAACTACTGTGAAGTATTTCACAATAAAGTACAGTTAAGACAGTTTTTACTAAAAGGGCAGTTAAGTCTTTTGTGTTTTTTTTTCTTTTCTTCATTGCTTTATGTTTTCAGTAAAACGCGCTACATTTCGCAAAGAAACACCACTTGTTTACTTTGCTGGCAGCAGTTGCTGGTCTCTCGATTGCCTTTCAACGCATTCTTCTTTAACAGGAGGATTTACTATCATTGCCACAATGTATACAGGCCAAAAACATGCTAGTCTGCTGATTAGACTAGAATGGCACCAAAATAAAAGGGGCATGCAAGAGAAGTCTCGACAAGACTGCTCATTTAAGTTATGCATTTACTTTGGGCATCATTTTGAAAATCAATATGTAAATGACTTACTGTGATGGTAATTTTAATACAAAGTTTTTAAGCGTCGTTTACTGTAACAAGTACAGGCTTTCGTAAATAAAAGTTGTAGAAAAGTTATATTTGTTACAAAAGTAATGCTTCAAACATGATTTGTTAAAGTTACATTATTATTTTTTTTTTTTACATATAAAGAGACACTCCAGACACTGTATACGCCATGTGCGTGAGCCTTTCTCCAGAAAGATTTATTTTAAACCAGACGATGTCTTTTTATGTCCTTGTTTGATCAATTTGGTACATTAAACAGATCAAATATTCAGCTTCATGAAAAATACACTATGCCATCTTTGAATGACAGGTTTATGTTAACAGCTGGTCTGTGGCATAAATGATCAGTTTCGATGCCAGTAATGTAAATGAGAGGAAGCCTTGCCTAAATATTCATATACATGTTCAGTGCAGTGAAGTTAGACACTTTACCCTCCTCTATGTTTAAAAGTCATTTTAATAACATAATAAAAAGCCATCAGGTACCCAGATGTTACCCTAGGACATCCGTTATATTTAAGACTGATTATTTCATGGCACTTCCATGGCCACATGATATGCCTTAATAAAAACGACTGTGTTTGTAACCTAGTTACACTGACAACACAAGACAACTGCCCAGGGTTTTTAGAAGGTAAACACTGTCATGTGAGGCTACTCTAAAAGTAGCCAATGCCAGTCCCGTGACCATTACACAAACTCTGTACTGTTTGGCAGTGCAGTAAACTCATTCACGCAAGAACCATTCACTCACAACTGCTTGTAATTACAGCCATAAACATGAAACAGTGGGAATGGAAATATCTGCTTACAATTTAAAGTGCATGGTATGATACTGTGAATACTGAGTTTTCATCCACCAACTACAGAGGATGTGCTGTTCTTGCGCAGTATACAGTATGTTTTTTAGAATTGTGTACAATACTGGATATTGTGTACAGTACTGGAGAAAGTATCTCAAGAAGGATATAAATATGTTGGATAAAGTTCAGAGAAGAGCTACTAAAATGGTTCATGGATTACAAGATAAACCTTACCAGGACAGGTTAAAGGATCTTAACATATATAGTGTGACGGGACGCCTTTTACCCAGACCGGGTACACTCGTCAGCTGTTCGTTGCTTCCTCCCGGAACCGCAAGGGTTAACTGCTCCCATCGCTAGACGATATTGTGAGGAAGGGATTGGGAACCAGCTCTGTATCCTCGGTGTAGTAGCACCGTAGCCTGCCAAGACGTAGCCAAATACGGTGCTGTAATTGTCCTGAAAAGGACAGTGAGTGATATAGCCAGTCCCTTAATCATTAAACGAGACTAATGTCAAGGTGAACAAAAACAACAGTTTATAGAGAAACACACAGCCTTTTATACACCACTCTAACAATAAAAGGACATAATCACATTAACACAACAATACCCTGCCCAGACAGCCTGGCACCATACTCAGGCCACCAAGCTCCGCAATGTCCGTATAACCCCAAACCGATGTTTTCCCAATGGATAGCTCTGGGTCCCTAGAATATTCTGTCCAAAAAGCAACACGATCCGCTGATGGCAGCCAGAGCGGTAGCAGTGTAAAGTTTCCCCAGGATGGACCGCCATAGAGTTGGGCGTGCGCTCCATGACCTCGCCAGCTGAACCCCGCTCGCCTGGAATTCATAGAAACTGGGGTTCCATAGGCGGCTCCCTCTCCGAACCACCCCTTGTCTGTACCCCACCACATGTGGGTTAACTCTACAAAAGAGTGCCCTGGTGGGGTCAATGGTGTCCGGGTTATGATGGGTTAAAGTCAGCGGGCAAGTGCTTAGGTCCTAGCCGAGAAATAGTTCCAGAGGATTATGGCCAGGACCCGGCCAAGCAAAAAGAGTATGTGTGAACAAGGCTCCAGCGTTACAGGGATGGGATATAAAGGGGAAAACAGAAACCACATCACAACAAGTAAAACAGAGGGATCTTTGCAACCCAGGTTCGTGACATATAGTCAGGGCCGACCTTTGGGGTGTGCACATGAAAAAGTTGTTGGCAACCGCTCGGCCCCCTTTGTCTCCTCTGCTCCCTACGCTGCCCTGACTGAGGTGGTGGAAGCGCGAGGCCTTGGTCGCGGTGCGGCGCTTCATGATGAGCACCGGGATATGACATCATATCCCGACACTCAGCAGTGAAGCTGCGCATGGCAGGGCAACGAGACTGAAGCCTCGCGCTCCCACCACATGGCTTCACCAGGGTAAGTGAACTGCAAAGGGGGGGTAGATAGTAAGAAGGGGGGAGAGGGAAGGTAGATAGTGAGTAAAGTAAGGAGAGGGGGTAGATAATGAGAAGGGGGAGAGGTAGTAGATAGAGAGTAGGGGGGAAGAGAAAGTAGATAGTGAGAAGGGAAGGAGAGGGAGTAGATATATGCACTAATGTGTAGATGAATTGTGTGAATGAAAATAAATGAATTAATGTCTGTATGAATTGTGTGAATGGGTGAGATAATGAATGAATTAATGTGTGGATGAATTCCATGAATGAGTGAGAGTATAAATTATTGTGTGGATAAATTGTATGAATGAGTGAGAGAATGAATGAATGTGTGGATGAATTGTGTGAATGAATTAGAGAATTAATGAATTAATGTGTGGATGAATTGTGAGAATGCATTAATGAATATTTGTAAATGATTTGTGTGAATGAGAATGAAAAATTGTGAGAAGGAATTGTGTAAACGACAGAGTGAATGAGTGACTGTATAAGTGTTCTGCGACCAAAATGGCACGGGCAGGGTGTTTATGGGACGAAGATGGCACATGGCGGGTTGCTTGGGGACAAAGATGTCTTACACTGGGCTGTTTGGGGACAAAAATGGCTCACGCTGGGCTGTAATTTGTGTGTAATCTGGGTCAAGGTCAGGTTCTATGTGGACACCAGGGCTGGCTTTGGGGTGTGCAACCTGTGATCTACACCTGTAATTTAGTTTTTTTTTTTTTAATCTGTACCTTTAATGCTGAGTTTATAGGTGATTTTCAGTTGATCTATACCTGCAAAGCCGGATTTGTGTGTTATTCTGTTGATCTACAGTAGCTCACATTTTTGTAAATATTTTATTATATCTTTTCCTGTGACGACACTGAAGAAATGACAGTTTGCTGCCCCCTCAAAATAACAACACATTAATGTCTAAACCTTGGCAACAAAAGTGAGTACACCCCTAAGTGGAAATGTCCAAATTGGGCCCAAAGTGTCAATATTTTGTGTGGCCACCATTATTTTCCAGCACTGCCTTAACCTTCTTGGGCATGTAGTTCAATAGAGCTTCACAGGTTGCCACTGGAGTCCTCTTCCACTCCTCCATGACAACATCACAGAGTTGGTGGATGTTAGAGACCTTACGCTCCCCCACCTTCCGTTTGAGGATGCCCCACAGATGCTCAATAGGGTTTAGGTCTGGATATATGCTTGGCCAATCCATCACCTTTACCCTTAGCTTCTTTAGCAATGCAGTGGTCCTCTTGGGGTCTTTATCATTTTTGAATACTGCCCTGCGGCCCTGTCTCCAAAGGGAGGGGATCATGCTCTGCTTCAGTATGTCACAGTACATGTTGGCATTCATGGTTCCCTCAATGAACTGTAGCTCCCCCGTGCTGACAGCACTTATGCAGGCCCAGACCAAGCCACTCTCACCGCCATGCTCGACTGTATGCAAGACATCCCCATATTTAATTTTTTTTTTTGTGATCCCTGGGCATTTTTACATCATTCACCTCAACTGCAACATATATACCATAATAAAGATGAAATGTACAGTGAACAAGAATAAACCACACCCTGTCTGATGTGTTATTCTTCAGCATACTAACCCCCACCACAATGTTAATTTGTTGCCATGGGTATAATATAACATTGATTGACATTTAATGTTCTCTAGTTTTACCTTTTGTCAAAAAAAATAAAAAAAAAGACAACACATTTGT
The DNA here is from genome assembly GCA_023333645.1 of Sceloporus occidentalis. Classification (NCBI taxonomy): domain Eukaryota; kingdom Metazoa; phylum Chordata; class Lepidosauria; order Squamata; family Phrynosomatidae; genus Sceloporus; species Sceloporus occidentalis. Next base: position 2,858,882 of record JALMGF010000033.1, read on the forward strand.
ACAGTTTATTCCAAAGTCCTATGTGTGGCTATAAATCTATCTTGGAATGAATCAGCAAAGATCCCCGGAGGAGGGATGCAGACATCATCATATTTGGTGGCGATGCAATCCCAAATGCTGCTGCACTTCAGAAGAAAATAGATTGTGGGTGGTAGTTGAAGATTGTCAACATAATCAGTTATAGAGGTTTGAAGGGGAGTCGTGTATCTCTGGTCCGATCAGGGAATTTAAGCTGGACCTTGTTATCCATGTAAGCACAATTTATTTGTGGAATATTAGTTTTTTTCCCTATGTTCCCTCTTTAAAAGGTTCCATTGATGAGCCAGGTCTGATTTTATATGGATATTTCTTTAGGGAGATTGTCACCAAGCACCTTTTAGGGAAGTTACATAGGCTGAAAAAAGACATGCGTCTATCAAGTTTCGCCTTTCCTATATCTGTTAATTTGTTGCTGTTGATCCAAAAGTTATTAGCATTTAGTTAGTACTGGTGGGATCATGTGGTTTTCAAAAAAAGAGAATTTCTCTCGATTGCAGACTGCCTTTAAATATACTAGCATCGATGAAGTGAACATTAACTCTTACTTTATCTGTTGTGACAATACATACAAGTATATATAAATATATATGAAAAAGCTTGTACAGGTCACTTAAAACACATAGTTCCTTTTATTTAGATATATCCATCTATATTTAAATAAAGAATTTACCACCGAGATCTCTTTAGATATTAAATAGTTTCTATTAAACATACTCTATCTTCAATGTTTTGCGGCACCACACCTATAAAACAGATGTGCTCCACATATCCAAAGCCCATGCACAACCATCAATCTGTGCTTCTGGGGCAGTGAAACAGAGGCTTGTGATATCGCCCCAAACTAACATTTTTTAAAAGTCAAATTATGGCCCCTAAACATCATAAATTAGACTCAATTGAATACTCTAATAGTGGCCTAGGCTTTCGCAGCAAGGTAGACAATCACTGTGTTTTCTCTGATGCATTCCACTCAGATTCCTGTTTTGATGAATGCAGAGACTCCTTACTCACAGAAAGTATTTCCCGAAGCTCCTTGTTTTCTAGCTGTACAAAGATATAAAATATAAACATAAAATTTAGGAATGGGATGAAACATACAATGTTGTAAACACAGTCATAAGCTTTTGTTTTCTTTTACCTCTAATTGAGCAAGTCTCTCTCGAATCGTATAGGCTTGGTCTTCATCCACCTGTACGGCTTTTCTCATTACTTCCCCCATCGCACAGATTCTGTCAATCTGACCCTCTATTTCCTGTACAAAAATAAAATGGTGCTATTGGTATACAACACAGAAAAGCTATAAGTTATAAAACCAGCAAACTGTTTCAACTGGCCGTTTAGTACATAAGCCCCAAATGTAAATTTGTGCTACTCTAAATCCATATTTTTAACCCAAAAAAACCAGAAGGGATGCTACTTATATAGAGGAAATGGGGGGTCATCTTGAGTATAAAACTAGCAAGCAACAGCTTTTGTGTTGACCCAATAATAATATAGCAATATACATGAATAATCAACAGTATCAGGATTTAAAACAACAATTTAAAGGATTCCAACTGGTACTAGTCATAACACTTCCAGATTTCAATTGTTATTAAAATTGGTGGGATTTTACACATCACTACTCCTTTTGTTAAAATAAATGCTATAAAACGATTGTTTTCAATTTTATCTAATGTAATAATTTTGTACCTAAGACCACCAAAGTTCTTCTTTATTCATACGCTGCCCCCAATATGTTACGTAGAAGGCAGCAATGTTAAAAGGTCACGTCACAGAGTAGATAAGTAGAGCAGCTTTCCGGCAGAAGTAGTAGAGGTTAATGCCGTGGGGGAATTTAAATATGCACGGGACAAGCATTTTACATAAGGGTTACATAGTTATTTAGAATTCTACATTTCTAAATTGGTCACAAAGGACTTATTTATCAGCTTATGTTCACCATCATGAATTAAGCTGTAAACACTGTATAATGTTTTCTTGTACTAGCCTACAACAGATAAAAATAAATGTACAAGAACACAATTACAGTGCACATAATGTTCATATCTATTTACATATCTGGAATTTACTGCACACATTAAAACTAAACGGGTATTCTAAGTAGAAGACTTTGTCCCAATCTGGATAAATAAAAACGTATAAAAAAAAGTATCGGTTATAAATGTAAAATTGTAAAGAGATCTTGTCCTATCTGGCACTGAAGCGGTTAAGCATTTGGGCTTCTAGATAATCCTAAGGAATAGTTTTACAGTAGTTGGTCCTCTAGCTGCAGAGATCTGTGTTTATAGAGAATCTCTACAAACTGATAAGAGCAAACACCCCAGACATTGCACAGATGCTTGCGTTGGACTGTTACAATGATACTTCTCAGAGTTCAGAGACGGCATCTGTAATTATAGCGGAATACAGAAAACCTAAAAAGGCAGATAATCACTGCAAATATTATTGTATAGGCTTTCATCTACAATCAAGGAATCTGCTTGAAATTAACTATTTAGATACGTTTTAATTACAAAAAACAAAGCAGATACTTCATTAGGTAAACAGCACTGATCAATGTAAAAGGTATAGTTTAATGTCCAGAAGAAACCCTTTAATGAAGAATAAAAAGTATTTTGCGAGTGTCCATTCTTTAAAATGAAGGGGGGAAAAAAAAAACAAAAAAAAACCCAATAAAAACATAGAAGCTACAGCCCGTAGTCTTTCTACTCCGTGGTCTGCCATTTCTTGCCTCTGATTGGATGCTAATCAATGGCAGGAAAACGCTCCCATCAAAATCAATGGGTTTCAATAGACCCACAGCTTTCACCAAACCAGCACTGTATCTGACCAGCAGTAAATACCATATTTGCTCGATTATAAGACAACCCCCCAAAGTCTGAATACTAATTTAGAAAAAGCCTGAATATAAAAGACTACCCTATAAGAAAAGTTTTACTAGTAAATATTCAGTCACATGTAAACTATTTTTTCATAGTTAATAAAAACTGAGTGAGAAAAATGCATTTTTTGTTTTTATTTCCTTTTATTTACCAACCTACCCCCAGTTATGCACATCTGCCCCACAACTTGCTACTCTGCCCTTTACGGGAGAGTTGTGGTTTCCACTTGCTCGCTCTCTAATTGCTAGCGTTGACACACTCTTTTTGGGTATATTTGTTCCATGCAGAAAGTCTGGTTTGCAAGTATACCTAAGATTGTTAACAACACTGTGCAAGACTGCAGAATATACAGTATGTAGATGCTGGCGATCTGTAACACAGATCAGCATTCATCCAACAGGAAGTGAGTATGGTGGACACTCTACCATATGTTCCTTTTGGTGCAACCCCATTTCTGGTTGAAATTGATTAGATAGAAATATATTTTTTAGATACATTGGCAAAAGAAGAAGAATAAGGATGGGTTAACAGGATTTCAGTGTGAAACAAATAGGACATAACGGACAGTGCATCGCAAAACAGTTTGGACTTACAGAAACAAAGGTTGAGGAAGGCCCTGTTCCAAATCAAGTGCTGGGTGTCCGGACATGTACAACCACTGGTAGCATGAATATTTTCCTCATGTGGCTGATTTTATGATTGATAAAAGTGGTATCCTGCACAGATACCATTTAAACACGGACTGATCTCTTCAAACATCAGAGATTCACACTCTTTATGGTGGATGCAGGAAATGTAGAAATAGCTTACATTTAAGAAATAAATAAAAAGGTATTGGACATGTCCGTTCCCTTAAGAGCAATGATACTTTCAAAGTTCCTTTACATGTTTACCAATTTGCTGGAAGAAAACTCCTCTCATACGCTTCCTAATGTAACAATCGGAAAGCACTACCAATGTGATGGCATACAAGACTTACAGTAGAATAGATTTCATGAGCTTCCAGAACTGGCTCAGTCGGTGTAGGCTTCTTGTTGGCTATTAATTGCAGCATTTGCCTCCTGTACTTGCTCATGATAAGCTCCAAAGCATACTGATGCTCTTCCAAAGACAGCCACAACTCTGCAATAAATAAGTCAGCTACATTGGGCATTGACACGTTTGGTTTGGCTATAGGAGCCAGTTTTTTTTTTTTTCTTCAGATGATATTTAAAAGTTTCAGTCATATCTCCCCTATACTCAAATTCACAAGTCCTCTTAACATAATAGAAATATCGTAGTAAAGAGAAAATGTCTTATTCTAAAGACAAAAGGTATTGCACAAAATATGCCATAAATAATAGAATAAGTTGTTAATAAAGTATTGATCGCTTTTCAGTCCGAATACCAAAGAAATGAACATGGCGGCGGCAAAATGTACACAGAGACACACAACACATTATCTTCGTGTTTGTCTTCGTTAATATCGCCCCGGTCCCTTCCCCCTCTAACCTACCTTGTCTACGCAGCGGTTAACGGGAGCAGGAATCCATAGGATCACGCAAGGAGCTAAAGGTCCGTGCGAGTGACTATTGGTCGCCTGCAGGCGCTTTCTCTGGCATCAACCAATGAAGGGCAGCTGCCCTTTATTGGTTGATGCCAAAGGAGGCCTCTGCAGGCAACCAATGGAGTCGCTCTCACGGACCTTTAACTCCTGGAACCTCCCAAGACCAAGTTCCGTCATCAGGAGTTAAAGGTCTACACGAGTGACTTTATTGGTCGCTCATATGGACCTTTAACTCCTGAAGCGGGGAGACCAGTAGTCTCCCTAGGCAGAGTTTCTCCATCAGGAGTTAAAGGTCTGTACGAGCGACTCGTTTGGTTGCTGGCAGGGAGCTCCTCTGACAGGATACAGGATATACATAATTACTTCATGTTAAAAATAAAAGCAAACATTAAAACATTTATTTTTTTTCCCACATCCCTTAAATTACTTTCTCTCTTGTCATAATGATTTGCTACAATTTTTATCCCAATTAGAACCTGTACCTTTGTTTTCTTGTTGTAGGTCTCTGATTTGTGTGTTTTCCTGACATAAGAGCACATGAGGTTTGTACTTAGTGGTGTCCTTTAATTCTGCAAAGTCTTCCTGACACTTCAACACAAAAAAATAAATAAAATTCAGCAAAAGTACAGTATGACTAGGATCACAAAAACATGTCGGTTTATGCAACCATACCAGCTTCTTTAGATTAAAGGTTAGAATAAAGGAACTTAGATTCCCCACCTTGTAAATGATAAACATTACAGGGAGAAATACTGCATACAGTTAGATGCCAGATGGCAAGCCTTATATGTATACAGTCCTATGTTTCTCTTAACATACACATCAATGCAAGCTTATTTTTCTATCAGTGGAAAAACCAGAACGGTACATTAAGCAGACCAGCTATGTGCTTAACAATAATTTAACTTATATCTGCCCAGACAGACATCTTTGCGTGAACAGATGTAGACTCCATGCCCCTGCTATAAAAAAAAAAAAAAAAAAAAAGATAATTGTACCTTCTCTGGCAGCGCCGCTCCAACCTCCTTCATGGTTTCCACGCGTTTCTTAAGAGCGCTTGATTGGTCAATTAGAGACTCTGCAGCATTGTCGTGGTCTTTCAGCCTCTCCAACAGTGTTTTGGCATCTTGTAGAATCTTGTCTATGGTGCAAGTCATGGCTACTAAAAACAAAGATTGGTAACATCACATTAAAATATTCACAAACTGTGACAATGTGGGGATGAAAATAAACACTCATCACAATACACATAAATAGAAATGAGATTACAATGCACACACTTGTGTTAAGGAATGCATATAGGTATATTTATTAACAGAAAATTCCAAGATTCTACCTGACTGCTTCACTGTATCCTTCAACAGCCAAAAATAAAAGTATAAAAACTAGATATTTTTTTTAGCCCCATGTGACACGCAATTTATTTACACGGAGGGCTATGTATAATTTAAAAGCATAAACAAGCCACAAGGATCCTATTAAATCTAAAAGCAAGTTTCCAAGCAGCACACATCTGATAAATAAGCCCCATGCAACATAATCAAAAAAGGTTTATTTAAAATAACTTTAGAAGAAAGGCTCTACAGAGAAGTAGCAGAAGATATAAACTTATTAAGTACTTATAGACACACACACACACATATATATATATATATATATATATATATATATAATGTCCACCATGATTGGTACGTACCATGATTATGTACACCCTTCAGCTCCCATATATTATCTGGCCACAGACACCCAGCACCCTAACACAAAAACACTGTTGTATAACCTCCCCACAGTGTTCACGAGTGAGTATTACATGACATGTGGCCGACGTGACGTTAAATTACCGAGAACCTGCGTTTCTCGTCAGACATACAGTAGGGCAGTTTATTTATGCCTGGCGCAGCTCTTTATAACGTCTGAAAGCAAACCGCCCTCACCTCAGTCTGTTACCTGTCAATGCCTTACCTACCCCACACAACAAGCCAGGACCCGCACTTCCGCCTCTTCCTACCGGAAGCCAGCAACGTAAATATCTTTACCCTGAGCTATCTCTCTGATTGGTTAAAGCGAACAGCGCGGCGTCGCGTAGGGGGCGAATCTTAAAGGCACAGTCTATTTTACTTCTTTAGCTGAACTTTTCGTTCTCAATACGCGCTAAGGGAAATCCGGCGCAGGTGTCTCTCCGCATAGCCGCACGTACATGTGTGTCTCAGGCAAGACGGATTGCCGAGCGGGTTGTTGGTTTACATTACGAGAATCCATACTTCAGATATTGCAATCGGGCAAATAAGGACACTGTTCTTTTAGGGCGTGTGGTTAAGGGCGTGGCTTTCAATACTTTTAATGAGACTGTGACGTAGCAGAGCTAAATAAAGTAGCAAGTTAGAATATGAAGAAATATCTTGTTACATATTGATTCCACGCTACACACAGACATAGAACTTGATGGCAGCGGATAACCTTTCTGCCCCTACAGTCTGCCCATTTTATTCAAACCTTGTTTGGCCATTGGGCACTATTTTATCAAAGGGATGCTCCCCAGAGATGCTTTGCCCTGCCAAGTCATTATGCCAAGCACTGGGATGATGGGGCACCCTAGCAGAGAATGCACTTAGAGCTTTGCAGCCAACATATGCACTTTAATGCCACATGATCTATTTACTGCCAGTCAGCCCCAGGTCTGGCTCTGCGAGTATGGAAGGGTTTTTCTGACACTTATTGGCTGCTTCAAGACAGCAACAAAGAGTGCTGCTGTGCAAGATCACTGGCTTAGCCGTGATCAGTGACAAGGAAGTCTTCCTTGCCAGTGAATATGCCAAGGAACATCATTGGATGTTGCTCTCAGGGGGAGAGACGGAAGCGATCACACATGTCCCCTACGTATTTTTTGTGTTACTGAATGCCTTGTTTTGCTGAAAAAAGGTATCAGTGATTCTGATCCTTTAAAAATAAGTTATTATGGCCCTTTTAACCCCTTCGTGACAAAGGCTGATTTTACTTTTTGTACCCTTCGTGACAATGGCCTTTTTAACATTTCTGCGCTGCTTGTGTTTAGCTGTAATTTTCTTCTTTCCCGTTTACTGAACCCACACACATTAGATATTGTTTTTTTCAGGACAAGAAGGGCTTTCTTTAGATGACATTGTTTTGATTGTATCATATTATTTACTACTAAAAAAAGTATAAAATATGGTGAAAAATTTAGAAAAAAATGACTGTTTCTAACTTTTAGTTGAAAAATCTTTTACTCATCTATAAAAGATAATGAAAAAACCTGCTAAATGGATTCTACTATTTGTCCTGAGTTTAGAAATACCCAATGTTTTTATGTTTTTTTGCTTTTTTCTACCCATTATGGGGCAATAAGTACAGGTAGCGTTTTGCTATTTCAAAGCCATTTTTTCCAAATCTGGTAATTCTTCCCCCCATGTGCCATTTCGGGTATCTTTGAACCCGGCCAATGCAATTTACCCCATCAAATCATATATTTTTGAAAACTAGACAGCCCAGGGTATTCCAAATGCTAGTATTTTAACTATTTCCATGCACCATATCTACCACCAGTTTTTGTCAAACTTTGTGGTAGTCATTTTTTTGCATTTGTTTTGTCACACACATTTTACTTCAGGTATGAATTAAAAGGTTCTCGTTTATGTCACTATCACAAAACACCCCAATATGTGTTCAGCAACATCTCCTGAGTACAGCGATACCTCACATGAATGATTTTGCCTGGCTGTTTGGGGGCAAAAGGGCCACATTTGGGGCATGCGCATTTTTAAATGTTGAACTTTGGCATTTGGGGATCCACTGCCTATGCCCTATTTGGTACATCTTTGAGTCGGGCCATTTCAGTGTGCCCAATAAACCCATATATTTTTGAAAACTAGACACCCCAGGGTATTTCAAATGCTAGTATTTTAACTCTTTCCATGCACCATATCTACCACCAGTCTTTGTCAAACTTTGTGGTAGTCATTTTTTTGCATTTGTTTTGTCACACACACTTTACTTCAGGTATGAATTAAAAAGTTCTCTTATATGTCCCTATCACAAAACACCCCAATATGTGTTCAGCAACATCTCCTGAGTACAGCGATACCTCACATGAATGATTTTGCCTGGCCGTTTGGGGGCAAAAGGGCCACATTTGGGACATGCGCATTTCTCAATGTTGAACTCTGGCATTTGGGGATCCACTGCCCATGCCCTATTTGGTACATCTTTGAGCCGGGCCATTTCAGTGTGCCCAACAAAACCATATATTTTTCAAAACTAGACACCACAGGGTATTTTAAATGCTGGTATTTTAACTCTTTGCATGCACACATTTTACCACCAGCATGTTTTCAAAGTTTGCAGTAGTATTTTTGTGTGTGTATTTTTCCCACACACACCTACTTTATGTATGAATTTACAGCTCCTGGTATATGCCGCTGTCACACGACACCCCATAATGTGTTCAGCAACATCTCCTGAGTGCAGTGATATCCCACATGCATGGGTGTGTCATTTTTGTGGGAACTAAAAGGCCACATTTGGTACGTGTGCATTTTTCTAATTGGAAATTAGGTGTGTGGCCATCCTTCCCCCGGTGTTAATTGGGACGTTGTTGAACCTGGCCAATTCAATTTACCCCATCAAATCATACCTTTTTTAAAAGTAGACACCCCACGGGCATTTAATATGCCAGTATTTTAACTCTTTCCATGCGAGAATTGTTTTAAGCTAATATGCTAATTTTAGGACTTGCTCACAAAAATATATTTTTTATATATATATTTTTTTTTTTGGTCTTTTTAAAAAAAAAAATGTAAAAATTTTTTTCAACTTGGAGGTTCCCCTGATAGTGACATCAGTGGGAAATGATTTTTACATTTTACTAGTTTTTTACTATTTTTTTTCTAATTATTATTAATTTTATTTTATTTTTTAATTTATTTTTACTAATCACACTGTGATTAGAAAGCTGGGTTCCATTGACTTGCATGGTGAATGCAGTACCTGTATTCAACCTGCAAGTGGAGCCAAAGTTCTCTAGATGGTCTGGACCATCTAGCGAACTTTTAAAATTTGTTGGTTCCTGTTACAGGGCAGCGGCCATCTTGCTTGATGGCGAAGATCATCGGCAGCTGCGGCTGTGACCGCTCTCCGGAGCGGTCACAGCCCATCGAAAGGTAAGTGTTTGGTGTCACTGGATGCCTCCTGATCGAGGCATTCCAGCGACACCATTTAAGTTTAGGAGGCGATCGTCGATCGCCTCCTAAACGCTTTTAAAACGGGCGTCCGCCGCCATACAAAGTATGGCGGATGTTGACGCCCCGTGGAGGGGCCAGAGATGGCCCCTTCGTTCCGATAGCGGCGTTGCTGAATGCCTCGAGGTCGAGGCATTCAGCAACGTTTTTTGGGTGCAGAAAGCGAAAACAGATCGCTTTCTGCACCCGTTTAAAGACGTGCCGGTCCTGGCACTTCAATTGTCGTAAAGCACATGCTTTTCCGTGTCGTGCCAGGACCGGCAATTGTCGTTAAGGGGTTAAATATATGTTTAAAAATTTTTGGTTCTGAAAGAATGATATATGTAGATACAATATGACATCCTGTAGGTTACCTTGGTTTAGTCCCTATTCCTGAAAAGCAAGGATCCCAGGTTCTGATCAAAGAGGCATACGCATTTCCAAGAGCAGGCCCTAACGTTTGTCTCTCAGTTTCATTTATAGTTGCCAAATTAAAAAAGGACTATCGCAGCCACTCATCGATATGGCACGCTGTTTTACATTATGCTATCACACTCACAAAACGTTTGCTCTCCAGTAACAAAGAGATTAAATACATACACAGGCAGTTTTCACTCCAGCATTGAAAAGGTTAACTACATTTGTTGTGTACTCCAGGATTAACTACACCTTCCAACAGTGAAACATAATAACAGTGTGTAGTTAACCTGTTTAGTGTTGGGAGAATTTTGCTCTTCAACACTAAACAGGTTAACTACACACACACACAGAACTTGTACTTCAGCAGTAAAGAGTTTGACTACACATGTATGACCTTGTCGGACATAGGGTGACCACATTTTATTTTTGCCATTCAGGAGCACACTATGAAGCGCACGAGATTACACACACATGTGTATATATTACGGCATATATATATATATGTATATGTGTTAGACATGCATTTTTAACTGCATAATATGTATTTATCTCTTTGAAGTAGAGACCATGATTGAAATATGATTTCAAAATAACAGCTGAACTGGCAGTTTTCATTCTTTAAAATTAGCCCCTGCTGCCAGTACATTTAATATTGAAGAAATTGTACCCTACACAAGCATTTCCTTGGGCCCCGCTCCACGCTACTAGCATGCACCCAAAATTTATATTTGCCACACGGACCGCAGATTAGGGGAAGACTATGAGGGTCAGAGCAGTCTTCCCTCCTTCTGGCCCTACCGTGACATTGAGAGGACCTCTCCCCTGTAATCATCCCCTTAGTCCCTTTGTCCCCCCATTCACTAAACCACACCTCTCTTTTACTTACTCCCTGTAGTTCAGGTATAGAACAAATAAACAACATAAAACAGCACTTGCATGTATAGATCAACTGAATAAGACATACAAACCCTATATTTGCAGGTATACATAAATAATGTATGGAAACATAGCATAGCAGGTATACATCAACACATTAACACACAAACTTTTCATGTATTGAACAACTGAAATTCAAATTTGAACTCAGCATTGATCAACAGAATAACACACAAACCCAGCTTTGCAAGTATAGATCAATTGGAATTCACATAAAAACTCAGCATTAAAGCTATAGATAAAAACCCCTAAATTACAGGAATATATCACAGGTTCCACACCCCAAAGCCAGCCCTGGCATCCACACTGCCCACATAGAACCTGACCAGCACCCACATAACACACATAGGACTTGCTATCTTTGTCCCCAAAGAGCCCAGCCTGTTCCATCTTTGTCCCATAAACAGCCCGGCCTGTGCCATCTTTGCCTTTTCACAAATCAATTATGCATCATTTACATAATTCATTCACACAATCATTTATTATGGCAATCATTTACACATATTCATTAATGCATGCATTCTGACAAATTCATTAATTAACTCATTCAGACAATTCATCCACACATTCATTCATACTCTAACTCATTAATGCATTCTCACAAATTCATTATTTAACTCATTCAGACAATTCATCCACACATTCATTCATTCATACTCTCACTCATTCATACAATTTATCCACACATGAATACATGCATTCTCTCACTCATTCTCACTGTTTATTTATTTCAATATTCTTACCACCCCTTTCTCACTAGCTACCTCTCCTCCCTTTTCTCACTATCTACCTGCTCTCCCTCTTCTCACTATCTACCCCTATCCCTCTTCTCACTATCTACCCCCTCTCCCTCCCTTCTCACTATCTAACCCCTTTCCCTCCCTTCTCACCATTCAGCGGCCCCACTTTGTGAGTGTGGGTGGTCTACTGCGTTGTGGCTGAACTATTGTTACTTCTAGAGGCTTCCACTTCACAATAATACAATAAAAGCACTGGAGTAGATCTAGTAAGGCTGAAATTTAAGAAACCGACTCATGCCATGTTTAACATCACTGACCTCTTCAGTATGGACCATGTGCTTGATTTAATACGCCTGTTAGCCACTGGTGTGGCTGAAACATCTAAATTCAATAATTAGAGGGAGGAGGGTGTCCACATAGTTTTGGTCATATAGTGTAGTTCAAGGGACAGTTTAATGTGCCATAAAGCTTAACCAACAAAGAATGAAAGTATTTTGTAAGTACTTCTATATTATTCAATTTGTAGGGTGAAGATTAGTTATTAGGTTTGGTCATACATAGGGTGACCACAAGAGTGTGCAACTGTGCACTTATCTTTACCTTATCTTTCTGGCAGTGATGGGCCAGCTATGACAGCTTCTACACTCAGATGGTAGATCAGGCTGTCAGAAGACAACCCTTTCTCTTCTAAAAAAGACTATATAGAGTCAATCAGGGTATCTGCCTGGGAACAGTCTTGATGTTTCCCATTACCCCGCAAGCCTAAACGCTAATATGGAAAGGCAGGAAAACATACAAAACTGAGGAAGTCAAGGACTACATGCAGCAGTGCATGGGAGGTGAATAATTCTTCAGGAGCACTGTTTCCATTGTTGCTGCGGTGTTGGCTGATGATGCACATGTAGCTGCCTTAACATACTGTAACAATGGGCAGGTGTCCCTACTTGCACACAGAACTGGTGGATGAGCTACAAGATGGTACCTTCTGCCGGCATTCTCTCTTCATCATGGAGATTTTTCCTGCCTTTTCTAGTTAGCTGTGAGGTCTACTTTACTATTAAAGGGAAACCATTGCTGTCTCGGTTCTTAGCATAACTAACTTCATATACTAAATCTGGAGATATTTAGTTTAAAAGTACAGATTGGGAAATGAGATCAGCAGCCTATAGCAAAAATATTATTATCCAATTAATTTTCTGCCCTGAAATTATGACTCCTCTCCTGTGAAATGTAGACTTTGGGAAAGATCTGCATTAAAATATACCGTATATAGTTTGATAGCCCTCTAGTGGTAGATATTCATTTGATTTTGAAAGGCCTGCCCATGCATTTAATTTCCATTTGAAATATGAAAATACTGCAATATTTTCTTCAAAAGTCATGATTGTTATGACACTGAAAAGGATTGGCCTAGATATAGTGTTGATGGTAATATCCATCCTAAATATTCTCCAAAGTAGGTTAAAAGTCATCAAGCATCAAGTTCCTCCGCCTACAATAAGGGGTCATTGTCCATTTTTGTCAGATTCACATTTAGATAATGAATCAATTTTAATATTTACCTCCTATGAGCTCAGCCTAGGAACAGTGGCGTCGGCAGGGGGGGGGCCAGAGGAGGCCATGGCCCCCTCTACATCATGCTGTGCCCCCCGGTGTGCCCCCCCAATTGAAACGCCGTCTTTTTTTTTTTTTTTAATAGACCCGGAGGAGAGAGTGAGAGGCGCCGAGCGGTTGCTGAGGAATAAGTTCTCAGCAACCGTTCGGCGCCTCTCACTCTTCTCCGCGACCGCGAGGCCTCTTCCTGGTTCGCAGTGCCGGCATTTCAAGCCGAGCGCCGGTATATGTCGTCATATCCGGCGCCCAGCAGTGAAGCCGGCAGAACCAGGGATACAGAGACCTCGCGATCTCACCGCTGGACAAGCCCAAGGTAAGTGAACTTCAAAGGGGGGGTTAGAAAGTTAGGAGGGGGTTAGAGAGAAGAGGTAGATAGGAAGTGAGAAGGGGTAGATAAGGATAGATTGGGAGGGAGAGGGGGTAGATTGGGAGGGAGATGGGGGTGGATGGGATACATTGGGAGGGAGAGGGGATAGTTAGGATTGATTGGGAGGGAGAGGGGGTAGATAGGATTGATTGGGAGGGAGAGGGGGTAGATAGGATAGATTGGGAGGGAGAGGGGGGTACATAGGATAGATTGGGAGGGAGAGGGGGGTATATAGGATAGATTGGGAGGCAGATGTGGTAGATAGAGAGGCAGATGTGGTAGATAGGGAGGGAGATGTGGTAGATAGGATAGATTGGGAGGGAGAGGGGGTAGATAGGATAGATTGGGAGGGAGAGGGGGTAGATAGGATAGATTGGGAGGGAGAGGGGTAGATAGGATAGATTGGGAGGGAGAGGTCTTTATGGGACAAAAACGGCGTATGTTCAGCTGTTTGGGGACAAAGTTGACATAATGTGTAACTTAGGTGCTGGTCAGGTTTTATGTGGGCAGTGTGGACACCAGGGCTGGCTTTGGGGTGTGTGACCAGTGATCTATGCCTGTAATTTAGGGGGGTTTATCTATACCTTTAATGCAGAGTTTATATGTAATTTCCAATTGATTTATATCTGCAAAGCTGGGTTTTGTGTCGTTCTGTTCATCTGTATCGGCTATATTTCCATACATTATTAATGTTTACCTGCAAATATAGGATTTGCATGTCTTATTCAGTTGATCAATACCTGGAGTGCTGTTTCCATGTGTTGATTATTTGATCTAAACCTTCAGTGCTGAGTGTACGTGTGATTTCCAGTTGATATATACCTGCAATGCTGGGTTTGTGTGTTCTGTTGGTTTATACCTGCAATGCTATGTTTCCATACATTATTTATGTATACCTGCAAATACAAGGTTTTTTTTAATCTCATTCAGTTGCATGTGCTGTTTCCATGTGTTGTTTATTTGATCTATACCTGAACTACAGGGTGTAAGTAAAAGAGCGCTATGGTTTAGTGAATGAGGGGACAAAGGGACTCTGGGGATGATTACAGGGGAGAGGACCTCTCAATGTCACGGTGCAGTCAGAAGGAGGGAACACTGCACTGACTCTCACTGTCTTCCCCTGATCTGCAGTCAGTGTGGCAAATATATTGGCAGCAGGGTCTAATATTAATATATATTGGCTGCAGGGGCTAATATTAATATATATCGGAAGCTGGGACTAATGTTTATATATATCGGCTGCAGGGCCTATTATCAATAAATATTGGCTGCAGGGGCTAATATTTATATATATTGGCTGCAGGGACTAATAATATATATCGGCAATAGGGGCTAATATTAATATATGTTGGCAGCAGGGTATAATTTCTATGTATATCGGCAGCAGGGTATAATATAAGTATGTATCCGCAGCAGGGGCTAATATTAATATATATCCGCAGCAGGGGTTAATATTAATATATATCTGCAGCAGGGTCTAATATTTCTATATATCTGCAGCAGGGTCTAATATTTATATATATTGTCAGCAGGGGCTAATATTAAATAATGAAAAATAACTGTCACTTTAGCTGTTATTTTGAAATCATATTTTAATCACAGTCTTTACTTCAAAGAGATAAGTGCATATTATGTAGTTAAAAATGCACGTCTAACGTGTGTGTGTGTATATATATATATATATATATATATATATAGTGTATATGTACCGTTTTATAATTGGCCCCCCTACTTTGGTCCCCTGGCCCCCCATGTGCCCCCCCTAAATATGAAACCTGGAGACGCCACTGCCTAGGAACCCATTGTGTATGCCTTCTGTCCTGTGCTTTACTACTTTGGCGGTGATTTCATGACCATTTTTGCAGCTGTACAGATAAATTCAGAGATGACTTTAACTTATGTGACGTGCTAAACTGCAAAACTTGGATGCCTAATGATTTTCTAGGCTGGCACAGCTTTACACTTTAATAAACCCTAAACAGTACATATTTTTCTTTGGGGGGGGGGCGGACAGGGCCGGCCCGACAATGGAGCCAAGTGGGGCAACCGCTCCAGGCGGCACTTTTGAAGGGGCGGCATTTTGCCGCCCCAAGCGAAAGAGAGAGAAAGGGGCGCCGAGTGGTTTTCGCTTACCAAGCTGTCAGTACCCGCTCGGCGCCCCTCTCTCCTCTGCGGCGAGTCTCCCTGTTCGGTCTCGGTGCCGGCTTGTAATGCTGAGTGCCAGAAGATTACCTCATTTCCGGCGCTCAGCATTACAAGCCGGCACCGAGACCGAACAGGGAGACTCGCCGCAGGACTGCTGAAAGGTAAGTACAAGGGGGGGGGTAAGGGTAGATAATAGGGAGGGAGGGAGAGGAAGGGTAGATAAGGGGGGGGGGGCGGCATTTTAAAATTCGCCTCAGGCGGCATTTTGCCTTGGGCCGGCCCTGGGGGCGGATAATGCAACATGACAGTCTTTCATGTAAAATGTTACTGACCTATTGTGAAATAAAATGACGGAAACTCTCACCCGTAATTTATTAATTACATATATCTTGTGTTTTTTGTTCATCAATAAATGTAGATGTTTTTACAGAGGTTTGATTTAGATTAAAGTGGTGGAATAATAAAGTTAATTTACCGGCAGGCATGGAGGCTGCCACTGTTGCCAACCATGTGATATATTGGATGACTTGGTGCTTACACACCACACTCAGCTGACTCTTTACGGCAGTGATAATGAAGTACTGCTTGTACAATTAAATTATTTCCTCTGTAGACTTTCATTAGTCAGCGCATCAGGCTGGGTAACTGAGAGAGAGCTATTCGGTTGTCACCACAAGGTAATATGATAAGTAGTCAGAGTGTTTGTCTATTAAATTAGGCTAAAACACATAAAAATGGCTAACATGCAGCTGTCTGAAACTATTATATTGTGCAAAAAACTAGAACTTTTTTTTTTAAAGAAAAGGGGACAATACTTATTTTTTGCTTGATAATATACAAGGAAATATATATACAATATTTTTTATGCCAAGTAGGTTCCTCATTAGAAACCATAGATAACAAAACTATTAGTGCTAATAACTAAAAACATATGATGAAACAGTAAAAAATAACATTTGCTTGCAATTTTGCTTAGGATTACTTCTAGTGTAATTGTCACTGTTGAACAATAACTACTTTTATGTTCAGCAACATCCCCTGATTACAATAATATCCCACAGTTTAATATCTGCAACAAAACCAACTATTTTTATATTGCTCTGTTACATAGAGCCCTCTTTTGTATTTTGAGGGATTTAGTAGCAAAATATATATTTGTTTTGTTATTTTCTACGGCTAATACTTCTAGTAATAGTGGTTCATGTTATTGGGGCACTTTTTTATAGATTTTATTTTCTCCCCCTATTTATATTATTATTTTTTTATTTTGCACTTCAACATGGGTAGTGTTGCCTTGAAATCTCTATTTTATCTTGTGGATCCATGTGATTTCTTGACAACATCACTGGTATCTCTATAATTATATTTTTTGTCATTTATATAAAATTTTATTTACTTTCTTTCTTCATATTTTTGAATTTGAGAGAAACATTGTTTGTCCCACTGATCTCCTCCATCCTGGGCATGCTGTGATCGGGTAGAAGGGCTCCATAGCTCTGCAATGCTGATCGCAGTACCTGTAATCAGCCTTCAAGAGGCATTCTCAGAGATCCCAACAGAATCCTGACAGACCCTCTTGGTTCTCTGTTCGTAGTGTCATTGATCAGGGATTCCAACAGCGAAGATTAATATTTAAATTCCTTCACTGTATTAACCACTTCTGCTGGAAGGCTCTTCCAATTATCTACCACCCTCTTGGTGAACTAAAAATTTATTTCTCATCTCTACTTCTGCTCTTAAAAAAATTCACTGAAAAAAAATACCACCACTAATTTACAGGAAAAAAAGGAGAACTTATGGGAACAAAAGGAAATTTTTTCCTGAAACTGCAGAACAGTGAGATCGTGGCTTGTCAGCCAGCAGCCAGATGGTCAGTCTAGGCCTGTCCCCTGCTCCATGGGTGTATTACTGCCTTGAGGATATTCTTGTTTTTTTCCAGTGTGAGAGAAGCTGCTGATCAGTCTATGATCAGGTACATGCACAACATTCTGCAAAATGGCAAACCCAATTTCATCTCTTAAATAACTTTTCATGTATACATTTTTTAGCCAATTGGTTGGCACAGTGTATATAATATAATGATACCCTACAAAGCCACATCTTGTTACTTTTCAATGGCAGATGCACTTTAAGTTCCCGTTTCTATGCTGCATTGTGTAAGTTTAGCCTTAAAAATGCAGCAGCCTTTTGGATGACCAGTAGCCCATCAGGATAGGCTTGATAGGCAGGACACTATTTGTTCTTGGTAGCATCCTTGACCTAATGTGATTATGTCTTATCAGAGCAAACACCCCACTTGATAAGGTTTGGAAGGGGATCTGTTGATCTATCATCTTATCTGTAATATCTATTTTACTGTAAACATCCTCCACTTAAAGCTGATGTGGCACTTTGGGCTGACTCCCTCCAATGTTACTAATTTGCTAAGCAAAAGTAGCAAGTACTGTAGTTTGAATGTAGTGGTGTGTAGAACCCAGTTGTTCTTGATGTGAGTGGTTTCTATAAAAGAGAAAAGAGCTGAAAGTTCATCAAGTTTATTATTTTAACATGTGCTGTTTATTATTGTATTATTTTTATAGTGAATAAGGCTTATTAGAACAATACACAGGCTCAGCTTCAGGCAAGCAGCATGCCCGGTACTTTGGTGTGCACGATTACCTATTTTTTCATCAGATGCAAATGCTCTCACTGATGCCCTTGTATCAGCTAAATTAGAGTTAGGTCACTTAAACAAGCTGCCCAGTTTTTCCGTGGATGTGAAATAACTTAACATGCATGTACAGGCATTGGTAGTATGCTTTCAATGTTTTTTTCCCCCAAGACTGAACTCTGCTGGCATCCCTCTTGGCTAATGGCACAGAACCATTCTGCAGGGCTATTAACATACCTGAAAACTTCTGAGCTACGGCTACCCGGTGCCTTCCCTTGCGGGACGTGGCCAGGACTGCCCAACAAAGTCTGCGGGCAGTCCCGCTGACGTCTGTGGGCGGTCCAGCTGACATCTGTGGGCGGTGGCGTTGACATCGCTGGGTGGTCACACTGACGTCGTGGGCAGCCCCGTGGACGTCATGGGTGTTCCCGCTGATATCAGTGGACATTCCTGCTGATGTCAGTGGACGTACCTGACATCGCTGGAAACACCCCCATTTAAAGAGGAAGTGGACGGGGAGAGGGGTGTGTCAAGATCCCGCTCCCGCAACCTGGAGGATTCTGGTGTTGACCCGGAGAAGCGCTGATCTCCCGGTCAAACCTGGAGAGTTCCCAGGTATGGCTATTAGATGAAGAATAAAAGGATATTCCAGCCTACCTATTGAATTCTGAGTTTCTTCAGAATGCCCACTATGCATTTGCTCTTTCCCTACCCCCAGCTGCAGCCGAACGCATCTACTGTATGCATGCATAGTTCTCATCCATGACTAGCTCCATAGCTGGATCGTGAAACGCCCGAGTTAAAATGACCACATTCAGCAATTGTTCCAGGACGCATACACACTCACTGGCCAATTTAGGTATCCAACAAAAAACAAACTGGAAAAGCACCAAACTATAGCAGATCCCGCGTCCAAGCCAAAATCAATACAAAACAAAGATGAGGAAAAAATAAATCCAAATAACTCCACCAAATTCCATACTTTATTGGGTAGGTTTAAACATGGGGGGACAATAGACAGGGAATAGAACAAAAGCCTAACACGTTTCAAGCCTTATGGCCCTAAATCATAGGCTGTTCAATTGCTTGTTAACACAAATAGCTGATCAGTCAATTGCATGGCAGCTCAAGGCATTTAGGCATGTAGACGTGGTCAAGACAACTTGCTGAAGTTCAAACCGAGCATCAGAATGGTGAAGAAAGGGAATTTAAGTGACTTTGAACGTGGCATGGTTGTTGGTGCCAGATGTCTGAATGTTTCAGAAACTACTGGGATTTTCACGCACAACAATCTCTAGGGTTTTTTAATGCTGTATTAATATATGTTACTCTTTGATTTTTAGGGATCAACAATAAGGGTTTATATTAGACAAAGTACTTAGGTACTCTCCCGGTTGAAATTGTAATTATGTTCATTAAAGGAGGGGGAGAAATCCTGGGCTACTAGCCTAATTTAGGTTTGGTTTTATTTTAAGCTGCAGTTACACATATGGCCACACAGGGGCACCTAGATGGCTTGAATAATTAAGGCTGATCTAGTCATTGTTAAAATGTTGAAGCTTCAACCTACTGTAGGTTGAAGTTTTATTTTTTTAACAATGACTAGATCCCCCTTTTAGCAAATACCAGTTTAAAAGCATGCGGGTAATATAACAAAATGGTATAAAATGCAAGCCACGTGGCCTGGTCTCAGTGGGCCTTCCAACATACCATTTTCTCAGGAGGGTCGATGTTGTGAAAATAAACATTCTTACTTGGATTCTTTACTCATTTCAAACTATCCCTACCTATTTCCCAAAATCTTTTTCCATAGCACTCAAAGCGGCAATAACATGCAGGTATGAAGAACTCTCAGTTCACGCCTTCCTCAATCACAAATGGGGACTCTCTTTACTTAATGTGCAGATGTACGACTATGCTAGCGATTTGTCACAAGGAGTAGAGAGCACTATGTATAGCCTAGATAAGCTTTTTCTTTTGGGTACATCCACACAAGCAAAGGGGGCTACTGGCATCCACCACTTCTTGGGGTCTCCTTTGTGGATCTGACATTCCAAGGGAGGTATGCATGGCCCTGTCCTTATATCCTTGCCTTTTGCTCCTGTTTCAAACAGCCTAAATCTACCAGAGGGCAGGTAAGGCATTAATATTCCCACAGGTTAGCCCCCTTTACAGGTTACACAGTGCCAGGTAGACGTAAGAAAACTCACAAAATTTGACAAAAGATGTTTGGGACAGATATATATTTGGTCAATTGATTGGGTGAGACCTATGAGCTGAAAGGTGTCCATCTGCCAACAGTGGGTACATTTGTAATACTGCATAATGTATCTTGGCACTATTTTTTTACACATACACAGATACAGCTTCTTGGTATTTGGTAGCATTCTACTAACCTGACACATTTCCAACAGAATAGCAGCAATTACCAGAAAACAAGATTCATCACAGCTGTCTTATCTCCCTTCCCATATTTCTCTCTGTCCTTATGACAATGCTTTACAAACGTTTTCACCTAAATACTTCCATTGTACACATCTGGCTGATTAGACCCACTTACCCCTTCTTGTGCAGCTAGTAAAAAATGGGGTCAGTATGGGTTAATGTTCTAATGCTTTTAATACCTTGAGACAACCCACTGTATTTTGTCAGTAGGAGGGTGAGCTGCTTGGCAGGAGTTGAAGATTGATGCATGTAATGCATCTTAAAGAAACATGTGAATGGTGTTCTGTTTTGTGATAATTTTATTTATTTTTAATGCTATTTTATTTTATATATAAACACAAGGTATACCAATCAAATGTAAGCTTGCTAAATGTTTTGCTGATGTTTTGCTAGCATCCATATAATTAACTGCCAGTGCTATTACTAATTAAAAAAAAAACAAAAAAAAAAACATAGAGGTAGCGATTTTCTGCTCCCAGGACCTAGGATCTCCCATGGATCAGTGTAAACACATTTTGCACTTTAGCTGGATCTCAAGTGCAATAATATTTGTGGGTGAATTTGTAATAAATATCCAGTCGCTGGAGCAGAGTCCCGGCACGATCCTTAAATGGGTACATCAGCGGGAACGCCAATCAACATCAGTGGGACCGACCGTGACGTCAGCGGGACCACCAACTGATGTCAGTGGGTAGTCCTGGCCACATCCCATAAGGGAGATCTCTGTTTAGCCCAAGCCTAAGAGTTCCCAGGTATGACCATACAGTAATACATATTCACTATATGATCAAACTCTTCTGGGAAGGCTTTCCATAAGATGTTGGCGTGTTTTTGTGGGAATCCAATAGAACATTTATAAGCTCAGGCACCGATGTTGGACAAGAAGTAGAAGCTGTTATAGATGCAAAGGGGGACCAACTGCGTATTAATGTCTATGTATTTAGAATGCAATGTCATAATAGTCCATGTTGGCGTAATGGTCAGGTGTCCATTCAGACAAAATGTCTGGTTTATATTATATTGTGATTTGAAAACATACAGAAGCCCTTCTTCTCTCCGGCAACAGATCAACTTATTTTTATAATAATACTTATTTGATTCAATAGTTGACCTCTTTTTTAATGGATAATTATACATTTATTATATATCATAATTAAGATGAAAACCTATTCGGTATGCATTTTTACCACTAAATTGCTTACAGAATACAAGTTTAAAAACTTCAATAGAGATGTTAGATCTCTTAGTAGACTGTATATAGTTTAAAAAAACTGGAATGGTTTTAAACAAATTATTATAGTTAATGGTCTATAATGAGTAAAAGCCAGCTAGATTAATTGAGAGCATAATGCACAAATTCATTAATCATACTAATTAACCACGTCTGACAAACTGGGAAGATACACTGACGACACCACACAAGACATATTTTGTTTATATCTGGGCAATATATTCTCTTTACATAAACTTCTACTGGACAAAGGCCAGAGAGGCAAAGAGAACGTATGTCTAATTCCAGTTGTAAGAAACCATCCCAAAAATGCACTTGTGTTTTTTTCAATGTTACAAACCGATGGTTTGTTTTTAAATCGTCGACATTGAACACAATGTTTTTATAAATGTAAAAATTATCATTATAATCTGAAAATAAAATATCACCCCTATATTAAATAT
This sequence comes from Sceloporus occidentalis, assembly GCA_023333645.1. NCBI lineage: Eukaryota > Metazoa > Chordata > Lepidosauria > Squamata > Phrynosomatidae > Sceloporus > Sceloporus occidentalis. The sequence goes on from JALMGF010000033.1 coordinate 2,881,574, forward strand.
GCTAATATACCCTAAAATCACCAAAATACTGGGTATATGATATAACTAGAGCTTTACTTGCTATTGGTTGGGTTAATAGTACTGTACTGCAAGGCAAAATATTGTAGCTATTCAGGAAACCAATTACCCTACGAGTTAACGACATTACGCCCTTCGGGGAACCTAAACCACGCCATAAACCACCCAAATGTTGCTGGATAGTAACTAGCTAAAGATGCTTAATGGAATAGAACCATTTTCATTTTTAATGGGACTGGGCAATACCTTGTTAACTTACATACAGTTGGAGTGGTGATGACGGGGCAGCCCTGGCACTTTAAGGCATTCGGCCATCTGATGACCTAAACGCGGCTGCACACTTCAGCACTGTAGCGGCCCAGTCTTAGTCTGCTTACATTGTACTTTTATTTTTTATTTACATCTGCACCAGTTCTTCACTACTTTTCCCCATATTCTATTATTTTTATATTCCATGGCAGTGGTTTAATACAGATTGTTAGCATCCATTGTGGATCGCTTCACTTGTTCCTGGGGCACCAGCAAGGGCACGTAGGACCAGTAGAGATGCAGCTTACTGTCCGATACATCCTCACCAGTAAAAATAGATATTAAAGTACTTGGTTGAACACATATCATGTGAGCCTAGTAGCTGGGGAACGGTGAAACAGGCCAAAAAATAGAGGAGGACTCTGCAGAATCCATCCATGAAGTTCCAAGAGGGAGGAAACAATCATTTAAGTGCATATGATGGCTGGAGTGCCCCTTTAACATTAACCCCCAAGAGTGTTTTCTCTACAGGTGGCTCTGTTAGTTTAAGTGACCTTATAGAAGTGTGACAATGTAGTAATACCATTCTGGGAGATTAGTACTTCGGCATTTGTAGCACACCCTAGGGTTGCAAACACCATAATACAACCCTACCATAGTCCTTCCGCCATGATATAAATAAAACATGTACGTTCCTGGACCTCCAAATTCCTCTCGTTCTGCTATTTGAAGCCTGGCAGCACAGTAGCATTTTTACAACTCTTAAATCCCTGGAAGCTTGTTAAAAGCCCATCCCCGTGTTTAACATTCATTTGTCAAAGATTCTTATTAATGAGCCAATGAGGTGGTTTATGTTTCATTAATGAGACACGATAAGAGCTAATTACTGCGATGGAGTAAACATATGAGCTGGGATCAAGCAGGGATGGGACATTTCTTGAGATATAAACCAGCTGTCTCTAGAATGATTTCCTTTAACTGTTGAAAAACCAAAATTCCTTTTAGCCCTTTGACCCTTAATGAAATCCCAGGAAACATTCCAATCACTGATACCCACCCACAGGTTCTGGATTTTTGGGGGGCAATTTCTTCATATTGTACTGAAAAGGTCATTTATTTTGATCTTGCTTTTGCGTACAGATTGGGACATAATTTTACATACACATTCGGGATAATAAATCAGCAAAAGTAATGTTTTATTTTATTATCTTTTATTTTCTTAATGACACCAATTAATGCTGGGCTTCTTACAGTACATACCTTCAAAGGATGTGACAAAACTAGAATTGAGAAAAGAGGGTCCTGCTCACAAGCGTTTAAGAAGTATCCTCAACCATGATTCTTTTTTTTTTTTTTTTTACTTTTATATATCAACATATAACATTACACAAACTCACTTCATCTGTTTGTAACACATCTACAAAAAGTAGGAAAATTGGTGACTTATTAAACAAATACAAATGTCATAACACGTTGTCCATGATTCTCCTTTTTAATTTGCACCCACATAAATTGTATATTATTTTCTCAAGGACAAATAGAGCTTTCTTTTGATACTATTTAAAGATGTATTGTCCAACATTTATAATGAACAATACATTAACATAATGAGAATGGAAAAACATTTTTTTTTACTATGGAAATAGTCCCCAAACTAGTTCAGTTCACCAAAATACCACCAAATACATCAATGAAAGTGTCTTAAATTAAAAAAACCCAACATGCATAGGTTTTTTTTAAAATTTTGGCCACCGATCCACGACATGTTATTTTTGTTATCTATAGACTTCTTTGCACAGATTACATGTAACTGCATAGAGACCCACCAACATGTATTCAGCTGCATCTTACAGAAATAACCCACATGCATCGACTTTTATATATTTTTTAGATCTATAATAAAGTTCAATGATACACTATACTATACAAACACAGTTTAAATAGCAAAACATACATTTTCACAAGTATGCCAGCCTTTTGCTTTTCTCATGCACCCACTTTTGTTTGGCCACAACTCCCATCATCAGCTTGGGTGAAGGTGATGGGAGTTGTAATCCAGAAAAGTACACGAGAAAAGCAAAATGTGGACATCAGCCCATTTCTAAACATAATATTTTTTCTTACTTTTATAATTTGTGTGTACATTTTAATATTTTTATTTGCAGATGTGTGTGTAGGGGGAATGTGGCATGGCTGGCTATGCCATAAAGGTTTTTTTCAGTATGCCAGAACTATAATCAGCAGGCAACTTGTTTTTTTACTTTTCTGAGACCGATCAGGAGCACTGCTGCTGGATAACGTTTTTTCTTATTATTATTTTTTATTATTTTTTTCTCCTTTTATTATGGCTGCAGCCCAGAACATACTGATGTATACCTACAAAAGAAGGTGATGTGTTTGTTAAGGTGATGTGGTTGGTTTTTTTCAACCCATTTAAGATAGAGAAATATTTTATATACATACATACATACATAATTTACATTTTTTTTTGCTAAACACAGATACTTATGCGTATAAACCAACCACCTAAACAGACATTTTGGTTCCAGGGAGGGACCTACTGCTTTAAATAAGAGGCACTTGACTGGTCCCATCCTTAATTCTGATGGGGCCCTGGGCAAATCTCTGTATTATGCGCCATTCATATATTTTATACAAACGCAATCACATCAAACCCTGTAGATTCATAGGGTGACTCACATTAAGGAGTGTCTAAGGAGACACTATGACCAAATTCCACTCAATGTTAGTAGTACTAAGATGCATGCATGTTATAATATATGGATATTTTTGCTTATTTATCAATTGCATGTTACTAATGATAAAGGCACACATCTTACTGTACTTAAAGTATCGCTTTCTCAAACATAGGGGAAGTTAAGTTATAGCTTTAATTGTATTTAGGGGTATTTTAGATTTTTACACATTAATACAGTTAAACATTTCTATTTGCTGAGACCATCTGAAACATGATAGATGTCATTATTGACAATACCAACTCAAGAAAGATAAAGCAACCTAATATGAAAACAAGTGAACTGCACTTACGAAACCACCTATATATGTTAACACAAAAAGGGTCACCCCACAAAGCAGACATCTTGTCTACAGCCTGTGAGAATGACGCACACCTTGTAACAGGAAGCCCTCTCTATTCACACCCCAAACAGGAAGTGCTTTCCTGCCCCTAAATGCACCCTGATGGCTGACACACAGGGTTCTGCCTGGTTATAAGTGGGAAGGGGGCTGGGGTATATGGGCCCTTGAGGATGTTTGAGGCTTGAGCCAGCCTATAGACAACCCTGGACATTAGAAACATTAACTAAAAATATATCAGCTTTATTATGAAGCCATAGTTACCTAAATGATTACAGGTTAGGTCATTACCATTCCAATTGTAAGTAATTATGTTGCCAACCTGCAAAACAGAGATGTTTTGAATATTTGACCTTGAAACAATGGTCCCAAATGGTCTAAATGAAGATTTTCTAACACCACCATGTTTACATTACTAACTCCTTACACCTATACAATATCCTCCTTTTTTCAAATTTCTCTCACTTCATCTTGTCTGAATCCATGGACCGACCATCAATATATACCTCAGCTACACTCCAGTTGTTACCCAACCCCCTACTAAACACTTATACACCTAACAGAAAAAAAGGGGAGTTCCACACAAGCCCTTATATAAAATATATTATTTTATTATACAAATATTCAGTTCATAAAAAATATTTCATTATATAGACAACAGAGGTTATAATAGGAAAATAATCAGAGCATATGGAGGCAATATGGCTATATATATATATAAAGTGTCTTGAGTGCATGTAAACCATCATAAGAATTATAAAGTGCTGAATCATTCAAGTACAATTGTATCTTACTCTATATAGAGTGCACCTATCCATTCTATAATCATAAACAATTTTTGCATGGTTCAAAATCCTCACTAGAGTTAATAAATATATAAAGCACTTATGGACATTTATAATAAATATTTGAGCAATTCAAGAAAATCAGAATAGTAGCTAAGAGCAATGTGCTCCTTACCCATATTGTCCTCCACTTCCCCAACGCCGTTTCGGTTCTCCTTTTTCAAGGGGTCGCTGCTATTTCCTTATCTTGTACTAATATTTATACCCCTCCCCTCAGAAGTTTCGCGCCGAAACCTTGATTGGCGCCGGCGCTGCGCCTCCGGCCCCACGATTCACTGCCTCGTATCGGACGCCCCTCCCCATGGCACGCAAGCCCGAGAGTTTATCTCCCGAGCCTGCGCGCCACGGGAGGGGCGCCCAACCGAAAGCAGGACCTCAGGACGGCCATCGCCGCGCCGGCGCACTAGGTTTCGATTCGGAACTTCTTAAGGTTGTACAACAGTTATATTGTGCCAACGTAAACCTTAAATATCTCTCCAAGAAATGAGCCCAATAAATATGTGCATATAAATATAAATATAAAGTGCATAAAGTTTCTATTGATGAATAAATATAATATATAAATACATATAATTAATAATTAAAGTGATGATGTGCAAAAAATACATATATCTCCTCTTGCATATAATGCATATTGACAAATCAATACATAATGTGCATAATACTCTATATACATATGGAATGAATTCATTGATCATAAAAGTGAAATAGGCTTTAACAAATTTGAAATAAATATAAGAAAATTCATCAAGTGATATAAAAATTATTATTCAATCTATATAAAATCAATAAAGTGACTGTGCAAAAAACATGCTAATGACAAATTAAATATATTAAATAAAAAATAAAAAATATAAATGGTGTGTGTACATATTTAATGTTGTTGACTCATTACTGGCTATTCTTGATGATGATTTTCATGGCTATTCATTTTCCACATCTGGATCTTCAAAAACTTGTTGCTGAGGGTAACATGTCATAACATATATACTATAAAACGTAAACACGTATTCCTACTTTAATTTTAGCTGTAACTCTGTCCAAGGTCCATTATTCTGATTACCTTCTAATTCATTCATTCCACATTCATTAGTTAAATTATTCCTTTTCAATTTCTAAGTCGCTTCTCCATCCAATTACAGCTCATTTGTACCTATTACAACCCACACGCCATACTTATTCACATATTCCAGCAACCACATAACATTCATTTTTCAGTAAATCTTGTTTTCTTGTTAACCATCTCATTATCAATATATTCACACTTTGAATTAAGCATAAATCAAAACATAAGCACAACATTTTACCACCAAGGTTAACATATTTGATCTGTTGTAACACAAACCTATCCTCACACACGTATACATATTAACATGAAAAGGTAATAGGGTACATTCTACTGAGTTAACACACTCACACTAAGTTACAATGTTGCCAGACACAGCCAAACCATCCACATAAACCGTGACACCATACTATGTTCTCCCACACATACAAAATCCTTCCCACATAGACGTCCATGGCAACAACCTACGTCATAAATAACATCACCAGCACCTCAGCTTTTAAAAGAACCGCGGTAAACACTGCTCAATTTGACAAGTGACCCAGATCTCGTTCCTACACTATATTCCCCTAAGACTACTACCTATACCACTTCACTTGCACCATAAAAAGAAGCAACGGCATCTCTTTTCACCTGCAACCACCAAACTAGTAAGTACCACACTAATCTTAGAGACTCACCATGTAAATGGTTGTGCCAACTGTGAACATACTCTATAACTATGTGAATACAATCATCCACTATGAAATACATAGCCAATGATTTGTAAACTAGAAATACAAGGCTTAAGGCAAATATCCAGTTATCACAAAGTTAATCATTGTATACTGTATAAGCAGTGGCGACTCTAGAAACAATATATAGGGGGGGGCACACAAGATACCACAGTCAAACTGCAAACTGGGGGGGCATTAATAATTTCCACCATTAAATCATACCACTGAAAAAACACACACATATATATATATATATATATATATATATATTGCCAAAAGTAATGTGCTATGGAACGATACTTTTGTTATTGGACAATACAATACTTGATCATTCAACATGGGAAGCCTGAAGCCACAATTTAGTACGACTAATCCTTGAAATCCTTTAAACAACACAATACCTTAACTTTTGCACTAAATGATTTCAGGGCCTAATATTAGATCCTGCTGCCTATATATATATATATATATATATATATATATTAGACCCTGCTGCCGATAGCAGGTATAGATCAACACATTAACACACAAACCCAGCTTTGCATATATAGATCAATTGAAATTCACTTGTGATCTCAGCACTGAAGGTATATATCAAATAAACAGAATCAGACATACAAATCCTGTATTTGCAGGTATACAATAATAATATATGAAATGTAGCATTGCAGGTATAGATCAAATCAATACATGGAAACAGCATTGCAGGTATTAATCAACTGAACAAGACATACAAACCCTGTATTTGCAGGTATACATAAATAATGTATGGAAACATAGCATAGCACATATGGATCTACAGAAGAACACACAAACCAAGCTTTGCAGGTATAAATCAATTGGAATTCACATAAAACACGGCATTAAAGGTATATTTAAAACCCCCTAAATTACAGGGATAGATCACAGGTTGCACCCCAACCACGCTGCCCACATAGAACCTGGCCAGCACCCAGATAACACACATAAGATTTGCCATCTTTGCCCCATATACACCCTGCCTGTGCCATCTTGGTCCCCAAGGCTCAAACATCCTGCTAGTGCCATCTTTGCCCTTCCACAATTATACATCTATGATACACACAAACACATTAACTCATGCTCTCCCTCATTCAGACAATTCATCCATTTTAAGAAACTACACCCCTTGGAGCTTCAAATGAGGGGCTACATGTATTTCTAGGACAAAAGTTGAGTGCACAAATAATGATGGAATTTGTCGCTTTGGCTTGAAAATATGTTTTTTCTAACCATAACGACATGTTCATTTGTGTCTTGCACACTCCAGGTTTGTACTAGAAACACATACAGCCCCTCATTTGATGCGCCAAGGGATGTCGTTTTTGCAAATGTGTACTTTTTGTGCCATAATTTAACTTCCTACGTGAGCAGTAATGCCATGTCAAGGCTTCAACCCTAATTATTGATCATTCACACGCCTTTCATATCTCCATTCACTCACAGAAGCACACGCCATTCTTTCCATACATTTACTCACAGTAGCACACACCATTCTTTCCCCTTACAATCCCAAAGAAATGATGGTAAAGGGAGAAGAAAAAATCACTTTTACAGCAAAAATAAGTTTTGCAAGGTGCTCCAGGGATGAGATGGTTACTCACGTACCGCACAGGATAAATGGCTGATTTTATTTATTTTTTTTTTTTTGAATCAAAATTTTATTGGTTTTCAAGCAGTTTATAACACAAAGTGAGAAGGGGGGAACAGAAACAGAAGGGGGAAGGGGAGAAAGACAAAAACAAAACCAAAATGGACAGCGCATGACCCCAGGAGTACATCACCAGACCCTGACGCAGCAGGGCGAAGTATAGTCACAGAAACACAAGGAGCCCCTGACGCAGCAGGAGAAGCACAAGGTCATATCAGCAAGCAGTAAAACAGCCCCATAACACTGCCGGACCGCCCATCCAACACCCAGGGCCATCAGGCCGGTACGAGTGAAGTAGAGGGGTGCAACACATATTGTGACCAGTAAAACCACGTCCGCTTATGCCTTTCATCCAACCGGTCAGAACTGGCCACCAACTCCTCCAAGGCCCGAATGCTCTCAACCCTCAATACCCAATCCCTAAACGATGGAGGGGAAACAGAACCCCAATGTAAGGGAATCAAGGCCTTGGCCGCATCCAGCAAATGTCTGACCACCGACTTCTTATACACAGAAACGGGGAGGGAGGTGTGATGAAGCAGATAACAGGCAGGCTCAAAAGGGGGCGGGGAATCAGTGAAATTTGGGAGAACGCTTTGGATAGCCCTCCAAAAAGGGACAACAAGGGGACAGTCCCACCAAATATGAAGGACCGACCCCACCGACTCACCACACCGCCAACACACATCTGAGAGATCAGGGAACATGGCGCGCAGGCGCGAGGGGGTCCAGTACCACCTCGTGAGCAACTTATAGGATAATTCCTGAGATCTAGTGCTTAGGGAACAACCATGTGTCAATGTGAACATTTTTTCCCATTGCGCTCTAGTAAGCGAAACATCAAGATCTGATTCCCACCTCCCCACATAAGTCGGCAAGGTAGGTACCCCCGCATTCAGAAGCAGACTATATAGCAGAGAAATCCCATGAGAGGGCAAAGCATCCTTCAAATATAACGCCTCAAAAGGGGTGGGATCCCTGACGAGATTGTGCTTTTGCGGGATGGAGGCAATATATCCCCGAAGTTGCAAATATTGCAGAGCATGAAGCGCAGTCGGGACAGCACCTCGCAGAAGGTCGGACAAGGGCCTGATCGTACGACCGTGCATATAAGACCCCAGCTTTGGGTCCTCGTCCGGAGCCGACAACAAGAAAGGCCCACCGGGCAGACCAGGGGGGAAATCAGGATTGTGGCGCAACGGAGTCAGAGGCGAAGGAAATGTTAAGATCCCGAACTTACGGGAAGCAGAATGGAGAACCCGCAGGGACGCCAAAATAAAAGGATTCCCTCCCGCCTGCCTCCGAGCCACAGATGGCTCAATCCAGGGGAGCGCTCTCAGACGCACCAACGCAGAGTCAGCCTCCAGGGACACCCACAGCTTGTGGGCCGGACCATAAGTCCACTCCAGGGTACGTAATAAATGGCAGGCAGAGTAGTAACTGTGTAAACAGGGAAGACCCAGGCCCCCTGCTCCCTTGGGTCTCTGCAGCAGTGTCAGCGCGAGCCTTGGAGACCTCCCAGCCCAGATAAAGGAAAGGAACATAGATCGTAGCGAGGAAAAGAATGCACTAGGTAAAATTATCGGTAACGCCTGGAGGAAGTACAGCACCCTGGGGAGTATGTTCATTTGAAGAGCGTTAACCCTACCCATCCAGGAGATGAACAGGGAACCCCACGAGCGAAGGTCCTTCCGAATCGAATCGAGGAGGGGAGGGAAGTTAAACCTATACAGGAGGGAAACATCATCCGTCAACCAAATACCTAAGTGTTTCATCTTCTGGAAACACCAGCGGAACGGGAAGGAGGGGGCCAACGAATCCACCTCCACCCTAGGAAGGGACACATTCAAAATTTCAGACTTCGAGAGATTGAGTTTCAAGTTGGAAAGACTGCCATACCTATGAAACTCGTCGAGCAACACAGGGAGGGATACACGGGGATTCGTAAGCACGAATAACATATCGTCTGCAAAGGCAATGGTTTTATGATGAAGGCCACCACAAACAACACCTGTAATATCCAGATTAACCCGGATGGCTTCCAGAAAGGGCTCCAAGGAAAGGACAAAGAGCATGGGAGACAGGGGACAACCCTGCCTGGTACCATTGGAAATGGGAAAGGCGGCCGATAGCGCACCATTAATGCGGATCCTGGCCGACGGGGAAGCATACAAAGCAGATACCCATCCCAGCATATGCGGGCCGAGCCCCAACGCAGCCAACACTTCCAGCATAAACGTCCAATCAAGCCGATCAAACGCCTTTTCGGCGTCAGTGGAGAGCAAGATAGCCTTAGTACCGGAGCGCTTAATCAGATGGATCAGGTTCACCGCCCGCAGGGTCCCGTCCCTACACTCCCTACCAGGCACAAACCCCGATTGGTCAGGATGCACCAAGCCCGGGAGACACCTCCCCAAGCGCAAAGCCAGAATCTTAGAGAAAAGTTTGAGATCGACGTTCAACAGGGAGATAGGTCTATAGTTGCCACATACCTCAGCATCTCTACCCTCCTTGGGAATAACAGAGATCGTAGCCGCCAATGTGTGAGGGTGAAAGCTTGCGCCCTCCAGGATAGAGTTAAACACCTTAATCAACTGAGGCCCGAGAATCCCGAGGAAAGCCCTATAGTAACCCAGAGAGAGACCGTCCGGTCCCGGGCACTTCCCAGGCTTAGTGAGCTTAAGTGCAACAGTCAAGTCCGCTAGAGAAATCGGAGCTTCCAGTTGTGCAGAGTCGGCTGGGGACAAACGGCGCGACAAGTAACGCGACAGGTACCGGCGAATAACTAACCTACGATTCTCAACCTCTCCAGGATTGTCATGCGTGGGAGATCGGTTATAGAGGGAGGAGTAAAAAGCCACAAACTCATCAGCTATAGAAGAAGGGAGATATCTCATAGAACCTGACGGTGAGCGTATTTTGGGTATATAGGACATCTGACGTTGGCGACGGAGGGCACGGGCCAGATATTTCCCTGGCTTATCCCCGTGTTCGTAAAACAGGGCTTTAAGTTTACCATAGTGCCGCTGAGCCTGACTGTGAAGGATAGAGGCTAGATCCGCCCTAAGTTCAAGAAGGCGCCCAAAGTCCCCATCCTGCAGAGTATCTTTATGAACCGTTTCAAGATCCGCTATCTGCCTATAAAGATCACTAAGCTTCTGCGTATAAGCCTTCTTTCTTTCCGCACCCAACTGAACGAATCTACCACGAACCACACATTTATGCGCCTCCCAAATCGTAGGGAGAGGCACATCAGGAGTCACATTAGTGAGAAAATAGTCACTAAGAGTCGTAGACACCGAGTCCAAAGCGTCCACATTGGACAGCAGGGACTCGTTCAACCTCCACGAAGTCTGAGTGGGTCGTGTCAATGGGGACGCAAGGGTCAATGTCAAAGGGGCGTGGTCAGACCACGTTATCGAGCCATACCTGGCCGCCTTCAAAAGAGATAGGTGATAATGGGTAAGAAAAAGGCAATCTATACGCGAATACCGTTTATGCGGGACAGAGTAAAAACTATAATCCCTGCCCGTCGGGTAAAGGGCCCTCCAGCAGTCTACCAATTGGTCAGCGGTGAACAATGCCTGAATACGCTTCAAAACCGAAGGGGGTGTCTGGGAGGGACCCGTGGACGAGTCCATTCTCGGGTGGATAGCGACATTAAGGTCACCCCCGAAGAGCAATAAACCATCTTGAAAACTATGCAGCACCCTCAACGTCTTAGAGAGCCACACATGTTGTTTGACATTAGGGACATATACATTAGCAAACGTATAGATTTGACCAGCGACGCTCCCCTTAACAAAAAGAAAGCGCCCCTCCGGATCAGCCAAATGAACCACATCCGTAAGCGGAAAGTGTCGAGAAAACAGGATCGCTACCCCCTTCGATTTAGACTGGGAGGAATTGCTCAAGAACGTAACCGGATAGTCCCGAGAAGTGAGACTAGGATGGGAGGAGTCCCGAAAGTGAGTTTCCTGGATAAATGCCACGGAGATCCGCTGGCGCTTCAAATCATGTAACAGGGCCGATCGCTTCTCCGGCAAATTAAGCCCTTTAGCATTAATCGACAACACCGTAAGATCGGCAGGCTGATGAGCCATCTTACTAAAAGTAGTAAATGACACAAACTAATACCCCAACCACCAGATTGCAGGTTAGTCCGCTGAGGAAAGAAGAGAGAGAGAGAAGGGGGAAAAGAGAAAGAGAAAGAAAAAAAAAAAAAAAAAAAAAAAGGGGGGGGGGGAAGACACCAGGAAAGGAAGACAAGGGCAGAGAAACAAACAAACAGTAAAACCAGTGAACAAACAAATGAACAGGGAGGGGGGAGAAAATCCAGAGGAAAAAACCCCCACCCTCCCAAAAGAAAAATACCAAGGGCGTCAGCCGGAAAGGAACACACCGCAGATCCCAAGAACAACAGGACCGCGGCAATCCACCAGCCCTTCGCGACGCCTACGGTAAGGAGCGTAGTCCCAGCCGGGACAACAAGAATGGAACAGAAGAACCACAACGAAATGGGACCAATCATCGGACCCCGGTACCGAAGCAACCCATATAATATAATAATATAAGAGCAACGGCAATAATCTATATCCCTCCGACCACCCACACGCGCACCCCCCCCCGGGCGACCCCCCCCAGAGAACAACTGCCGGGTGAACAACCCCCGGATACAGGGCGAAGAGGAGGCATCGCACCCAGAGAAAGGAGCCTAACGCTCCACGACCGCCTACACGACAGCCCACACCACCGTACAATAGCAAAGCATGCCTTCAAGTACGGAGCTAGCAGAGCAACGCAAAGAAAAGAAGCATGAAAGAAAAACCTCCCTCCCAACAAAAGTGCCGAAACCCACCCCCGCCCATACAATCCCCCCCCCACCCAGACACGGCTAACTGAGCCCAGCGGAACCTCACCCCCACCACCAGCAGTACAAAGCTCAGAGCCTCAGCGAGCTCAACTACCAGAGCAAAACCTCAACAATAGTGGAGGGGGCTAAATGGTCAGCAAGTACTATACGGGCTACAGGGATAGGAATCACACAAGTCCCACCTCCCACACCCCCAACAAACAGGAAATAACAGCCATAAAGCAACCAGTCCCGGCACCGTGGTAGTCAATGGGCGAGTCAAGTAGCCCCGGGCACAGAGGGGGAGGGGGGGAGGGGAGGAGGGGGGGAGGAGGGGGAGAGGGGGAGGGGAGGAGGGGGAGAGGGGGGGAGGAGGGGGAGAGGGGGGGAGGGGAGGAGGGGGAGAGGGGGGGGGAGGGGAGGAGGGGGAGAGGGGGGGAGGGGAGGAGGGGGAGGGGGAGAGGGGAGGGGAGGAGGGGGAGAGAGGGGGGAGAGAGGGGGGAGAGGAGGGGGAACAATGCCCGCAGCGGGAAGACAGGAAACCAATGCATGGCCCGGAGGTCAAATGCTCGAGGGCCGGAGCCACCACCGCAGGTTCCAAGGCCGCCAGAGAGCGCAACGGAAAGGCGCTCACTCCTCCGGGGTCGCCGCCTCTGGGATCCTCGCCGTCATCCTCCCTCGACGCAAGGCACGACCAGCCACCAGTTCCCCACCACGAGAAGGTCTTGGGCCCCCACGGACAGCACCACGATCCACCGGAAGATCAGGCAGGCTCCAATCGGGAAGCTGAATAGCAGGTAAGTTTAAGTCCTGGAGGAATGCAGGCAACTCCCGATGATAGCGGAGCGTAAAAATTGAGCCCCGAAACCTCGCATTCAGGCTAAAAGGATAGCCCCAAAAGTATGGAACCCCCCGACGCCGGAGTTCAGCCGTGAGAGGCCGCAGCACCCTCCGGGTGTAAAGTGTGAGGTCAGACAGGTCCTGATATAGAGTGACCTCTGCGCCGTTGTAGGGCCAGGAACCCACCTCCCGTGCGCGACGCATGATCTGCTCCTTCAGCTGGAAGCTGGTGACACAGCAAATGATATCCCGCGGCACGGAAGCCGGGGGACCCCGAGGCCGCAGAGCACGGTGAGCGCGGTCCAGGGACAACACAGCTTCTGGGGGTCGCCCCAAGAGGCTATTGAAGAAGCGTGCCACAAGACCCCCGACATCCTCAGGGTCACGAGAGTCAGACTCAGGAAGGCCACGGAGACGGAAATTATGCCGGCGACCCCGATTGTCGAGGTCCTCCAGACGCCTCCGATATTCAGCCAGGTAATAGGCATGATGGACAGAAGAAGCTTCCAGCTCCGCGATCCTCTGGGCCTGCTGAGCAGAATCCGCTTCTCTGGCCGTGAGCCGACGATCGACCAGATCCAGGTCTGCCCGAAGGCCCGCAACTGCATCGGCAACGGTTTGCTTGAGCTCTGAGAGCAGGGTACAGAAATCCTCCCGCCAGGGAGCGGAAGAGAAGAGCTGCCGAACCTCAGCAGAGCAGGTAGGTGCACCCGGGTCTCTCGCCACAGCCTCCTCCACTCTGTCACCAGAATCGCGGGAACTCGAGGGCGAAGCGGCCTCGTGGTCCTCCGGCGCCCGCGAGGCCAACACCGCTGGGGTGCGAAAAAACTCCCGGAGGGATGGCGTTGACGAGCCGGAGCCCTCCCCAGGGAGCGACTGGGTCGAGGACTGTCTCTTGTTCCTCACCATGGGTGCTAATTATGGCGTGAAAGCGCTAATACAACCGGGGGACCGACGGAACCCAAGCTTCAAGCAGCCATGTTCCCCAACGGCCGGACACGCCCCAAATGGCTGATTTTAATAATATTTGCAGTTCATCAGGATTTCAAAAATTGCCTCCCTCTGCCGTTGGCTAAATTTAATCTCATGATCAAAGGGATCATAGGATTAAAAATTAGTATCGCCCATTTTTAAAAAGGGAATGTGACTTTTTATAGCTATATGATTGCTGTGGTAACATTGGCTACCACAGTAATCATTTAGCTAGAATACTTAAACTTTTTTTTTTTTTTTTTTTAAAGTTAAACTACTTTATGTTTAAATAATTTAATTTGGGGGTCTCTAGGCAATTTTGATCTTTTTTTATCTGCCTTTAGAGACCCCCAAATCATTTTTTTTACATTTTTATTTTTTTTAACTTAATATTTTTTATTCTTTTTTTACAATCTATATACCATTGGAAAGGTGAGGCGATTACCTTTCCAATGGTATATGTTGGGGGTATGTAGCTGCTTAGATGCTTGAGATACAGGCATCTAAGCAGCATACGTCATTGCGCGAGACGTCACCGGGCAGATCGGGTGGCCCCGGTGATGCCCTTCAGTGTGAGGGGCAGATCGCCGGGGTAGGTGGTGATGGAGGTCCACAGACCTCCATCAAGGTAAGATAGTGCTAGTGACGGCATGGTGCCGTCGTTAGCACCTGACTGGGACTGCTAGCGAAGGCACCATGCCGTCGTTAGCAGTCAAGGACTGTCCTGGGTGGTTACAAATTCGGCGGGGGGGCAACAGGGGGGGCAAGGAATAACCTAGGGGGGGCAATTGCCCCCCCTTGCCCCCCTGTAGCGACGCCACTGTGTATAAGATAACAAAAGGACCTCCTCTATGCAATTATCATGAACATCACTCCTTGCTGTCTTGTGCCTAGAGGGATACCAACCATACCCTATTGACGAGGCCATGAAGGCCGAAAGATATTTCTGTGGTTTATTGGTTCCTTCATGCAGGGGGAATTTGCCTCACATTTTGGTTTTGGAGAGCCCTTAGGGCAGGATCAGAATGAAGTGTTGATAAAGATTTTTCCTCTGTAATGGCACAAGAGAGCTACACACGGTAGGACAGGCTATTAAGCGGCTGTCCGTGCTTGGTTGATGCGTTCCACACCTATAACCTTTTCTCCTCACTTCTCCTTTCCTTTTCCTCTTGTTCCCCTCACTTTCTTTCTCTCTCTCTCTCTCTCCTATCCATTCTCATTTTATCTCTTCTTTTATCTCTCCAGTGACATGTCGTTTCTTTCTTTTCTGATCAAAATCTCTAAATTAACTCATACCCTTGCCACCCCTCAAGAGTAACTGTGACGGATCGTCCTGTGCCCCAGACTGGACACATCTGCCCGTCAGGTCCTTCCCTCTCCCAGTAAGCGGACACGCTGTGGCTGTCCGAAGAAAGCAGTCACAGACCAGCACTTCCCTCAATCATGAGACAGGACTTCATGCTTTGAGGTTAAAACAGAACTCTCTTTATTACAAACACACAGAATTTATATACAATCTCCATTCAATGAGCACCGAACCCAAGCCCCAATCCCATCAGCCACACCCCATCACAAATCCCATCAGCCACATCCCCTCACAAATCCCATCGGTATACAGGGGATGTATCAAGTGAGGGGATTACAGAATACAATGGGTCCCCCCACCTGTGTTATCCCCCGGTAGTGCGGGTGCCGTCTGGGCAGACAGGGCTGTGCTGGCTGATTAAGAGCCCCAGCCAGATTATAGGATCGTCTCTTTGAAGGCTGGAGCTGCAGCCACATTCAAACAAGGTACAAATAAATATAATAATAATAACAGTGAAGATCAGACATGGTTCTTCACAGTAACCATTCCAGGATTTCCCAGAAATGGTTTGGTAAAATGGCAAAACCTACCTTTTGAAGACAAGCAAATAACTTTTGCTTACTTAAGTAGTGAGATTCAAAGAGATTTGTCACACACTGACAATGTTTTTTTTAGCAAAAAAAGAACTTTCTGTTTTTGTTGAATAAGAGCTGGATAGGGCCCCAGGACAAAGGTGGGGGGTGTCAGACATCTGGTGAAGCTAAGGTTGTTTAAATTCTGATAAATGACAAATAATATATTATGCCTCTTAACCTTGGGAACTACAGAGCAATGATGTCAAGAAAATATTCTTAAACCAAAATGGAAGAGTATCTTCAACTAAATAAAAAAAAACACTTGCGCATTACTGCACAAGTTGGATGTATGTTTATTCTAGTAATAATACTACAGGAAGTATTGTACAAGGTTTCCAATGAATGCCGTGTGTGACCGGTCAAATAGACCCAACATGCCCATCATGTATCTCATACACAGCTGCATTTTGATATGCTGGCTCATTTCCCCCACCTCTAAGGTAAATCTCACACTTAAGATTTCTATTATACACGGAAGTAGCACTTGCACATACAATGGAGGACCACCGCAAAAAAGGAGAGAAAACAGATCAGCAGGGTGTCTGGAATAAAAAAAAACTTCTTAGTGTAAGTAGGGATTGATAACTGGTTAGCGCATGGTATCATCCTGTAGGTGCTTAGTACCAATCTTCAAAAGATATCCTTGCTCTGCCCATATGGAAGAAATATTTTCTGATTCCTGTTTACATGTACACCACTGCCACATCTGTCAATCCCAATATATGCATTAAAAAAACCCACATATACTATATAGCCTGACTGATGATGAAGATCATTGGTGCTGTAACTTACAAACACAGGTGCCTACATCATCATATGTATCTACAGCTACATATATTTGATACATTTATAAAGAGTTGGTGGTATCAATTAAAAATAATGGTGATGACATTTATGTGACTCACAGTTTCTTAAAATAGGCATTTTGTCAATAGTTTGTCATGAAAAGAGTATGTTTCCATAGGTAAAGATTAAGTTGCTTATGAGATTGCCACCTAATAAAGCTCTAGCAAAACTATAATGACCTGGTCTACCAGGGGAAGTAATGTGTTCCCATCTCTGGCACTCTAAGGGTTTAATATTCAATATAGAGGAATTTGAATAAGGAAACAATTTTGATTGCTAACCAGCTTTACCAGTAAATGTATTACAGTGAACAATTTTGATTGCTAACCAGCTTTACCAGTAAATGTATTACAGTGAACTATAGCTATTATGATTTTTTTAAATTATTATTATTATATGTTATCTATATAGCACCAACAGTTTGCAGAGTGCTTTTTACAATACATATATACAAGGGGTATGACAAGACTAGAATTGACAGACTAAGACAAACCGATACAATAGGTGGAGAGAACCCTGTTCACAAGCTTACAATCTTGAGGGAATTGGGTGAGGACAAACTTAAGGAACAGAGAAAGGTGAGAGGTAGTGTGGAGTGTATCAGTCACAGGGAAGTTCTAAGAACTAAGATGGTATGCGTCTTTGAAGAAATGGGTTTTGAGATTTTTCTTGAATGTTGAGAAGGAGGGTGAATGCTGAAGGTTCAGTGGAAGTAAGTTCCAGAGTTATGGGGCAGCACAAATGTCTTGTAGGAAGAGATGATAAGTGAGGAGGAGAGCCTTAGCCCATGGGAAGAACGTAAAGATCAAGTAGTGGAGTATTTTCTTATGAGGGCAGAAATGTATTGAGGAGCAGTGTTATGAAGGGCCTTATATGTTAGTACAATTATTTAAATTGAATTCTTAAGGAGTGATGAAGGAGAGGTTTGAGTCAAGGATAACCACAAGGCATCAGGCCTGGATAGTGGACAAGATAGTCGTGTTGGAGATGGAAGGAGGGAAGATAATGAGTTCAGTTTTAGAAAGATTAAGTTTTGGGTAACGTTGTGACACCCATGAAGAAATAGTAGACAAGCAGTTAGTAATGAGGGAAACGAGAGACAGAGAGATATCAGGAGAGGCCAGGTATATTTGGGTATCATCTATATACAGATAATACTGGAGGCTGAATGAGTTGATTAGTTTGCCAAGAGATGGAGTATAAAGAGAGCCAACCGAAAAATAATGTCCTGCTAGATTTTTTAGTAGATATTAGTATATTATGCTTATCCCATTTTAGCTACCAGAAATTACGTTTTTTTTAATCAAAGTAATATTCCAAAAATCATCATTATCTGCAAATTTAAAGGTCCCTCCTTCTCCCTCCTCTTTTTTTCTTCTCCCCCTCCTTTTGCTTTTATCTTCTTTCCTTTATTTTTACTTCGCTGTCCTATCCTTCCACCCTCTCTATCCTCTCACTTTCCTCTTTTGCCTATTCTATGTCTCTCCTATTCTTTCACTCTTTCATTCTTTATTTTTCTCTCTCTATCTCTATCTCATTTGCTTTCTACCTCAACTCTCCTCCACTCTCCTGTACCACCTTTATTCTCTTTTCTTCCTTATCTTTCTATCTTCTTTCTCTCTACTAAATCAAACACTATAACTGTCTCTGGTAAAACCCACAACATGACCTCTAAATGAGTATCAGGGAAAGTACTCAGCAAAAGTTTCAATCCTAATTAAAATGCATATAAAAGCTGATGTGGAGCTTTGCTTTGTTGTCTTCTGTGAGAGGAGACGTAAAGAGAGGAGGAAAGAGAAGAGATAAAGGGTAAAAGAAACGAGATGAGAGAAGGGAAAGACAAGACAGGAGAAAGGACAGGAGAAAAAGGAAAAGAAGAGAAAAAGAAGAAAATAGGAGAGACAAATAGATAAAGAAGAAGGAACAGCAAAACAGAGATAATAAAGGAGAGACAAATGGAGAGAAACAACATAAAATAGAGGAAGGGGGAGAAAATGGAGGGTAGAGAGAAAACGAGAGAAAGGTGACAGAATAGGGTTAGGAGTAAAGAGAATGGAGAAGAAAGGAAGAAAAATGAAAAAAGGAGCAAAGATAAGAAGAAAAAAACAAGAAAAAACCCAGAAAATATACCCATTACATCACACAAAAGAAGCAAAACGTGCTCACAGTTTTTGTGCTCCAGACAATTTCTGTCATCTTCTTCTTTTCACAAAATCTGCAATGAAAGGACCATGGATCCACAATCTACAGTCTGCAAATCCAAAGCACATACACAGTTGGGACCCAGGAATTACCTCTTTATTCTGGTCCAACAGGCATACTGATGTCCATCGCTATTAAATATTGTCAGATAAATGATCCTCAGCTATAGACAACTAATTAAAGATTACACCAAAGCTTTTAGAGTTGATGTATAAATATGAAGACTGTTGGAAACTAAGATATACATTTCAAATGAGTGGACGTATTTAAAAGGTTCCTGAAGGAAGGTTATAGGTTTTTAAGTAATGTTTCTTATTGAGATCTCTAACAAAAGAGAAATATAACTATGTGAGATAAATAAATATAAATATGTGAGAAAATCTCTTTATGGGGTTTTTCTTTTTTGGGGTACATGAATCAATTCATAACGAATTCTGTAAGATGCAGATTTGGGAGATTTATGAAATAGGGGGACCTTTATTATAAATTAGTGGTTGCCAACATATTGCCTTATAATGTCCCACTGACTCAGCCTTGTCACATTTATTATGTTACCACCGTCACCTGCTGACTTCTACTTCATCACACAATACTACACTATACTATAGTTTTGTTTAGAAAGAAATAGTAAAAAAACACAAATATTGTTAAACATTATTGTGGATTATGACAGTACACGTTGCGGGTACAAGGTAGCTTCCCATAGAAACAGTTCTTTTTTCCCCCAAAAATACATATAACAGCCAAGGTCCTGCTTGGGTAACTACAGTAGTCGTATAGAATGCATCTACTGTTTGTGTGCGTATGTGTATATGTGTATATATATATATATATATATATATATATATATATATATATATTGACTTTATTTTAAATTGGACAAATTGCTGCTACTGCTTATTTTAACCACTTTGCCACCAGAGAGCCAGACTGTTATTTTGTGGGTTAACGTTTTTGCAACAACTGGGCAAAAGAGCAAAGATGTTTCTTCACTCTAAGCAAAAGGGACTATGGGAATGTGTGACGTTTGGGTCTCTGTAGCCTCTGTCCCCAACGATCCACTTATTGTTTGATTTATGTCTGTTTCACTGCCCTTGCAGTGACCCTGAGGGAGGGTTGTGTGGGAAGTTGGTGTAAGAGATTGTAGAGAAGGCTGATGTGGATGTGGGCTCTGCAGAGTGTCTGGAGCCAGAGTATATGCAGGGAGACTGATAAATAGCCAAGAGAAAGACCAAGCTTAATTAGGCTTTTCCAGTTTGCAGTGGTGACTACATCTGGAGAGACCAGCATTCGCTCATTCCCTACATAGGTACAGTACCTTTTCTCTTCCAAAACTTTTTTTGGTTAATTTTGAAATGCAGAGATTCAAATTTTTCAAACAATTAAAATTCCAATGATTTAAATACATATTACTTTAATATTAATATCACTTTAAATCACTGAAAATATTTTAAAACGTGTGCAAGAATATGTCGATAACAAATAATAAAATAACATGATTTATTTGAAATGCTTGTTTTTAGTCACTGCAGTGTGGAAGGGATTTATAATGTACGCTAAAATGAAAAACAAATTAATTTGTCAAGGTGAAAGTGTAATAAAAATTTTTGTCTATACGTTACGAAAAAAGTTGATGATTTGGTGATTGTGATATATATTTTATTGTTTATCATGTTTGTCCTGTATGTTTGGATTCTGTGAATAATGGCATATTCTACAGAGTATTGCATATCATATTTGGAATGGTTTGTTGGCATGGTGAATCTTCTGTCGCTGTTGTCCTGAGTCATATAGGGAGAATATTGGTAATTGATTTTAAACAGTATTTTTTCCATTGTAATTTAATTTGATTGTGTCACTAAATTATTTACATCCACAAAATGACATTTCTTACTATTCGACAGAAAATCACGCTACATTATATCATTTTGTGTTAATTAGGAGAATCTTAATAGTCTAGCTAGCAGGACTGGATCTGGCTTTATATCACCTATGAATATGTTAAATTGTTTATAACTTTTGTAGCTTATGGACAATTTAAGGATTCAAATGATCAGAAATCTAACCCTTAAAATAAGGAAAATATGATACATTTAAGATTGCAATAGTAACTGAACCTCCACATTTTAGATTATTATTATTATTTATATTATGAATTCAGCGATTGATAGACCAGAACCTGTTATCAAGTTGTTCCTTATAGCATATAGCAGTGGTATACTGTGGTATACTGCTATAATGAACGGCCATATTTATCTGAATTGGAGTACTTCTGAAGAAGTGCTAACTTATGAGCTGTTACCAGAAATATCCCTTTGGGGTCTTATGGCACTGCTCTGAATTTAGCACACACATCACCCTAGAAAAGTCATATATTAAAGAAGAAAAATAAATAAAAGTTTTTACTTCTAAAAAATGAGATGTCTTATAGAAGTTTATAATTACTCATTGACAGTGGGTGTATATATACCGGTATATGCGTATAAGAATTGTGTATATGAATTATACCCTCTTCCATTATTCTAGGTCACAATAATCATAATAATAAATTAGTTTGCTAATTTATTAAGTATCTTCATACCACATGATATATCTACGTATATATGATATGCTCAATGATTGCACCATACGTTACTACAATACGCACATCCTAAGGGCCAGGTTGTCCTTGTGCCACACACTTTTACAGTTCTACAAGCCATTGGTTCAGCTTGCCTCATAGCGGTTGAGCTGCATTTCTCTTTGGTTTGGTTAGTACTGCTGAGGAATTGTAAAACTGTATATGGAAAACACTGGACACTATATTTTTAGGGCCTTTTTTTCTTTCTTTTTCCGTATTTCAATTAATTGGTCATTTTACAATTTCTCTTTTCCTCTAGAACTAACCAACAATCAAAACAAGAAAGTATTTAGCTAGGTTCTAACCCAACACCTAGTTCATGAAGGGTTGTCGAGAGTGGGTGACTAAGAGCCAGGGTTAAGATTGTTTGGTCTATTCCTTTCATTTACAATTTTGGACAAACGTGAGGACTTTGGCTCGTTCTGCCCCCTTTTAAAATAAAACTGGTATACTTTGTGCAGGTTGCATACACACACCTAAAAACGCATACATGTGTAGTACTTCTAGTTCATGTTATTAGTTAAAACATTAATGTGGCTATATACTTGGTAAACTAGTTAGAGGTAGTAGGAAGGCGCGCTCCAGGGGATAGTTCTCATTCCTCTACTGAAGCTATGGGAATTGTTTCATTTCATCCAATAGTGTTCTCAGTCCTATAAATAATGGCTCAAAGTATCTTTTTTATACAATAATTTAATGATATATAAGCATCATTAGTTCTTTTCATCTCTACTATTTCACAGAGGATATCTCGACCTTAATGCAAATGACAGTTTAGAATATCTTAACCTTCTGAAAAGTAATGATTTTCGTAGGGACTGCTACTCCAACCATGTGGTTGCCACCCTCAGCAATTCACTGCGATACAATATTTGTAATATTCTAAGTATCACAGAGGGTTGGGGTGTGTAATTAGAAAGCCTTTGGACACTACCTTAAAGTGACACTCCAGACATCATATGCACTTTAATCCATATGACATCTGAGAGGTCCCTTAAGTTCTGCAAAATCCCCCCATATGCATTTGTTCAGCTGAACACATTTCCTGGCACATGGCATACTTCATTCGTGGCTCTGCGAATGCTCCAGGCAGGAGTCTAGTGAAACCATTGTGCGTATGCAAGGAAAGCATTTCCATACATTTCAATGGGAGAGCTTTCCTAATACTGATAGGCTGCTTGAAGCTCTGCGGCTTCTCCTTATATTTCTTATTTGAGGTTGAATGAATGAATATTTATACATGCATTCATTACTCATGGGGCTTTCTGGAACTCTGGTGTCTCCCTTTAAAGCTTTTCCTTGGTTTTTATTTGTAATTCCACATTTAGCCACCCACCATATGTAGCGAGGACTTTTGGCAGCATTTATATTTTGACTGATTCCTTTCTGTGCTCCTTTTTGTCCGACTTTGTAAGCCCATTAACAGAGAACCAGAACAGGCTCTTGAATTCATATTTTGAAGTATATGCAATGTGGCAAGGGGGCTCCAAAGTTATCTGGCATCTGCCTGTCACAGCACTATATACCATACATTAAAAATATTATTCATACCTTGGCAGAACTTAAAGTATTTGAAACAGCATATATCATTTCCAGCATGCCTGTGTAGGAGACTTCTTTTTAAAAAAAAACTACTCCTACATGTCTTTTTGTAAAAGCTTAAAAGATGCTCTTTTAAATACAAGCTAGATGCATTTCAGCTATGTTTCCCTTCACACAGAAGTCAAATGTTATGCTCTTTATGATGATACATTGCTTGTAAGCATTAAAGTCTGTAACAACTGGTTCCACATATTATTTTATAAATCTTGCTGTTAGTAGAGCTGTCAGATGGGTTTAGCTTTGAGTTTTTCCCAGTTGTGAAGCCTGGGACAGATCATCTATATACGTTATAACTAATCATATAGGAAGTAATTAATAGGCTCCATGTATATAAACTGTTTTGTTTGAGATTATTTTTTCTGGCCTCATATAAATATTAAGCAAACTATCTCTCCAGCTTTAGTTATATATAAATTGTTTAGGGACATTGGATGACGTAGGAAAGTAGCCACTACTGGAAATACTCTACTATATACCGGTATATTTTTTTGTTTTTTTGTTTTAAACTTAGCGCAACTATTTTATTAAACATTTTTTCCAGGGATCAGTGAAGCAGATATCAGAAATGTTCAAAACGGAGGCCATGGGGCCTTCAGTTTTTTTTTTACATATATTTAATTAATGTGTTGAACATTTCTGATATCTGCTTCACTGATCCCTGGAAAAAATGTTTAATAAAAAAACAAAACATAAAACAAAACTATATACCTATATACACATATAGTAGAGTATTTCCAGTGGTATTTGATAATATGTAATGTATTTTAGAGTCAGAATGTTTACGTTCCCACCCTCTCTGCGTTACGATACATTTTGTGTAAATAAGAATCAGGAAGGGGAAAAATATCAGCAATGTTCGAAATGATTTGTATAATGATTAATCGCCACCATCACATTTACAGCCAAATCTCATTGATGTTCATCAAAGGTGTATGCCAGGGCCATCTCCTATGGCGATATAAATTGAAGATAGTTGGCTCCCAGTTGTGGTATCATCACAGTGTTATACATTTTCTTTTTCAATATGGTGTTTCTAAACCAAAAATTCCCAAAGTTGCAATTACTTTTGAGAAGCGGGTTGTAAGGACAGTGACATGTTTGTAAGTAAAACTCATCCCAACAGCAGAGCAACAGTTCCGTAGTATGTAGTAATTGGGGTGGAATCATTTATAAATCCCTAATACTATTGGGATATGAATCTGAGTTCTCAGGGTCTTATACAAATCCCAATTTTTGCGTAAAATTCTTTAGGCTAAAATTGCCACTTTGTATTTGTTCAATTTGTAGCCGAAGCCTCGATTTCTCTTGTTTAAGTAGGGAATGAATGCTTTGATCCCTAAAGAGATATTTCAGACAACGTTTGCAGTGTAAGATTTTTTACAGAATGTTCATACTGACATCTAAAATCTTTGTAGAGATTCTATGTTGTCTACAAAGGAAACCATAAATATAGAAAAAGAAATAAAAAACTGTAATTTCACATGTTAAAATACCACAATAGAAATTTATTACAGTTAAATAAGTATTTAGGGATAGTTTGTGCTTTTGAAGCTGTTTGATCTAGAAAAAAAAGGCTTTAGTCAGAGGGGTCACAAAAAGAAGTTGAGTTTAGGCCAACTTGACTGACCAGACTCAGTGTAAGTTGCAGGCACTAGCAAAGTTACATTCACAAAAAAATTCTATATACAAGTACAAGTTGCAGGTGAGGTAATGCGAAACAGAAATGGTTTAAAATAAAAAAAGATACTTATAAAACAAGGGGGGATAACAATTTCTCTAATTTCTGTGCTATGGGATAGGGGAAATCAAATACCACATGTAGGGCGGAATTAAACTTGATAGGTTCTTGCTAGGCCTATATGGTCAACCCAGGCATTAGAGATATGCCTGGGTTGACCATATTGGTCTGGTGTTTGCCTCTGGTATGCCACATGAGCTTTGTATTAGTTAAACTCGGTAGGGACTTGTATTTATGATGTTAACGGTGAGGTTCCACTGAGTTTCTAAAGCAACAGTATGAAGACTATATACCTGGCTTTAGATGGTTAATTGAAAAGTTAGTCTAGTGAAATGGATTGAGATTTGAGAAAACAGCCCTGAGGACAAGCCCAAACAAGAAGCCCATTAATATGGTGTACCAAAACCTTTGACTAATGCAGGTAAGGGCAACAATGCTCAATGTGCACAATCAGGTCCTACCCAATACATATTTGCCAAAATGTATTGTGCTGCCAGTCCATAAGGGCAGAATTCAAGGTGATTCAAGGTGAAAATGCTGCCTAAAGCCCTTCTTACTCTAGACATCATAATGATTATATACGTAACTATAAGTAAAAAAAGAAAAGGCATTTTGTAGTGACCAAACTTTTCAAATCAGAGCAGTCCTGGGGCAATTTCCCCCATGACCTCTTTGACACCCCACCCTTCTCACTTCTTGACAGGGATAGTAAGTTTTGACCTCTGTGTGTCATTGAACTACATATCCCATAAACCTCTGACAGTAACTTGTTTAACATAGATTTATGGTGGTTGTTCAATAACAGCATCTGGAATATGACTATTCTTTGTTTGTATGAATTCTCTGTGTGTGGTTATAGCAGAAAATGTGCATAGAAAATAGAACGAGAAATGTTCCACAGGTAACTGTGACGACGACCAATATTAGTGACTGCTAAAAAAAAAAATGGTTTGCTGGAGTCCACAAAGTAGACTTTGTACTTAGCTTGCCAAACTGGTCAAGTTAGATAATGATGCTGTGATTCACTAACATGTTTATGCTTCAAACAAATATTTGCAATGAAAGATAACAGAAAGCCGCACAAAAAAATGACTACTTTAATAAACTCTTCTCTTTGGTGTATATAAATTGTAAATATACCATAATACCATAATACAAAGTGTTGACTTAAATATCACTCCTAGTCAAAACTATGTTTAAATTCCAGTGTACATATAGTGTAATTGTCATTTTTACTTTAAAAGGGCAGTCAAGCCTCAAAATGTTTTGGGGGATCCCTATTTCAGTGCAAAAGGCTGCTTTCCCACTTCAGACACTGACATAGCGGCAGCTGGATTCTGAAACCAATCTTGCTATAACTCTATTTGCATACTAGCATGTTGGGTCACAAAAAGGGGAGGGGCTTAGCAGGATTTAAAAGGGACATTCCAGACATCATATGCACTTTAATGCGTATGATAGCAGAGACCTGCCTTTAAATTTACATTCTGTTCAGATGGATGTGCGCATGTTGTGTGGAAAGCTCTCCCACTGCATTTTCTGCCACTGATAGGATGCTCCCAGCAGCCAATCAGTGTTGTGGAACGTTCCGGACACGTGGACAAGGGCAGCTTTTGTAATAATGCTTACGAAAGTACTTACAAAGTACTTTCATGTTCATCATTTGTTTAGGGGATTTACTGGGATACTAGAGTGTCCCTTTAAGTCTGCAGGGGCGTTAATCATACCAGGAACTGTTGTGCAAAAAAAGTATATTTGGACTGTTCTTTTAAAGAAGGAGTAAAGCCTCATAGCAAGTAAACGTAATTCTATTGGCTGGGTTATTGCATTAAGGTGTTTCAGCTCACAAATATTTTTTAAATTAAATCTGCATTAAGATATTATTTCTAATACCATTTAGGCATTAGATATATGTATCTATTTTGGATACATATTACTTTTTTTTGAGTTTACATCTTTTTGCATTTTTGCGTAGCGACCAGGCTACCACAAATGCCTACTTCTTTGGAAAGGAATGCATTTCCTTAGTAAACAAAGAATTTCGAATTTGAAACTTTAGGGAAAATAAAAAAAAAATCTATTTAGAAACTAGACATGCTTATAGTACCAGTTTCCTTTCATTACAAAATACAAGGCAACAGATCATTATTGAACTCCTATATTTTAGTGTTCAACGGACGAAATAAACTTTTGTAATTTATACTAGTAAAATGTATGCGTTAGAAGCCCACCTTATGATATGGCATGGGAGGAAACTTTTCTACTAGGTTTGCCACCAAACCAATAGCTCAAACTAGTCTTACTTTGTTTATTACTTTGAAAACTATCAAGATGATGCGTTTCTTTCACTTTTGTTAATAAACATTTTTGTGTTCAAATAGTGGTTTTTTTCCACCATTTTTCTCTTATTTTGCATAACCCAGTTTGGCATTACCTGCAATGCCTATGCGATATGTACAGCATACCTCCCAAGTATCCTAGCATTCCTGAAAAAGTCCTAATTTACACTGCTGATTTTGCTGGTAGTGGGGGTCATGGGCCAGTTGGGGAGATCCTCTGATGTCCTGCGACCAGCCCAGGGAGCTGTGAAATCCATGAAGGTCGGTGGCGATCTGCAGCTGAGCGCTGGAAAGTGGAAATTTGGGTAAGGTGAGAATGTGGCCCATTCCCATCTCTGATGCTGCCCATTCACGGCTCTGACCCTGCCATTCCTCCTCTCTGACTCCCCTCAAAATGTTGGGGTGTATATATACAATGCATAGGTAAGGTATGTGCACAAATTATTTACTCTGCTTAGTAAATGCATCCCACAATGCAGATTACCACCCACATATGTTCTACATCAGAAGCTCATTGGAGAAAACACATTAAAATAATGTAATATATTAAAAACCCGACTTTCTTAATAGGATTAAGCTTTCCGAGCCAGCGCACAAAAGTGTTTATTTAGGATGTGCAAGAACTTGGCAAAATACACAGGCTTTATCATGATACAGAAAGCGGTGACAGTCCTTTTAGATAAGAGCAGATACTTTGTTAGTGACATATAAACAAGCTTCTGATACAGAAAGAATGAAGAATTTGCAAATAGAAAGGCTGTTAGACCCCCCTGTTTGTTTTTTCTTACAGCCAGTTCTCAGAAAATGAGAAGCAAATTTTCCAGCGAATACAAAGAGGGTTATGTGTAAAGTTGGGGACATCTGATCCCCCTCAGTTTACTACATAGCATTTCAAGAGACAATGACAGTTGCTTATGTTTCCTATTGAATAATGTTGTATATCTTTACGTATATTGTATTGTTCAGAGTGTATGTGGATTCTGGAATCACCTCGTTTTACCCCTTTTTAACCCCTTAAGGACCGGGCTCATTTTTCGTTTTGTACCCTGTGGGACCGAGGCTGTTTTGACACTTTTGTGGTGCTTGTGTTCAGCTGTAATTTTCTCCTCACCCATTTAGTGTACCCACATAAGTTATATATTGTTTTTTTCAGGACAAGATGGGCTTTCTTCAGATACCATTATTTTGATCGTATCATCTTATTTACTATAAAAAAAATTAAAAAAACATGGTGAAAAATTGAAAAAAAAAACACATTTTATGACTTTTATTTGAAAAATCTTTTACTCACCTAAAAAAGCAAGTAAAAAAACTAGCTAAATAGATTCTACTACTTGTCCTGAGTTTAGAAATACCCAATGTTTTTATGTTTTTTTGCTGTTTTTTTTAAGTTATAGGGCAATAAGTACAAGCAGCGTTTTATGATTTCCAAATCTTTTTTAACAAATCTGGTCAGTCTGCCTCCATCTCCTCTTTGGAACATCTTTGAAGCCGGTTAACTCAATTTAACCCATTCAAACCATATATTTTTTTAAACTAGACACCCCAGGGTATTCCAAATGCTGTTATTTTAACCCTTTCCATGCACCAATTATACAACTACACTTTGTCAAACTTTGTAATAGTAATTTTTTTTATTTTTTTTTCCACACAAATTGTACTTTAGTTATAGATATACAGGTGCTGGTATATGTCACTGTCAAACAACACCACAATATGTGTTCAGCAACATCTCCTGAGTACAGCGATACCCCACATGCATGGGTTTGTCAGATTGTTTGGCTGGTAAAAGGCTACTTTTGGGGCATGCGTAATTCAGGTGGTCATTTGGTCATTGTGCCTCCCTCTCCTCTTTGGAATATCTTTGAAGCCGGTTAACTCAATTTAACCCATTCAAACCATATATTTTTGAAAACTAGACACCCCAGGGTATTCCAAATGCTGTTATTTTAACCCTTTCCATGCACCAATTATAGAACTACACTTTGTCAAACTTTGTAATAGTAATTTTTATTTTTTTTTCCACACAAATTGTACTTTAGTTATAGATATACAGGTCCTGGTATATGCCACTGTCAAACAACACGCCAATGTGTGTTCAGGAACATCTCCTGAGTGCAGTGATACCCGACATGCATGGGTTTGTCGGGTTGTTTGAGATTTAAAATGCCACATTTGGGAAGTGCGCTTTTTTTCTCCATTTTGGTCAGTCTGTACCTATGCCCTATCTTTGAGCTAGGCCACTCCAATTTACCCCATCAGCCATTTTTTTTATATATTAGACACCCCTTGGGTATTTGAAGTGCTTTTATTTTAACTCTTTGTTGAGATTTTTGAGAAATTTTAGCACTTGCTCAAAATAATAAACTTTATTTTTTAATTTTATTTTATTTTTTTAATACTTTTTTTATATTTTTTTTTACACATTTTGCTGGTACTGGATGGTTCATCTAGTGACATCACTGCATAATTATTTTTAAATGTTAGCACATTTTTTTTTAATTTTTTTTTCCATTTTTTATTTATTTTTATTTTTTTTGAATATTTTACTAATCACATAGTGATTAGAAAGCTGGGCTCCATTGACTTGCATGGTTGAATGCAGTACCTGTATTCAACCAGCAAGTGGAGCCAGTTCTCTAGAGGGTCTGGAGACCCTCTAGCGAACTTTTTCGTCTTTATTGTTTTATTTCCCGGGCCGCCGCCATCTTGCTTGATGGCGAAGATCACCGGCAGCGGCGGCTGTGACCGCTCTCCGGAGCGGTCACAGCCCACCCAGAGGTAAGTGTTTGGTGTCGCTGGATGCCTCCTGATCGAGGCATTCCAGCGACACCATTTAAGTTTAGGAGGCGATCGTTGATCGCCTCCTAAGCGCTTTTAAAACGGGCGTCCGTTGACGCACCGGGGAGGGGCCAGACATGGCCCCCGATGCCGATCTCGGCCTTGCTGAATGCCTCGACATCGAGGCATTGCAGCAAGGCCGTTTAAGCGAAGAAAGTGATCCTTGATCACTTTCTAAGCTTATTTAATTTTTTGACGGTTCAGGACCGTCAAAGGTCATTTAGTGACCTTCTTGTTATGACGGTCCTGAACCGGCAAAGGTCGCGAAGGGGTTAAGAAACATATGTCAGTTACAATTGCTGTATGAAATCTTTAGAGATTTGTGCTACTACTCATAAGGAAAACAATACAATATTTGGATCTTCTATATAAGGGTCATGTGGAAGTGGTTAAGCAAACCACACAATAAAGAAATCACCAGGGGTGTGGTTTGTGAACGGGCATCAGGAGATGTGAAAAATGTATTTTATTAGAATTATTATAGTACTGCTTGCTGTAGAAGTAAAGTTGGCGATGTAGCCTTACTTAGGAACCAGAAGCTCCAGGTAGATTGTCTCTACCTCTGGAGCAGCATTTTGACCTCTGTAAGATTTGAATGATGTCAAGTTGCTGCTCACTCTCCACTGACCTCCAGCTTCTTTTGCCACCCAAGCCACGCTGAGTTGTCCTAAAATTTACTCTCCCAGGTTTCAACTACCAACTCTGTTCTTCTCATAGGAGAAGGTTACCAAGGTCCCTCATTATCCTAGACTATAGTGAGTTCCACAGAAAGTAAGTTAAAAAAAGCTTAAAAATTAGACTTGCTCATTTTGTTTTGTTTTTATACGAATGCGTTTTACCGTTTTGTCCACTCGTCCGAACAAACGAATGCAACATTGGACGAAAGAAACGAACAATGAATGTGCGCCATCTGAAAAATTTTGTTAATTTGTTTGTCGCTGCGGCTGCCATTTCAACTACACAAAGAGAGGGAGCATCTCGCCATTTTAATTCAACTTCTGCTACCTGTTTACTACTTGTGTCCATGGCAACCGGTCGGACGAATGGAATTTTTGAAAACAAAAATGTTGGACGAATTTTGGAGGACAGAGATGGATGGATTTCGTTTAACTACAAAGATTTTTTTCCCCGAACACAAAGCATGGATCACAAATCGAATAAAAATATACCTAGTACGCCCAGTGAGTGCATACAGTCCAATAATTGCAGACCTGTTAATACCCGAGAGTTTCGAAGAGCTCAGTGATACATCATGGCTTAATACATTTCTCCCATAACTCAACTTACTTAAAACGTAAAGGATTTTCTCTGTGAAAAGTAGTAAGCGCTGAATTCAGCAAAGCAGCAATAAACACTTGTGGATTTATTGCTTTCTAATTCCAAAGATATGTGGTTTTGGATTATAAAGAGATAAAGCCTAATAAGTCAGCGTGCAGTTTCTGGCTCATATGTTGGCTCTTAATGAACAGTCCTTGGGGATCGAAGGAGTGTCAGAAATTTCAACCCTACTTTCTCTTTTCTCATTTAGTGTACCCGTACAAATGATATATTGTTTTTTTCATGGATAAACAAAGATTTCCTTTCTCAGGATAAATACAGGTTTCCATACCTATAAATGATATAGAAAGAAAAAAATCTATAAAAACAACACAAAGAACTTTTTCCATAAATGGTACAGAGATTATGTAAATAACAAAACTCAAAATATCTTAATTCACTTGTCTTTAGTTATATGCCAAGGATTTGCTTTTGATGCTTCACTGCTGAAAAAAATAAATATATTTATGTTATGCAACATACCCACTAAAGAAATAACTCACATGCATATTTTGATTGAGATTGCCAATACAGTGCCCTATGCACAACACTATACAATTATTAGTTGCTTAAAAATATTGGGGAGGGAGGTTGTGGAATGAGCATGGATTTTATGAAGTTTTTATTATTTCTATATTTCAGGTATCTATAGGTAATAATTGAATGTTTGTTTAGTTCTCACTGTGTGCTCTTCAGCATTTGTAATCAGTGGCTGTCCTATGTCTTTAACAGAGGTTCTATCGGGACATACTATATTCTACACTGTCATGTATCTTAGTCTAGGCTATCAGGCTCCCCAGTGTCCCACTGATCAATGGTCTTGTTCCAAGGGAGATCCTTGATCTCCCCAACCAACCTATTGACTCTATGGAAGTCATATCCCAGTGGTCCATTTCGTTTAGTGTAGTGGAGATCCGTCCACAGAGGCGGAAGCCTCTGTTTAAGGGTTAAACAAGTGTCAGTGGCTTCCAAGTACACAAAACCACTAGCAGGGATAGGCAGAGTGTCCGTACCTGGACACCAGTGTTTTTTGTAAAGCTTGTGAAAGTCATTGATATGTATGAAGCATTAAATGAAATATCCACCACCAAGATTAGTGTTGTCATCTAATAGGGCATTAAACACAGCTTTCTTTGTTTCCCCATCGATACAGAAATTATACATATACATGCTTAATTATCTGCCTTGGCCCCCATTGTTTTCTGAAGTCTCATCTAGATATGTTAGGAATTGTTGCATTGTTCCATATGTATATGCATTTTTAAATCACTTTATTTCACCTTAAAACACAAAATCTCTTGTGCCTCAGGATCCTTCTATCCCAGGAAGTCATCCAAGATCCCAACATAATATGCAGCTAATCAGTGTTCATCTGGAGAGGTTTTATATGACCTTGATATTAATTCACTTGAGAAAGCTGTTCTTTGCAAAGTTTATTTAGAATGCAGTATTTTGAAGATGAACAAATTGTAATCCATTTTGGTGCAGGTAGGTCTGCCACTTTGGCCACTTTGCTAGTACATTACATGTGCCACTGGCCAGCACATGTAAATGATTACCTTTGCAGCACGTGTGATGTATAAGCAAGTAATTGATTTACTTCTTTGAGCTTGTATATCCCACATACTGCAGGACAGTACTTTACATGTGCTGATCAACAACAAATAGCTGGTACAGTTACCCTAACTGCTGCCCATCACGTATTCTCCGCATCAGGCTAGGTCATTAGATGTACAATAAAAAATGCCTGGGGCAGATTTCTTAATATTATTAGCATTTCTGATGCAACAAGGAAAGTCTATAACTACCTGAATGTTACATTATGAATGTATAGAAACATTTGTTTTTTTTCTTAAATTTTACCACTGACCTATTACTAATATTCAATTGTTTACTCAAAAATAGGTATGGAAGTCTTCTACCAGGACTGTGCTATTTGACTGGGGAAATATTTTGATTATATGTCTATTATATACCTAAAATCAGCATTGAACTAGCCTCAGATTTGCAACATCACATGAAGCTGAAAGCTATGATCAGTTAAAATGACAAATCAATGGACAGAAAAATAGAACTGATCATTTTGTCCTCGTGGCTTGTTCATTATTATTTGCATAGCATTACGATGTTACAGGGTGTCCCTAAAACCACTTATTCTCAGTAGTACGCCTTAATGTTTAAAGGCCAAGAGATGCTGATAATGCCTATTACATAAGGCTTCAATCAATCAATTATTAACTAATTACCAGCTAAGAGAAAATTATTTCTGCAGTTATGCAACCGAGTTGCAGTTTCCATGAAGAACAAACATACATTTTGTATTAGTTTCAATATATGCTAGAATATTTATCTAAAATTATATAAATTGATCTCTTTTTTAGGGGGCTGCAGACAATGGTGTTCATTTATTTTAAAAGGAAAGGCATTACTCGTGCAAAGTTTGAAAAGTAGTATAATCACAATATAAACTAATAGAATGCTGCGGATAGGCCCATTGCATTTGTTGCTACTGTAATAGAAGCATTTTTAAAACTTTGTACGGAAATCACTATTTATTTTATGTTTTTAATGATTTGCCTTGAATGTTTAGGCCTTAACAATACCATAACAGTAGCTATCATGAAAGTCGAGGAAATGAAAGATTAGGTTATAGATGCGTATGATAGGAAACGGTAGCTATCATGAAATTCGAGGAAATGAAAGATTAGTTTAAGGATGTGTATGATAGAAAATGTAACACCTGAATTTCATGTTTGGATAATGGCCTGGTTTTATGTGGTCCACCTAACTGGTAAGACCAATAAACAAACTTTTAAAAATGTCATAAATATCTCTATTGAATCAATGGTATGGCCAGTATTTTTTATAACATGGCAACTGTATGTTTTGTAAAGCTGAGGCATGTAAGCAATTCTGCTCTGAATAGGTTTGTTTTAGATAAATGTCCACCAAAAAGATGTCTGGTGATGCAGTGGTTCCACTTGAAGTTCAGAGATACATGCTAGTGCTACCTATGATCACTTAATCTTCCGGGAGCTCACATTATATGATATTCAATCATTCGTGCAAGTCATTATCCAAGTCAGTTACATTGTATGGCAAGACCCAAGCAGAATTGTGGGCTTCACGAAAGGCCAGTGACGGCCTGCTGCCGCTTTGGGGCATGATTTACTGAACACAGTGTTTGCTGTGGCAGAGGAATGTCACCCCCCTCTAGTACACACAAAATTACAAGGTAAACATAACATTTTAGCAGCATATTTACCTGTTTAGAAAGCAAACATTTTTTTGAGATAAGGCTTTTCATGAAAAGGGAAAGCAAATGCATGTAATCTCAAACCAATTATGTACTTTTGGTTTTATCGTAATTACTACACTGATGACAATGTGTGAGGAAGCACGATGGCCATTCTAGTGTCTGTAAAGGAAGAGAAATAGTATCACAAGATTAGAACAGTCCACGTTTCAAAGGAATCATTTCTTCATGGCTTTAAATATATAGGCACATGTAGACATTATCATACATTTTTTATTGATTTATTGACTTATTTCCATTGAAGTATCATTTGCGCCAAAAACTACCATATCAATTTATATGACTATATACTTGTTACTAATCGGTATCATATGGGGGTACAACAATACTGAGTTTTCTAGCTACTTCACCTATAAAGGATAAATACTGTACTTCCCCCAGCTACTAGACATTATAGCAATAGGAATTTTCCTTGTACAGTTTACCATGAATATCAGTTTGGTTCAATGTACCGTGGATGCTGAAGCCAAAGTAAGGTGAGGATGTATTTGTGTAGAAGTGTTATGAATATGATTTTCCAAAATGTGATGTACGTCATAGACAGCAGAATGACAGAAGAATTCACTTTATATGAAGGCTGAACTATTGACCTATTGGTCAACAGTTGTCCTAGGATCCCAACAACAAAGTTGCTATATACAAGCTTTACTATTGACCTACTGGTCAATAGTTGTCCTAGGATCCCAACAACACAACAAAGTTGCTAACTAAGCTTTTGACCCACTGGTAACAGTTAGTTACCAGTTCTTATGTTGTTGGTGTTCCTTAGTTACCCATAGGTAAGTGTGTGTAGGTATAGTGATTTTGGTTTGCATGGTTATAACCGAAATATTGTTCTCTAGGTTACACCGTTCAACCGAAAAAAACCTGCTATTTACATAGCAACCTATCAATACTATAGTAAAAAATACCTTAAGAAGAACCACACAACATGTGCTAGTGGAACTTCAACCCAGGGCTTGACTGTGCCTGGATCCAGAGGGCTTCACATAGACCTGTATTTAAGCGCCCTGAGTTATAGACCAGAATCCTTCCCACGTTTCCTCAAGTAGTCGTTATGACCAACAGAGTTCCACTTGAAATTGTTTTGCTGGGTTTCCTCATCATCTCTGCTGATCTACCGAAGCTTGGTATCATTGTTATTTAACTGCAATCTGTCAAGACTGGCGTGTGATTTTGTTGTAGTTTTATTATTTAAGTATAAAGATCATTCACCACAGTATTTAAGTATTTCTTACCATATAATCAACTAGAATACCTCATTTTATATACCATTTGTATATCAAGATACAGAGTGTATATAGATTCAATATATGTTATTGTTATTAAGGTTCCCTGATTACCTTTATAAAATAATTTAAAGTTAGAATCAAGCCACAACTACAACAAGAAGTATACAGTTTTTTTATGGCACCATGTTAATTACATACATACATACATACATACATACATACCTGATAAATATGCTATGTAAAGAAATAATGGTTGGAGTTAATTTTCTGCCTCAACAAGCAGCTTTAGTTAACTGTTTCCTTCTGAAAATGCAGAAT
This sequence comes from Sceloporus occidentalis, assembly GCA_023333645.1. Taxonomy (NCBI): domain Eukaryota; kingdom Metazoa; phylum Chordata; class Lepidosauria; order Squamata; family Phrynosomatidae; genus Sceloporus; species Sceloporus occidentalis. Next base: position 2,918,209 of record JALMGF010000033.1, read on the forward strand.
AGCGTTTAATCTTCAGATTTTATTTGTATTATTAATGTAGGGGTTAATTTATCCCATATTTTTGTAAGAATTGTAATTTATCAAACCATGCATTGTGTCTTAAGGTCAAGCAGCTGACCAGAAAGCTCTCTGAAACTGGCAATATGGGAAAGGATTTCATGCGGTTTTTTTTTGTTATTTAGTATTTTTATTTATTTTTGCTTCTTCTCCAAAAAAAGTCAACAAACATCCTGTGGCTTCACAAATTATTTATGACCTTAATATTATTTCCACCAAATCTAAAGAGAACAGGGAAAAAAAGTATTTTTTATATAAAATATTTTTGGCTCAACAAATATATACCGGTATTTGTGTTACTGCCTGAAAATCTTATTGTGCTGCTATATATTTAATAATAATATTAATAATAATAATAATAATACAACATTTAAAAAGAACCGTCAGTATTTGTTCCATCTTCTAAATGACTGTAGAGTATAAATTGATTATTGCTGATAAATAGTTTGTAAAAGTTATTTTCAATGAATTATTAGTAAATATTTCAGCAAAACATTCAATATATAGGTTATCGCTACAAAGAGGGAAGTGTGTAGGTAAATGAAACAATACAATAATATAATATATAATATACTAATATTCATATACTATGTTCGAGAAAGTATATCTATCATACCAGAGCTTTTCAAATCCATGGGTGATTTTTTTTTCAGATTTATAGTAGTTGTGTTCTAATGTTAGATGTGAAATTTACAGACAGCAGGAATGAGGATGATAAATGCACAGAATTTCCAAAAAATTTAGCAGTGTATGTGAAATAATACAGTTTAAAAGTGTTTTTTTTTAAATTATAACTAATGAATATATGTACAATCAAGTGTGAGATCAAAATGGAACTTGAAAGTCTCTAAACAGCTGTTGTTCTGCAACTAATGCTTTTGAACTTTACTTGGAGAAGATGTGAGTTGTATTGTATCACACCAAGAAAATAAACCTTAGTCGTTATATCATGTTATTCTTCATTCTTTCCCCTGATGGTTTAATCCCCCCCCAAAAAACGATGTGAAAGATTTTTAGAACTTTATTTTCAATTTCTGTGGCAATAACCCATCAGTGGCTGCTGTTGTGTCACGTTAAGCTTCCTGGTAAAATTATGCATATTTTTCACGATCATTTGATTTCTGTGAAATGGTCAGGTGTTCTACAATGTTAGGAATGATATTTATAATGCTACGTTTAGTTTAGAAGTGTACGTGTAACAGTACCATTACTGGATTATGTGCCATATTCTCCAAAACTGGTTATTTCAACGTGAAGGCGATTGACTTTCTTAATAGCTACATTAGCATGAAGTTCCTATTTATAACCCATGGCCTTCCATGGTCAAGTTTCTGAATTCAATTAGGAAATTTTCCAGAAAAAAAAAGTGATAATGAAAACAGCTATGCGGGTCCTGACTTTTTCTTGTAATGTTACAAACGACCCCCCACGTTCATTTCGTACCCCCATCCATCTTTTTTAACCTTCTTTTTATTTAATGTCTATGACAACTTTTTGCATTCCGTGAAATAACTCCCAATAACACAAGGGACATGTGACTGTAACTTTCCTCCTTTTAAAAAACACCATAACCGCAGCTTCACCCTGTTCCAATATTCCTCGGGGATAATCTAATAACAGGAGATAAAACAGCCAACCAGTGGGAGGCATGAACAATTCATTAACAGGTCATCTGATTATTGAAGATGTTTCTCATAGAATAACATTCCTTACTGTTCACTGGGACTCTGGATTTTGCAGAAAAAGAAAGACAAACAGTACGGGGTTAATAGAAGATGCTTCTTTGGTGGCAAATAAACGGCACTAATTAAAATAAATGGGCTGCCATTCATTCTTCTAATTGGAACTGTCCTTTTCATGTTTTTCATAGTTAGCCGAGAGATGGTTGCGTTGTATATATAAACATTCTCATGGGGGCTTTAGATATGTATGCTTCCACGAATAAACACTAATGGAAGAAAAATGCCATTTGGTCCACCTTATATTCCCTTCTCAGGAATGTAGTGTGTATTAACTCCTTCGCCACCACAGTAAACTAAATCATAAATAACAAACTCACATAAGTGTAAAAGTATTTTAATATGTACAACACATACAGTGTATATATGTGTATATGTGTGTATATGTATATAATGAATATATTTATATCTGGAGTAATCAGCCACTGTCTGTAGATGTATGTAAACATTCCAAAGAATGTTTTGCTTTATTAAAAAATATTCCTTTGATGCACGGCTTAAAAAATGTAATGCGCCAACTACAAAATAGAGCTCACTTTCTGCACATGCACATGGGGGTCTTCTCAGACCCCCTGGAATATTTGCCAAGTCAGCACTGACTGGCAAAAAGAATTTCACCTGAGAGGAAATGTGTTGCGCACATCTCCTGCACATCAAATTATTATTTATTGTTTTTTATAGCACCATCATATTCCGTAGCGTTGTACAATAAGATAGCTGGGGTGTGTGGGGAAAAAAGGGCCAAATACATATGAGGGGATTCTGCTGAATGAACCTCTTCACATATATCCCTATCCTGTACTGTATTGTGTACTGTGACCTTCATGGGCTGCACATTCAATCTACTAATAGGTACAAGTCAACCACATCTATTGGATTAATTTACTAAGAAAATGACTTTGTTTCTATTAGTTGTACTATTTGTTTTAGAACTTATTGGGAAATAACAGGGGGGACTTGAGTATATGTTTCTTGTGTGATAGGATGCAAAGGTTAAATTAAATTAGGCATTTATGAATAGCATAACTTTTTGTGAATAAAAAATATTTAGGCTTCCATTATAACTAATCTTTCTCTGTCACAGTTCCTCATCTGCTGCTCCACTGTGCCTATTGCTCCATTGACTCGCTATACCTTCCAGAATCAAATTCAAACTTCTTATCCTGACTACAGAGCCCTTAGGAACTCTGCACCCCCCTACATCGCATTATCCAAATGCACCCCTAACCACCCTCTCCGTTCCTCTAACGAACCGCATCTCATTACCTCTTCCTACTACTGCATTCAGTATTCCACACATGCTGTGACCCTTCTCTGGCATTCCTTACCCCATTCTGTCAGACTCTTCTCCCTTGTATGCAAATTTTAAAAGCTCTCTGAAAACTCTTCTTTTTTCGAGAAGCGTACAACCTTTCCTCTTAACACTCTTAAGTTAAGCCAGATCCTAATTAAGCTATCTGAACGACCAACAACCTCCACAGATCATCCTGACTCAATCAGCTCATTCCTATCCAAGCAGTCCTCTCCTACTGTTTCACTCCCCCCTTAACCAGCGACTGGATTGTAAGCTCGGAAGAGCAGATCCCTCTTCTCCTTTTGTACCAGTTTGTTATTGTGTGTTATTTGAAATTATTTTACTGACTCTGTTGTAACATCGCTATAGAATCTGCTGGTGCCATATAAATAATTGTAATGTAACATAACACATGTTTGTTATAGCAAACTGATCTTCCAAATTGCTCTTCCAAGACCAAAATTATGCCCCAACCCCTTGGACTCAAAGTGTAAAGTGCATATACTGTATAGGCTGTTATGAACCTTTAACAGCATATTTTTTTTATTTATTCCAATTTTCTTTTTCAAACTATACCTGGGAACTGCTCTGGCTTGGTAGGGACAGTGCTAAAGTGTTTCCTGCTGGTCAACTGTCCATACATAATATCAGAAGGAAGGAGTTGAAACACATCTATTCTGTGAGATGACTACATTTGCGAAATAAACAAGACTGCTTTTTATAGAAACAATATAGATATTCATTATGATTAAAGTGTTACCTGCCATTAAAAGCAAACAAATGTGTGATAGAGCCATCTTTGGTATGTGAACATTATCAATGTAGACGGCTTAATAAAATAAAGCGTATGGGGTGTGTATATGAGTATCTTCAGAGAACTTATTGTTTCCTCCATGAGAACAATATATCATGCCAGCATCTGGCTAGTAGTGTAGCCCACCATATGACGAGTGTACAGATGCTGCTCTAACAGCTAAGAAGTTATAGGAGAGGAACATTTTAATGCTAGCGGGGGTGTTAAAATATGAAATGTAACACTGTCTTCTGCTGTTTTCATGATGAAGCATTACCACTTCCTCCATGCTTCTGTTTCTCAAACCAGAATTCCGAACCTTCTTGGCAGATGTACAAAAATGTGCTTTTGGCTCACGATCTGGAAGATATTTGCAGATTTTTTTTCATATATAATTGCAAAACTGTTTTTTTTTAATAAATAGCAACAGCTCCCACAGTGCAGCAGTAGGAAGGATTCAATGCTTGGTAACTTTGGAAGATTCCAGAGAGCTTCATACAAAACTTAAAGTGTACATTACTACACATATATTCCACAGCTGTGTACATATGGCAGGTAAAACAAAATGCCAGACTAAAGAGGCAAAGGGATATCGATTGTTGTTAGAGAAGCAATATCGTGTTTTTCTTTATAATTTTCTTCAGCTACAACCGAAGTTTCAAACTTTGGCTCATTAAATATTGTTTTTCCTCTGTATAAATTACATATGGTTAGATATGATTACAGGTGGATATATAAAATCAGGACTGCTATTTTGACTCAAAAAGCACCTTAAATCTTATCAGACAGCATCACTACACAAATTGAACTGCTTGTTTCTCATCAGAAGTATAACTTTGAGGGTATGATGTGTTGTTTCTGCATGACTCTGACCTCTGTCTAAAACCTCCTGGGAGCAAAGTCATGAAGTAGATCTGATTTGAAGATGAAACAGACAGTGGTTATAAAATGAATAGTCAGAAAAGTGGAAAAGAGCATGATTAGTATCTATATAATGCTATAATACAACCGGATTATTTGTATCATCTTCATGATAAATTGTCGGCTGACCCACAGTTCTATTAAAACTTCTTCTCATGAGAGAGAAGGAAACCCTAAAAAACAGTACCTAATTAGATCTTAACTTCTCTGATACTTACTGCACCTCTGTTGTCCAAGCACCACGAAACACTATTATGCTCAAATAACTGTTCACTGTGTATGACACACAGCAACATATATATTGAAAATTATATACATACCAAATCGCAAAGAACTGAACTTTCAGGACAGGCCGAACCCTTGTGTGAGATCCCCCAACGATTCGACACAATGCCTTTGTCAAGGATTGTATCTTATTTACAATGTACTGTATTTGCTCGATTATAAGACGAGGTTTTTTTCAGAGCAAATGCTCTGAAAAATACCCCTCGTCTTCTAATCGGGGTCGTCTTATAATCAGACCTCAAATAGAGGTCTGACTATGAGACTAAGATCCAGATCCCCCGCACCGCTGCAGGGGACCTGGATCCTTCTGTCTCCCCCCCACACACACACACTTACCGGTGCTTCCAATTTCCTGCTGTATACCGGGGCAGCGGGTTGATGTCCACGTAGACAACTTACGCTGCAGCCGGAAGGAGGTGTGGCTAGCAGCGGGGGTTGTCTGCGTCTATCGCGCAGACCTTCCCCGACTGTCAGAGATCAGAGTTACCCGCACCGGTGCCGGTGATCTCTGACAGCCGGGGAAGGTCTGCGCGATGGACGCAGACAACCCCCACTGCTAGCCACACCTCCTTCCGGCTGCAGCGGGAGACAGAAGGAAGACTGCTGCCCCAGTATACAGCAGGAAATTGGAAGCACCGGTAAGTGTGTGTGGGGTGGGGGGGGAGTGTTAAATGGGGGGGAGACAGAATGAAGACTGCTGTCCCGGTATACAGCAGGAAATTGGAAGCCCCGGTAAGTGTGTGTGTGTGTGTGGGGGGGGGGGAGTGTTACATGGGGGCATAGGGCATTTCTGGAGGCAGAGTGCTCTATGAAATGCCTTTTAACCCCCTGAACACCACTCTGCCTCCTGAAATGCCTTATACCTCCCTATATGCCACTCTGCCCCATAATATGCCTTTTAACCCCCTAAATGCCAGAGTGGCATATAGGGGTATAAGGCATTTCTGGAGACAGAGTGGCATATAGGGGGTTAAAAGGCATATCATGGGGCACAGTGGCATATAGAGGGTTAAAAGGCATATCATGGGCCACAGTGCCATATTGGAGTGGCAAGCCTGGGGGCAGATGTGCGTAACTGAGGGGCAGGTTGGAAAATACAAGGAAATAAAAACAAAAAAATATTTTTCTCAATCATAGCTTTTATTAAAAAATGTAATAGTTTACATGAATTAACATTTACTGGTAAAACTTTTTTCCTATAGGGTCGTTTTATATTCAGGCTTTTTCTTTTTTTCCTAAATTAATATTCAGATTTTGGGGGGTCGTCTTATAATCAGGGTCGTCTTATAATCGAGCAAATACGGTATATTTTGTTGTGTGTCATACACAGTGTTTGAGAATATATCTTGTGCACGCTTATCATTCTGCATACAGTATATAGATGTACTTGGTGCTTAAAGAGCACTTACGTAGCTTAGCACCATACCTTATGTATTTGCCAGGCTATCTATGGTGTGCACTCAGGGCCGTCCCAAGGCAAAATGCCGCCTGGGGCGAATTTTAAAATGCCGCCCCCCCTTATCTACCCTTCCTCTCCCTCCGTCCCTGCCGCCCCCCCCCCATTATCTACCCTTCCTCTCCCTCCGTCCCCCCCCCCTTGTACTTACCTTTCAGCAGTCCTGCGGCGAGTCTCCCTGTTCGGTCTCGGTGCCGGCTTGTAATGCTGAGCGCCGGAAATCTTCCGGCACTCAGCATTACAAGCCGGCACCGAGACCGAACAGGGAGACTCGCCGCAGAGGAGAGAGAGAGGGGGGCGCCGAGCGGGTACTGACAGCTTCGTAAGTGAAAACCACTCGGCGCCCCTTTCTCTCTTTCGCTTTTTAAAAAAAAAAGCGGTTGCCCCACTTGGCTCCATTGTCGGGCCGGCCCTGTGTGCACTTTTTGTTGACATATCCAACAAGATCTGTGGCATATTACGAGAAAAAGGATGTTGGAGGATTCTGGTCAGTAATAAACCCACCAGGTGTTTGTACTTGTCTACAATGTAAAGCACTTATTATTATTTATTGTTTTATATACTGCCATCATATTCTGCAGCGCTGTAACAAGGGGTAAACATAAAACAACAAGTAGTAAATTACATAACAATTTGACTTACAAGAGGCAAGGAGGGTCCTGCTCAGACAAGCTTACAATCTTGAATTGTGAAAACAGATTACAATTGGCTATTCTTTTACAGATTTTCAGGTTTTCTGGAGTAGACCGTCAGAGCAACACGTGTTAATGAGACAGTGGGAAGAGCTGGAGCAGACCATGGCAAACAGCTATGTAACAGTTTCTGATACATACTGTGTTGCAGAACCCTTGCCCTACTATGGTAAGTTTATTTACAATTGATGTTTGTAGGGTGCTATTATATGCAATACCTACAAATTGGAAAAAAATGTAGATGAAACAGGACATTATAATGCAAAAAAAATTATCAACATGCCTAATATTCATAAAGCGTAAGAATAAGTCATTTAACTCATCTGGGTGATGAGGCAATGGCTAGATAATGGACTTATGAATCCGCCCTTACCAAATTTAATCATTTTTCCAAAAATACTGTACTATTTTCCTTTTAAAACAGTTCTGGTTTATATATTGAATAATGTACTTAGATAGCGGCATATTGGTATTCTGGATGCTTTCTTACTGTTATCTCAGCCCAATCAACTAGACAGACACCCTGACTCATCGTCATACTGCCGGTGGTAAACAATAAAATGGATCAATCTTAATGTTACAGACACTGGCACTGACTAGTGAGATTCTATGGAGGAACAGACGTCATCAGATAAACAGAACCTCATTACCTTTGCCATTAATAATCAGCTCAGGGTAGTGTTTGGACAGGGAAAATCGCACAAAATATCAGTTGACTACCTCTTTAAGCAGTCTCCGGGTCTGCAGATAATGCAATCATGTTGGAATCATAGTGAAATAAACATGGGTTTTCCTCAGGGCATACAGTAAATGTATAAAGGATATAAATGTATAAACGTTAAAGGGTGTCAAATGTGAAATTGCACTAAAACATGTTTTATAGTTAAAGTCTGCAAAATAAATCTGCAAAATAAATCTGAAAATATTGAGAAATAAATTAAACTGAGAGGCATTCATCTACATACTATATATAAATCTATTCACTATTCAATATATATGTATATATAATATATATATATATATATATATGTATATATATACATACTACTGTTCAAAAGTTTGAGGTCACTTAGAAATGTCCTTGTTTTTGCAAGAAATGCAAATTTTGTCCATTAAAATAACATCAAATGGATCAGAAATACAGCGTGGACATTTTTAATGTACAGAAGCTAAGTTTAAAAGGATAATTAATCATTAGAAAATTATTTTGCAATTATGTTAGCAGCTAGAAATTTTCTAATTTTCTATGAAAACAGCTAAGTGACCCCAACATTTTGAATGGCAGTTATCCATTTGAAGCTGAAAATTCATATTTCAAAGTCAGATTAAAAGAAAGCAGGCATGTGTGATCTGGCGAACATCGGTATTTGGGTATAAAGTTCGTAACTTTTTTTGGCTGAATAGATGCCCCTTTTTCTTATTGTTTTATAACTGTTAAAATGTGTTTATCCATCTAATGAATGCTAAACATGGGCTTTATTAAAATATTGTATTATTTCAGTCCGATGGCATATGGAGAAATGAATTTTTATTTTAAAATGATAATAAGCATAAAGGATGTGCTTTTTACGTCCTAAGTGTGTAACTAGGAAAGCCAAGCTGCCCTTTTAAACTTATTTTTTAATAGCCAGATTCTCAAGAAAGTTAGCCCTTAGTGAGTAAATCCCAAAGAGTGTCACGTGACATAATACTCATTAGGTAAGTTTTAACCAAACAGCAGCTAAAGGGTTGTTATTCCAAACTTTAGGAATCTTTTCCTTTTCACTGTTTGTTTCCAGCTTATCTTTTTCTTTCCTTGAATCGTAGATGTCCTGCCAGAACACATTAATTATCAACTTCCAGATTCAGACTTCCAGGCGACCCCCTACTGTCAGTATACAAACATGCCATATTCGCCTGTGTTGCAATCACCATCATCACAGTGTCACTACAGTGCGTACAGCCTGGACAACACTTATGGTGATGGCCAGTATGTTCTAAACACGTGTGAAATGAGTAAACCTCCTTCCGTAATGAGTCACGGTGTAGAGGAGGTGTATCCGTCCATTAAACGTCCAAGAATAAGCCACGCCACCATCCGAATGAAAGGGCATGAAGAGCTATGTGTGGTATGTGGGGATAAAGCATCAGGCTATCACTACAATGCACTTACCTGCGAAGGGTGCAAAGGTAAGCAATTAACAACATATTATCTGGCAACAAGAATTTGATTGAAAGATGTGACTTTATAAAAAGGTTATGTACTTTATTAAAATTGATTGACAATGTTACTGGACTTACATTAAGCCCCTTTTAATGTATTGAATCTTTACAACCAAGTTCACTATGTAGATTGAAACGTCACATTCAACTGAGTGGTCCTTTTAAATGTCTGTGTAGTCCCACCTTGTAAATGCATAGAAGGATTGTGCAGTATACTCCCATATGCATTTACCCCCTCCCCCAACTACTTTGTTTGCTGATATATGTCTCCTCCTGCTTGCATCCATGTGATATTCTCACTAGCAGTCAGCTCTAATCCTGGCTATGTGAGCATCCCTGGTCAACCCCCGTCAACATGCACAGACAGTGCTCAGTGGGGCATTTTTCTGCCACTGATTGGCTGCTTCAAGCAGCCAATCAGTGGAGCAAACATGGGACCATGAATTGGGCAGTGCACTCACAGTAAGTCTAGGCAATGCTAAACGATGGATGAAGATGTCCTCATACATTTTGTTTTAGAACAAAAAGGACAGAATACTTTGTATTAGTTGGGCCATTGTTAGTGGACTTTGCAATTTAAATCAGATTTTTATTAAAATCACATTGAGAATGACTGCTAAAATGTCAAGGAGAGTTAAATAAATCCCACATGCAGCCACATTCTTGTATTGTATTATATATATATCTCTTCTAAATTTGTCAAACTGTTTCTTTCAGGTTTTTTCCGTCGGAGCATTACAAAGAATGCAGTGTACAGGTGCAAGAATGGGGGTCACTGTGAGATGGATATGTATATGCGGAGGAAGTGTCAGGAGTGCCGTTTAAAGAAATGCAAAGCTGTAGGAATGCTAGCAGAATGTGAGTGGTGCTTAATACTCATTTAAAGTCAGAAATGCCTGTACAGCATATTTTGAGCATCTACCAACCAGCATCCCTTAATGAATGAAAGATATTTCCAAAACAGGAATTTGAGTCTATAGTAGGCAATCATATTGCTACACAGACCTTCACAAAGGAACTTTACTTATTGATCAAAGAAAGTAAAATTTTCCAACTGGTCACAATAGTAAAAATAAAAAATAACCGCTGGAGAGAAAAAATCTTTAGCAGATGAGTAAAAGTGTGTTTTTCAACTAATATAGTGTCATACTAATTAGTTTATTTATATTAAGATGCATAGTTTGTTATGAGGTTTATTTGTAGCATTGCATGTGTATGATAATTGAGTCTATATTATAGGTTTGTTAACTGAAGTACAGTGTAAATCAAAGAGGCTCCGAAAAAACTGCAAGCAAAACAGCACCATACTTTGTAATGTGAAGGTGGAAGATGATGGGAGTGACAGTAGACATGTTTCATCAACAACAAAGCCAAGCAGAGTAAGACTGATTAAAAAATTATTTAAAAAAATGCACATATAATAATTCATGCACTAATAATTAGAGATTATTATTATATATTAGAATATTAGTTTTACATGTGCCAGTTTCACTATGCCTGCCTATGAGTGCAGGTACATGAGCACCCAAAATATACACTCAATAGTCATAGATTTATAACCCATGTATGATCTACCACTGAGTAAATAATAAAGGTTTCACAAGGACATAAAATAGTTTAATTTAGGAATTACTAAGTATATTAATTTTAATCTGGAACATTGGGTGTGACAAACCCAGGAACACTGCCATTGAAAAATGTTATTACTGGAGCCCTGTCATTTTCTTTGTAATGTTTTACACAGACCTCTGCAATGGCTCCTCAAAAACCTTTAGATGCTTACTATATCTGTTAGTCCTAAATTATTTGTTAGCCTTTAAGTACTCTATTAAATTGTAACAGGTTACTCGTCTGGAACTCACAGTTGAAGAATGTAAACTGATCGATCATATTGTATCTGCCCATCAAAAGTTTGGCTTACCTACAGATGAACAGAAAATGTTTGTAAGTTTTCCAGTGTGAACCTAAAGATATTTCTTTACTTCTTAAGTATTTTAATTTGTTTTCTCTTTATTTTTAACCATGTTTTATTATAGCCGTTTCTAGAAGAATAAATAATGTGTTTATGAGAAATCATAGGCAACTATCTGTTATCTGTTATAATACTCTCATATGTAGGAAAATGGAAATCATACATGGAGGTAGAACATTTAAAAAGTTCTTCTGATGCAAACTTTAAAAAATGGCCTCATAGCAACCAATGCAATTTTCCTATCAGCAGTACCAATGTAAGGTTTGCACATACAGTTATAATACTACTTTGCACCAAAATGACCTTTTTATACGTAACCCCCATCAAATGAATGTAAGTTATGGTCTCTCTGTATATCCAATATTTCTATGCCTTAACAAGAATGTTATCTCTGACCACATGTCCTCCTTCCTGTGGCAAGGCCACTTATTGAACAGAGCACAGATTTACTTGTGAATTAGCACAATAGAAATTACCAATCAACAAAAAAAATAAATGACATACAAGATATGGAAACTTGTAAGAATGAAGTTATTAGGTACAGAGGGGACGCTTATTTCAAAGGAGGACAAATGTTAGAAGAGGTCATAGTCTAAGACTAGAGGGTCAGGTGTTCAGATGTAATGTAAGGAAGTTTTACTTTACTGAGAGGGTGGTGGATAAGCAGAACAGCCTCCTATCAGAAGTGGTTTACGCTAATACTGTAAGGGAATTTCAACATGCATGGGATAGGCATAAAGCTGTTCTGAATCCAAGACAACAACAAGACTAGATGGGCCCAATGGTTCTTATCTGATGTCAAATTCTATGTTTCTATCTATTCCTAGAAAATGACATGCTCTATGAGCAATTTTATTATGCAACATTACGGCTTTAGTTTTGCTTGTCCCATGCATGGTTACATTTTCTTTGCTACCTTTACTTTACTTATTTTTTTTTGTGCCAAACAAAAGAAGAAGTAAATGAACAGTTACCTTTCATATCTTAATTCTGTGGTCTTTCTTGCCTCTTTTTTCATCTGTTAAGTTGGAAGAGTCAGGGAATCCAGAAGAAATCTTCTACCACATCTCAGAAGCCGCTGTTTTTCATGTGCAGTTCCTTGTGGAATTTACTAAACGACTCCCAGGTTTGTTATTCACCTAGAAATGGGAAAGGGGAATAAAGCACTCACTTGTAACAATCACACAGTGTTTATTATGGACCCTAAATTAAATGTAAATGTCACAGACATGTGATACGTGAGGGAATTTGTACTATTGTATGCCACCAATAGAAAGGAAACCTCTGCCATGCTGCTCTCGCATTGGCCGCACTCAAGGTTTCTTTCTTTAATTCTTCTACCATCCCAGTAGAATCTTAGGATGGGGTCTAGAAGGAAGGAGTTACATTAAGCCCTTAGCCACTTGTACCTTTTGAAGTATTGTAGTGTCAAATCATTCCTGTCTGTTCTGCCTCTTTCCACCCTTCAACACTGGGGAAATATTTAAAATTGATGTATTTACTAGATAAACCTATGTTTAAAATGTTACATCTGCTCCTGCCAAATGCTAATTTTAGTTTCTTTTTCTTGATGGAAAAGTTTCTATTTTTTCCAATTGTATTTACATTTTCTCAAGTTATTCTCAATCATGGGTCTTTTACAATCTTGACCATGTGATGTCTTACCACCATCCTGCACTTCTTTGTTTGAATCAAACCCCATTTCCTTGCATCACTTTCCTCTGTCTTAAATACTCTGCCCTACTCAGTAGGGACACAATATGTATATAGGTTGAACTTGATGGACTTTGGTCTTTTTTCAACCTTATGAACTATGTTACTATGTTACTATGTTGCTCCATGTCCTTGCATTCCATTTGCATCCCACAAAATAGCCAAGCCGTTCACTCTTCATTCTACTTCCAGATCCCCTCACTGCAAATACCTATGTATGGAAGAAGTGGGTATACCTCGCAGAGAAATGCAATCCTTAATGTCTATAATGACAATTTTTAGTATGTCATGAACGAACACAATGGCTAACTTTAGATTTTGACCTTTTCCTTTGATGTAAAGAACAATTAAGGGATATAAATACATTTTCTTTAATTTAGATTTTAAGGGGAGTTGCAGCTAATAGATCCAAGTTAATATACACTTTAAGTGGCCAAAGGGACGTGCATCCTTGCACACACATCCTAAGCCTGACATTAATGACACCAAAATGATAAAAAAAAGAAATTACCCTCAAAACAAAAACAATTTTAAATTGTACTACAAATATCCTTTTCTGTGATACAGCATTTTAAGCTAATTTCTTAAGAATATTTTAAAAGCATCAAAAAATGAAATACATTGAGTTCCATATTGTTATGAAACTTCTACTTATATGTTCCTAAATGTTCCTATATATTTCTATATTACCAACCTCTATTTATGCTATAAACCAATTTTTTTTGTAGGTTTTGAGATGCTTGATCATGAGGATCAGATCGCTCTCCTAAAAGGTTCCACTGTTGAAGCAATGTTTTTACGTTCAGCACAAATATACAATCAGCGAATAACTGGATGTGTGTTGCCTATCAACGAAGGTAAAAGTTTATGTACAAAAAATGGAATGTCTTATATATTTTTAAATATAGTTTTCATAGCTGTAAAAACATATTCTGAAACTATGTATGTGCATAAATAGTCTGGCTCTAATGAATTGGTCAGTGCAGCACACAAAATGGATGGAAGACAAGATTTATTTCATTGAGTGAAGATGACATCTGTATGTATTAACTGCTTACTTGTAGTCAAACTGAAGTTGCACATCATTTGTCTTAAATTAGATTTTTATTTACCTCAAAACATATTGGATGTGATGTGATGAAGCCAGTCTTAAAAATAGCATTTCATCTTTCAGGTCTTGCAAGATACCAAAGTCATCCTGCAGAGTACTGTCACATCCAGGAGTTTAACAGATGTCCTCTATACTCCTTAGAATCTCCTCATAGACAAGAGATTCCAGCATCTAGCACAGGTTTGCCTGCCTTTTATCTCTGTTTAAAATCTAGTCATTGAATTTTCACACGGGTGAAAAGTTACAACTTCAGATCCCACATTTGCTTCCAATTCTGCTTCTTGTAATCCAAAATCATGAATAAAACCTTGTGCTTGTCCAAGCATGATGTTTTTACATGAGGTCATTTTTTTACAATTATAAATAGAGACATTATAAATAAAATATCCATTTCCCATAACAAATCACTGATTTTGTGAAAATTTCCTAGTAGTAGACATTTAGTAGAAAAACAAATTGTGAGACATGCCTCAAACACACTTTGTTTTGATATATAAAGCTTTCAGTTAAAGGCATCGGTCCACCTTGTTGGGTTTGAAGGAGTTCTAGTTATACAGCTTTACACTAAACATAAATCCGAATCTTTACTTGTTTTGACTAATGCCTGCATGGACTCACCCTGTCACCTCCAAATAGGTTTCTCAGCAGACATATGTAGAAAAAAAGAGTGTCAGTATAATATAAGTATAAGGAAATTCCATAGAAGACACCCTTGATCATCACCTGCCCCTGAAATAAAGATGGGCACTACTGTTCCTTTAAGTTGATGGTTTATACTACTTGTAGTAGTAAACATAGAAATTAAAGGTTTAGTAAACATTGATGGTGAATTTGTATTGACTACATGTCATCGTAAACTAAACCTTGAATCTGTGTACACAATACTTTGTGATACAAAATATACATAAAAATACCCAAATTTATTGTTCATTATGTAGCATTAAATCATCTTGTCAAAATAGTTCTGCATTGATATTCCAAGGTTACTTCTTAAATTTAGCAGGCTAAGCAAGTGTGATGAAATATTAGCATCCATTCATGGGTAACCTAAAACTCTCCTGAAACTTATGTGTTTCTCTGACAGCCAAAATCTAGCATAGAATCAATGGCGTTGTATTTCAAGGACAGTTGACACAGAAACCTAGGACCATTCATGTGGCATTTTGGAAAGGAGTTTAGAGATCAGTATTACAACTTGACCTTAATCTATCAACATAAATGCCTTTTCTCTTTTTCCCCCCCAAATTTATTGTGTTAACAATATACAAAACATTACAACATAAATATAGTTGCATAATATATCCTTAGAATCTCGCGACAGGAAAACCACATAAATAATGAATTATATCTTCAAAGTATGAAACTATACAACAGAACATATACATAAAAAATAGTTTTGTCACAGGAATGCTCTCTAATCACATACATTGAACTAGATAATGGGTTATGATTTGATTTTAATTTGATTTTGATTTAGTTTTGGTTTTTGGAGCTCCTCAGAAAGTGGATTTTAGCGGCAGGGGTCAAAACGAAAAAGTCCCGGGGAGATTGTTTGTTAATACTTCTTTTCTCTTTGTCTTTAGATCTCAGTGAGGAATTTATTACTCCACTTTTCAACTTTTACAGAAGTATGGGATCCCTTAATGTCACAGAAACAGAGTATGCATTGCTTTCCGCAATCACAGTGTTTTTTTCAGGTTTGTTTTTGCAGTTGTTTCTACCCTTTTTACTGCAATCAGTGATGTGTATTTAGTTTCTAAGTATCTCACATACTTTTTTGAACGAGCATTTTTTTTATTTAGATACAGAAAGAAAGTGTTGACATTTTTACATAACGTAACATAATTTTTGCTTACAGATCGCCCACTGTTAAAAAACAAGCAACGTGTGGAGAAACTGCAGGAGCCACTTTTAGGAATATTACACAAGTATTCAAAGATCTATCACCCAGAAGATCCACAGCATTTTGCACGACTTATTGGACGTCTGACTGAGCTCCGGACCCTAAATCACAATCACTCGGAAATACTGATATCATGGAAAACCAGAGACCCCAAACTTACTTCATTGTTGTATGGTGCGTGGGATTTATAATGAATTAAGAACCTCAAAATTTTAGTCACCCGTCGTTTATCATTTTCGGACTGTATATAAATCAATAATGTTACTAATTTATGTAAATGTCTCAATCATAGTTATGTTGCTTCATAGGTATTGGTCTAAAAAACTCAGTTATAAATGTTTTCATGCAAGCACGTTAAAAAAATATATAAAACAGGTATGCTAGTAGTTACATAATACACAGTGATGATTTATTTTTAAAAGTATTGAAACTTGGCCTACAGTGATAAAGTAATGGATCCCAATCAGCTAGTGTCTTGATTGCCATTGCACATTCATATTGACAACATTTGTCATCATTGTTGGGATTTCCGGGAACTTCTTATTGGAGGAACTATTTTGGTTACTGGTATCCCTGGCTTTCTGATTATGGTTAATGTATATTAAACATACCATACACACCTGGATGGACAGCTAAAGATGTAAACGTAAGTGTGCATAGTTAAATAGCGATAAAGAACAATAACGCTGAAATGTAGGACTACAGCCCAAAGTTATTTTGTCTATCAGGAATAATCAGTCTGTTTTTGTCAAACACTATATATATATATATATATATATATATATATATATATATATATACTGGTGCATCTTCACTTCTCTCTGTCTTTCACACACATATTTTTTCCCTCATAAACACTCGAGTTGGACTGCGAAACCTCCATTCTGCTAACATCACATGATGACCACAGAAACTTAGCTGAAGAATCCCGTTTAGTTTTTGTGAATAGGGACAAAACTCTTCACACAGCTCTTATAAACACTTGCACTTTGGGGAAGATTTCTAAAGGTGTTCAAACCAAAACAGACAAAATGAGCTGCCATGTTATGTATGAGGTGCCAGGATCACAAGCACAAAATGTGTATAAAGGCCTTTAATTATATATATATATATATATATATATATATATACCATATGAAATGATTTTAGGCATTGTGCCTATCAAGTACCTTCTTGATCACACCTTTAAATTAATCAAGCAATGACACTGCCAAGGTCGCCAGCCCAATTTGACACACGGTACAACAAAAATAATTCCTGTTTAATTAGACCCTTTCTTAAAATGATTGACAATCACAAGCAAAAGTATTATAGACCTGAATGTATCAGTAGACAGAATTACAATGATATTTTATCATAAAAATTAATGACCGTGAAATGTGAGCAGGTTACAGATAGGATTTATCAATGTACACAAAGGAAAAAAACAAAATTACAAATATGACAAATGAGTTATTGGAGTGCATTTTAATTGTAAATGAATTGATTCTATAGCAATTTAAGCATGGGGTATTTGGGGATAGGTTAACTATGAGCTGGATGAAATTCAAGGGATCAAGAGTTAAATCAAGATTAAAAAAACTAAAATATTTGTTCAGTCAACATAAAATACTGTCAAATTCCAGCGTATATACATGTATTAATAAATAATCAATGTTCAAAAAGCAATGTTTTGTAGGAACGTAGAGTGAACTTCTCCAGATTCACTTTCCATGATTTTGAAGAACTTCACACCTCATTATTGCCCGAAGTCAGCACCCAAGCCTCTTCGATTCAGTTCCTGGATCTAGCCACTAGGGGAGGCTGTGGTGCACACATACCATTAACAGTCTACACTGATAGGGCGCAGCCATAAAAGCTGTGAGTTGTAGTAGAGTTAAATGATATGGTAGTATTTCTCATGCAAGCACTGCATAGGTAGTGACTTATTCTAGGCCTGGTGTGGCATATGCGGCTACTCGGTGGTCCGCTTTACTATGGAGGGCTGTGCCGACTCAGCACAGCCTCCATAGGATAGATTGCAAGGCGCTTTTGAAACACAGGGTGTCGGGATATGACATCATATCCAGGTGCTCCTCGGTAAGGATGGCAGGAGCTATGGGGGGACAACTGTGATCGCTTCCCTGGCTCAGGCCTAATACACCACTGTGCATAGGCCTAAGAAATATTGCAAACTGAAGCGAATGAATATTTGCACTGTTCAAAAAAAAAGGAATGACGTCTCCAAAAAAAAGACCGTCAGCTGACTGACATAAAAACGAATTAACAGTGTAGGGTTTTCCTTTGCTTACTGTACAATAATACTTTGTGCTGTGAAATATGATCCTATTTTATTGAAGGGAATCTCATCAAGTGAGACTATTTTTATACATTTTTATATGAGACTTTAAGCTATTGTTATAAATATTACATACCAAATGAATGAAGTGCCTCTTTTCAATACATGTTTTTAATGTTAAATATGAAAGGAATATGCTGCCATTTTTAATAAATGAATGTAAACAAACCAAAGTTGTGGTTGCTTACTATTTTACTACATATTGATTTGTTTGTCTTTTTCCATGCTGTTTGGCCTCACTCACGCACCTTACATGCGTTTGGCTATACCCAACCTAATAAAAAATCAGTACACGCTGTAATGAATCTCGGGCGACCCCTGCTGACGATATGTAAAACTGACACGGCAAGGCCTTACCATGCACTGCCAAAGTTGCTTTTCAAACGCGCGCCGCTTATTGCCTAGTTGCGCTTCTGAAAGACCGCGCTCGACAATGATTGGTTAAGGGACTTGCAGCGCGCGTACTCGAGGAAGCAATCGCCGCACGCAGCCCGATTTTCCCGCTGTAAGCTTATTTTAAGTGCGCAGTTTTGCGCGGCGGCGTCTTGTACGCGATTTCACTTCTCTACGATTTTTTGTTTGTTGAAACGTATAAATTACACCAGCTCTTACCGGTTTGATATTTTGTTTGCCTTCCCTCTCAGTAATTGCTCCCCAGACACCATCCGTGAAGAAGTGTATTTAATCGTATTTGCCAGTGACGAACATGACATCCGGGCCTGTCACATATTGTCCACCTTTCTTTGCTGTGACTGAAATTTGAAAAGTACATCTGCCATCAAATTAAATGAGAAGAGGTCAAGTTATAGTTTTTAAAGTTTTGTAAACACATTGCGCTTGTAAATACATATGTAACCCTATTACATCTATTAGAATTCAGTTGCATTTTGTATGCCAAAAGCCTAATGCAGCAAATATAGCCTAAAGTTTCACTCATGTGCCCAAGACAACAATTTATGCACAATACCCATACAAAAAATCCTTGTGGATGCATGCTTGGCAGGGAGTTTAGAAGAAAAATATATACCCTTTTTATATAAATGTGTTGGTGGTTCTTTGTATTTATAACATTTTGTTACAATTAAAAGGCATTACTTTTTTCCCTTATAGCAGAAAAAGTTGAAGTTAATGACCCATCGGAGACCTTAAAGTGCACTACTGAGGCAAAAGTTTGGGGTTTCCATTAATTTCTATAGATTGGGAGCCTAGTTTTACCAAAAGGGATATTTATATCCAGAATGCCTTCCAAAGACAAGTATAGCCAAGAATAAACATAAGCCAGGGGTGTCCAACCTGCGGCCCTCCAGCTGCTGCAGGACTACATCTCCCTTAATGCTCTTTCAGCTAAGGGGCTGGCTGGGGAGTATGGGAGATGTAGTCCTGCAGCAGCTGGAGGGACGCAGGTTGGACACCCCTGACATAAGCCAAGTACTGTGCAGGCCTGAGCTCTTGGTGGTTCCAACTGCTTTAGCGAATAATCTGTTGTTACTTTGTTAGAACAGCAGTAGCCATACTGTTTGGGCCACTGTATCCTAGAGGTGGGCACTCGGTATGACCCCGCATTACAACTTGCACACTGGTTTAAAAGCTAAACACAGGGCCAGTCGCGCAGCCTAAGTGCCTTTTCTTATTATTTATTGATTTACGTATAGATCATATTCTGCCGCATGTTTCAAGTTTGTCAGGACTGGCCCAATGTGATTCTTAAAACTGGGCCACCCCACTGTGGGAAGCAGGTGCTCTGTGTGGTCACTAGTATAACCCCACTATGTTAACCCCATGGTGGCAGCGCAGTAGCTTTCACTGTGTCAGCAGAAGCAAGCCTAGGAACCAGCCACAGTAAGGTAAGCTTTGGGAGAGAGTATGTGCATGAGGAGTATGTAGGTATGAAAGGGAGTGTGTGAGACGGATGGTCTGATGAAGCCTATTTGGGGGTCACTTGGCTGGTCCTGCCCCACAGGCCAATAGATGCCAGTCCAACTCTTAAAGTTGGGGATAAGATTTCAAACATCACAGGAGTGCTTGGGAGCTGGGCTCATACTATTATAAAGTATTGTAAAGTCTTGCCCATATAACAAGGTTTCCTAATGAAAAATCAGTTGAGTCTTCCTCAAAAAGAGGGAAATAGATCTACTGCACCTTTCAAACTCTATAATGCTAAATTAAGCTAAAAATTGCTTTCCAAGTAGGAAGGTAGGGGAAGCACAGTTATGTTTTTGATTGGAATGCAATGACATTTAAGTGCGTTAACTCCAGTTATAGCGAGTTACCAGTTATTTGATTTATTAGACGTTCTTTTATATTACACTATATACATGTCTTTAATCAACAAATTGAACAGTGGGAAAAAAATAAAAAACTAACTGCAATTTCCTAAGCTGTGTTGTTATGCTAGTATAAATTGCAACAATGTGAACATGATAAAGACACAATATGTATATAATATGAATTCTACTTGTCTTACAGTTGAAAAATATGGAAAAGGGTGAACCTTTCAAACTTTTCCCATTACCCACCAGACAAAACAGTCAGGTGTCTGCAGTTAAGCCACAGACATTTACAGAAAATTGTAGCTTTTTTCAGGTACTATAAGTCCTCTGAATTTCTGCTTTTTATAAATATATATATTTATCAATATGTGTGTAAAAAATCCGTATGTTATCTGATGTGATTAAAATAAAAACTAAATATTTCATTATTTTTCACCCAGTGCTTCATCTAATTTTTATTTCATGAAATCGTTTCTGTCCTTTAAGTTTATCCATCTATATGGCTTGACAACCACTTTTGTCAGAAGAGTCTAATTTATAATGTAATATTTAGTGGGCTAATTGTGTAAAATAATTATTTGTATTGTTTATTGATTTATATAGCACTATAATATTGTGCAAATGTGCACAACGGGTTATCATGCTGATATTAAAAATACAAAATATGTTTGAATTCTATAGAGTTATAATGCTCCACTTGGAATTACAAACCCACAAAACATCATGAAAAATAGCCCAGGTATGCAAACCATATATAGCTTTATATATATTATATAACTACTTTTGTTTCCACTTAGGTATTAATCACATGTTTATTTCTGTAGGCTATTTTTCAGAGAAAGTTTCACATTTGCCTGTGATCCAAGAAGAGGTAAATTGTGAAGTTGTGAGATAAAAAAATTACTTAAAATTGGAA
This sequence comes from Sceloporus occidentalis, assembly GCA_023333645.1. Classification (NCBI taxonomy): domain Eukaryota; kingdom Metazoa; phylum Chordata; class Lepidosauria; order Squamata; family Phrynosomatidae; genus Sceloporus; species Sceloporus occidentalis. The sequence continues at coordinate 2,939,871 of JALMGF010000033.1, forward strand.
TACTTAGTACCATATATGTACTGTATGCTCTGATTATAAACCCTGTGTGATGTCTGTGGAGGGAAAAGAATACACACACCTTGTGGGAAAGTGAAATCCTATTTTCTAACATCAGCAAGTACTCTGATTTGCATGCAGTAAATTGCATTAATGCCCATGGACCTGGATGCTAACGTGCATTAAAAATAAAAACTCTATTTCTGGACTAGACTGTTACTTTAATCTAAAATATGATTCAGCTTTCTGACAGGTACAGTTTTACTTATTCATCCTTTCCATCCAAAGTAACACTAGCATTTACTATTATGCTATGTTTGATGGGGAGATTATGTTAAGCGATTGCCTAGATCAATCAGAAGGAACATCACATTGCTTAGCCATAAAGAATAGAATCATATTTAGCTCCTTAAAACCATCATGGCATTTCATGCTGTCATGAAAACATATGCCAGAAATTGAACATGTGTGTAATGGAGCATCCTAAAAGTAGCAGTGCGTGCACACTGCTGCACGACATTCCCAGTAACACAAGGCTTTTTTTAATATATGTTCTAAAATTATATGTACTGTATATATATATATAAAATGACTGCTGCCTAAAGGAAGCAATCAGTGCTTAAAAAAGGCAGTTAAAAGTTGAAAAAAATAGAATTAAAATAATTTAAAAAAAGGGCAGCAACAGTTTGCCAGCTAATCTGTTGTTAGATCAGCTGGCTGGCACACTGGGAAAAAAGTCTATTAGCCTCAGCCAGGCCGATGATGACAGTGATACAGGTGCACACAAAAAACAAAGAGTTAACATGCAGGTGGGTGCTGTTATACACACACAATCATGCTCACACACACACACACTTATACGTGTACTTACCGTACATTCATACATACACAGTCCTTCCCTCACCCACTCACTTACCCCCTTACTTCACCAGCAGCTTGCTTTCTGGCTGCTCGCACACTGTGAAAACAGCCTTGATGAAACTATACAGTAACCTATACATGTGGGGTATTTCTGTAATTTGAAAGGGCAGTTGAAGACATTTTGATTACTTGCAGGAAATTATAACCAACGCGAGAAGGCATTTTAAAAAAAATAAATACAAATAATAGCTCACTTTGGCAAAGATTGGTGGCCAAATGGCTGCATAACAATAAGTGAAATAGCTGCCAGTGAAATACCGCCAGTTGTCTACTTTCCAGAAATATGTATTCTGTGAGATATTTATTGTTTTATTTTCTCATGAATGCTCTTACAAAGCAAGAAAAATAATGCAAGAGTTTGAAATAGCAAAGGGTTTTGAGATTTGTAAAGTGGTATTGACTATGCTAATAATTGAATAGATTTATGTAAGTAGAGAGCAGATATTAAAAACAAAACCACTTTTTATTATTTCTTTAGAGTTTTAACTCTCCATTTGCAAACGCACCAAACAACCCAAACGAAACCTCAGGTAACACTATTTTTTAACATTTTGTAATAAAAATGTATTTCAACCTTTTGCTAGATATATTAATGTGAAACATCTCACTTTTATTTCTGTAGATTATTTTTCAGAAAAAATTCAACATTTGCCAGTAATTGAAGAGGAGGTAAACTGGGCTTAACAGTTTGTTTCACTGTTCTCTCTCTCTTTATAATTTTGTATCTATCTATCTATCTATCTATCTATTTAATTTAGTGTAGTGTACATAATGCAGTCACTTTATACTTTTGTTCTGAGATACAGTAAATGATATTAGTGTTGCACTTACTAAGTTAAAATGTTACTTCTGAAGGAAGCTGGTTACTCAACTGTGCTGTAAGCAAGTTTTTGATATCTAGCTTGCAAGAAATTGACAGATGAGGAGAAAAGTCCTCTATATCTTTTTACACTTTTACGTTCTGGACCTACTTTCTTAAAAGGGCAGACTAAACAGTTTTAAGGGCCTGTAAATGTTTAAGATAACATTTTTTTCTGTGTTAAAAACCAAAATTAATTTTTATTTCTAGTTGTAATTTCCAGAAGATGATGTGTAGCTACTGCAATAAACCTTATTTTTTAATTGACTGATGAGCTAAGACTGAGGTCTGACAAAGCAATGTTCTGACTCTGCTCCGGCAGTGAGGATCACTTGTTTTGGCTCACAGATGGAAGAGGGGATCTAATTAAGATCTACCAATCTAGATAAAGATTGTCGACTACATCGCTGTATGTAAGCTGGTAGTGCTAGTTACTGCTCAAGTGCAAGCTGCCTACTCATACCTTTTGAGGCATTAAAAAATAACATTGACTTCTTCTGAAAAAAAGTTATTTCTCAAGTATCCTGACATTTTAACCCGATCAGACCAAATTATTTTTGTCAGTTTTACCATATATTTGTTACATTTTGATTTCCCTTTTCCATATTTGATTAACCCAGCATAATTTATACATCATTCTGTTCATAAGTAGGGCCTACTTTTAAAACCGTACATACATAAAACATAACTATTAATGAAAATAGATTAAAAAAAATATGCTAAAATAGAAAAAAAAAAGGTTTTTGCAATCTTGCTGAAATTTTCTAATATACAGTACTGTAAGTGCCAAAGCTGAACAGTAATCCAATTTATGTTCAAAAAACAAAAACTGTCTGTGCTTTATCACCCTGATAAAGTTGGCCAAAACATAATTAAGCTCACCCGCCACGCCAAGGCACACTCTCAATTGCATTTTTCCCATTTTAGACCCCAATATTAATTTAATTCTGCCATCCTCTGTTATCAGTGTATCCTCCATCAGCAGCTCAAGTATCTTCTAACCTTTCACGCACACCGCAGTACCTTTCCTGTCAGCATCATTTCCTGTAGCCTACAGCGATCCCCTCCTCTGTTTACATTGTCTGAAGACATGGCATCATATCTCAGCACTCAGACCCAGTAAGAGGAGCACAGGACACAAGGATGTGAATAGAACAAATCTGTTTCACAGTTGAAAACATAGTATTGTCCAAAATGTCTTGGTATGTTGAAGGGGAAATACTAAGACATTTTGGACAATTCTATGCCTCTGACTTTGTGGGAACAGTTTGGGGAAGGCCCTTTTCTATTCCAGCATGGCCGTGTCCCAGTTCACAAAGCAATGTCCGTAAAGACATGGTTGGATGAGTTTTGTGTGGAAGAACATTGAACACCTTTGAAATGTATTTAGAATACAATGTCATAAAAGTCCCTGTAAGGGTCAGGTCTCCCAATACTTTTTGTTATAGCAAAAGTTTGTGCATTTGTATGCTAATAATATGGTAATATAATACTAATTACAGAATGTAGAACCTGTTAATCAGCTTTATTCAAAGCTGTACAAGGAAGCTGAAAAAATAAAAAAATGGAAAATTGCCATTGAGACTGAGGTGAAGCAAAAGGAGAAAAGGCTACAAGAAAGCAAAAAAACAATTGATGCACAACGTAAAGTCATACAGGAATTACAAGTAAGTAAGAGGGCAAATGCAGAGTGCAGTATAAAACTAAAATAAATATATTTAATGTAATATTATTATGTTATATTTGATAATCCTTTTGCTTTTTGGTTTTACTACTACCTGGTTAGGGAAGTGCACATGCCAGAATTGATTAGAATGTTACGGTGCTTCTCTGAACTAAACCACTGTTCAAAAGTTTGTGGTCACTTAGAAATTTCCTTGTTTTCCCACGAGTACAGTTAGGGGTACTAACATAATTGCAAAAGTGTATTCAAATGTTTAATTAGCCTTTTGGAATGATAAACTTGGATTAGCCAACACAACAGCGGTGGTGGCTGCTGATAATAGGCCTCTTTATGCCTATGGAGAATTCCATTAAAAATCAGCCATTTCCAGCTATAATAGTTATTTTCAACATAAGCAATGTCTACATGTTATTTATGATCAATTTAATGTTTCTTTCAAAAGCAAGGAAAATGTTTGTCAACCCAAACTTTTGAATGGTTATGTAAATATAGTTATGTGCATCCCTGAACTGCTATGAGTGCAGGAAATCTCATCACATTGTCCCAAGCAGTCCAGGCTATTTTTCTTGTTTTTTTTTATATTTAGTTTGCAACCTTACAAACAGGTCTCAGTTTACACAGGGAAACTTTCCAAACAATTTACATTTCATAAATGCCTAGTTTAAGGCAAACTGTGCATGACATCATCTTATATAAAAGTAAAATAGTAAGATAGAATTAAGTTACTGAACAGAGACAACCTGAGACATATAGTTACGACAGTTTATTAGCATTTTCCTCCTTTCTTTTTCAGTTTGAAAATGAAAAACTGAGCATAACACTGGAAGCAGAAATAGATGAAAATAAAGATTTAAGAAACCAGTATGTTACTGAACATTATTTTGTAAACATTTTTGTATATGTGAAATGGGAAAATAATATTTAGGTCTATTCAGAAACAGCTTGCATGTTCACTAATGTGCAGATCGCTTGTGAGGGCATGTGATGTAAACATCTACAAATTGCATGTCCTCGCTTGTTATTCAGAAAATAAAAAATTATTAGAAATATTTTTTAGAAAATGAGAGGCTCAAAAGTTTAGGGTCGCTTAGCTGTTTTTCTGGAAAACAATGACATTTCTAGCTGTACAAACATAATGGCAAAATGGTTTTCTAAAGGCTAATTAGCCTTTTAAACTTAAACCTGGCTTAGCTAACACAACGTGCCATTGGAACACAGGAGTGACGTTTGCCGATAAAAGGCTCCTGTATGCCTATAACTGTTACGTTTGCACAGGTGAGGAAACCAGGATGCAGGATACAATGAATCAGTCTCTTATCGGACCCAATCTGGTATGGATGCCTCCTAGGCAGGAGCAGTGTTGCTAGCACAGTGCAACAATAGGTATAGTCTGTGACAGGGCCAGGCTAGCTGGCTCATATGTCATATGAAGTTTAGCCGGGTCATGGAGCACTTTTGTGTCCGGTTCCGTATACCGTGACCCGGTAATATTTTATAAGACGTTTTATTGTGTATTCGGCCCAGAGACTGATGTGGCTTCAGCTCCAGCCTTCAAAGAGACGATCCTATAATCTGGCTGGGGCTCTTAATCAGCCAGCACAGCCCTGTCTGCCCAGACGGCACCCGCACTACAGGGGGGATAACACAGGTGGGGGAACCCATTGTACCCCTTAATCCCCTCACCTGATACATCCCCTGTATGCTGATGGGATGTGGCTGATGGGATTGGGGGTTGGGTTCGGTGCACATTGAATTGAGATTGTATAAAGTTCTGTGTGTTTGTAATAAAGAGAGTTCTTCTTGGTTTACTACGAATGGTGGTCTGGATGATCCATGGAGTGCTATCCGTATGAGGGACTGACTGGTGATTCCTCAGCCCTCAAACAGGGGGACCCAGCATTGGGTACGGTGACCCTGTAACATAGTCCAGTAATCAGGCAGAGAATAAACAGGCAATCCGGGTCAGGAGCAGAGAGGTCAACGTGGTTAATAGGCAAGCCAAGGTCGGTACCGGGTATCAGGCAGAGAGTGGTCAGGCAATTCGGGTCAGGGACAGAGAGGTCAACGAGGTCAATAGGCAAGCCAAGGTCAGTACCGGGTATCAGGCAGAAAATGGTCAGGCAATCCGGGTCAGGAGCAGAGAGGTCAACGTGGTCAATAGGCAAGCCAAGGTCGGTACCGGGTATCAGGCAGAGAGTGGTCAGGAAATTTGGGTCAGGGACAGAGAGGTCAACGAGGTCAATAGGCAAGCCAAGGTCGGTACCGGGTATCAGGCAGAGAATGGTCAGGCAATCCGGGTCAGGAGCAGAGAGGTCAACGTGGTCATAAGCAGGTGATGGTCAGCAACAGGAATCAACATGAATCAACATAGAATACCAGCAACAGGTAAGCATACAGCTTAGTTGTAAGAACAACTGAGCACTGAACAGGTATCAGTGCTCAGTTTTTAAACTAGCCGCCCTTCTAGATCCCGCACCCAACCGTGATGACGTCCAATGGACGTTGCTTCTCCACGGGGGTATGGGATCGGAAGGGGGGCGTGGCATGTAGTGCCGTGGGTGTCACTGTGCGGCGGTTCATTCTTGTGAACCGCGACGTATGAGGACACAGCGTCTCAGAATCACCCCGGGAGGAGTAAGTATCGAGTACCCGCCACTCGTGGGTACTTGGGAGATGCACTCCGAACCGGAGCGCGACGCCACGAGCACCCGGGTACTCGGGCGACGCGCTCCGAACAGGAGCGTGATGCTGCGAGTCTCCCCGCAATGCACTCCGGCAGGGATCGTGACAATAACGATTCATACAATTTGCCTATGTGTGTGTGCATATATATATATATATATATATATATACCGTATTTGCTCGATTATAAGACAAGTTTTTTTCCAGAGCAAATGCTCTGAAAAATACCCCTCGTCTTATAATCAGGGTCGTCTTATAATCAGACCTCAACTAGGTCTGACTATAAGACTAAGATCCATATCCCCTGCAGCGATTCAGGGGACCTGGATCCTCCTGTCTCCACCCCACTTACCGGTACTTCTGAGTCCCTGGTGCTTAGTCCGGGCAGAGTGTGGAGAGCTCTACGCGATTTCATGTACACAACTTCCGCTGCAGCCGGGAGGAGGTGCGGTTAGCAGCGTCCATCGCGCAGACCTTCCCTGGCTGTCAGAGATCAGAGTTCCCCGTGACCTCCTCCCGGCTGCAGCGGAAGTTGTCTACGCAAATCGCGTAGAGCTCTTCGCGCTGCCTGGAATACGCACCGGGGACTCAGAAGCACCGGTAAGTTTGGAGGAGGGAGGGAGTGTTATATGGGGGACATAAGGCATTTCTGGAGGCAGAGTGCTCGGTGAAATGCCTTTTAACCCCCTTAATGCCACTCTGCCTCCAGAAATGCCTTTTAACCCTCTATACGCCACTCTGCCCCCATAATATGCCTTTTAACCCCCTAAATGCCAGAGTGGCATATAGGGGTATAAGGCAATTCTGGAGGCAGAGTGGCACATAGGGGGTCAAAAGGCATATTATAGGGCACAGTGGCATTTAGAGGGTTAAAAGGCATATCATGGGGCACAGTGGCATATAGGGGGTATAAGGCATTTCTGGGGCAGAGTGGCAAGCCAGGGGGCAGATGTGCATAAGTGGGGGGGCAGGTTGAAAAAAAAAGGAAATAAAAACAAAATATTTTTCTCAATCATAGCTTTTATAAAAAAAAAATTGTTCACATAGTTTACATGAATTACAAGATTTACTGGTAAAACTTTTTTCCTATAGGGTCGTCTTATATTCAGGCTTTTTCTTTTTTTCATAAATTAATATTCAGATTTTGGGGGTCGTCTTATAATCAGGGTTGTCTTATAATCGAGCAAATACGGTATATACATACATATATATATATATATATAAACACACTACCGTTCAAAAGGTTTTGGTCACAATTTCCTTGTTTTTGAAAGAAAAGCAAATTTTGTCAATTGAAGTAACATCAAATTGATCAGAAATACAGTGTAGACATGGTTAATGTTGTAAATGACTATTTGATTTTTCGGATCTAGTTGTTTTTTAATCGAATATATCTTAATAGGCCTACAGAAGTCCTTTATCAGCAACTATCACTCCTGTGTTCCAATGGCACGTTGTGGTTTAATTGGCTTATGTTAGCAGCTAGAAATGTACTTGTTTTGCATGAAAACAGCTGAGTGACCCCAAACTTTTGAATGGTAGTGGTATATATATATATTTTTTTAACCCCTTCGCGACCTTTGCCGGTTCAAAAAGTAAAATAAGCTTAGAAAGTGATCAACGATCACTTTCTTCGCTTAAACGGCGTTACTGTAATGCCTCGATGTCGAGGCATTCAGCAAGGCCGAGATCGGCATCGGGGGCCATGTCTGGCCCCTCCCGGAGGCGTCAACAGCCGCCATACATTGTATGGCGGCGGACGCCCGTTTTAAAAGCGTTTAGGAGGCGATCAACGATCGCCTCCTAAACTTAAATGGTGTCGCTGGAATGCCTTGATCAGGAGGCATCCAGCGACACCAAACACTTACCTCTGGGTGGGCTGTGACCGCTCCGGAGAGCGGTCACAGCCGCCGCTGCCGGTGATCTTCGCCATCAAGCAAGATGGCGGCGGCCCGGGAAATAAAACAATAAAGACGAAAAAGTTCGCTAGAGGGTCTCCAGACCCTCTAGAGAACTGGCTCCACTTGCTGGTTGAATACAGGTACTGCATTCAACCATGCAAGTCAATGGAGCCCAGCTTTCTAATCACTATGTGATTAGTAAAATATTCAAAAAAAATAAAAATAAATAAAAAATGGAAAAAAAAATAAAAAAAAAATGTGCTAACATTTAAAAATTATTATGCAGTGATGTCACTAGATGAACCATCCAGTACCAGAAAAATGTGTAAAAAAAAATATAAAAAAAGTATTAAAAAAATAAAATAAAATAAAAAAATAAAGTTTATTATTTTGAGCAAGTGCTAAAATTTCTCAAAAATCTCAACAAAGAGTTAAAAAAAAAGCACTTCAAATACCCAAGGGGTTTCTAATATATAAAAAAAATGGCTGATGGGGTAAATTGGAGTGGCCTAGCTCAAAGATAGGGCATAGGTACAGACTGACCAAAATGGAGAAAAAAAGCGCACTTCCCAAATGTGGCATTTTAAATCTGAAACAACCCGACAAACCCATGCATGTCGGGTATCACTGTACTCAGGAGATGTTCCTGAACACACATTGGGGTGTTGTTTGACAGTGGCATATACCAGGACCTGTATATCTATAACTAAAGTACAATTTGTGTGAAAAAAAAAAAAAAATTACTATTACAAAGTTTGACAAAGTGTAGTTCTATAATTGGTGCATGGAAAGGGTTAAAATAACAGCATTTGGAATACCCTGGGGTGTCTAGTTTTCAAAAATATATGGTTTGAATGGGTTAAATTGAGTTAACCGGCTTCAAAGATATTCCAAAGAGGAGAGGGAGGCACAATGACCAAATGACCACCTGAATTACGCATGCCCCAAAAGTAGCCTTTTACCAGCCAAACAATCTGACAAACCCATGCATGTCGGGTATCACTGCACTCAGGAGATGTTGCTGAACACATATTGGGGTGTTGTTTGACAGTGACATATACCAGCACCTGTATATCTATAACTAAAGTACAATTTGTGTGGGAAAAAAAATAAAAAAAATTACTATTACAAAGTTTGACAAAGTGTAGTTGTATAATTGGTGCATGGAAAGGGTTAAAATAACAGCATTTGGAATACCCTGGGGTGTCTAGTTTTCAAAAATATATGGTTTGAATGGGTTAAATTGAGTTAACCGGCTTCAAAGATGTTCCAAAGAGGAGATGGAGGCAGACTGACCAGATTTGTTAAAAAAGATTTGGAAATCATAAAACGCTACTTGTACTTATTGCCCTATAACTTACAAAAAACAGCAAAAAAACATAAAAACATTGGGTATTTCTAAACTCAGGACAAGTAGTAGAATCTATTTAGCTAGTTTTTTTACTTGCTTTTTTAGGTGAGTAAAAGATTTTTCAAATAAAAGTCATAAAATGTGTTTTTTTTTCAATTTTTCACCATGTTTTTTTAATTTTTTTATAGTAAATAAGATGATACGATCAAAATAATGGTATCTGAAGAAAGCCCATCTTGTCCTGAAAAAAACAATATATAACTTATGTGGGTACACTAAATGGGTGAGGAGAAAATTACAGCTGAACACAAGCACCACAAAAGTGTCAAAACAGCCTCGGTCCCACAGGGTACAAAACGAAAAATGAGCCCGGTCCTTAAGGGGTTAAAGAATGCATGTTAAATCAAAAATAAACAGATGTAAAAAAAAAAACCCCTAGCTAGTCTCCAGCAGATAGAATTACATTGATTAAGTTGCAGTAAGCAATATTGTTTCTGCGCAGTTATAATAATATATGTTTGTCTCTTTTTCTAGGAGCAATTCTACAAGACATGTTTGTGATCTCTTGAAAGAAACCTGTACTCGAGTTGCAGAGAAAGCAAACATGTGTAAGTTGTATACGTTTTGAAGACTTCTGCTACAAAATATCTTTATCTTCGCTAACTTTTCCTCACTTCACAGTCAAGTTTAGAAATTTAAAATGTAATTATTTTAGCAATGCATTTATCTTTATTGATTTTACGAACTGTAAAATGTAGCCACCATACATCACTGCAAAGATTGTGTAAAATAATACATATAGTTTTTATCTCCTTGCAGCGTGAGATCTTGTTGTTTTTCACGATTGCATCTTGTATTCTTTAGACCACAATTGCTGAAATATAAGACAAGGTTTTTTTCAGAGCAAATGCTGTGAAAAATACCCCTCCTCTTATATTCAAGGTCATTTTATAATCCAACCTCAAATAGAAGTCTGACTATAAGACTAAGGGCTGCAGGGGACCTGGATCCTCCTCTCTGGCAGCCGGCGGCCGTCTGCGCTGCTGCCTGACACTTCCGCCAGGGCTTCATGACCTTCCGGCGATCCGTCATAGAAACCCCGGTGGACGTGCCAGGCAGCAGCAGAGGCTGGGAGTCTGGAGCACAGGGGGCAAGTCTGGGGATGCCTTGGTAAGTCTGGGGGGCAGAGTGGCAAATAGGGGGTATAAGGCATATCTGGGGGGCAGAGTGGCAAGCCAGGGGGCAGATGTGCACAACTGGGGGACAGGTTGGCAAATAATAGGAAATAAAAACAAGAAATGCATTTTTCTTAATCATAGTTTTTATTAAATATGAAAAAATAGATTACATGTGAATTAATATTTACTAGTAAAACTTTTTTTCCTATAGGGTAGTCTTATATTCAGGCCTTTTCTTTATTTCCTAAATTAATATTCAAATTTTGGGGGGTCATCTTATAATCAATATGAGACTGCACATACTCCTGTTCAATGACATTTAGTTAAGCTTGGCTTTTGACTTCATGCTACTTTGCATTTTGTGCAATATCAAGGCAGTCTGCACTAAATCTGCATGTCATACAGATACAGTTTATGCTTTTTTTTGCTTTTTACACTGACAAATGTTTGTCACTGACAAATGTGTGGGAAGAGATTGGTTTCTGAATTTCTGATAGCATTTCACATTCTATCACCTTTTAAAAGAATCACTCTTTATTTTCATCCATAGTAAAACTAATGTAAATAAATGGTCTAAGTGACTGATTGTAACTATTATGTAACTATTTATCACAGTATTACAATTGATTTTTTTAATACCAGATGGCAAAGAAGTGGAGGATACCAGACAAATGTATGCAGATCTTAACAACAATATAGAGGCAAGTCGTTATTTTGACAATATAGTATGCTAGAGTTAGAAGTTCGCAACCTACATCTGGTTATGTATGGTTATTAAATTCCCTGCAGAACTATGTCTAGTGAATGCTCATGATTAACATAATGCTCAGCATTTTGATGGCTAAGGCCCTACTAGCTTGAGCCTATTGGTAAGCTTCAGTAGAATATCAACGGCAACACATGCACCCTATAAACTTATCACCTACAAAAACCATACACTCTAGCACTCCAACAGCATACCGGCAGTCAGTAATGTACCAAGGGCCTTTGTAGAAAATATTTTTTGGGAATTCTTTCTACCCCATGATCAACCGAAAACAGAAGCCTTTTTAAATACTAGCTGCAAGGAACAAAAAAATCATTACCACCCCCTTCGGAATGCATTGTATAATCAAAATAGATTTGCATTTGTGAGACAATTTATGCCCACTTTTGAGGGATGTGTGAAACAAACACTGATACACAGTTAAAAGAATAGTATTTGCTGTTACGTTTACCTGGCAAGTGGCACTGCAGAATCCCTCGAGCATGCGCTTGCCAAACTGTGGGACTACAGATATACTGGGTTTGTGTGTTATTTTAATACATTCTCTCCTACGTTTGAAACTTGTACTATTGAATTTAATGCAGAATTCGAGCACATATATATATTTTTTAATAAGTTAAATGTTGATTGTACTATCCAGACTCTGTGGTAACTTGGTCATGTGTGTCTTGATCAATTTTGGACTTTTTATTTTATTTCAGTCCAGGTGTAGGCCTTGCGTGTGTATTTTTCTTTAAGGTTGCTAGGTTTCCATTAAAGCAGTACAAGCCTGGGAATCAGACTTAAGGTGGTACTGTTGAGACCTACAGCTTTTCACACTAAAGTACTTTCATTCTGTTAGACCATCTATAAACTTCCAGGCAATTATTTACCCACATATAATGAATACACAATCAAACATTTTGGATGTGATACAGTTTCAATTCCCATAGAAAATCCTTATAGTAGAAGCATTATTTCAGCTTTACACTTGAGTACTAGAACATTGGGTTATTTGTCCAGAGTAATAAGGGGAATGGGAGGACTACAGTACCCAGAAAGATTATCAGAATTAGGGTTATTTAGTTTAGAAAAAAGACGGCTTAGGGGGGACTTAATAACTATGTATAAATATATAAGGGCACAGTACAGAGATCACTCCCAGGACCTATTTATACCCAGGACTGTATCTATAACAAGAGGACATCCTCTACGGCTAGAGGAAAGAAGGTTTCTACACCAGCACAGACGGGGGTTCTTTACAGTAAGAGCGGTGAGATTATGGAACTCTCTGCCAGAGGAAGTGGTAATGGTAAACTCAATAAAAGAGTTCAAAAGGAGCCTGGACGTGTTTCTTGAAAGCAATAATATTACAAGTTATGGATATTAGATTAATAGGGACAGAACGTTGATCCAGGGATTTATTCTGATTGCCATATTTGGAGTCGGGAAGGAATTTTCCCCCTGGTATGGGGCAATTGGCATCTGCTTCAAAAGGTTTTTTTTGCCTTCCTCTGGATCAACACAGTAGGGACACAATATGTATATAGGTTGAACTTGATGGACTTCGTCTTTTTTCAACCTTATGAACTATGTTACTATGTCCCTAGAGCACATTATTCACATTAATTCACAATATACAAAAAACATTGACATTAAGACATACAGAGAAGAGAATCCTACCTTTGCAAGCTCTCAATCGATTGCTGTGAAAAAATATAATATTTATTTGATAATTGTGCAAAGAATTTTACTCCAAGTAACTTTTAACATCTTATTCTAGCGAATGATAATGGCTTTTGAAGAACTTTGCGTACAAGCTGAGAATTCTAGACAAGAAGCTTATGTCCAGCGTAAGAATAGTTTATTATCTGGTGTTTTTTTTGTTAACATAATAAAAATAATAATTTTCATACTAGTTGCTTATAGCTGCAAAAAAATGGATCACCATAAGTTCCAGGTATAATATGAAAGTACAAATGTACCCTGTTTCTAGAAGAAAGAAGTACATGTTCAAAATACACACCCATAACTCCAGCTTCACATAGACACATTAACATATACTCACACTCACATGTACTAACACTTATACATGTACACACTTACATATACAAACTCACTTCATGCATCACAAAGACATATACCGTACTTTTAGGATTCCCTCCCAGCTTAATTACCTTTGTAGGTTCAAGAGAATGCGCTTCCCTTGTGGTCCCGCTGCTGGTGACAGGTCTGGTCTCCTGCTCCCTCACAATCTTCACATGCGCCAGGAAATTAGGTTGTTATGTTTTTAAATTTGGGTTTTTCTGGCCACTGCACTAACCGGTGCTCAGACACAGGCGGCATGCGAGGACTGAAATTCAGCAGGAGACCGAATGTACGCTGCGTTTCGAAGGTAAGTTTCTTTTGGGAGTTACCCGGTTCTAAGTACTTGGCATACTATGGACCCTATATTTCGAGACACTTAAAAATGGAACAAACTGTGCATATTATACCTGTGATTTTATGGTAGTTATTGATTGAGTAATGCAGGCAAATTCATACCTATCCTTGTTTGTCATAAGGGCACAAACAAACCAATGCTCTGTAAACAGTGGAAAAATGTAGATTATCTTTTGGGAGAGAACAGAAACTGGTAATTCTTGGTTTTGAGAGCCAGAAGCATTCCGGTTACCTTTTCTGTTATTTAACCCCTTCGTGACAAAGGCTGATTTTACTTTTTGTACCCTTCGTGACAATGGCCTTTTTAACATTTCTGCGCTGCTTGTGTTTAGCTGTAATTTTCTTCTTTCCCGTTTACTGAACCCACACACATTAGATATTGTTTTTTTCAGGACAAGAAGGGCTTTCTTTAGATGACATTGTTTTGATTGTATCATATTATTTACTACTAAAAAAAGTATAAAATATGGTGAAAAATTTAGAAAAAAATGACTGTTTCTAACTTTTAGTTGAAAAATCTTTTACTCATCTATAAAAGGTAATGAAAAAACCTGCTAAATAGATTCTACTATTTGTCCTGAGTTTAGAAATACCCAATGTTTTTATGTTTTTTTGCTTTTTTCTACACATTATGGGGCAATAAGTACAGGTAGCGTTTTGCTATTTCAAAGCCATTTTTTCCAAATCTGGTAATTCTTCCCCCCATGTGCCATTTCGGGTATCTTTGAACCCGGCCAATGCAATTTACCCCATCAAATCATATTTTTTTGAAAACTAGACAGCCCAGGGTATTCCAAATGCTAGTATTTTAACTATTTCCATGCACCATATCTACCACCAGTTTTTGTCAAACTTTGTGGTAGTCATTTTTTTGCATTTGTTTTGTCACACACATTTTACTTCAGGTATGAATTAAAAGGTTCTCGTTTATGTCACTATCACAAAACACCCCAATATGTGTTTAGCAACATCTCCTGAGTACAGCGATACCTCACATGAATGATTTTGCCTGGCTGTTTGGGGGCAAAAGGGCCACATTTGGGGCATGCGCATTTTTCAATGTTGAACTTTGGCATTTGGGGATCCACTGCCCATGCCCTATTTGGTACATCTTTGAGCCGGGCCATTTCAGTGTGCCCAACAAAACCATATATTTTTCAAAACTAGACACCACAGGGTATTTTAAATGCTGGTATTTTAACTCTTTGCATGCACACATTTTACCACCAGCATGTTTTCAAAGTTTGCAGTAGTATTTTTGTGTGTGTATTTTTCCCACACACACCTACTTTATGTATGAATTTACAGCTCCTGGTATATGCCGCTGTCACACAACACCCCATAATGTGTTCAGCAACATCTCCTGAGTACAGTGATACCCCACATGCATGGGTTTGTCATTTTTGTGGGAACTAAAAGGCCACATTTGGTACGTGTGCATTTTTCTAATTGGAAATTAGGTGTGTGGCCATCCTTCCCCCGGTGTTAATTGGGACGTTGTTGAACCCGGCCAATTCAATTTACCCCATCAAATCATACCTTTTTTAAAAGTAGACACCCCACGGGCATTTAATATGCCAGTATTTTAACTCTTTCCATGCGAGAATTGTTTTAAGCTAATATGCTAATTTTAGGACTTGCTCACAAAAATATATTTTTTATATATATATATTTTTTTTTTGTCTTTTTAAAAAAAAAATTTTAACATTTTTTTTCAACTTGGAGGTTCCCCTGATAGTGACATCAGTGGGAAATGATTTTTACATTTTACTAGTTTTTTACTATTTTTTTTCTAATTATTATTATTTTTATTTTATTTTTTAATTTATTTTTACTAATCACACTGTGATTAGAAAGCTGGGTTCCATTGACTTGCATGGTGAATGCAGTACCTGTATTCAACCTGCAAGTGGAGCCAAAGTTCTCTAGATAGTCTGGACCATCTAGCGAACTTTTAAAATTTGTTGGTTCCTGTTACAGGGCAGCGGCCATCTTGCTTGATGGCGAAGATCATCGGCAGCTGCGGCTGTGACCGCTCTCCGGCGCGGTCACAGCCCATCGAAAGGTAAGTGTTTGGTGTCGCTGGATGCCTCCTGATCGAGGCATTCCAGCGACACCATTTAAGTTTAGGAGGTGATCGTCGATCGCCTCCTAAACGCTTTTAAAACGGGCGTATACCATACTTTGTATGGCGGATGTTGACGCCCCGTGGAGGGGCCAGAGATGGCCCCTTCGTTCCGATCGCGGCGTTGCTGAATGCCTCGAGGTCGAGGCATTCAGCAACGTTTTTTGGGTGCAGAAAGCGAAAACAGATCGCTTTCTGCACCTGTTTAACCCCTTAATGACAATTGCCGGTCCTGGCACGGCACGGAAAAGCATGTGCTTTACGACAATTGACGTGCCAGGACCGGCACGTCTTTAAACGGGTGCAGAAAGCGATCTACTATCGCTTTCTGCACCCAAAAAGCGTTGCTGAATGCCTCGACCTCGAGGCATTCAGCAACGCCGCGATCGGCACGAAGGGGCCATCTCTGGCCCCTCCACGGGGCGTCAACATCCGCCATACTTTGTATGGCGGCGGACGCCCGTTTTAAAAGCGTTTAGGAGGCGATCGACGATCGCCTCCTAAACTTAAATGGTGTCGCTGGAATGCCTCGATCAGGAGGCATCCAGCGACACCAAACACTAACCTTTTGATGGGCTGTGACCGCTCCGGAGAGCGGTCACAGCCGCAGCTGCCGGCAATCTTCGCCATCAAGGAAGATGGCCGCCGTCCTGTAACAGGAACCACAAATTTTAAAAGTTCGCTAGATAGTCCAGACCATCTAGAGAACTTTGGCTCCACTTGCAGGTTGAATACAGGTACTGCATTCACCATGCAAGTCAATGGAGCCCAGCTTTCTAATCACAGTGTGATTAGTAAAAATAAATTAAAAAATAAAATAAAATTAATAATAATTAGAAAAAAATAGTAAAAAAACAGTAAAATGTAAAAATCATTTCCCACTGATGTCACTATCAGGGGAACCTCCAAGTTGAAAAAAAGTTAAATTTTTTTTAAAAAAAAATAAAAAAAAAATATATATATATAAAAAATATATTTTTGTGAGCAAGTCCTAAAATTAGCATATTAGCTTAAAACAATTCTCGCATGGAAAGAGTTAAAATACTGGCATATTAAATGCCCGTGGGGTGTCTACTTTTAAAAAATGTATGATTTGATGGGGTAAATTGAATGGGCCAGGTTCAACAACGTCCCAATTAACACGGGGGGAAGGATGGCCACACATCTAATTTCCAATTAGAAAAATGCACACGTACCAAATGTGGCCTTTTAGTTCCCCCAAAAAATGACACACCCATGCATGTGGGGTATCACTGTACTCAGGAGATGTTGCTGAACACATTATGGGGTGTCGTGTGACAGCGGCATATACCAGGAGCTGTAAATTCATACATAAAGTAGGTGTGTGTGGGAAAAATACACACACAAAAATATTACTGCAAACTTTGAAAAAATGCTGGTGGTAAAATATGTGCATGCAAAGAGTTAAAATACCAGCATTTAAAATACCCTGTGGTGTCTAGTTTTGAAAAATATATGGTTTTGTTGGGCACACTGAAATGGCCTGGCTCAAAGATGTACCAAATAGGGCATGGGCAGTGGATCCCAAATGCCAAAGTTCAACATTGAAAAAAGCGCATGCCCCAAATGTGGCCCTTGTGCCCCAAAACAGCCAGGCAAAATCATTCATGTGAGGTATCGCTGTACTCAGGAGATGTTGCTGAACACATATTGGGGTGTTTTGTGATAGTGACATATACGAGAACATTTTAATTCATACCTGAATTAAAATGTGTGTGGAAAACCAAATGCAAAAAAATGACTACCACAAAGTTTGACAAAGACTGGTGGTAGATATGGTGCATGGAAAGAGTTAAAATACTAGCATTTGAAATACCCTGGGGTGTCTAGTTTTCAAAAATATATGGGTTTATTGGGCACACTGAAATGGCCCGGCTCAAAGATGTACCAAATAGGGCATGGGCAGTGGATCCCCAAATGCCAAAGTTCAACATTGAAAAATGCGCATGCCCCAAATGTGGCCCTTTTGCCCCCAAACAGCCAGGCAAAATCATTCATGTGGGGTATCGCTGCGCTCAGGAGATGTTGCTGAACACATATTGGGGTGTTTTGTGATAGTGACATAAACTAGAACATTTTAATTCATACCTGAAGTAAAATGTGTATGACAAAACAAATGCAAAAAAATGACTACCATAAAGTTTGACAAAGACTGGTGGTAGATATGGTGCATGGAAAGAGTTAAAATACTAGCATTTGGAATACCCTGGGCTGTCTAGTTTTCAAAAATATATGACTTGATGGGGTAAATTGCATTGGCCGGGTTCAAAGATACCCGAAATGGCACATGGGGGGAAGAATTACCAGATTTGGAAAAAATGGCTTTGAAATAGCAAAACGCTACCTGTACTTATTGCCCCATAATGGGTAGAAAAAAGCAAAAAAACATAAAAACATTGGGTATTTCTAAACTCAGGACAAATAGTAGAATCTATTTAGCAGGTTTTTTCATTACCTTTTATAGATGAGTAAAAGATTTTTCAACTAAAAGTTAGAAACAGTCATTTTTTTCTAAATTTTTCACCATATTTTATAATTTTTTTAATAGTAAATAATATGATACAATCAAAACAATGTCATCTAAAGAAAGCCCTTCTTGTCCTGAAAAAAACAATATCTAATGTGTGTGGGTTCAGTAAACGGGAAAGAAGAAAATTACAGCTAAACACAAGCAGCGCAGAAATGTTAAAAAGGCCATTGTCACAAAGGGTACAAAAAGTAAAATCAGCCTTTGTCTCGAAGGGGTTAAAGACGTGCTGGTCCTGGCACGTCAATTGTCGTAAAGCACATGCTTTTCCGTGTCGTGCCAGGACCGGCAATTGTCGTTAAGGGGTTAAAACAACAATTGAGTTAATTCACTAAAAAAATCTACAGGTCAATTGAGTTATAGGGTTATAAAAGCTGCATCTTAAAATGTTGTAAATTGTAGACATGGGTCATGCAAGTTGCTTCTTAACGCACTGAAGTTTGTTAAAGGAGAACTTTCTGCAAAGTGCACTTGTTAAATTCCTTAGTAAATGTTTATAATTGTGTTATTTGAATGATCTGTAATTAAGTGTGTTTGATCCACTTTTCAGTGAAAGAAGAAGCAGAAAAAAGGCAGAAACTAGATGATGAATACAGTAGTGAAATGAACAGAATTAAACATCAGGTATTGGGGATTCTGTCAAAAATATGGAAGTATATTGCTTAGTGCGACACTTCGTCAAATTATTCCAATTTTGGATTCCAAAAAATTCCAATTTTCCTATCTAATTTTACATGGGTATATTGGTTACCATCAAACTTCATGCTGACTTGATTGTTTGTAACGGCTGTCGGGGCAAGCGCCGGTGATCTGTTACTGCTGACGTCAACCGGAAGTCATTGACGACAGGATATCCCCTGCAGGGTCTGTCTAGACCAGCAGTTCTCAACCTGTGGGTGGCGACCCCTTTGGGGGTCGAACGACTCTTTCACAGGGGTCGCCCCCTGTTACATAATTTTATGGTTGGGGGTCACCACAACATGAGGAACATTTTCTTACATTGTTTTTTTTTTTTACATACTATCACTCAAGTTATTAATCTCGCATGTTTCTATGGTTTTAAATCAAAGCCCTATTTCTAAAAAAAAGCATGTATAATTTGTGTGGGTACATCAAAAACCTCTGGAACAAAAGTCCTCTCTGGATGCCATTAATGAGGCGCCTGTGTAGAAGTCTGGGTCTTTACCCTGAGGTTCGGTAAGGACATGCAAATATGTACAAAAAATACAGAAATGGAAGCACATCATTCTGATTTTGGAGTGCTACTGAAATGACCAACATGTAACACAACAAAGCAAGAATTTAGCGCACAAATAGCAAATACTATTTGAAAGTACCTATCTGAGGCATATACTGTAGATATTAAGTTGTATTATTGAACTTGCATATCTGTAACTTCTACCGTTGTTTAATGGCTTCCAATTTCTCTTTATTGAGAAGAATAACTAAATATTTACCTATATCAGTTTCTGATTTACTTCCATTGGAGCCACATGTACAGCTGATGTGTAAACAGTCCTGTGAACAGGCCTCTTTGCAGTTTGTGCTACATTATTTAACTGTTTATTTTGTATTTTTTTCTTCCATACATTTCATTAGATATCACAACTGACAAATGAGAAAGAAGATGGGGAAACAAAGCTGCAACAATTAATGTCCCAGCTGAATGAGTCCAACAAAAAAATTAATGTCTTAGAAGAAGAAGCAAGTAGGCAAACACGTCCATTGTTTTTTTCCAGAATTGCAAGTTTGTTGACAATACTTTTCTATGGTGGCATTTCCTTTTGTTTTTACCTATATTAACAGTAGAAGCCAAATTTTAAAACATATGGTAACCATAGTGTTGCTTTTTTATAAACTCCATGGAATAGTACTTTTACATGATGTATTATAATACATGGTTCCTCTACAGGGCCGGCCCAAGGCAAAATGCCGCCTGGGGCGAATTTTAAAATTCCGCCCCCCCATTATCTACCCTTCCTCTCCCTCCGTCCCTGCCGCCCCCCCTTGTACTTACCTTTCAGCAGTCCTGCGGCGAGTCTCCCTTTTCGGTCTCGGTGCCGGCTTGTAATGCTGAGCGCTGGAAATCTTCCGGCACTCAGCATTACAAGCCGGCACCGAGACCGAACAGGAAGACTTGCCGCAGAGGAGAGAGAGAGGGGCGCCGAGCGGGTACTGACAGCTTGGTAAGCAAAACCACTCGGCGCCCCTTTCTCTCTCTTTCGCTTTAAAAAAAAAAAAAAAAAGGGCTTGGGGCGGCAAAGTGCCGCCCCTTCAAAAGTGCCGCCTGGAGCGGTTGCCCCACTCGGCTCCATTGTCGGGCCGGCCCTGTTCTTCTATATACTCTGTAACATTCAAGCTGATACATTCTTATAAATGTACTCTAAAATATATACATACTTACTCACTTACCCTCTAACCCCCTCTAAGCAGCTTTTTTTTCTGGCTGCTTGCAAGTACTACTTTTACTGCAGGGTCACGTAATATTGCATTATGTGACCCAGCTGTGTTTATAAGGAATTAGTGCTTGTTTAGTAAGTTAAGCTAGGATAACACATGTAAACATATATGACGAATATGCATATGTTTGAAAATATTATCTTGTGGAAAGCTAGAGCTGTTTAAAAAAGGAAAAAGCACAATACTCTTGAAATTAGATGATCATTAGATCTCGAGTGTAAATGAAAAGCTAATGTCTGTTTATATATCTATATCAGGGGCGTCCAACATGTGGCCCGCGGGCCAAATGCGGCCCGCGAGACCTCGAGGTGCGGCCCGCGTAAGATCGGCAGCCAGGGCAACTGGCCGCACCTCGAGCCCTGCTACTTACCTGGGGGAGGGTCTTCTGTACTGCATAGAGGAAGCGGAACCTAGCAGAGTTCACTTGACATCACATGACTCTGCTCCAGTCCTGCTTCCTCTGTGCAGTACCAGAGATTGCAGAGGGAGGCCGCGCCCTCTGCTGAAGTCTGTGAGGAGCTGCAGTGCAGGTAAGAGGGTGGGGAGGGTGTTTGAATGAGTATGCGTGATTGAGGGAATTAATCTGTGAATGAATGAGTATATGAATGAATGAGTGTGTGTGTGATAGCATGGATGTGTAAGTGCTGGAACCTAGGCATGATGGGACTGTGATTGCTGTTAGCAATCACACTCCTATCATGCCAAGTCAGCCAGTACATGCTGAAACCTAGCTAGCTGCACCCCTTGTGTATTGATGCTGCCAGCAGTACCAGCATGTACTGGCTGACTTGGCATGATAGGAGTGTGATTGATAACAGCAAGCACAGTCCCATCATGCCTAGGTACCTGCATTTACTGGTTGCCTGGGTATGATAGGAGTGTGATTGCTGTTAGCAATCACACCTATCATGCCAAGTCATATTGCTAATTTTTTTGTCCAATTGTGGTGTGTTACCTACTTTTATTAAAAATGTGAGTTTTTATTATTATTTATAAAGGTGGGGGTCATTTTTGGTTTTGGCTAAGTGAACTGTGAATGTTTTGGTCCAGAATTTTCATTTTGGTGCATCCCTAGAATAAATAGAAGTATTTCATTTTTAATTATCTTGAATTTGTAGTCACAAACCTTTCTAGGCCCAGAAATCAGTGAGAGGAAAAGTAAAGGTTTTGTGTCATTTACTTTATTTTAATCTGCATATTTTATGAAAGGCCATATTTTCTCACAGTGAAAAATGAGTGCGGCCCTCGCACGGATACAATTCTGATGAAGTGGCCCACTGCAGAAAAAACTTGGACACCCCTGATCTATATCATTCTGTTGGTATCCTATAAAATATTCACCCTGCTGTAAATTCTAAGCTTATTAATTTGAAGAGAATTAATATAAATGTTTAAGTTGCAATTCACATTGAATTCATTTATGGTATTTGAATCTTAATAAAATAGTTTGTTTTAAAATATAATTGCAAAATACACTTTAAATATTTTCCTTTTGCAAGAAAATCATAATTCTGAAATAAAACAGTCACACAACAAGACTGAGAAGTTACTCCAGCAACTAGAAGAAGTGGAAGCGTCCCTTCGGAATACAGAGGTATTATAATTTATGCAATTCATACATGTGAGCAGTCTTTTTAAATTATAAATTGACTTTTTAAGCCAACCAATGATACTTTTCATGCAATTATCTGGCTTTGCAATGATGACAGCTTTTGTGAGTGTCCGTCACTCTATGAATACCTATAGTATGATGAACTGCAAAGGGAACATAACTCAACAGCTAAGGTATCAGACTTGCAATGCACCCACCAGACTTGAAAATTGGATTAAAAGATCCGACTCATAAATGTTAACTAGCGGGGTGGTTGAAACTACAGACATAAATTTCAGCAGCTACTCATGGCACCTTGTAGGGCTATAGGATCCCAGCCAAGCATCTAGATGAGACAAAAGTGTCTAGTTTTTATGATAAACAAAATAATGGGGCTGCAGTGCTCAAAGTGTATAAAATAAAGTTGTTTGTGACTCACCAGATAACTCAGTGAGCCTCCAAAGCCAAATATTTAAATAATACAGAAGTCTATAATTAAGACTTCATGACCAGACTGTTTGTAAAATTTGTGCCCTTCGTGACAGTGGCTGTTTTAACATTTCTGTGGGGTTTGTGTTTAGCTGTAATTTTCTTCTTTCTCATGTACTGTACCTACACAAATTATATATGTATTTTTTTCTTTTCAGGACAAAAAGTACTTTCTTTAGATCCATTTCATCATATATAATGTATAAAAAAATGTGTAAAATTGAAGAAAAAATTACTCCCCTACAAAAGCTAATGCAAAAACCTGCTAAATAGATTCTAATATGTGTCCTGAATTTAAAAATACCCAATGTTTTTATGTTTTTTGCTTGTTTTGCAAGTTATACGGCAATAAGTATATTGTATAGGGGGTTAAACGCCCCTTACATTCTACACTAATTTTTTCTTACTTTTGTAGTTTGGATGCATATTTTTTTGTATATATAAATATAATATTCGGGCACCTGTTCTATATCAATAAGCAGGAAGGATATGTTGCCCTGCATTGCTGATCGCAGTACCTGTGATCAGCCTGCAGGGGGAGCTTGGAGGTCTCAGGAGGGTCTGGGAATACCGTCTTGGAACCGTTTTACTCCTCTCCCCCAGCAGAATGGCACCACCATCTTGAGAGACATACTGCCTGTCAATATGGAGCTTGTGATTTCTCCAGAGAGAAAAACTAAGCTACACGTCTTACCTGAATGTTGCATGACGACATTTCAAACGCTCAATAATAAATTAAACAGGACTAAATGAAGCACTTACTCCTATCCAAAAACATATAAATTACAATGAGAGTGTTACCAAACTGGTAATATAATGAATAGTATCCATGTATTTAAAAGCTGTTTACACAAAACTTGCAGTTGCAGCTTAAAAAGGAAATGCACACTCAGTTTTATTTTTATTGTTATGTTTCCATAATGGTGATTGTGATACAGTGTGTATCTGTCTAATGTTTAGAATGTCAAAAAGACCACAGAAATTGATTTACAGTGTGCCAAGGATTTGCTGAGTCAAGCAACTAAAGAAAAACAAACATTAGTGGAAGAACTTGAAGACCTGAAGGCACAGTATGTTTTGCAAATATATGATCTTTGCTAATATCAGGTGCTACAAGGTAATAATGTATGTTAGAACTCAATGGTATCTGCCGATCGCTCTGTTTGGTCTTGGTTTGATAATAACTCCACAACATATACTCCATATTGATATCTGGCCTGCAAGATCTCTATAGCACGATACTGGTTGAGATTGGACACTCCAGATTGGGATGAACGTAAGTGTCAGATCGATTATCAGCGTAGTATGGAGAAATATTTTCTCCTTCTTAATGAGATGATAAGTAGATATGAAGGTATCAGAAAGCCCTGGAGGAATTCTAGTAATCCACAACTGCCCACCCTGAGTACAGGTTTCCTATGAGGAGCTATATCCCTGGAATATTGACACCCCCTCCCCTTCCACCACGGTATACTTAATTGGATGAAAATTTCAGGACACAGATCAAAAAACATATAAGTTAACTAGATGGATGTTCCCTTCCGTATAGTGAAACGTAGTAAAAGGCGGAATGAAAACAGACAAACGGCGTAGCCCATATGGTTAAACGAAAACTTCATATCTACTTAACCCCTTAAGGACCGGGCTCATTTTTCGTTTTGTACCCTGTGGGACCGAGGCTGTTTTGACACTTTTGTGGTGCTTGTGTAATTTTCTCCTCACCCATTTAGTGTACCCACATAAGTTATATATTGTTTTTTTCAGGACAAGATGGGCTTTCTTCAGATACCATTATTTTGATCGTATCATCTTATTTACTATAAAAAAAATAAAAAAAACATGGTGAAAAATTGAAAAAAAAACACATTTTATGACTTTTATTTGAAAAATCTTTTACTCACCTAAAAAAGCAAGTAAAAAAACTAGCTAAATAGATTCTACTACTTGTCCTGAGTTTAGAAATACCCAATGTTTTTATGTTTTTTTGATGTTTTTTGTAAGTTATAGGGCAATAAGCACAAGCAGCGTTTTATGATTTCCAAATCTTTTTTAACAAATCTGGTCAGTCTGCCTCCATCTCCTCTTTGGAATATCTTTGAAGCCGGTTAACTCAATTTAACCCATTCAAACCATATATTTTTGAAAACTAGACACCCCAGGGTATTCCAAATGCTGTTATTTTAACCCTTTCCATGCACCAATTATAGAACTACACTTTGTCAAACTTTGTAATAGTAATTTTTTTAATTTTTTTTTTCACACAAATTGTACTTTAGTTATAGATATACAGGTTCTGGTATATGTCACTGTCAAACAACACCCCAATGTGTGTTCAGGAACATCTCCTGAGTGCAGTGATACCCGACATGCATGGGTTTGTCGGGTTGTTTGAGATTTAAAATGCCACATTTGGGAAGTGCGCTTTTTTTCTCCATTTTGGTCAGTCTGTACCTATGCCCTATCTTTGAGCTCGGCCACTCCAATTTACCCCATCAGCCATTTTTTTTATATATTAGACACCCCTTGGGTATTTGAAGTGCTTTTATTTTAACTCTTTGTTGAGATTTTTGAGAAATTTTAGCACTTGCTCAAAATAATAAACTTTATTTTTTTATTTTATTTTTTATACTTTTTTTATATTTTTTTTACACATTTTGCTGGTACTGGATGGTTCATCAAGTGACATCACTGCATAATTATTTTTAAATGTTAGCACATTTTTTTTAATTTTTTTTTTCCATTTTTTTTTTGCTTGGTTGAATGCAATACCTGTATTCAACCTGCAAGTGGAGCCAGAGTTCTCTAGAGGGTCTGGAGACCATCTAGCGAACTCTTTCTTCTTTATTGTTTTTTTTTCCCGGGCCGCCGCCATCTTGCTGATGGCGAAGATCACCGGCAGCTCCGGAGCGGTCACAGCCCATCCAAAGGTAAGTGTTTGGTGTCGCTGGATGCCTCCTGATCGAGGCATTCCAGCGACACCATTTAAGTTCGTTGATGTATGGCGGCTGTTGACGCCCCGGGGAGGGGCCAGACATGGCCCCCGATGCCGATCTCGGCGTTACTGAATGCCTCGACATAGAGGCATTACAGTAACGCCGTTTAAGCGAAGAAAGTGATCTGCCCTGTAAACCTTCAGCATCTGAAGAGGGTTCCCCCTCTTTCCATCCGGTGGTGTTGTGATCGGAGGTAACTGTCTCTTTCTGACCAGTCTAGAATTATTGTGTGGGTTATATTGCACAAATGCTATCAAATATTGTGTTTTTATATACCTTGACTATTTTGTATCATGAATGAGAAAGACATTAATGGTATAAATTGTTTTAACTTGGTTAAAAATGATTATATATAATAAAAAAAGAACTCAATGGTATCATGGGAAAGTGAATATTATTATTGGTATCTCACAGTAATTCTCAACTGAAACTGTTGCTTCTAGCAATCTTCCATAAACATAACTATACATTGTATAGTCACAATGATAGTAGTTAGCAGTGATCTGAATACATATATCTGTTTCTAGGTTAGAAGAAAAAGAAGATTCTTTGAAAAAGAATGCTTTGGAGATGCAAAGAAAATCTGCAGATCTTGGTAAGAAATTACCATTAGATTGCAGTACGTTTGGTGTTGGATTGGCCAATGCCCTAGGCCTAACCCAAGGTAGCATCCCTAGGCCTTTACCTCCATTACTGTTGTCCTCATTGTTGAGTGCCAGCAAATGGCATCAAGGAAGTGGGGAAATGGTGTACGGAATAGTGTAAATGGGCCGGCAGGGGGTCCCTTCTAACCAGCCTATTGAACTGTGTTAAATTGTGATGCCTGATTGCTTGACAGGACAATCTGACCCAAGCTTCGCAGAGGGGCTGCTGCTGCCAAGCCCATGTCTCCCAAGACCGACTTTGCTGTATATGCTGCTAAATAGAAAAGGATGCCAGTTGTATTTTGTTACTTTTACTTTGTACAGAATGATTTTTAAGTTGAGCAGGTTTACAATTAAAGCGAAAGTATTATTAATAATATTAATAAGCTTCCTTATTTATTTTTTTAAGAAATCATATTCTTTTCTAATTATGCTCAAATGTTTCCTTTTTTGTGATTTGGTTTACAGAAGATACGATCAAAATAAAAGATAATATGAAAGAAGAACTTGAAGCTGTAAAATCTGAGTTGGTAACGTCTTATTTTTCATTTACGTTTATGCAAAGTGTAGTATTTGTGGAAAAAAATCTGATCATGTTTCATCTGTTAACCTTGAAGTCACCTGCAAGTGGTTTGTCTAAAAAGTGGTTTTAGAAAAGAACCGTTGTTTACAACATAACCACATCAATGATAATGATATCTCTGCAATCAAATGAACTTGATTTGATGCTCATATTATCTCTTCATTACCATTCATGTTATAGAAACAGCACAATAAATATACATAAGTAGATGGCCAGTTTAGTAAAAGTTTAACTTAATATGTTTATCGTGTATAGTAACTACTATGGCATATTATCACGCACACAAACACATATTTCACACTGTGTATACATATGTTTTATATGTCAGGATTTTTCACAAAAATCTAAAACTAATTTGGAGCTGCAAGTCACTGAAGAAAAATCAACAAATCAAGTTTTGTTAAAGCAGTTACAAGATACGGCCAACAACCAGGAAAAGCTGCAGGTAATGTTAAACTTCCAAAATATCTGACTTTTTAAGACTATGCTGCGTGCTTTCATTGCTTCTGGACTCTTGAATAAATGTTTTTGAACACGGATATTGCAAAGTCCATTCCCCTTAAACACAATGTTTGTTTTTAGCTCCACTCTATTTACTTCCTAATTTCAAAAGAGCTTGCAATTTTTTTGTCTTTCTATCTGTTCAAGATTTCCCATACTGCTTTCACCTCAATCTCACTGCAAGATTTACAGTAGGCAACAGCGACGCTTTAAATTCTAGGAAATTAGGGTTGACAAGATAAACAGGATTACCTTTAGTTACATAGTTACGGATGTCAACTAGATAGACCTGTAATATCATGATTTACAGGAAACCTATTGGCTATCAAATCCTATACTACAAGCAAAAGAGATATCTTGTACTCCCGGATGGCTAACCCTTTTAACGCTGTCTCAATAGCAACCCCCTTATCCCAGCTGACTCTAGAGGCACATATCCACAAAGACGGCAGGAACCCTGAACTCTGTGGAAACTCCATCTCCCTGTTGAACATAGACATTAAACTGATGGCTAAGATTCTTACAATCAGACTGGCCTCTTACTGGAACTGGTCTTTATACAGTGGTCCCTCAGCTAGGGTGAGAGTCAACAGGCTCCTCTCGGTTTCTTTTTACATTCATAATGACACACTGCAGTAATGCTCACTATCATCTATGTCATTCGCCCCCTCTATAGAACCCTTTCTGAATGCTATATGTACAAACCAAGATATTCAGGGCCTTTAAGAAGGCGGCCATCCCCATAAGATAGCAGCTCATGCAGATGACCTTTTATTCAGAACTAACCATTTTTGGCAAACTCTTAAATGTCTCTATCAATTATAATAAATCTGAGATCCTAAGAGATGAGAGATCCTCTCTCAATGGGCCTCCTCTTTCAGATCACACATTCCTGTTAAATGGTGTGCACAAATCCTGAAGTATCTGGGTACCCATTTTACAACTGACCCCAAATTCCTTTACCCTTTTAGCTGCACAACATTGCCGAGGACATGTTCAGCTGGTCCCTACCCCTATTTACTGGAAAGGGAGGATTAATGTAGTAAATGAAAATTAGTGTATTACCTCGCCTCCTATTCTTGTTCCAAGAACTACTCGTAGAGATAACAAGCATGTACTTTAGATATGTTTGGAATCGGTACCGCCCAGTTTGGAATATTATGCAAACCTAAATATCGCAGGTGGATACCCTCACATCATGTTTGGTATCCTGTTAACTTCTGATTTGTACAGTCCAGTAATCTACTTATAATATCACTCTCTTTTGTGGTAAGGCATCTGTCTCTTCCTGAATGTCTGCACTGTTCCTAAAACTTAATCTCTCCAAAACCGAACTCCTCCTATTCCCTCCCTCTGATGCTAACATTACCTCGTCAGTTTCCCTTAATGCTAATGGTGCAATTATCTCCCCGTCCCCTCATGCTCGCTGCCTTGGTTTCACCCTTGACTCTGACCTCTCGTTCATCCCCCACATTGTCTCAAAAAACTGCCGGCTTCATCTTAAAACAATTGCCCGCATTTGTCCCTTCCTAACACAAGATGCCATTATCTCCCGCCATGACTATTGTAGCCCTGTCTTAGCTGGTCTTTCTCTTACCCATCTTGCCCCTCTACAATCCACCATGGAAGCTGCTGCCAGGCTTATCTTCCTCACCGATCACTTTACTAACACCTCTCCCTTTTTGTCAGTCTCTTCACTGGCTCCCTGTGCGCTTCAGGATTCATTTCAAAATCCTGACTTACTTTTAAAGCCCTTCATAGGCAAAGGCTGGCGCATGTCTATTACAGACAGTAACATACATATTTACACGCATTTTGTTAATCACTAAGTTTTTGATTTAGAACAGCTCTAATACTCCATGCTATCTTGCAGTCCTTACACATTGGTTTCTTCTGAGTGGCGGGAACATCATATATCCACGCTCACACTCGACTTGCTGGTAATGAGCCTGGGGGGAAGTGGAGGACAGTGGTGCTGGAGTTGGGGACCCTGCCAAACCCTAGGCACCAGGAAGGCATCTAGATTTTACCCACCCATGCTCTACTGTGTCTCAAGTGAGACATAGACCCTGTAAATTGATCTGTCAAAATTCCAAGGTTAAAAATATGATATACCTATATATCACATATATATATATATATATATATATATATCATATTGCTGTATTCTATATTCTATATCTTTAATATACTAAGTAAGAAGTTGAGCACAGAGAATTGAGCTCTATGGTTTCTCATTGCAGTAATAATCTTTCCCAGAGCTGCCCCCTAATGTAGAAATCTGACTTAAATATCTTTAAGGACATTCACTGAATGCGTTTATTGCAATAATATCTAGTTTAAGATATAGGGTCTTTAAATCTTACTTTGATATACTGATTCTTTATAGAGACAAGTTGACATTATTTTGCTGGAAAAGTGTGCCCTTAACAAGACAGTTGTAGATTTACAAGAAACCCACAACCAGCTCCTTGACTCACTGGAAAAGAAAGAGGTAGGAAAATTAGCAAATCTTTAGGTCTTATGGTGTTTTTAAATAAGGTTTTTTTAAACTGTCTAACTTTCTTTTTCTAGAAAGCAATCAGTGATCTAAGAACCCAAGTAAATATTTCATCTGAGGATGGGAAAAGTTATATAAAGAAGATAGCAGAACTGGAAGCTGAAATACAGCAGAAAGAGTGTGTAACTGGTTTCTCTTTTTGGGTGTTAAACATCATTCGCGTAGGGCTTGTAACAAAAATGAACAATCTTTTCAAACTTATAAAATCAGAACAGACAGCTATATAATATTTACATTTATTAAGTCACATGATTATGTACAGTGCTGTATTTGTCCCTTCCCGATTTCTTCTATTTTTGTATATGTCACACTTAAGTAAACTTGAGTAAACATGTTTTCAAATCATGATTTCATGTAAAGAAGGAAAAATGCTATCCACCCTACATGAAAAAGGGTGAAAAAAAGTATTTCCTGCCTTAGTAACTAAAGCAACTAATTAAGCAAAATGAATTGATAATTGAGTTTAATTTCACTAGACACACCCAGACATGATTACTGTCAGCCCTTGTGAATCAAACATAAATCAAATAAAAGTGAAGTAGGCTAAATAGTCTCAGCACATGGTGCCGTGATTTGAGAAGAAATTTAACAGATGAGAAGCAAAATCATTGGCATCTATCAGTCTGGAATGGGGAACAAAGCCATTTGTAAGGCTCTGGGACTTAAAAAAAAACATCTTGAAGACCCCCAAGCCCCCAATAATATTCTGTTTTCTCTGTAGATGATTAGTCAAAGTCCTGACTTAACTTTGAATGAGATGCTGCGCCATGACCTTAAAAAGGCGATTCATGCTCAGAAACCAATATAGCTGTCATTTGTAAACATGGGTTATAGAATCTAGTACTGAACAAGAATCATTCATTTCCTTTTAACAGTTTAAAACACCAGGATCTACTGAATGATTACGAGGAACTTTTAAGAAAAAACATGGAAATAAATAAAAAATTGGAGATCACGGCTAAAGAGATGACAAACATCCAAAATGAACTTGAGGTCAGCTCCAAACTTACTTGTTGTCATATTGAGCTATAACTATTTGACCCATTTCAGCTGTTCATGACATTCCATGGTGCCAGGAATTAGGTGGGTTTAAAAAACATATAGTCATAGCATAGACTGTCATGTCTTCAGTAACGTGTGTGTCTATGTGGACTGTTACCAAAGGTTTTCTGGTGCAGGGTACTGTCTTGCACCTAAGGAAGTTCATGGGAACCATCACTGAGCCCTTCATGTCACAAGTCTTGTGCAATTATGTGTAAATGCAAAACTTCCTATAGGTATGGTACATGTGACTGCGTGCAACTGATTAATCATTTGAAATCTTATTACCATATGTATCAATTAACTGTTTCTAATAATGGACTTATTTGTTTGGTTGCTGGACTTTTCTAAATTTGCCCATGACACTTTTCATGTAACGTCTACTGAGCCTGATACTAGATCTGAAAATGTGATAGATTTATACTAGATAACCTTCTTCCACTAGACTACAATAATGGATCAAATATTACATTGATTAAGGTAAATAGAATTTACCCACTAAAAAAGTCTTATTGTAGATCAAACTTAGCTGTTGGACACTTACTTAAGGTGTATGGATTGCTGTTTTTTTAAGTCAGAAACTAGACCACAGGACCATGACCCTATAATAATGTTTTCATAATAAACCATATGCAAAGTATTAAACCATAAATATATTAAACTAAATGCAACATAACGTGTGTATTATATTGTTTACAGTTATGGGGTCCCCTAATAACTACTTAATAACAGAAAACATGTTTTTACTGTAGTTTCCTTCATTCTAAGTGGCAAAGCAGCCCATCAGTCACATTTAGCCCTAGTTTAGCTTCATCTCTTATAATCAGTTTTAGCAATAACAATGATGATAATAATGCATTATATAGCCATGCCAGCGCACCATTTAGGATCCTATTACTTTGCCACTCTTAAAGAATTATCATGCAGTGGGTTCCTGAAAGCGTGCACTTTTTTATAAAGCCTAGATAAAAATCAGTTTAACATCTTCACGACCACAGGCGTACCAGATACTTCATGTGGAAGTGGCCCCACCGGACCACGGAGGTACCTGGAATGTCATCTATGAATCCCGCTCCCGTGCCAAAATGCATGTCAGGAATGTGTGTGTGTGTGTGGGTGGTTGTCTGAAAAACCTTGAATTGTCTACTGTAATTTGAGTTGTGGGGTCTGCTAAACTGTCCCAAATAGGATATGGGCCCAGCAAACCAATTTCTGAAAATTCCAAATTTGAAAACTGAAATGCACATGTTCCAGTTTTGGCCCCATGCCTTCCCCATAACAGTATTCGGGGGGATGTTGGTGTCACAAACTGGCGTTTTTTTCTGCAGTTGCACACAACAAATTCAACTACATCAATGTTTGGCAGGTCCAATCTAATTTTTCAAGGCTTTGTTGCTTACCAATGATATTAATCAGTGGGACTGCTTTGTATTTTGACCCAAAAAGAGACTCTCGAAGAATTTAAAGCAAGTCACAAAAGCTAACATAGTGAGGGACTTCAAATGTGCTTGGGATAGGCATAAAGCTTTCCTGAATATAAGACTAGAACCAGGATTAGGACAAAGTCTAAGTCTTTACGTCAGGAAAAATGGGCAGACTAGATGGGCTGAATGTTTCTTATCTGGCCTCAAATTCTATGTTTCTAACATAGCTTAAACCAGATATGTATGTCTAGTGAAACGTGTTGATGTTATTTATTCATTTTATTTAAAGGAAGTAAAGAAAAAAGAAGAGAGTGCAAAAAATGAAATTGAAAATATAAAAGCAAGAAATTACCAGGCAAGGCAAGTTCTACATGTTAAAAATATCTTATCACATATTCTGTCTTTCCATTTATTATTAGAAACATGTGTCTTAGTAGTCCTTGAAGGATATTATGATTTATATATATTTTAAGCATGTTTAAATCATGTCCTAAATTATTTAATACATTACGTAAAGGAACACTTTTCTAACTGCCTCTAACTTTTCATTTTAGGAAGGAAACTGAATCTCTTCAGAAACAAATTACACTTAAGAATGAAGAGGTTAAAAACCAGTTCAGCGAGTGCGAGGGAAAGGTATCACATGCATTGTTACATTAATTAAAGGGGAAGTTCCATGGAAGAAAATAGTTGGGGTGACTTCCCTTGCTCAAATACCATACTTAGGTGGTTCTTAAAGCCAATTTCTCTCAAGAGTCATATTTAAATGTCTGACTGGATGATTAAGGCAGTCAATAAAGAGTCAGATTGTTTGCCTAT
This sequence comes from Sceloporus occidentalis, assembly GCA_023333645.1. Lineage (NCBI taxonomy): Eukaryota > Metazoa > Chordata > Lepidosauria > Squamata > Phrynosomatidae > Sceloporus > Sceloporus occidentalis. The sequence goes on from JALMGF010000033.1 coordinate 2,973,409, forward strand.
TAGATTGGAATAAGATAAAAGAGTTAGTATTTATACAAATGGCTATATACAGCTGTCTGAAAACATTAGAACTCCTATTTTTTACTACTAGTATAAGATAAAAAAAAAAATCAATGTTGCCGTTTTCATTTTTTTAAAATGCAACATTTTAAAAACGTTTGAAATCTGATACTAGTAGTACAAAGTGGTAGGGGTTCCTGATTAAAATAAATGGATAGTAAGAAAGAATGCTCATTGTTTTATGAAATGACTGTGTAGTCCTATAAGAGAATATCTCTGGCACCGGTCAGATTTTGGTTGGATGCTACCCTAGGCCTGACCCAGTCCAGTGTTGCAGCCGACCTTAACAACCTCCTTTCTTCTGTATGCCTCAAATCATATTTACTATTTTGGATTTGCCTCTTGTTTGGCTACAAAAATGACAAGTCTGGCTTCCAAATACATCTGGCTGGACCCAAAATTGTTAACCCCTCAAATAGCAGTATTATTATTATTTTTTGTTTTGCTAGACACGAAGCATCCAATGTGAAATCTCCAAAAAGGATAAACAACTTAAAACATTAGAAAATAAGGTAAGATAAAGTGATCGCTAACTTCAAATACTTAATTAAATGTATTTTTAATTCACACAACTGTGAAATAAACAGATATACAGATGATACATTGTTTCTGCTAACATGTGGATGGAACTTAGAATGTAGCAATGAAATTATGAAAAATACACCAACAGAGTTTTATCTGTACTGGGAAAATCAGGAAAGGGGGTGAAATCTGATACTGAATTTAATTTCCTGGAAAAACAAAGGCACCAATGATTTGCGCAAGATACAGACCGATGTCCTTGGACGCTTTGCTTACCTATATGGAACAAACAACGATTAGATAAAACAAAGGCAGTACTGTCAATTGTACCACATGCATCTCAAAATTTTTTTATTCTTTTCAGCTGAGCACTATGAAGAAACAGGTGGAAAATAAAAACAAATCAACTGAAGAATTACATCAGGAAGTATGTGAAATTTATGATTTTTTTAATAACTGAATGAATTAAGTGAATATTTTCACATTTTATCATTTGAATTGTGGTTTCAGTCTTTGGAATGGACTAGTATTATTTTTATCTGAAAGCTTCATGTACATTATGCATTGCTATGCCACAATATTGACAGCTCCTCCTGCAAACATTACCCCATTCTCCTAGTAGAATATCAGTAAATAGTTAAAATGAAACTTTTCTTTAATGAACAATGTTTTTTTTGCAATTTTCTTCCATTACAGAAGCTCTTGTATTTCCTCATCGATTGTCCCGTGTTTCTTCAAAGTGCCAGTTAAGCCAGTCAATAGATATTACATGACTGTCCCAACTAAATTGTGAAAGTTGATAGCTATACACTTTTCCAGGCCTAAATCATAACATGATTAGTACATGCATCCCTTTCACACACAACCACACAAATTAAAAGCAATCAGTAGTAATCACATGTATAAGGAAAGAATGTATTTGTTTCTTTAGAATAAGTCTCTGAAAAAGAAAATTACAGGACAAAGCAAGCAGTGCAATATTCTTGAATCAGAGGTTTGTTTTGCAAAGTTTTATTTTTTAATCAACTCATGAAAATGTATAATTATTTCTTGATTAAATTAAATCGTACAGATTTGATAACAGCAGTTTTGTTTAATTTAGTCAGTCTTCTATGTGCTGTGAACATTTTCTAATGTTTTTAAAAAGTTTTCCCAGGACAAAAGGCCCGGGTTCGGGTTATAAGGAAATACCCCAACAACCTAATGTCATCTAAGCCAATGATGGTTAACTTAATTATTTGTATTCTTTACCCTTGAAGCCTGGAGCTGAACACCAGTGGCCTAACCCATTGCTATCTGTTATGATAACTGAAGGAAACAGTAGAATCAACAATCCGACCTTGTCCCTTTGCCCCATACCATCACAAGAAAACCATGATTTTTAATGATGGGGTGGGACTACCTCAGCACAAACCATTGACAGTGTTTAGCTTTTAGTCTTATTCTCTAGGAGGGACACATTCAGCTTTATTTTCTTTTTCACTTTGCAAAGGTGAAAGAATTGAAGGAACAACTTGAAAATACTGGAATGCAATATGAAACAACTATTAGCAACAAACAAAGACTGATTGATGATTTAAAATCAAGGGAACAACATCTTTCTGAAGAGGTATGGGGCTGTTACCAAAAAACAAGGAGTGTTTTGGAGTGTTTTCTGTTCATGCGAGAACAAAATATTGATTCAAAATTGTACAGGCAAGAAATTATTTTCTGAAGTAATGTGAATCTCAGCAATTTACAAAAACTAATAAATATTAAGAGCATTACAATCTAGCTTTTTAATGTAAAGGACAACATTGAGCAACTTAGGGTGTCACTAAACTATTATCGACATAGGAAAAAACAAGCAATCACATGTCAGATGCCTCTCTTCTTGTCAGATGCCAATTTCCCCATGCCACCCACATCAAATTTTTAGAACAAAGTATTTATAACAACTGAGTGGCAAGAGTCATGGCAGCCAACACAAAGTTCCTGTTCATTGCATCACTTCACACTTGAATTGGTCTTATACTGTCGGCAGCTGAATTTATAAAAGGCTTGGTGGGATTGTATACATTTTAATAGCAGCAGTGCATATTTCACTGTATTGTATTCATCCTTCCACCTATATGTGTCATTGTTACCACAGCACTGTAAGAGATAGCTTGTTTGATCATATATCTCACTGCTTAATCTGAAAAAAATATGCTGTCACACTAAAGGTGAAGCTTCCTTTATTTTATAGGTTGACAGATTAAAGTTAGAAGCAGAAGAAGCAAGAAAATTACAAAAAGAGAGTGATATTCGATGTCAGCACAAGATTGCTGAAATGGTAGCACTGATGGAAAAACATAAAGTATGGGATTTTCCAATAATAAGCAATTTACATGCCACATGAAAATGTAAAAGCTCTTGTTTTAACTATAAGATTATGTGCCAGATTCAAAAGGAGTGATACACTTTAATGCAGAGTATTCAGGCTTTTTTCAAAGAGCCACAAAGGGATAATGGCTAAAAAGCAACCTTCCCTGCACATGTAAACCGTTACTGGTATATTAAAACAGGCACTTTTAAAATACATGCATTTGTAGTTGTCTATGCTCAACCACATTTGTAAATAATATGCTAATGTGTTCTACCCAGTTACTCCACATGCATCTTCAAGGAAGAAAAAATGTATTGCCTGACATTGTGTCTCCTGTAAACACAGATTTCAATGTTCTCTGGGGATTAATAAACAGATCTTAAATCAGTAACTGGTCTCTTATAAGACCTTTAGCATGTGTTAAGTTGATAGGTATTGAATTGCAGCTGGAGAAAGGATGATTGTGGAAACAACAATAAGCGATGGCTGCTAAATAAAGTGATGGAACTACATATTAAATTATGAAAATGGAGGGGTAGCTATAAATTAATTAATACAATTGTATAAGAGGAGAAATGTAATACTAGCAACCGTCTATCCTTTCTGCTCCTGTTAGAACCAATATGATAAACTAGTTGAAGAAAAGGATGCAGAGCTGGATCGGTACCATGCCATGGAGAATGAAATAACATCCAAAAAAGCTCTTTTGGTGAGATATAATAATTACAATACTAGTATACAGTTAATTTGATCCTACAAATCTGTTATTCATTTCTGGGGTTGATGGTATGTACTCTGTAATACTCACAAGACTCGATTTAACGACCTGATTAAACCTTAATTGTCCCCAACAATTTAAAAAATAAAAATAAAAAAACATAGCTTATTCTGATATTCTGCTCACACAGTCCGCCTAAACCTTTTAGAAGGAACGCTCAGAAAATACTACATTGAAACCATAGAAACCCTGCCCTAAAAGTGATTCCACAAGGTGCACAGTTTGTCTCAGCAACTAAAAATTGCCTCTTGCCCTGCCTATTTCTGACACCTGCCCTGTTTCTTCTACTTTTGGCTAGACCTTCCAATATAAGCGTCCTGATTTGGACACCTGAAGTGTTTGGGGGGTTATGGTTTGTTTAGGTCCAAGACTTTACATTAGGAAAAATGGGACTGAATGGTTCTTATCTACCATCAAATTCTATGTTTCTATCAAATATTACTTTATGTGTGTAAATGTGGTTCAAATGAAGGCTGTGATTCTCCTTAAAAATATATAATTTGTGTGGGTAGTGGAAACGACTGAGCAAAGACATAACAAAAGTGTTAGAAATACTTAGATTTCTAAGTGTAAAAAATGTGAAACAGCCTTGTCAAGAAATGACTTACAGACAAAAGAATAAGATGTACCTTGTCCATATGCACTATATGGACAAAAGTATTGGGACACCTGACCTTTACACAAACAAGAACTTTTATGACTTTGCTTTGTAAATACATAGACATTAATAAGTAGCTGGTCCTCCTTTGCAGCTATAACAGCTTCCACTCTTCTGTGAATGCTTTCCACAAGATTTTGGAGAGTTTCTATTGAAAATTGTGCCCATTCATCCAGTAGAGAAGGGGACATACAAAGACATTTTGGGCAGTGCTATGCTTCTAACTTTGTGGGAACAATTTGGGAAAATCCCCAATTCAAACATGGCTGTGCCCCAGTGCACAAAGCAAGGTCCATAAAGACATGGTTGGATGAATTTAGTGTGGAAGAACTTGACTTCCCCGCACAGAGCCCTGATCTCAACCCCATCGAACACCTCTGGGGTGAACTGGAACGGAGATTGCGAGCCAGGCCTTCTCGTCCAATATCAGTGGCTGACCTCACGAATACTCTACTGGATGAATGGGCTAAAATTCCCACAGAAACTCGTGGAAAGCCTTCCCAGAAGAGTGGAAGCTGTTAAGAGTGGCAGAGTGTGTGTGTGTGTGTGTGTGTGTGTGTGTGTGTGTGTGTGTGTGTGTGTGTGTGTGTGTGTGTGTGTGTGTGTGTGTGTGTGTGTGTGTGTGTGTGTGTGTGTGTGTGTGTGTGTGTGTGTGTGTGTGTGTGTGTGTGTGTGTGTGTGTGTGTGTGCTACATATTAATGACAGTCTCTCAGTCAGGGCAAGGTATGATCATAGACTACACAAATTCCTTAAACCTTCACAAGTAAAGAACGTTCCCTTTTAGAGTGTCTTCTGTTATTTTGTGCCAAAGTGGTAATGAGACTTTTGGACCTCTAACCACATATATATATATATATACAGATCACAATAACAGTGTAGCCATGTGAATCAATCCTCTCCATTATTTTTGTTTTTATTATTCTGCTGTTTGTTGAATTTCTATCAAATTAATTCAGGAAAGCATATTTGACATACACATCTCAAGCACATTAAGCATTATTGTTATTGCTGTGCTGTAGGTCTTGTGGTAGGAAGGAAATCCTCTTGATTCTTTCTATAAAACCAATTGCCCTAGGGTCTTTTTTCCCACAGTGAAAAATATGTAGATTCAATATTTCTTTACTTTTACATTTTCCAGCTGTTAAGTATAATGTCAGTGTTTGTGATATTTTTTTTTATATTTGTCTTGTCCAGGAAACAAATTTATCTAACACAAAGCAGGAAGTAATGTCCCTTAAGGAAGAACTAAAGCACATAACAGAAGAAAAGGTAAATTTAACTTTAACACATAAGAACCCACATGGACTCTCTCACTGTATATTTTTGTGATTGGAGAATCTATGACAGATCCCCACGAGGGAGAACAGGAATCATCCTACTTTAAAGAGGTTTGGGAAATACCTGTTAAACTGGTTTAGGGTTTATGACCTAATTTCACCGGTTTATTGTTTGAGTAAAATACCAGTAAACATAAGAAGAACCACTGAATAACATACAAGATACCAATCTGACTAAATGTATATATATATATATATATATAAATATATATATATATTACCTCATAGATTATAGTGCCTCAGTCTTTATTAGTGTTGGGATTGTACTTCTGGACCCAATTTAAAGAGGCCATAACACTATACCTAAAATGTATTCCAGCAAGGATCTAATGCCAGTAAGACTAACCCATGTATATATGCTAAAACGATTCACCGAATTAATACGAATACGAACTACGAGTTCACTATGATTAATATCATTCACCAATACACACATAAAATAGGAGTAATGTATAACTACAGATGATACATTTATGAATATAAATTATTTAATCATAGGAAAAATTTGCAAAGGAAGCAGAAGAAAACAAGGTCTATCGCAGAAAAGGATCTAAGGGCAAGGTAAACTGTAATTTGAAACAGATAAGTTGGTTGTGCTTGCAAGGCTTTTGATATCAGGTATTCAAATTAAATGAAATCCGCTTCATTCATATATTTTCAGTGTTGCCAAAGCCATATAAGATATCTTGGGTATTAAATGAAGGGGGTATGTTGATAATAATATAAATCATATAGTTTTCTCATTCCGTGGCAGGTACTGATGTAGTCAGCTGCACGTCTTGCTGTGGTCTCCTCTTCTTCAAGAAGGGTTTTGTTGCTTTTTTGGGGGAATTTCCATGTGGTCAAAAATGGGATCTTTTTATTAATTGTTTCTCACATCACAGTACTTTATACATTGTAGTGATCGCTGCTTCTCTCTGCCTTACTGTGATCGTGAGACAGAGAGAGGCATAGAACAGTCCTAGGGTGAGTAAAAAAAAAATCTACATTCAAATAAATGTGTCTTTTTGGCTGCATGCTCACTCTGTTATAGAATGATCAGCACTCTTTGTACAGCTGTCCATTATTAGTGCCATAAAAATTACCTACCTCAATACTACTTAGGAAGTAATATGTTTCTTTTCTTTTGTTAGCTCATTCAGACTCCCTTGCAGACTCCTAAACAAAGTAACAAAACAATAGACCCCATTACATCCAAATCCTATTCCAAAAAATCACAACTTCCACAGCTAGTTTTACATACGGAAGTTGCCAAGAAATCGGATAACAGTGCATCTCCGTGGACTTCATCAAAAAGTTCTTTGGATATACCACCAAAGGTATTTAATTGATATACGGTTTGTGCTTGTGCATCAGGTAAATATCCTTCTTTGGGAGCTTCTTATAGGTTCAAACTCCAGGTCCTAGCAGCTCTCCAGCTGTTAGATAACATCGCTAGAAGGGTATAGAAGATTAGAGGCGTAGGATTGCATTTGGAGCTTAACAGGCAAGCTTAGCAATAATATCCACTGGGGGCCCGGTGCGACCCCTGCGTGCGTTTACATATGTTGTATGTTGAAAGGGGAGGCAAGGGGCAAATAAGGCACAGACAAGTTGTTTGGGGGCAATGATGGCACAGACTAGCTGTTAAAGTTGGGGAGCCTCGGGACAATTTTCACACTTATGCAGATCTGTTACAAATCATGCCCTTTGTAATTTATTACATAGCCATATTATTAGGCAACATGGATTGAAGCACTTGAAGCTATTCTTTGTTAAATTCCTGATAATTGGACAGACAGATTTATTACAAATGCAGTATCATATTATACTTGAGGATTATGTAAACACTATAAAAGACAAATAATAGTATCATGTTCAGTAGTATGGTGACTTCTTGAAGCTGTGGAAATATAATGCTGCATTCCTTCTTTAGACTTATACTGTGAAGACACCGCGCAAGTATGAAAGATTACAAAATGAAAAATGTAATGCACTACAGCAAGAATCAGACAAGAAAAAAAGAAAAATTCCCGTGGAATTTGACTTTCATTCTGATAGCTCAGAGCCAACAGACATTTTGGTAAAACTGTGATTACTGATACTGTGCTTACATGTTGGTGTCCTATTATTATTCACACAAGGTATACACTGAAAAAATGTTTTTCACATACATGACTGTAGTAACGAGAAACTATTTTTAATGATGCACCCCTGCAAATGTATCATGAAGAATGTCATATGGCAGAAATCTTTCCCGAAGGCCTGAAAAATGCAGTCGGACGTACCTAGGGAATGCCCAGAGTAACAATACCTAGAGCCTCCCCTCTTGTGAAATAGGACAGAGCTATCTGTGTGTAGGGCAAATTAACATTGCTTTCTATTCATTTTATTTTACAAAGAAAATATGCTATTTTTATGGTAAAAATATATTTATTTTAAGGGTATTTGTGGTGGTGACAAGATATTCAAAACGTTAACTCAAAAAAGTAGAACATCTCCAGTTTTTGCTGCAACCCCGAAAAAGGTAAAAATATGGACTTCTTCAGTTTTTGTAATGTATTGCTGAGCCCTATGAAAATGTTCAATTCTGTTCAGGGTCAGTTCTCCAATATGACATACAAAAAATTTGCCTAAAGTACCAGAGTACTCAGGGGTGCTATATGAGGCAACTGGGAGAGACTAAATGTTTACCTGACTCCACTCTATAGGCTTGGGGAGGTTGTGTGTCCTTGTTGCTGGACTGTCCAGACTACCAGGCAGACACCAGCAGTAGTGCCCCCACAATCCCACCACAATGGGGCTTTTTTTTTTACCCATAACTTACCAGGTACGTCACTGGTCCAATGAGAACACTTTGGCATGACTTACCTGGTACATCTCTGGTCAAAAAAAGGTTTTTAAATAGCGCCAACAACTTACGCAGCACTTCTTAAATATATTTAAGAGATCTGACAAGACTAGAATTGACAGACTAAGACAAACCAATACATTAGGTGGAGAGAACCCTGATATGATTAATCTGTTGCATCGCAGACTGGTTATAATTTAGGTTGAGAAAAAATCTGACAATAAATCAGGCCACACCATCTTTCTAGAAACTATTTTATGTGCTTATATGTTTTTATGTGTTCCCACCAGATGATCACCGAAACGGTACTGAAGTCTCCAGGGTCAGTCCTCCAGTCTCAAGCTATGAAAAAGATGCGAGAAGCTGGCTGGGCTGCAGTCTCCAGGATAGACAGAAGAAGGAAGATGAAAGCTGCTCTGGACCTTTTTAACTAGTTAATAACATAATGTTTTCTGGAATGAACCAATGAAGCCAGACATACTAAACACTGTTTTTTCTATTGGTATTTTTCTTGTCCATGTTGACTTGGTAATGTCTATGACTCCCTTCATGTTGTTATCGTGTTATACGCGATGTTTTAGGAACTTGCTTTGTTGATACTGAGCATTAATAACTGCTTATTGAGTTCATCTATTGTATTTATTTAAATGTTTGTAGCTATACCGTCACATACATTTCACTATAAGGGACAAAAAAATCTATATCCTGTGGAGTTGTATTTAATGATAAATTGTAGATTGTTTTCCAATTTCTAGTGTTATTATTTATGTCTACATATGTTTCTATAGCAATATAGTTGCTATTGTGTTTATTATAACAAAATAGTAAAATGGGAACTTAGACTTTAAACATATAGTTGTGTGTGTGGTTTTATTTTTTTATTTTTTTTGATGATGCTGTTTGAACATTCTACTTTTCATGTGTTATTTTTAATAATGACTGGGAATCACATTGTATGCTTATATGGAAGCAACCTTTATACATACACAGGGCTGGTGCAGTGATTTTGTCACAAAATCTCTCATGTGCACCCTGCCCCTGACATTTTGCTTTTGGGCTTTATGCTATTACTCTTCCCATATGATTTCCAAAAGATGTCTGCCAGCAGGATGCAGAACTGATGTAGAAAAAACATAATGTTAGTTATTCTGTTGGATTTCTGTTTTCTATCTTAAATCCTTACGGTTCAATTTTAATTCAACTTAATTTCACTCTGTGCTTCATTTAAGGTCTTGACATCCAATTAAAGTTTCTCAGTATCCAATTCTAAAACAAATAAATCATTTTAAACCCTTTATGGTGATGGGCATAATAGAACTTCACAAACCCTGCTGTCCCTTTAAGCATCAGTAGGGCTAAACCTTGCACCCTGCTGGTTCATGGGAAATTAGGGTGCAAGTAGAGACCCAAATCGGGTCTCCTAATTTTTCCTGCTGCTAATCACACTCTTTTATGTGATCAGGAGAGAAGATTTTTTTCCCCTGAAAAGGCATACTGGAGCAGCTGGGTAGTCAGCAGGCAGAAGAAGGCTGATTCGCTGAGAAAGCCTGCTCAGGGATTTAGGTGGACAGCACAACTGTTCATTATGCTTAAGCAGAAGACAAGATAAGATTATGTACTTGCCCCAGGCCAAAAGATATCAGCCTGCCTCTGGTTGGGTTTTCAGGTTTAAGATTCTAGGTAGTTCACACAAGATTGTCCCAAAGGCAGTCTTCTTTAATCACCCTGTGGTGTTGAACCTTTGTAGCTCCTAGGATCCCCTTTCTCTTTTTTGTAAAACAGCTGTTTTTTTTGGCCCTCAGCCCCATTCACCTCTATGAACAAGGTCCTTACTACATTCTTACTACCAGGACTACCATCTGAAGTTTTGGGGCCCCTTGCAGAGAAAATGGTCTAGGACACCCTCCCCAGATGACCCCCCTCCACAACATGAGGATTTTCTCTTCTACTTACTATAGCAGCCCTGCTTACTACCAATCAGTGGCTGTCTGAACAGTGCTGTCTCCAGCACACTCTAGAAAATAAGGAATGCATGTCCAAGATCACATGCCAGATGCTATGTGTACAGGCAGAGCATTGAGTACAGGATGGAGTACCTGCAACATTTTAAAAGGCCCTTCTGTTGCCTGTATTTTGCAAGGTCCATGCAACTGACACATCATAAATGGTTAATATAGTTTTTAAATTTATGTGGCAGGAAAACAATACCCTTCTTGTAACAGATTATTACATTTGTAGTAATGACAACACATAAAAAACCAGTTATTGTTATGGCTTAAAAATGGGCTTTTTGATTAGTACAATTGAATTTTAACATGTACTTTTTTGCTTTTTGGTAAAAGTAAGGGTTTCTTAAAAAAAAAAAAAATCATACATGAAAGATTCTTTTTTATGAATTTTTAAAACACATTCACAATTTTACAGGTATATAAATGATCCACATATAGTACAAATGGGAAAAATACTAAAATATGCTTGGATTGGCAAATAGCAAATGTGATGTGTTTGTTCAAGAAGGAGTCCCGTTCAGAGCCGGGAAACGTTCGACCAGTAAGCCAAACATTCATAGTGGGGAAACTGAAGGGATGAAATTCATGACTTTGGTTCAGGAAACAATATTATTACACATAGGAGTCATGTCAAACTAACTTACTAGCTGTCTATGCAATAGCAACGTTCAATAAAGATGTAATGCAGTGGATGTAATATAGCTAGATTTTGCAAATGCTTTTGATACCATGCAACACAATAGGTAGTAAGTAAACTAAGACATATCAGCTGGGCGGGTGCAAGAATTTTGTCACCCTAGGTGACGCAGACACTAGCATGCATACCCAGGCAGTCAGACAGTAACATACATACCCAAAGAAAGCAGACACTGACATACACACCCAGGCAGACAGACACCAACATGCTTACCCAGACAGACACTAACATGCCTACCCAGACAGACACTAAAGTGCATTCCCAGACAGGCAGACAGTAACATGCCTACCCAAGCTGGCAGACACTAACATGCATACTTAGGCAGACAGTCAGCAACATACATACCCAGACAAACACTATCACACCCAGACACTAGCATACATACCCAGGCAGACAGACACTACAGTGCATTCCCAGGCATGCAGATAATCACATGCATACCCAGGCAGGCAGACAATTACATACAAACCCAGGCAGACAGAGAATTACATACATACCTAGGCAGGCAGACACTAAAGTGCATTCCCAGGCAGACAATAACATGCATACCCAGGCAGGCAGACACTGACTTGCATACCCAGGCAGGCGGATATTGACTTGCATACCCAGGCAGGCGGACACTGACATGCATACCAGGCAGATAATGACATGGTTGCTCAACTACCCCAGGAAGCCTCACCCTGTCTTGGATGTAGCTCACCCTGCATGCTACCCCCTGCTGTCCATAATGTTTTGGTATGTCCCCTTCAGCAGACCAAGAGATTTAGGACAATGCTATGTCCAAAGCATTGCATATTCCAACTTTGTGCGAACAGTTTGGGGAAGGCCCTTTTTATTCCAGCATGGCTGTGCCCCAGTACACAAAGCAAGGTCCATAAAGACATGGTTGGACGAGTTTGGGGTGGAAGAACTTGACTAGCCCGCAAAGAGACCTGACCTCAACCCCATCGAACACCTTTGGGATGAACTGGAATGGAGATTGCAAGCCAGGCCTTCTCGTCCAACATCAGTGTCTGTCCTCAGAAAATCTCCACTGGATGAATGGGCCTTCCCAGTATAATGGAAGCTGTTATAGCTGCAAAGTGTGGACCAACTACAAGTTAATGTCTATGTTTTTAAAATGCAATGTCATAATAGTCCCTGTTGGTGTAATGTTCATGTGTCCCAATACCTTTGTCCATATAGTGGGGTATGTATTATATTTATGATGTACTTACAACCTGAATGTTTGTACTAGAAAATACTAGAAAAACCTGTAGAGAGGTCTTTTAAAATATCCCTCTTCTGAAGGAGGCCATGCTGTGCACGTGGTTAGCAGCGTGCTAGCCGTTAGCAAGGGAGATGCTTGTTCCATATAGTATTAAATTGGTTTGGAGTGGGAGATGAAGTTGGCTAGGACCAGGTGGCTTAATGGATACTTGTTTTTGTCGAGCTATCCAACTTACCTTTATTAAAGATTAATCAGGTTGAGCTACATGTTACGCAAGACAGCAGTTCAAAAGAACAGATATTAAAACACCGCAACCTCATGACAAGCATACTCTGTTTATTTCTCTTTATATTTTTTATTTTTAAAATTACACTAAATAAGCATAATCAACAGCATGCTATTCCTTCTGTGCTTTTTTGGACCCTTTGAAATGAAATGAAATGTAGGTAGTACAATGTATAGTTGGATTTTATTGGTCATTTTAGTACAAATATTTACATTTGTTTAAATATGAAAATAGGCACATTTAGGATCTTAAGAACATATACAACTAAAAATGAGGCACATTACAGGTTATTCAAGGAAACATCTAAAACCTCTTTTCAGTGCAAAATCCTATAGAAGAGGATTACCATTTTGGCTTAGTTAAAATGTCATAGCCAGAAAGATAACCCATATTATCAGTGAATGCAAGCAATTACAAACAGTGTGCAAACAGATTTTAATATAACAGGATTTGAATTTATGGAAGACATTGTAATGTACAATTGTAAACAGAATATAATTTTGTATTGCACTGAATGTTTTCATTTTAATTTGTGCTTTACCATCTGCTTTCACTACTATAAGTGAGTTTCAAAGTAAATGCATGTTCCTGTTGCTAACAGAAAAACAAATTATAAAAATATCAGTTGATCATTACTGTATTAAAGCTGTTAATTTATGCTACAAAGATTTTCTCACTTTCAGCTACAAATCTACCGTAGTAAAGGGATGTTCGTTATTGCCATACCTGGGAACTCTCCGGAGCTTCAGATTGCTTGGTGAAGCACCACCTCTCCAGGTCAAGACCCGATTCCTTCGGGTCGCAGGAGCCGGGTCTTGACTCGCCCTGCTCCCCGCCCATTTTCCCTTTAAATGGGGGTGTTTCCCTCTGCCGTCAGGAGGACCTCCCCCAGACATCACAGGACCGTCCGCTGACGTCAGTGGTCAGTCCTGGCCACGTCCTGCAAGGGAAGGCTCCAGGTAGCCTGAGCCCACAAGTTCCCAGGTATGGTTATTGCACCTCTCAGAAATGCAAAGGAGGCATTATGGTGGCCTTTGACATCTTTGAATCAGATACACAGGGTTCTGCCAAACATTTTGAGAAGTTTTGGATCCTCTTACAGAACAAAGGGTGCCCCCCTCTCCCCAGATGAACCCCCCTCCACACCACCAGGATTTTCTCTCCTACTCATTTTTTTTTTTTGGTGGCAAAGATGGCACAGACAAGCCGTTTGGGGCAGTGACAAGTGATGTTGGCATAAAGATGGTGCAAACAAGCAGTTTGGAAGCAAAGATAATGCAGACAAGCTGTTTGAACACGCAGACATGCTATTTGGGCGCAAAGATGGCACAAACAAGTCATTCTGGGGCAGACAAGCCGCTTTGGGGACAAAGAGGCAATTGAAGCATCGCGGTAGACTAGCGTCGCCTCTACCAGTGAAAGCTAGGGTTTCCACACTTTATTTCTGCCATTCAGGAACACAGTATGGAGTGGATGAGATTACACACATATTTATATATATCTCACCTACACACACTGATTCACACATGCACACACTGTCACATAGACATAAAATACATACATAATTAAAAATGGGAAGTTTATTTTAGACTTAATATATTTATATTATAATTGTAAAGTCCTGCAGAAATGTAACTCAGAACCTGGTGGCAACCAAAGAAAACCCTAACCATTGTGTCCCCAGTAGTCTCTGTCCTGACTTTTAAGATTACTCTGGCTCTGCAGGACAAGTCTGGACATTCCTCTTGTCCACAGCTGTTCCAAGTTATTCACTTGTCATGGATGCTAATTAGCATCTCTATATTAACCAGCCTTTGCTACACCTCAGTGCTGCAACATTATTTCATCCTATTCTGCTGGCTCCATGCTTGTGGCTTGTTATATATTTTGCAGCTGTACCTGTGACCATGACCTTGTCTTGTTTCTAGTTTGCTACTGTGCCTGTGGCCCTGTCATCGGTTTGTTTCTCGCGCTGCCATTTGCTTATCCTGTATCTGCCTTCTGACCTGGATTATGCATCATGTCCCCTTCCAAGACTACAAATAGATCTGTACATGGCTGCACACAGCCAAGGACACAACATCTGGTGGACAGCGGTCATCCTGCTCAGAACCCTTCATCAGATTCCAAACCTGGACCTGACAAACACACTGTGGGGGTGACAATAATATACATACATTCATTATCAGACATGAGCAGTCTCAGACAATTAACCCCCTTAATTACTAGACACACACATATAGTCACATATACACACATCACACACACACACAGTGGGTTTCTTACCTGGCTGCAGCTTACACTGAACTCAGTGTGGAAGGAATCAGCCAATCAGGAAAGGCTTTTGTACTCCAAGTCGTCCAGTGCAGGGGGCAGATCCTTTTTTGTAAAGAAGGGACACTGTGTCACCTTGAGTGGGCTCCCTCAGGACAGCCGGGCCCCTTACAACTGTAATGGTTGTACACCCCCCAATGGCGGCCCTGTGTGCCCTTATTTAAAGAATTGGTGTGAAGAATTAGTTCTGGGACAAATCACTAGAGGATAAAAGAGTCATCTTGAAATAAGTGATAAAATCTACATGGACTGGTCATTATAAAATATTTAATCGGTCTCTAGACTTGGAGAAAATGCTTTATTAGGTAAGAGGAGAGAGATTATTGTGTGAATAATTCATCAGTTTCTCCTAAATAACAAGTTTAGTAGAGATTGTCATACATAATGAAGCTGTAGTCTCTTAGAACCCAATAAGGTAATCTTTAAAGTCAATCCATCTTATCCCCCAACTTCAGCCAGGCATTGCGAAATAAATGCCAAATGGGCATTTAATGGGCATGCACATAAATTAGTAGTCCCTGATTTTCTCTATGAGAAAGATTTCTAAAGGTCATGTAGATCCTGAAGTTTCAATTGATTAGGATTTATAATAAACACAAAAATAATAATATATAAAAATATATAAAATATTGGGTAGCACATTCATTTAACATTTACACTGGAACCCAACTAATAAATAATACATTACAGCAATTGAGGAAGAGTGGTTCAATTGATAAGCGTTCTGAGATATTTCGGGATATTTGAATACCCCAACTATTTTAAGTCTTATAAGGCTTATTGAATGAAAATGGTAAGTTTTCAATGGACAGATGTTTAGATTTATGGAAACTGACTAGGAACCTAGAAAGAGGGGGAGAGAGGGGAGCAGATGATTATCGACTGGATAAGAATAAGATATGAAGTCATAGGATACTGAGGACATCATTGACATACACCTTTAGTTTCCTATGGCTACCTGTCTACCTGAATATTCATTATGGAACAATTGTTAAAATTAATACGTTGGGTTCTAGATAATTAGAATAGAGGGTAGCCCTGAAAACTGTGAACTTATGAGCTGAGTAACAAGTATTAGTAGCTATAGAAAAGGATGGGCCTAAATGTCATGAAATAAAAGGAAGACCATGAACCTAGAACCTTATAGCAATTTAAATGTTAGTTTATATAGCATGGGATATTTATCATGCTAATAGTTTAATAATATTTTGTTACCTTCAATTCAACAGTGGCAGTGATTTAGTAAGCAAAATTATTAGATTTTGTAGCATGTAATATCATCACCTCATAATAGGCACTTTAGGATATGAATTACTATCTGGCCAACAGGCTATTTTTTGGCAGTAAGGTAGTAAAGTACTTTCTCCTCATTGGTTTTAGGACAACAACTGCAGATAAACTGCCATAAAGAAAGTTTTAAAGTGCTTTCTATCCTAAAAATGTGCATCTCCATATTATAAAAGCAGTGTTTGAAAGGCAAGCACCTCTATTTCTTTCTGGTATATGCTGCTTCTAAAAAGTGTTCTCTAGCATCAAAATGTAACGCTACTGTACAGTTTCTGCATAGCTTCCTACGTACCCTTGCTTAGAGAAATGGCCCACAGCTCAAACCTGTGCTTGTGTCTTTGTAATGGTGTATTTAGCATCTTACTCAGCCTGGCCTGTCAAGAGGAAAGGCGCATAAGCTAGGGCCAAACTGACTAAAACTTATTTGGATCCTGGCAATGGCTGGTAGGATGGTTCATGTGCAGGTTTAGCCAAATTAGTTGGCCCTGTTTTGCTATAGCTGGCTCATCTACATCTACTTTAGATTTTCTATTATCGAAGGCTGACATTCCCTTTAAGAATAACAAGGCACTTCAGTGTATTGATATACATAAGAAAATAGGCCCATCGTGTGGTAGTTTAGGAGCTAAACAAACAATTGAATTTAGGGATCAGATTTGTTAAAATATGAAGATAATTGGATACATTAGAGGAATTGATTGTGTGGATTACACTTTAATATCCAACAATGCAACCTCCTGCTAGTATATCCTTTTTAGTTACAATATTAAGCAGTAACTATCCTATAGTAAGGTTTATAAAATAAGATGCAGATACTCATGCACAAATGAGTATTGGTGGTAGGTTTTGGCCATCAGTGAATTTCATGATGTCAGACATTCCTGGCTCGTGAATGAGAAGGTCCATGCAAAGAACCATCATGAGTAGAATCTATTTCCTTGTCACCTGGCAAGAACTCAAGTCTAAATTGTCCAGGTCTTCCAAATGACACATAATCATGCTGAACTTCCTCTTCTTCTAAAACGCTCATGTTAGGATTATAAATTCGGGGAGCATCATATAATCCTCCAGAAATCACAAGTGTATCATCGGGTGGCAAATATCTCTCCTCTGCAAAAAGGATAGACGTTAATCCAAATACATTCTTACTGTAAACATGATTTTCTCAATTTGGTTCAGAGGGTCACATATGAAATGATTTTATAACAACAAGAAAATGGTTTCATTATATTCCAGTGTTAATAATGATACATATTGAGAAATATAATAATGTATACATTGATTAAAAGTGGGCCTCTTAAAATATCCCAGATAAATTCTGTGTCATGTAGAGAGAAGTAAAAAGAAATGTGTGCCATTTTGTTGTCCTCCTTAAAAAATGTGCGTAAAAGTTTATTAAAATAATAAAGTTGCCTAGAAACAGAGTCCTGACATTCCTCCAAAGCAATATATCCAAAGTATTAAATCACAGCAATCGGACAGCCTACATCCACCTCTACCTGAAGTTTCAGGGATGGCCTGTGATGTCAGATATGGGCAGGCTGAGCAATTTAGACAGACAGCATTAAGAGACCCTGCTGAAATGTTTTCAATAAGGAAATACAGCAAAACTGTATGTTATTTTAAAAAAGGAATAAGTATATTTAAGATCTGTATCAAGTAGAGCATATGATTATAAAAATCTAGGAAGCTTGGGAGAAAAAAAGGCTACCAGAAGTGTGTCCTTCCGATAATAGCAAGACATCAAGGACACAGGCAGAAGATCCTACCATAGTACATTGAAAAAGTTTGGGACTGAAATAAAACGTGTTTACCTGGCTCATATGAAGTTTCGTGGAGAGGATGGTGAGAGTACTGCGATATCCTTTTACTGTGTTTCCTGACAATATAGATAAGGACGGCCAAGGCAACAAAAGCAAGGATAATGCTGAAGACAGAAGTCAAAATGGCTTCAGAATGCGTTAAAGTTAATCTTGCTCCACCTACAAAACAAAACACTATGAAAATCTTTGCAGTTATCAACAATTAACAAATGAACAGCTTTTAAGCATCAATTTCCCTTTAAAAACAGACCAGATCCATAATCTTAGCAAATATACCAACCAATGTCCTTTTTGTCCTTGCTTGGTGCTATTGCTTGTGTCAAACTTTGAAATCTGCATGTTATAGTGTTTGATTTTCTAGTTTACCAATTATAGTACATAATGCTATGGAGGCTGTGCCAGCTCCTCACCATCCTATATATATATATATATATATATATATATATATATATATATATATATATATATATATATATATATATATATATATATAATAATGCTATGGAGGCTGTGCCAGCTCCTCACCATCCTATATATATATATATATATATATATATACTCATCATCTCCCTGTAACCAGCCCATAGAGCAGTGGTACCCCTGGTTACCTGCCCCAGGTGTTGCAGCAGAGGACCTGCCACCATAGTATACACTGCTGACAAAAGATAGGACAACACTAGATAAATGGTTTGTGCTGTAAATTTATCACTGGACAGAACTGTGATGAAAACTAAATGACACAAAGAGACATGAGGGATTTTGTAGGGACATAGTGTTCAGTATACAATTATGTTAATTTACTTCAAGGTTACAGTATTGTAATAAAAATATTTTACTAAAACATCACTAACATTTTAGCTTGAATTTCGTAATTAAATGTCTTCTGTGTAAAACCTGATGATAGTATGTAGTCCCTGAGAGTACTGTCAAGTGTGTTGCTGATGATAATGTACTATACTAAAAATAAAAAAATAAAGACTATATTAATTACTAAGGAACCAGCCCATGATTGCTGCTGCATTAATTCTTTTTTTTTTGTTTGTTTTTGTTTTTTGAGTATAAAATACAACATAAAAAAGGAAATACAGTACAATATTTGGACAAATAACAGACAAGATACAGTTAAAAAAAAGACTAACAAAATTAAGACAACAATTATAGTGGATTCCGTGATTCCATAGATTAAATATACTGAATATGTAAGTGTGGACTCATTTGGGGTTTTTGCATTTACATAATAGTGTGTATATTATATTTCATTATCGTTACTAAGGTATATTGGCCTTATTTATTTCCTTTGCCTATAGCCAGGGACAAGAGAAAAGTATAAAAGATATACAGTATTTAGTCAGACTTATTTCTAATCTAATTTGCTGTCTGAAATGAGGTTGATCCACTTTTCCCATATTTCCTGATTTTTAATAGTACCTCTATCTTGTGTTATGATCAATTTCTCCATGTGGCATTGGTGTAGGATCCATGATATTGGCTCTGGAGATCTCCACTTTCTAGCTATTACTATCTTAATAGCTGTCAGTATGTGTAATAATAGTTGTATTTCTTGACTTGTGGCTTTAGGTAAATTCAAATGTAATAACGCTCTATCTGGAGTTAATGTCCATTGCGAGCCAAATATATCTGTAAGTTTTTCCGACACCTTCATCCACAGTCTATTTAAAAGGGGACAATTCTACCATATGTGGAGAAAATCTCCCTTAAAATATCCACACTTCCAGCAATTCGGTATATTGTTTGGATACATTTTTACTAAAGTTGTAGGAACTAAATACCAACGATTCATTAGTTTATATTGTGCCTCATTCAAGTTTAGGCAGTGTATATTTTTATAAGTTAGATTCAAAGATTTATTCCAATCCTCTATAGTAATTCTACTTCCCAGATCCTTCTCCCATTTTTTTAGGGCCACAGGGGTATGATCTTTTTTCAGTAATGCTATAAGTTGAAGCGCCTTAGAGAGTGCTTTTCGCTGAGTGTCTCCTTCAGTCAAATAGCCTAGGAGTTCTTGTATTTTGGGGTTTAAGTTCCACTTTAGTGACTTTAGTAGGAAACTTTTTACTCTTAAGTAATTATAACATTCTTCGGTTGGAAGCTGGTATTCAATTTGGAGTTGAGAAAAGGCTTTAATAGCAATTCCATCCGTCAAATTTTTTATTATGAGTATACCTCTTTGGCTCCAGGGTTTCAGATTTATATTCTCCATACAGTTTCCTAAAATGTGGACTGGGAGGCTCATTATGATTTTATCTTTTAATCCTGCCTGCCTTTTTACCCAATTCCAATTTTTAAGGAGCTGTCTCAGAACCATACTGTTTGCCGTTTCCATTATATGAGTAGCTTTTTTGGTCGTTAACCAAAAAATAGTTCGTAAATTATTATATGGGTAATTTCTTGGAATCTCTGCTCTATACCACGGTTCTTGAGTTGCTTCATTTCTCTGTGTTAAGCATGCTTGTAAAAATATAGCCGCTTGTGAATAGTCTTGAATAAGTGGCACGCTTAGACCTCCTTGGGATTTATTCATTGAAATCAATTGCTGTTTCAATCTTGGTTTCCTAGCTGCCCAGATGAATCTATTAAAGGATCGTTGGATTAGCTCCATCCAGCTGTAGGGTATACTCAAGGGAATCATTCTGAAGATGTACAAGAATTTTGGTAAGATGTATGCCTTGACCACATTTATCCTCCCCCACCAAGATATATACAAACTACGCCAATTTTTAAAATAGAGATTAGTTTCTTTTATCAATGGGAGGAGATTAATCTCCATCCAATTATTTGGGGTAGTAGAAATTTTAACTCCCAAATAGCAAAGTGAGTGATTAGCCCAACTTAGTCCTATTTTCTCCATTTCTTTCTTTTGTTTTACGTCTATGTGGGAAGGGAGTGCAATGGATTTCTTTAAATTTAATTTATAGTTAGAAACCAAACTATATTGATGTATTAAATCCATTGTCTTCATTAAGGAATTTAGGGGGTCTCTGATTGTAAGTAATACGTCATCCGCATATAACTTTATTTTTTGTTAGTTCCCCTTTCCACACCCCACAATATCTGGATTGGATCTAATATCCCTCACCAGCAATTCCAGCGAAAGCACATAGAGCAAAGGAGAAAGAGGGCACCCCTGTCTTGTGCCATTTGAAATGGGGAACCAATTTGATTTTATGCCGGAGCCCACTACTCTACCCATGGGTTTACTATACAGGGCCATAGTGGCCTGGTGAAAATTCCCCTTTATTCCGAAAGCATTCAAAGACTCAGCAATGAATCTCCAGCTGACCCTGTCAAAAGCTTTCTCAGCGTCCAATGACAGGGTCAGGTGGGGAACTCCCTTGCGTGCGTTTTCTTCAGGCCGCCAGCCTGTCTTTTATGAATCCAACTTGATCCTTATGGATCAGCTGTGGTAAGACCACGCTTAATCTTTGGGCTAAGACTCCTGCATATATTTTTATGTCTGTATTTAAAAGAGATATGGGTCTATAGCTAGTAATATTCTCTGGGTCCTTCCCTGTTTTTAAAATTGGAATAATATTCCTCCGTAATAGTTCTTCCGGAAGTATCCCTATCTCCATACCCTCATTAAATGCTTGAACTAAGTGAAAACTTTATAAAAAGTGGCATCAAAGCCATCTGGGCCTGGGGCTTTTTTTTCTTTTAATCTTCGAATTTCCCTGTGTACTTCTTCTAAAGTGATTCTTCCATTTAGACTGTCTATAGACTGATTGAGAAGCTTAGGGAATGATCTTTCCTGAAAATATTTGTTTAACTCAATTTCTGTAGCTGTATTAGATAAATTATATAAGTCTGCATAAAATTGACTAAAGGCCTGTCCTATTTCATTAGGTGCTAATAAAGTTTTCCCTTTGAATATAATTTTAGATATCATTTTATCCTCCCTTCTTTTCTTTAATTGGTTAGTCAGCATTTTATCTGCCCTGTTCCCTTTATAATATCTCCTTGAATTCAAGCTCATCAGGGCTTTATTGGTATTTTCTAATAGTTGGGAGTTTATCTTATCTTTTGTTTCTTTAATTCTGTCTGTATTATATTTAGTGGGGTTCTGTTTATTTAGCGTATTTAACTGAAATAAAGTTATATATAGGTCGGATAATTTAGCATCTGTTTTTTTTTTTTGCATGAGCCCCAAGTTTAATAAAATGCCCCCTAATGACCGCCTTATAAGCGCACCATACATTCAAAGCTGATGTACCTTCTAAGTCATTCTCCATGAAAAAATATTCCGTTATCTTCTTTATGTAATCAATATCAATCTCTTTTTTCACTAAATTAGGGTTTAATCTCCATTCTGCTCTAAATTTTTCCCTACTTTCATCTAAATCCATTGATACCATATTGTGGTCTGACCATGTTATTTCATGGATTTTTATATTTTTTGCTTTGAGAGCTAAATTGCTGTCCCCCAATATTAAATCAATACGGGAGTATGCACAGTGGGATTTAGAAAAGCATGTAAAATCTCTATCAGTCGGGTGAAAAATTCGCCAGATATCATATAGAGCATGTTTTTTTAGTATAGATTGTAATCTTAAAGCTTGTGAGAAAAGGCTTTGATCTTTAATGGGGCCCTTCGGAGACATTTTATCTAGATGGGGATCTAAAACACAATTAAAATCACCCATCCATAAAAAAAAAACCTTGTTTTACTTTTAGAACTTTATCTAATAGCTTAATCAGATACCTAACTGGAGAACGATTTGGGGCATATACATTAAGTAGAGTAAAAAGCAGATTATTGATTTCTACTATTGCTATTATAAATCTTCCTTCCGGATCGATTTCTACATGTTTGAGTTTCAAGTCTAATCTCTTAGAGAATAAAATGGCCACGCCTCTTTTTTTATTTGCTTTCAATGATGCTTTTATAGAAAAGGGAAATCTTTGATTAGAAATATCAGTTTTATCTAAAAACCGCCAATGGGTTTCCTGGAGAAAACAGACGTTTATCTTTTCTTTCCAAAGTCTCTGCAAGACTATAGCTTTTTTATGGACAGAATTAAGGCTTTGAGTATTTATTGTAGCAAATCTTATCATATCTATAATATTAATTACTAAGGAACCAGCCCATGATTGCTGCTGCATTAATTCTTTTTTGCTAGTGCCTCACAGGTTAGCTGTACCTCAGATATGACTAGGTATGTTGATGGTTTTTAGACATTATTTTTTATAAATAATATTTAAAAAAATTCACTGTTTTACAGGAATATAAGATATAAACTGCTAGTAAAATTGGAAAAATATTGGAAGTACAGAAATATATTTGTTAACCTGTAGAAGAGGAATAATGTACACATGTATATTTATATTGGTTTTTATGGCTTTAGAACATTGCGATACACTGATATCTGTCAAACATTCTGAACTCTGAGAAAAAAAAATGGAGGTCACGGTAGAAAACAGAAACGATGCACATAGGAAAACAGAAATGATGAGGGATTGTCCATGTCCGCACGTTATGTTTTTATGATCACAGGAGCACACTGCAGGGCATATCCAACTTGTGTGTGCCACACACTGCAACACCTTGTGTGTGCCACCGGATACCTAGATACCTAGTCCAGCGCTTCTTCTACTTAAAGAATGTCATGTCTGAGACAAGCACTCAGATATAGTTCTAAGCATTACTAACCTTATACCTGCTCTCTGTGTATCTTAATGACTTGGTCCACAGTCATCCAACCTTTTACTTAATGATTAATTCTTGGACTGCCCTTTTTCCCTAAAGCAAGCATGTTGCATCTCACACCTTGTATGTGACTTTATTATATCAGACAGTTCATTGTCACAAATAATCTCACTTACTTGTATTAGAAGCTAGTGTTCCATTGAAAGATGTAACTGTAGTGTTATCTTGGGATGTGGAATTTTCTTCAGTTAGGTTTGATGTGGTGTATTTACTTTCTGTACTTGAATATTCTTCAGAAGGGGTGGTGAAGGTGGTGGTTTCGCTTTCCGTACTTATGGTTGTAGGAGATCCAGTTAGCAATGTAGTCGATGAAGAGATTGAGGTGGGATTTGCTGCGTTTGTGGAAAAAGTTGGTCCAAAAGTTCCATTACTAGACCCCTGACTTTTTGTACTGGACATGCCTGTGGTCACAACAGACAATGCTGGGGTGCTTAACGATGTATTGCTTTGTTGACTGTCACTGGAGTTAGACGTAACTTGTCTTGTGCTCACCAGGGGAACCACTGTAGTACCTTCTACATTAGACAACCCGGTGCTAGTTAAAGATTCAGTGGTCTTCACACCCAAAAACTGATCTTGAACATTTGTTTCATTATTAACTACTGTTGTTTCCAATTTACCAACCCATAATGTGGCCATCACAAAAAGGATGTACAGAAGCTTTCTCGACACCATTGTAATAACTGTTTTCTTGCTTACTTTTTACACTTTTTTTTTTGGACTCCTAAAATAAAACAGGAAGAGAGATGCAGAGATTACATTTTTTTCTAAATTAATGCTTTGTGAGTGTATATGCAATTTTACAATATGTCTTACCTTACTAAACAGTGGCTTTAAAGTTAGGGAAAAGCAACAATTACTACCCTTTCTTCTGTCTTACTGTGCTACATAACCACAATTTTCACACGTGCAGGTGAACCTTACTGGCAGAACACATGTGTATCATGGGCAAGATAAGCATTACTAGTTGCTATTTGCCCTATAGGAACCATTATGTGAAAGGAGCTTCATGCTCTAATATTCATCACTGATTCTCTCATTATAGGATCCGAGCTCCTTGTGCCATCATCTGTACCAAGAATTGCTCAAGTTGAGCTCTCCATTCTAAATCTGTAGTGTTACCATCTCATTTGTTTTTGTGAAACATAAACATGGTGGATTGTCCATTAGGCACATTAGATACATGCCTAATGGCCTTTATGCTCAGGGGCCTCTATGCACTAATAGATAATCTTCTGAACCACCACCAGCTGAACAGCAGTAGCTGCATTTTGCAGGCCACCGGAGCCTGGATTGGGGCACTCAGTGTGCAGTAAGCAAACAGCTTTGCTGAGTGGGAGCTAAAGAGAAAACATGAGCTTGAGAGGTAAGGGGATTTTTGTGTGCATGTGTATGAATGTGTGTTGATGTGTGTGTGTGTACAGTATATGTGTGAGAATGCATTTCAGTTTAGATGCCCCGGAACATCTTAATTTGGCACTTATTCTATCATCAGGTTGGGATCAGAAAAGAGATCTAAGCAACAGACTATATTTAAACTTATATCCGACAACAAGGCTGATTCATGCATAGGATATGCATATATACATATGTGTGTTACACCCATGGAAACTTAGTCTCAAAGGAAGAACAGTAACAGTTTAGTAGCAGATATATCCACAATAATATATTTGGAGATCAATATCGCCTACTGTTCTGCACCAACTGTGATGCCAGTTTTAAGTGCTCAATTTATTAAATGTAAAAAAGCTACGTTTTAAAATTCTCCCATAACAAGCAGGTGAGCAGTAACTTTAAAATCACATTGGTTCCAGATAATAACAAAATAATACCGTATTTGCTCGATTATAAGACGACCCTGATTATAAGACGACCCCCCAAAATCTGAATATTAACTTAGGAAAAAAGAAAAAGCCTGAATATAAGACGACCCTAAAGGAAAAAAGTTTTACCAGTAAATGTTAATTCATGTAAACTATTTTTTTTAATAAAAGCTATGATTGAGAAAAATATTTTTTTTGTTTTTATTTCTTGTATTTTCCAGCCTGTCCCCCAGTTACGCACATCTGCCCCCAGGCTTGCCACACCAATATGGCACTGTGGCCCATGATATGCCTTTTAACCCTCTATATGCCACTGTGCCCCATGGTATGCCTTTTGACCCCCTATATGCCACTCTGCCTCCAGAAATGCCTTATACCCCTATATCCCATTCTGGCATTTAGGGGGTTAAAATGCATATTATGGGGCAGAGTGGCATATAGGGAGGTATAAGGCATTTCAGGAGGCAGAGTGGCATTAAGGGAGTTAAAAGGCATTGTATAGAGCACTCTGCCTCCAGAAATGCCTTATACCCCTATATGCCACTCTGGCATTTAGGGGGTTAAAAGGCATATTATGGGGCAGAGTGGCATATAGGGAGGTATAAGGCATTTCAGGAGGCAGAGTGCTCTATTAAATGCCCCCTTAACGCCACTCCAGAAATGCCCTATGCCCCCATTTAACTAACACACACACACACACTCTCTCCCCCCCCTCCCCTCCCCTCCCCTCTCCTCTCTCCTCTCTCCCCTCTCAGCCCTCTCTTACCGGTGCTTCCAGCCGGGGCAGCGGGTTGACGTCGCCTTCTGCTGCAGCCGGAAGGAGGTGGAGTTGGCAGCGGGGGTTTGTATGCGTCCGTCGCGTATACTTTCCCCGGCTGTCAGAGATCAGAGATCTCTGACAGTCGGGGAAGGTCTACGCGACGGACGCAGACAACCCCCGCTGCTAGCCACACCTCCTTCCGGCTGCAGCGGACGTTGTCTACG
Organism: Sceloporus occidentalis; assembly: GCA_023333645.1. Classification (NCBI taxonomy): domain Eukaryota; kingdom Metazoa; phylum Chordata; class Lepidosauria; order Squamata; family Phrynosomatidae; genus Sceloporus; species Sceloporus occidentalis. The sequence goes on from JALMGF010000033.1 coordinate 3,000,120, forward strand.
CGGATCGCGTAGACGTCAACCCGCTGCCCCGGCAATACAGCAGGAAGCACCGGTAAGTGTGTATGATGGGGGGGGGGTGAGACAGGAGGATCCAGGTCCCCTGCAGCGGTGCGGGGGATCTGGATCTTAGTCTCCTAATCAGACTCTATTTGAGGTCTGATTAGAAGACGACCCCGATTAGAAGACGAGGGGTATTTTTCAGAGCATTTGCTCTGAAAAAAACCTCGTCTTATAATCGAGCAAATACGGTAGTTTCATTTGCAGAGGCAGCGTGACATTTACTTACAAGGTAATATTGAACTAATCTGTTCTCAGAATGTGGTTTCGCAAGCATTAAGTAAATAATGATATTGTAAATCATGTGAATCGCCTGTGACGAGTTTCATTTCAGGCATTCTATCTTCCATTGACCTGAATGCAAGTTTGGGTTACAGGTGGGGGCGGGAGGTAGGAATTGTACACTTCCAGAGAGTATTCAATAAATATTTACCTGGTGAAGAGGAAGTGATTGTTACTACTCAGAAGTTTTAAAAATACCTGCAAACCCTCCAGAGACTCTGCATGAAGCACTGCTTCTCCAGGTCACGGAAGCAGTGTTGACGCACATCCAACTCCCTGCCCACTTACCCTCCTACCACATAACATTTTTAAGCATTTATGGCTAGCCCAGCACGCAACATCAGTGGACCACCCATCAATGCCATCATTCCCATGTATGAATATAGGATAGTATATAAGAGATAGATGTGGCCGTCTAGAACATAAAAAACTATGTATGTGTGCTATTACTATAAGCACGGAATGTTGATGAACATACATTTGGGTTATTGTTCAGCAGTGGCACCTGCTGAAAAAATCATACGCAAAATGGCAAAAAAATGCCAGCATTAATTATTTTGTTTTATGTCATTTTATGGTTTTAGAAAGAGGCCCTACTTATCTTTGGTTGCCATGAAAAAGGGGGGTATCTGGTTGAACCAATGTATGGTAAAAATAAATTAAAAAAAGCTCCAGTGTTCAGGGTATGAAAAACAGTCATACATTCTGCTTGCAGTGGGTTACTAAATTAGAAAAACACGTCTTGGTGGCATCCCTTACAAGGTCAGCGACCATGGGGGTCGCTTAGTTCATCTTTTTGGTATGGCTAGATCTGAACATGTCACTATTGTAGGTTTTTTTTGCATATATTGTATGTTTGGAGATATAGAGTGGGCATATCTGTCATTTTCATTTGCACAATAATGAATATAAAATACTGCAAGCAGCCTTTTGTCAGTTGATATCCATCAGTAAGTAGATCACATACGCAGGAATAATAACATGATCTACTAATAATTAAGGATGATATGGATATGCAGTATTATTAAAAATGTCCTGCAGAACTATTAGGTGTTCAGTATTAAGAGAAGATACAGGAACCTTGGTTATAGCATATGCCTGAGATTTTGAGTAAATCAGGTAAATGGGGAAATCAGGTAGAGAGGGCCTGTGACAGACAAAACGATTGCACATTGAAGTCTGGATATTCAAAGACATAGTCGATATCTGTAATAATTAAAAACGTTCGTGTTAGATTTGGAGAGTTCCAAATTACTTTCGACATAATTATTCTGAAGGTATTACATCGCATTACATTTATTTATATAGTGCAGTTACAATTGAGAACATCTTTAACACATATTAAGACGTATCAGTGAAGAAGAGGAGGGCTGTTTTCCTATGAGCTTACAATCTATTGAGTGGTAAGTATTTCCTAATATGTTTGCGAATGTTGACAACACTGTTCTTCTGTAGCTGGTCAATTTTGATATTCCATAATTTTATGTTACATCGACCAGAAAAATATTATAATCATTAAATCTATGAAAAAGATCTACTTGTTTCATGCAGTTGCAGTGTAAAAAAAAAACTGTCCCTCCAAAGTATGTTATTTTAGATGTCATAGATTTTACAGCCAAACCTAAACCTGTAATAAAAACTTTACAAGGGGTGTGTGCTTTTAACATAGGTTGTGACGTCTATAAAAATAATACCGGTATATTTAGCATTCTTTTCCTATAGGGTCAATCGCACTCCCCTTATTAAGACTTATTATTATTACTTGTCCCCTGAACCCCTCCTAAACCGAAAGATAAATTATATTTGAAGGTTAACAAGGTATTTTTTAAATAAAATCTATCAAAGGCATTCTCACCAAACATTTTATTTTATGGACTATCACTTTTTAATAGGATATAAGGAAAACTATTAATTTAAACACACTTGCCAAAGGCTCCATTTGCATTTAGTTGAGTGACACACATAAGCCACATACTCATCACCACATTCTGTCCTGGAGTTACTTATATAATTGTATGTCTCCAGATTTTTCTCATAGTTATTGATTTACTGCTGTATAATCGAATAATTTGTGTTCCAAGTTATTTCTCCTATATCAGATAAATGGCGTTTTTAACTTATTGTTAATGTTTCTACATGCATACTTTGCTAGAAAAGTATAAAAAAAGGATCAAGAAAATAATACTATATATGTTTTTGTGTTTAATGGATTAAGAAGTTTTTGTTATCGTGTTGTTACTTTATTTGTTTAGTTACAGTGATTATTTAATAGTAAAGAGATGTATGAATAAGACATGATATCGTGCCTCATAGCCCGGTATATTTCATATGTATATTTCTTAATAAATTCTGTAGTTTGGCAGCAAAACTACTATTATCCTGTTTCCTTGTTCTAAGTAACTGCATCTACTAAAGAGCTATTTAAAAACCTAACATTCCGCTTAGACTGGTCTTGGCGTGCAGACCGGTCTTGTTAGAGAAACTCAGATTCACTGTAACATTTAGCATATGAATGCCATAGCTAAAATAACAAGATGTATACATGTGACAAGTGCGTCAGAGGATGAGAATGCATGGAGCAAACAAAGAAACTGATGCAGACAGCCTGTAATATCCTCCCAGGAGAGCACCAGCCATCCTACAGGCCCTTTGCACATAATAACAGGCAGTTATATTGTGAACTGCACATGCACAAGATTTATCAACATCTAAATACATTCGGAATGCAAATGAATAGTCAAATGTAAAATCTATTGAGGCATATTCTAAATGGATTAAAAAAAAACCCCAAAACATACATTATTAATCTGAAATTGATATGTATTGAACAAGAGATGAAAGATTTTTGAGTTTTTAGAATTACTCTGCCACAGGAAAGTATTCTGGCCTAGACCAAGCAAGCCTAGGATAGCAGGTCCACAGGGGCAGATCACCTTCTTGGGCATTCAGAGAACCTGGTGTGCTGCTGCTCAGTTGGCCAGTTACAAAGGAGATATCTGATCTCACCAATCCATGACATTTAACATATTTGAAAACACTTTGGATAATATATCCTTGAATACACATACTTATTTGACCCAAATACATATTATTCTTATATTGGGTGCTTGCACATAAAAGAGGTGGATTAGTTTTGTTACTCTGAATATGGAATACAAATTACAGTCAACAGCCAATGTGCATATGTGGTGGAAGTTGACTTAACATGGGATGCCTTTAGTGGGAATAGGTGGAAAGTGGACTGGACGCAGGGAAGAATTGGGCATAGTCGAACCCAGCTATGGTAGTAAAGATGGGTGTCTAGCTTTAGGTGCATTCAATCATTCAGCTGGAAAGAATGTTGACAAAAGGAGGAACATAGTGATAGAATACAACAAGTAGGGAACAGAGGTGAAGTAGTGCCAACTACCAGAACACATAGAGGTCACCAGCAGGGGCGGGCTGTGCCGGGGGGGCAGGCTGGCCGGGCGGCTGGCAGACGAACATTCATGGCAGCCGCAAAGTTAAAAACTAAGCTGCTGCCACCGGGACTGGCCGCCGTGCTGGTAGCGTACCGGGCGGGGAGTGGTCCACCTGGAGTGCCGCTCACTGAGGGGTGCCGGCACGCCTCCAAAAACAAGGCGCGCGGCAGCTGTGGCTGTGCGTCGGGACTTGATGTCAAATCCCGGCGCACAACACTGAAGCCACGCCCACCATCTTCCGCACTCTCTGCACTGGAAGGACAGGACACAGAAGAGGAAGAAGAAGAGGAAGAAAAGTGACAGTGCCAGAGGAAAGGTAGGAAAATATTAGTAAGTGTGTGAGAGTGATGGGTGTTGTGCTGTAGTTTATGATGAATGTTTGTGAATGAGGGTTTCAGATTGCATGGAAGTGTGGGGGGATAGCATGGCATAGGGATGCTGTCTAAGCATGATAGGAGTGTGATTGCTGTTATCAATTTTTATTTTTTTTGTCCAACTGTGGTGTGTTAACACTTTTATTAAAAGTAAATTACATACCAAAATTGGACAGAAAAATTCAATAACAGTATTAATAGATATATATGATTGCAAACAGCAATCACACGCCTATCATGCTAAGTCAGCCAAGTACATGCTAGAACCTGGGCATGATAGGATTGTGATTGCTGTTAATTATATACATATATATATATATTAATATTGTTATTGATTTTTTTTTGTCTAATTTTGGTGTGTTACTTTTAATAAAGTATTTTAAAAGTTTATTTTTTCGGTTTTGGCCAAATGAATGCTGAATTTTCAGTTTCGGTCCAGAATTTTCATTTCCGTGCATCCCTACTATGTACTATGCCAGTCACTGAAGTGTTAGGCCTACACCACAAAAATGTTTGGCTTAGTATATAGTGATATGGGTTGTACTGCAGTATTGTCAGTGTCTGGCTCAAAGTATAGGCACATTGACGGTGGTACAGCGTAATCCCTAAGTATATAATGATAGCAGTTATGCTGTACCACCGTCAATGTGTGCCTAACGATAGAAACTATGCAGTTTTAAAGTGTGTGTGTGTGTGGGGTGCCACATACAGGATCTGCCACAGGTGCCAAATACTCTAGGTACGCCCTTGCGTCGTGTGGCCTTCCTCAGCTCTTCGTCCCACGTCTTAAAAGGGGTGGGATAAGGAGCTGAGGCACGGCTCCAACCTTTAATTTCATTAGGCGCCGGTGGAGTGACTGCCGCACGATGGCCGCTTTCAATGTCGCTCGCAGCAGCTTTGGTGGCGCACTGGGCCACTTGACTAGACTTGCCCCCCAGGCCTTAGGCTGCCAGCCCTCCCCTGGTCACCAGATTTTTTTTTAAACAAAAAGATCACAAGTGGCTAGTGGGTAAGGCTCTGTGTTACAGCCAAGTTGTTACCGATCTAAGAGTCTTACCAACTTTTATTGATGTATCTTTCCATGGTTATATTAAGAATTGATTGTTTACTGTAATAAAGCTCGACAGGGATAATTTAACTATACATAACAAGGACAAACATTCAAGAAAAAAATAAAAATAACAGAGATCCAGAAAACTGGAAACAAAGAACAAACATTTTTTTCTTGAGACTACTTGCAGTATTGCAGCAGTTACAAATACGCACGGATTCATTCTCTCGCTGATCTACCTTTGTACATGTTTCGATCTGCAAAGACCTGCCCCTTTAAGGAAGGGCGTTTATGTAAACTGCACACAGGTCCTTGCTGCTTCAATACCCTACAGTATAAATATATAGAAATGGTGCCTTAAACACGTGCCTTGGACGTACCTCATTCTGGCAGTCTCTCACAATTTGTTTTTTGCATATGAAAACGTTCACATTCATAGGCCTTCTATTGATGTAATGTATGCTTTATATAGTGATATATCTAACTATATCTGCCTAAACTATATATAAACGATGTGCTCTTTTCAGCTTACTAGAAATTAGCAAAACATTGATATCCTGAAAAATCATCTACAGAAGTCACTATATTTCATTGAAGATACAGTATTTTTTTTATAATTCTAAAGATTTTCGTAATGTAACCTGAATATAATTACGACATTTAAATAAGTGTATATACAGGCGCAGAAAGGTCAAATATACAGAGGCAATATGTACAATAATCTAACACTCTCTACAATTAATCATACATCTCATACTACTATTAAACTCGGGGTAAGGGTGTCAGCAAGCATGACCAGGTGAATACACTGTAACCTACCTGTTATAAGTATAGTGTGCTTAATTCTGACCTCGCGGTAGTCCTCGGAGGTATAATTATATTCTAGAAAGCTAATTAAAGGTATCCTGACTTTGTGTGCCAGGTGTGTTAGGCTCAGGTGCATACCTTTTTTATATACATAAATCATTTTTACCTTTCCAAGCACCTTTTCATATTACGTTTTAGTGAGTATATCGTCTGCGCCTGTATAGACGTGCATACCTCACCGCTGTATGGAGAAGCTTGAGGTTTCAATATTAATGTTTTAATTAAAAGAAAACTGAAAAAGTAAATAATTTGCAAGGATGAAAAACAGCAATCACAATAAAGATACGCCTGCTTGCTTTATTCCAGTTGTAGTTGGTGTGAAGTTAAACAAGTTAAGTAAGAAAAAAAAGATAAAAAGTTCCTACCTTTGCTTTCAAAGAGGCCTCGAATTGAGAATGACAAGATGACGCAGTTGAATGGAGTTTCTGTATATCAGACTTTCTTGGAACAAAGAAGGAGGTTTATTGCTTTTTGGAATAGAGCTGAAACACTCTCACTGCGCTTCCGGGTGTGAACTGCCTCTTAACTCCTTTGACACTAAATATTGCTTTTGTCTGTAGAGCTACAGCTTCCCAAATCTCACGCTAAGGAGCCGTCTTGAATAAAAGTTTAATGTCACCCAGTTTAGAATAATGTTGACACATTGTACCTGCAGGCAGCCCGTTCTAGGTCACAACAGGTTTTCTTTTTGTCGAAAACGCTTTTGTAATATTCTCCCTGGAGGCCTGAATGAGCCATGGCAATATCTCTATGGTAACGACTGAAAGTTTAACTAGTGTTTACAGATTACAGAGGGCGGTTTTACAATAGGTGTGTGTCGCACCTGTTTGCGACCTTGTGAGATATATGATAGGCTATCCATAAAGCGGAGTTTATTACTGTGTAATCTACATTGAGTCTACATACAGTCCTACATAGAGTGTTTAGCAAGAAACGTCTATCATTAAATAACGCACAGCTTACCCTTACCCTGAGAAAGTTGACTTTTTAAACAATTAGTAGGAATGTAACTCAAATCGCATTCAGGGACATCTGGGACAACCTTTGTTTTTTTTGTGCATTTTGGACAATACATGCCCATGTGATCACATAAAATGCGGTTGTTTTGTTTGCTCTGAGAATATAGGGTTTTTAATTTAAGGTTACAAACTTTCCCTGCCACTCCTTTCTCTTCCAAGAGGTGTATGAAATGATATGCCCCTGCCCCAGAAAAACAAGTAGTTGCCCCACGTCTTCTCCAGAAACAAATGGGAGTCTTGGCTGTTGTTTAAGTATGCGTAATAAAACCATCTTTTAGTTTTACTCTCCACTGTAGCCTGAGGATCATTTTTACCGGTGTTTGGTCTGAAAGGTATATATTGTGTATTTTCACCTTAGTGATCTTTGGCAAAAGTTAAGTGGTGCGCAAAAAGAAATATATCCTAGTCAAGGTATTGTGGATGCTAGATATGTATGTGAAGTTGTAGGCTTGTGGGGTTTTGGACTTGACATGGATTTGCCAGCTGTAAATAATGTGTAAGGAGTGCGATACCTTCATGTTGTCTCATCTATGGAGTAATCAGCAATTACTCCCAGGAATTTACAATAAAAGCCATCATTACTGTCACGACCCAGGTAAGCAGGTCGGGTAGGAGCCCAGTAGCAGGGGATACACAGGGTTCCGTTTGTACCCCACAATGCATGACGGTAAGTGGGGTGGTACGGACAGGCGCAATAAAACACAGTACAAACAGAATACGTGGAAAGGTACTGTATTGATATACAGCAAGTAAAGGCAGAAAGTCTCTAGGCAGGATGCCCACTGGCAGGGCTGACGGATACGGAGGCCCACTGGCAGGGCTGACGGGTACGGAGGCCCACTGGCAGGGCTGACGAGTACGGAGGCCCACTGGCAGGGCTGACGGGTACGGAGGCCCACTGGCAGGGCTGACGGGTACGGAGGCCCACCGGCAGGGCTGACGGCAGGTACAGGCAGGTAGCTCAGGTACAAGGCAGGTAGCTCAGGTACAAGGCAGGTAGCTCAGGTACAAGGCAGGTAGCTCAGGTACAAGGCCAAAGCAGAGTGGTCATAACACTACAATGCAAAGGCCCTGACTGCAGGGCTAGGCAGGCTTATAAAGGCTGTGATAATTAGGTAGCAAGGTGCACCTGGACATGATAATCAGCCAGAGTGGTCCTGAGTGGCAAGGGCGGCCACTAGTGGTTGAAAACGGGAATGAGCCACACAAAGTATGAACAAGTCCAGCCAGCGAAGGGTGAAAACGTGACAATTACGCAAATTGGCACCATATATATGAAGCTGCAAATCCACTGTTAGAAGCAAAAGAATAACCCCACCCCCTCTAGGTCAAGAACCTATTTCTTTATTGTATAATTTAGAGATTTATTGAAGAGAATCGGTACGCCCCCTGGTTAAATGGTGCAGATATGCATTCTTTAAGCAACCTGCCTTTTAGTGTGTTTCGCCCTCCTCCCAATAAGTCTCGCAGAGGAGAACTATCAAGGGGTTCAACTGCCACAATCTATTCTGGATCCTGCGCCTCTTGAGTGGGGAGTGTAGCCCCCTCCCGTTCCATGTGACCACTGTACCTCTATCAATTTAAGTAACCTTTTGCCCACTGATGTACTGTAGATGTAATGGTAGGGGTTACTGGCATTTTTCCCACCGCTCTCGATCTCTCACAATGGACCACATCCCCACCAAATTGACCTAGTGTTGTCCCTCTATATTACCTCTATATCACCCCCCCCTCCAAACTTACCGGTGCTTCTGACCCGGTGTGTTGTCCGGGCAGACAACACACCGGGGAGTCAGAAGCACCGGTAAGTTTGGAGGGGGGGGGGGGGTTACCAGACAGGGGGATCCAGGTCCCCAGCAGTGCTGCGGGGGATCTGGATCTTAGTCTCATAGTCAGACCTCTATTTGAGGTCTGATTATAAGACGACCATGATTATAAGGAGAGGGGTATTTTTTAGAGCATTTGTTCTGAAAAAAAAACCTTGTCTTATAATCGAGCAACTACGGTAATTTCTCTCCACAAACTCTCTGCTCCACTGTCACGACCTAATCATCTCCTGTTCCAGAATTCCGGTGGTCTGCTCCTTGCTTGCTACATTCTCCATCAACCGCTCCCTGCTCATTTCACTACTAGCTATCTGACATCCTACATCCTAGTTAGTGGTCCCTTCTCTCCAGCACCAGATAGGCCTAACATCCACAAGGCCTCTAGAATCTGGTTTCCATCCATAGCTTCCCACCGAGACTGCACTCACTAACATTACTAACGACCTCCTCACTACTAAAACAAAAGGCCATCCCCTCCTTCTAGAAATCCTTTACTCTCATGGCATCCATGATACAACTCTTTCCTGGTTTAAATCTGTTGGTGTTCCTCTGGGTGTTCCTCGGGGCTCAGTTCTTGGGCCTCTGCTCTTCTCCATCTACACCTCTTCACTTGGACAACTCATATCTTCCTTTGGTTTCCAATATCACCTATAAGAAAAGCCCTGGGCAAGTGTATGGAGCAGGAGGGGCACATGACTGAGGGGACGACAGGCAGCCCCCTCCCACACCTTTTCTTGTTGTTTAAAGAATGTTCTGCCTAGTCATGGTGGGCTGTCAGTCAGGCAATGATTGACAGACTGAGCTAGTGTGTGATAGGCAGGTGTCATCCCTGTGGGCTTAAGGGGTATAGATCACTATAAAGATGTAAACCCACCCCGTTAAGGTCATTCATTTTACTGACCTGGGAAGGTTTTTCCTCCCTCCCGCCCCTTATTTTTTGGTACTTTTTCTGGTACTTTTGGTTGGTTCTTGGGCTGGCATAGAGCAAGGGTTAACCACCTTTAGGTGTGGTTTAACTCGTGCTGCGCAGGCCCTCGGCCTACGTGCAGGACACTCCTTGGGCTTGTGCCTGAGTGAGTCCAGTCATGACAAGAGCTGCCGTGCATGTAGACACCGGGGGTCTCTACAGTGTTACGGTTTTGTGCCTGTGCCAGCTGGTTCGGTGTAGTTTACGGTTATTAAGTGGTTGTTTTAACAATTAACACTGTATAGTTATTTCACACGTGCTGTGACCCTTCTCTGGAATTCCCTTCTTCCTTGTATGCAAATTTCAAAAGCTTTCTAAAAACCCACTTCTTCAGAGAAGCATACAATATTGATCCATCTGATATTTTTTTAATATTCTTCAATTCATTGTAATTTTCTACCATAGGATCCTTCTTATTTTTCTTCTTATTAAGGTCAATAAAAAGTAGTTTCTGATTTTTCCCTAATTCTCTTCAGTCTGGAATTTACTTCTTCAGTTACAACAGACGGCTGCAACTTTGCAGAAATCAGCATGTATTTATAGTGCAGTACTGCACCAGATAAATTGATTTGTAGCCAGAGTTCACAAACCCAGATGAGTGGCCACTAGAGGCTGCAAGTTGAAACAGTACCATGTATTGTATAATATATGTGAAAGAAGAAGTGATGAAAAACAGTGTGGAATGGGTATACAGAGAAAAATACAATTAGAAAATACTTCCCTTTATGTTGGGTAATTATCCCGGATACTCGGCTGCAGCCCGTACAAAAACACTCTCCAGGTGTTTCAAAATAAGAACAAAGAACGCTAGGGGGCGCTCGTGTATACCGGTAGTGAACAATGAGAGAAAAAACAAGAAAAAATATGATTGTGTAATATTCAACACAGGTGCTGTCGCTGTAAGTCTATATAATGCACTTACAGTGTTCACTTGTATTCAGGCTTCAATAGACCATCCTGTCTTCCGGATGTATATGCAGTAAATATATGCAAAAGAGCAGAGAGACAAATAGGGACCCCAATGGTGTATTATCATGCACTGTTTGTAACACGCAAATACCAAAAAGCACTTACACTTCTGAAGAGGTTTTATATCCCTTACACGTCAGATGTCTTTTCCTCTGTTCCTCTTGTGGAAAATGGAATCAGGCTAGAACCACTCTCTGGTGTAGTATAAAAGCTATTTATTCAAGACTAACATACTAAAACAATAAAAATGTTCATATACATCCACCAAGGGATGCTATAAAAGTAAATAAAAAGTCTGGGTAAAAGAATAAGTAGAGCTCTATAAAATCCTCAACGCGTTTCGCCAGTTCCGTGGCTTCATCAGGAGTAATATTCGTTGTTGCTGCGAGGTCCTTTTAAATTCTGTGCGGCGCCATCTTTTTGCCGGCGTCTGACGTCAATGTGCTCCTCGTCATCATCTCGTCCGTCGCGCCGCCCTCCCATCTGTCTTCTCCTCCTCCGATGCTCCGTGGGATCCAGAAACAATCGGTAGGTAAGTGAAAACATATATTAATAGTTCCGTTTGTGAACGATCAGATATACCGATCAAAATCCTCATTCAATGATCGTCTAATGTGCGTAGTGGGTGCCTATAGATGCCGCCCATACTGTGCATTTTGTGATCAAAAAAAACGGACATAATGTGGAGAGAGAGGGACAGAAAGGGAAGGTGACTAATGAAGTATAGTCTACAGTGTCGTTCATTATGTTTAAAAACGTAGTGTTTAAAAAACGCCCTATATAGTAGCGATGTAGACAGATGAACAGTGAAGGAAACCTATACGGACCAACTTAAAAGGAAAATCTATATTCCAATAATGTATTTGTATTACTGTTATGGTCTATTCTTTTTTAGGGGCAATGGACACAAAAAAAGGAGAATCGGGGACAGTATACGGAATACCATTTCTCCATGAATAACGGATCAATAGATCCCCATACCGTTGGTGATATGTAATCAATATTGCCCTTAAGTGATGTCAATCAAAAATGTGTAAGTGCACACCGATAACATGTATAATGTATTTTAAATAATAAACCATGTATATGCAAAAAATTGTGTCCTGCTTTTATGCAAAACTTTTGGTGTGTGGAACATGAAATGTTCCCACTTGGATATTTCCATAGGGACCATATGTAACACATTACATGTTCTCACATATACGTGAATATATCTAATTCCATATTGAGGCCACCTTTTTTGAAGGTTTTCAGTTTAAAAATCCACTCGGTTTCCCGTTTGGACAAATTCTCTACAGTATTGCCTCCTCTCCAATTTGGGGGTACCCAGTCAATCCCCATAATTTTTAGGGACTCTATTGAATATTTTGGACATCTATTACAGTGTCGTGGGACACTGTGTTTTGTATCATTTTTTCTTATATTCCCAAGGTGTTCTAGCACCCTCTCCTTCATGGATCTTATTGTCCTCCCCACATATTGAAGACCGCACCCACATTCCAATAAATAGACTATATTTTTTGTTGAACAGTTTATAAAATGCTTTATGATATATGTTTGGCCTGTTGCTGTACCTGTGAATTCATTGTTTTTTTTTGGTAAAAAAGCACACATTTTACAGTGGCCACATTTATAAAACCCATTCGGTTTGCTCCCTATGAGTGTTCCAGGTTTCCTTATTGCTATATGTTTTGGTAGAACGCTCGGGGCTAATATTGTTTTTAATGATCCTGTTTTTTTTAAAATAACCTGCGGTCTATCAGGTAGTTGTGTGCCTAGGACCTCATCATTTTTTAGGATATGCCAATGTTTGTTTATGATTTGTTTAATTTTATTTGCTTGGGTGTTGTACTGGGTACAAAATGAAAAACTGAAATCCCTTTCCTGAAGAAGTTTTGTTGGCCTAATCTTGTTGTCCAGAAGTAGTTGTCTGTCTACTGCTTCTACTTCTAAAAGACTCTTATTTAATATTTCTTCCGGATAGTTTTTCTCCTTAAATTTCTGTTTCATTTCATTTGCTTTGATTAAAAAATCTTCTTTCTTCAGAATAGAAGAAGAAATAATAAATAATAAAAAGAGAAAATTCCATAGAGATAGAGAGGATATGGAAAGGGGTATTCACGTACAGAGGACTACACACAACCAACATCACTACAAACACCACACACAGAGATATGGCCCGAAACAAAATAGGGACTTTATCCCATTCAGAAAGACACATTTTGAACCATATAACAGAGGCCATATGCCACACATAAGACACAGAACTTTATCTAAACACCCAAGGTCTAGATTCTTATCCCCTTCACCGACGAGACATACACCTTCACCCACAAGACAAGTTTTTCCACCTAATAGACAAAGCACTAATAGTGACACCGTTCACACAAACACAGGTTTTTCTCATGAACAGGCTTTTTTAGACAGGGAGCCATCCCGAAAGGGTGGCACAAAAAGAAAGGAAACCCCCCCGAGGAGAGAAGCTATAGAACTGAGGAACAGGTACATACCCCTGGAACAGAGTCCATGGAAAAAAAGAAAATACACAAAAGAACAAGAGGCCAGAGGGGGGGAGGAAAGAAATCATCAGACGAACAGATATTAACCCCGGAGAAAGAGGGCATTGTCAACATATCTTCCATTTCCCTTACACAAAACGAAATAAGTTTGCTCAGAAAAGGCTTAAAATTTGCACCGGCCAAGGGCCCGAATCAGTTCCAATTGTTTATGGACACACAGAAATATCTTAGGAAACTCACGGTCAAAAGGTTTTTTTGTAAATCAGAAAAATTGGATACCTATGGGGACACAACAACGGAATCATTTTCACATACAAATTTAAAACCCAAATCTAAATTCTTTCCACAAAATGAAAAAAGCCAACACATTGAAGTTTTTACAGACCTTATACAAAAAGATTTAGAAAAACTGGGGAATAAAACTAGGACATACAACCTTAACAAAAACGAACAAACGGCACTAAAAATACTAAAAGAAAAACACGACATAGTGGTCAAGCAGGCGGATAAAGGAGGGGCTACGGTCGTGATGGACCGCCTCTACTATATAAAAGAATCTAAAAGGATTTTAGGAGACACGATCACATATAGAAAACTAAATAAGGATCCCACAAGAGACTTTAGCATAGTGCTATATAGTATCCTAGAGGAAGGTTTAGAACAAGGTATCCTCAACAAAAAGGAATTTAACTATTTAAAAATGGAACATCCAAAACTACCTGTATTTTACTTCCTTCCGAAAATTCACAAAAACCTGAAAGAGCCACCTGGTAGACCTATAATCAGCGGGATCGATTCACTCACATGCAACACATCTGAGTATGTGGACTTCTTTCTCCAAAAATACGTTCCAAAAATCCCAGCATATCTTAAAGATACGACCCACCTTCTTAATACATTAAAAGATATAACATGGTCCCCAGGTTGGTTGTGGGCCACAATGGACGTCTCCTCGCTATATACCATCATTGACCATAAACAGGGATTGGAAGCCATAGATAGGACATTATCAAGGGATATTGACATAAAACCACTACAAAAATCATTCATTATAAAATGCATCAATTATATACTGACACATAACTATTTTTGGTTTGAGGAAGAATTCTTCCTCCAACTTTGCGGTACAGCTATGGGCACCAGGTTTGCACCGAGCTACGCTAATCTATTCGTAGCGGAATGGGAGTATCAATATATATGGAACAACAACCCATTCGGTGCAAACCTGGTGCTCTGGAAACGATACATAGATGATATCCTCATAATTTGGAATGGGTCAGAGGACCATTTAAATGAATTTATAAAATACACGAATAATAACAAATGTAACCTGAAGTTTACCTCAAATATCCAAAATCAACGAATTGAGTTTTTGGATGTGGAATTGTTCCATGAAAACAATCAGATATGCTCAAGAAATTACAGTAAGCCTACCGACAAGAACGGATACATAAATTACAATAGTTGTCATCATCCTCAATGGTTGGACAATATCCCCAAGGGTCAATTCCTGAGGGTAAGAAGGAACTGTACGAAGAAAGAAGATTTTTTAATCAAAGCAAATGAAATGAAACAGAAATTTAAGGAGAAAAACTATCCGGAAGAAATATTAAATAAGAGTCTTCTAGAAGTAGAAGCAGTAGACAGACAACTACCTCTGGACAACAAGAATAGGCCAACAAAACTTCTTCAGGAAAGGGATTTCAGTTTTTCATTTTGTACCCAGTACAACACCCAAGCAAATAAAATTAAACAAATCATAAACAAACATTGCCATATCCTAAAAAATGATGAGGTCCTAGGCACACAACTACCTGATAGACCGCAGGTTATTTTAAAAAAAACAGGATCATTAAAAACAATATTAGCCCCGAGCGTTCTACCAAAACATATAGCAATAAGGAAACCTGGAACACTCATAGGGAGCAAACCGAATGGGTTTTATAAATGTGGCCACTGTAAAATGTGTGCTTTTTTACCAAAAAAACCCAATGAATTCACAGGTACAGCAACAGGCCAAACATATATCATAAAGCATTTTATAAACTGTTCAACAAAAAATATAGTCTATTTATTGGAATGTGGGTGCGGTCTTCAATATGTGGGGAGGACAATAAGATCTATGAAGGAGAGGGTGCTAGAACACCTTGGGAATATAAGAAAAAATGATACAAAACACAGTGTCCCACGACACTGTAATAGATGTCCAAAATATTCAATAGAGTCCCTAAAAATTATGGGGATTGACTGGGTACCCCCAAATTGGAGAGGAGGCAATACTGTAGAGAATTTGTCCAAACGGGAAACCGAGTGGATTTTTAAACTGAAAACCTTCAAAAAAGGTGGCCTCAATATGGAATTAGATATATTCACGTATATGTGAGAACATGTAATGTGTTACATATGGTCCCTATGGAAATATCCAAGTGGGAACATTTCATGTTCCACACACCAAAAGTTTTGCATAAAAGCAGGACACAATTTTTTGCATATACATGGTTTATTATTTAAAATACATTATACATGTTATCGGTGTGCACTTACACATTTTTGATTGACATCACTTAAGGGCAATATTGATTACATATCACCAACGGTATGGGGATCTATTGATCCGTTATTCATGGAGAAATGGTATTCCGTATACTGTCCCCGATTCTCCTTTTTTTGTGTCCATTGCCCCTAAAAAAGAATAGACCATAACAGTAATACAAATACATTATTGGAATATAGATTTTCCTTTTAAGTTGGTCCGTATAGGTTTCCTTCACTGTTCATCTGTCTACATCGCTACTATATAGGGCGTTTTTTAAACACTACGTTTTTAAACATAATGAACGACACTGTAGACTATACTTCATTAGTCACCTTCCCTTTCTGTCCCTCTCTCTCCACATTATGTCCGTTTTTTTTGATCACAAAATGCACAGTATGGGCGGCATCTATAGGCACCCACTACGCACATTAGACGATCATTGAATGAGGATTTTGATCGGTATATCTGATCGTTCACAAACGGAACTATTAATATATGTTTTCACTTACCTACCGATTGTTTCTGGATCCCACGGAGCATCGGAGGAGGAGAAGACAGATGGGAGGGCGGCGCGACGGACGAGATGATGACGAGGAGCGCATTGACGTCAGACGCCGGCAAAAAGATGGCGCCGCACAGAATTTAAAAGGACCTCGCAGCAACAACGAATATTACTCCTGATGAAGCCACGGAACTGGCGAAACGCGTTGAGGATTTTATAGAGCTCTACTTATTCTTTTACCCAGACTTTTTATTTACTTTTATAGCATCCCTTGGTGGATGTATATGAACATTTTTATTGTTTTAGTATGTTAGTCTTGAATAAATAGCTTTTATTCTACACCAGAGAGTGGTTCTAGCCTGATTCCATTTTCCACAAGAGGAACAGAGGAAAAGACATCTGACGTGTAAGGGATATAAAACCTCTTCAGAAGTGTAAGTGCTTTTTGGTATTTGCGTGTTACAAACAGTGCATGATAATACACCATTGGGGTCCCTATTTGTCTCTCTGCTCTTTTGCATATATTTACTGCATATACATCCGGAAGACAGGATGGTCTATTGAAGCCTGAATACAAGTGAACACTGTAAGTGCATTATATAGACTTACAGCGACAGCACCTGTGTTGAATATTACACAATCATATTTTTTCTTGTTTTTTCTCTCATTGTTCACTACCGGTATACACGAGCGCCCCCTAGCGTTCTTTGTATAATATATACAGGAGCCTGGAAAGCAGCGTGGAACTGTGAAATTGAATTTTTTATTTTCACTTTTTTTTACTTTTCTTAGTATTATTAAAGCTGGGCAATCAGCTATAAAGATACAAATAGAAATATATCGGGAAAAATAATAATAGTTTCTCTTAATGTGCGTGTCTGGATGTGCGTGTTCAAGATGAAGCTTTGAATCTGCCCCTGGTGTAAAGTTATGTTATTTAATTTTCTAATTTGTATTACAAATATAGCTAAAAAACAACATTCCTTTCTATTGACATTTCTGTAACAAATAACCCTTATACCAACATGCATCCATTACACTGTTAACCTTTTCTCTTCTCTTCCAGGCATTACACATGTGAAATGTAATAAAGTAGATCATTGAGAAAAACATTTCTCAGAGATAATGATTCAGTATATAACTGACAAGTGTATCTTTCTTACTTGAGGATTGAAAGGATCATTCAATTTAGGGGTCACTGGATTCTACATTATTGAATAGAATAAATGAGGATATTGGATGTGGCATAATAATGGTGATACTGACAAGCAGTCACCTCAATGGGTGAAAATAGGGATACAAAAACATACAGATTAAGAACAGCTAATGCTCATTACAATTATACCAGAAGAATCTGTTCAATCTATCTGACTACATATTGTCTAAAGTAAAAATCTATTTAGCTTTTATACCCTCGTATAATTTTTTATTATTTAAAACACAAATAGATGTGAATAAACTTTTCAGAGATCTAAGTAATATATTTGGCTTATTGACAGGGCGGGCATAAGATCATAATTTATTTTTATAATTAACTTTTTATTTCAGTTTTGAGACAAGAGGACATTATTGTCTCTCACAGAGACATTGGTTTTGGACTTGTGGGATCCTTATTATTCATTACATATACATTACATATTGTCTTATATAATATAATGGTTTGCATAAATTAAAATGTATCTGGTTGGAAATATAATAGAAAATAAAGAGGGAAAAGGAAAGAAGAAGAAAAAAGTTAGGTCATAAGGTTCAACTTGTAGATAGTTTGACAGCAGATACCGTATGCTTTTTTTCCTCCTGGAGGCAATCATGAAATCTTCATTGCCTAGTTACTCTTCACTTTTCCTAAGGAATATCCCACACAAATTCTTGCAAAAGATGCATACTTTTTTGTGTGGCAATAAATTAGATGTAATGTTTGATGGGAGGTCCTGTACCCCGACTGGGTATACCCGCCCAGATCATTACTTCCTTCCCGAGACTTTGGCGATTAACCAAACTAGCGCTAGATAGATGAAGTGGGACTTTGTTGGAATGGAGCCGTACTGGTGTTGTAGCTGACCGAATCTATCTAGCTGATGTAGAGCTGATACTGTCCTGACAAGGACAGTAAGTAATTATAGCAGCCCACCCCAAGCATCAGACAGAACCAATGTTGAGGTGAAAACAAAGAACACTTTATTTTGAAAACACACAGACTTATATATAAAAATCTCCTTCTTTTCCACAAGATGTTCACATGAATAGATGCCAGCTGCTAGGTTGATATTGTCTATATGAAGGTCCAAAGATTCTATTGTGGTGGTTTGTTGTTATTGAGTCTATTAGACTTTAGTATTAATGTCCCAGTTTTTAAGTACCAATCCTGTGGTTGTTTAGGAGCTAAATTTGGCAGGTGCACATTTTTTCTTTTGGAATTTTGACATCTGGCCAGCCTGCCCCATATCCTATTTGGGACATTTTTGATGTCGGCCAGATCAATTTACCCCATAAAACCATATATTTTTGAAAACTAGACACCCCATGGGGTTTGGAAATGCTGGTATTTTAACCGTTATTTTTGGGAATATACAACACCTACCATATTTTAGGACTTGCTCAATAATACAAATATATTTTTTTAAGTTTTTTTTACATTTTGTTGGAACATTTTTACATGTTACTACTTATTTTACTAATCACATGGTGAATAGTAAGCTGGGCTTTATTGGCTTGCATGGTTGAATGCATTACCTGTCCTCAACCTGCAAGGGAAGCTCAAGAGTTCTCAGTGAACTTGTTAGCTTTTTGTGTGGTGCCACCATCAAATCATTTCATTTAAGTCAGTACAACCACATTTTTGTGTCTTTACTAAGAGGGGGCTATCCTTTTTAGGCCCTCTTACCAATTGCACACACAGAGAACTCAATCTCAGAGACAGTGGGGACCCAGAGGATTCAGAAAACAGGCATACCAGGGCAAGCTACGATCAATTTGTCATCAGTGGAATTACAGTCACACCACATCTCTTTACTTCAAAAGGGATCATTTATACCTACACCAAACATCAATAAATTGCTGTGGATTAACGGTCTACATCTTTTCACTAGGAAATTAGCGCTACATGCATTTCACCAGATCAATATGGAGAAACAGGCAAGAAATTTAGGGGTATCTATAGAGCACTATGGTCGTATTCAATCATTAGTTTCGTTACTAGATGAAAATTTGAAAAACCTAGCACTTAGAAAACCTCTTACAAATCTCAGACCAAAGAGTAGATTTACCCCTCATGTATCTAGATATGAACATATCATAATGTTCTTGAAACTAGTGACGTCAGAAATTGAGATGCTACCATTTATCAACGCTCCAATCTATCAAAGTTACAACAGAAAGCCCTAAATGAATTAAAGGGCAATAAGAACTTAGTAATAAAATCAGCCAACAAAAGTGTTAATATAGTTCTGATGGATCATGATAGGTATTCAAAAATGGCACTGGATATCTTAGAGGACAAGACTACATATAAATTAATTTCACGAGACATCTCATTTGTGAGGGAATTGAAGGATCATGTTTTGAAAAACATCTTATTTCCCATAATGAATATGCATTTATGTTTAACCCCAAACTCACTATAGCCTGTTTTTATTGTTTACCAAAAATCCATAAAAATGCAGTTACCGTATTTGCACGATTATAAGACGAGGTTTTTTCAAGCGCAAATGCTCTGAAAAATACCCCTCGTCTTATAATCAGGGTCGTCTTATAATCAGACCTCAAATAGGTCTGATTATGAGACTAGGATCCAGATCCCCCGCAGCGATGCAGGGGACCTGGATCCTCCTGTGTTATGCCCCCCCAACTTACCGGTGCTTCTGAGTCCCCGGTGCTTAGTCCGGGCTGCGTGTAGAGCTCTACACGATACAATCGTGTAGAGTTCTACACGCTTCCCGGACTAAGCACTGGGGATCCAGATGCAGGGGACCTGGATCCTCCTGTGTTATGCCCCCCCTAACTTACCGGTGCTTCTGAGTCCCCGGTGCTTAGTCCGGGCTGCGTGTAGAGCTCTACACGATACAATCGTGTAGAGTTCTACACGCTTCCCGGACTAAGCACTGGGGATCCAGATGCAGGGGACCTGGATCCTCCTGTGTTATGCCCCCCCCAACTTACCAGTGCTTCTGAGTCCCCGGTGCTTAGTCCGGGCTGCGTGTAGAGCTCTACGCGATATAATCGCGTAGAGCGCTACACGATACAAATGGTAGAGCTCTACACGATACAATCGCGTAGAGCTCTACACGATACAATCGCGTAGAGCTCTACACGATACAATTGCGGAGAGCTCTACACGATACAATCGCGTAGAGCTCTACACGATACAATCGCGTAGAGCTCTACACGATACAATCGCGTAGAGCTCTACACGATACAATCGCGTAGAGCTCTACACGATACAATCGCGTAGAGCTCTACACGCTTCCCGGACTAAGCACTGGGGACTCAGAAGCACCGGTAAGTTGGAGGGGGGGGCATAACACAGGAGGATGCAGGGGACCTGGATCCTCCTGTGTTATGCCCCCCCTCCAACTTACCGGTGCTTCTGAGTCCCCGGTGCTTAGTTCGGGCAGCGTGTAGAGCTCTACGCGATTCGCGTGGAGCTCTACATGCTGCCCGGACTAAGCACCGGGGACTCAGATGCAGGGTTCCTGGATCCTCCTGTGTTATGCGCCCCCCCCAACTCAGAAGCACCGGTAAGTTTGGAGGAGGGAGGGGGAGTGTTAAATGGGGGGGTGTAAGGCATTTCTGGAAGCAGAGTGCTCTGTGAAATGCCCTTTAACCCCTTTAATGCCACTCTTCCTCCTGAAATGCCTTTTACCTCCCTATATGCCACTCTGCCCCATAATATGCCTTTTAACCCCCTAAATACCAGAGTGGCATATTCTGCATTTCTGGAGGCAGAGTGGCACATAGGGGGTCAAAAGGCATATCATGGGGCACAGTGGCATATAGAGGGTTAAAAGGCGTATCATGGGGCACAGTGGCATTTAGAGGGTTAAAAGGCATATCATGGGGCATAGTGGCATATATGGGGTATAAGGCATTTCTGGGGCAGAGTGGCAAGCCTGGGGGCAGATGTGCATAACTGGGAAGGCAGGTTGAAAAAAAAAAGCAAATAAAAACAAAATATTTTTCTCAATCATAGCTTTTATTAACAAACAATTGTTCACATAGTTTACATGAATTAACATTTACTGGTAAAACTTTTTTCCTATAGGGTCGTCTTATATTCAGGCTTCTTCTTTTTTTCATAAGTTAATATTCAGATTTTGGGGGGTCGTCTTATAATCAGGGTCGTCTTATAATCGAGCAAATACGGTAATTCACTAGGGAGACTTATAACTATATTTTATTTTCTTATCGATTCTATGTTCACATTCTTGGCACGGCTATGGACACATGTTGTGTACCTTCAGTTGCAAACCTTTATTTAGGTTTCTAGGAAGAAAATATTGTACAATCTAAGGAATTTTGCAGTTACACCTCATATCATCACTTAGTTACGTTACATTGATGACATCTTATTAATTTGGAATTGGACTGAGGAACTCTACCTTGAATTTGTGGCAACCTTAAATACCAATGATCTCAATTTGAGATTTACTTTTGAAATACAAATCACCTTTCTAGACCTATTAGTGACCAAACCAACGGGGGGCGGTCTCCCCACTATGGTTTACCGTAAACCAACTGCCACTAATGGATTTTCGGTTTGGGATAGCTATCATCCCCCCAGGCTTGAAAAAGGGTATCCCTATAGGACAGTATTTGAGAATAAGGCGCAACTGCACTACTATGGGCGACTTTAAAATCGAAGCTGTTTAAGAAAGCGCTTTCGAGAACTGGGATTTCCTCATAAACCCCTTAAAATAGCATTCCAGAGGGCACGGGACGTTGACCGGGAATCACTTTTGTCTAGTGAGCCTTGTCCAGTCTCTGCGAGTACCATAAGATGCATTGGCACATATGATGTGTCATGGAGGGATATTCAGCGGATCCTCAATATCTACTGGCCGATTTTATAGAATGATCCTTATTTATCAAAGGCACTACTACCATATGCGACGATTACCACACGAAGGTCCAAAAACCTCAGCGGTATACTAGTTCATAGTTATCTCCCACCACCAACCAGTGGTCCTCTACTTGGCTCAGAAAGAAACCTCAAGGCATGTAAAAATGTTGAAGATGCAGGGCCTCTTTTTAAGGATTCAACAGGTCATAAAACATTTCGCATTTTGTCCTTCATAAATTGTCATAGTACAGGCGTTGTGTATATGATCAAATGCACCTGCAGGAAAATATACAATACATTGGAAAAACCTTTAGAAAATTTAGGACAAGGGTCCTTGAGCACATTAATCTTGTCTGAGTTTTGTGGCACTTGAAAAGATTAAGCAATCACCTAAAAAAGGTGACATAAATGTGAAACTACTGAGGAGAGAGTGCTTTTGGATTTATAAATTACAGACCCTCTCCTACAATGGGCTGAATGAGGGCTTTTCTTTTACTCAATTCATTGAATAATGATTGAAAAGGATAAGACAATATGACAATATGTCTATCATATTTGATTATCCTTATATATATATATATATATCATTTTTATTTATATATTTATTTGTATTTATTTATTTTCACCTCCCCTCAAGTTTATTATTATTAAACTGAGTAAGTTAATAACCTCATTGTGGTGGTGATATAAATACTATTATGGTGCGTTCCTTCTGTCTGTATTTAATTCATCTGATGGACTAGATTATATATCTGTTGTATTTAGGTATATAAATCAATGAACAATGGAAAATTGACATGGTTAATTAAGTAACACTTTGTGTAATTTGGTATGTGGGATTTGTGGGGTTAATCCCCGCATTAAACTACAAAGCAGTATGATGCTTAGCAGTGACTCTCTGTCCCTCCATGAATGGGTTAATATTAAGATATGCAGCTTTGTTTCTGATTACCGAATGAAGCCGCGGTATGTATGATTTGTCTTTCTATCGGCATCCGCTAGAGGGGTGATGATATGAGCTGACGAGTAGAGAAATCCCTCTGCTGGTGGCTCCACTGGGAGTTTAGGAGTTAACGAATGAACAAATAAGGGTGTGGTGCGGTCGTCCAATCGACCCTTCTCGCGGGGTATTTAAAGTTGTTAGGAGGCCACTGCGTCTACGATACCCTGACGAAAATGTAGTGAAAGCTACGTAGAAACGCACGGCAGGTTTTATTTATTTATTTTCTTTTTTTTGCTATTAGGCAGTCTTAGAATCTTTTACAGGCGAGGCAGATCAATAGATTAGAGTCCTTCTGTCGGCTGCTGGCTAGTCCCCGTTTTGGGGGAGAATTTTTCATTCGGACTAGATGTGATACATACTTGCAGTCTATAGAGGGGTTTTATATTTAAACTGCCATTGATAGCCTGTTTGCAGCTTACAGACAGCTACAATTTAGATACAGTATATTACATTGTGCTTTTTTAATAATTACAATATTAAAAGTTAAGTTTTCATGGCAGGATTTCAGTTCTGATGTATAGGTAAAGAATCATAATGGGCTGTTACATCACCATCAGAGTATACAGCAGAGAATCAGTTCATCGGTGCATTCATGTTCTAAACATTCATGTAACTGGAGGAACAAATGAAGCATTCTAAAAAAAAATTACTACAATACTAAGAACAAACATTATGTAAACTTTTATCTTGAATACATTTGCAGAATGTAAAATTGCCCGTTATCACAATTTAAAATGTGATTTATTAGGAACAAAGAGCTTTACATTCTATGTAAATTATACTGGATTTTCAGGCATACAGTGAAGGTACACAACCACAGGTACACAACCATACAACACAGGGAAGAGACTGAACACTAAATAATACAAAAAAACAATTGGGCTCCACACTGCTGACTCTATTCTGGGTGCTTTGGGTTCAGTCTAATGTTTCAATTAGGAATTTCCTTTAGCGTAATAATTTAAATAGATTGGAACTGCCTATTTTGGATGAATTTTGTCATTACTGTTTGACATATACCAGGAGCTGTAAATTATTTTTAGCTCTTCACTAATTGAATTATAATTTTGGTAATCTGTTCGTAGAGTTTGGCGGTAGATCTGCCAACATTTCCCATAGTGCCTGCTGGGGTCGCAGAAACTATGGATTTGCATGGAATTTGCAGGGTTTGAAGGGATTGCTATTCTGACAAATTGACTGCAGCAGTGAAAATTTATGGGAAAAGGAGATATCAAGAAAACAACACAACTTTGAATCAAAATTAAATATTGAAGGCACAATCTTGTATATAAATATCTTTGTGTAGTAATTATATTATTAAAGGCAGAAATTATATATATATATATATATATATATATATACACACATATACATATATTTATATACACACATATATATATATATATATGATACTGTCTTGCTTTTAACATTTCTTAATGTATATAAAAGGGCAGATCATCTTTAGTCATTAATTGTTACATCATGGAATTATAGTAGCCTGTGACATCACCATCAGAATATACAGCAGAGAATCAGTTCATTGGTGCATTTATGCTCTAAACATGGAGATGGCAAAAGATAATTGCTTCTTTATTTTGCTTTTCTTATTTGGTCTTTTCATGACCACAACTTCTACAGCTGGTAACCAATGTAAGGACTATTTTGCTGAACATTATCATACCATAGACCACTTGAAATGAGATTTACTTGTAGCTTCCCTTGTATTTTCTCTCTTTCTATCTTGTTCTGTAGATTGGTTCTACTTAATATATTGTTATAGTTTAATGATATTCACATGAAAAAGATTATGCTTTTAACTGAAGGGATTAGATACATAATTCATGAAGGTTTAAAAACATATAATTTTACGAAGAAACAAAAATAACTTTTCACATTCATGTAAAATAGCCTGTTATCACAATTTAAAATGTGATTTATTAGGAACAGACAGCTTTACATTGCATGTCAATAAGGAATGTTTAAGATCATTTTGCATGTGTCTAATGACTATTCTCTGTGATTGCGTATTGTAGATGGATTATCAGATACCACTGATGTAGGGGATTTTCAGGCATACAGTGAAGGTAAGCCGGCAGATACACAACCATACAACACAGGGAAGGGACTGAACACTAAATAATACAAAAAAAGAAAAAGTAGAAAGTCTACACTGCTGACCCTATTCTGGGTGCTTTGGTTTACTCTCATTTTTCAACTCGGAATTTCCATTAGGGTAATAATTCAAATAGTTTGGAACTGCCTATTTTGGATGAATTTTGTCATTACAAAAGTGCAGATTACTTGGGTTTAATATTTTAATGTTTTACTAAATTCAGAACAGAAATCGGATGTACCTTCTATAGATAAAAATTGAACAAAACACTGCCATGGAGCCTACTGTCTAAAATAGTGTTACATTTTACGTATATTGAAACTTAATTTCAAAGGGAGCTGCACTGATCTCTGTATATCAAATACTTCAAATTTAACAAAAATGTCCTCCTATCCAACCCAAAGAGTATATGTGGGGACATAAGGAGCCTTCATCATCTTTTGACTAATACATTAGAAATTTTGTATTACAAAAAGTTTAAGTGAAAATCAATGTGTCAATCAAACAGATGACATATAAGTATATTTATTCTTAAGAAGAAAGATTTTTGAGGACAGCATCCAAAAATGTTATTTCTCATTTTTAAAGATCCACTAGGTTTAAAACAGCCCCCACTAGTTGTGCCACATTGTAGTAGGCACTGCGCCTTTAAGATAGCCTGTATCTTAGGAATCGTGGAGGTTTGCTGGAATTTTTAAAACCACCTCAAAGTTTTTAAAACCGGTCATCTGCTGGATACAAAGGAATGGCAGGCAGGGTATCTTCCAAAAGTTCTTTATTTACAATAGCCCATTAAAAATGCTTAATGCTTTAAGAAACTTAGTTATATATCTGTTATAAGGGGCTTTTTGAAGGAAGAGTCCTTGGGGAAGCTACCACATATGTTCTGATGAATGAATAGAAGGGTCTTTTCTGGTACACCGGTACAAAGAAGAAACTCCATTCCCCAGAAGGGGCTCTATGGGCTTCTCAACAGAGGAACCTATTGAAGAATCCATTTTAATGAATTTAAGTATTATTTAATTTCCGCACATATTGTGGTGTCGTTTGTAAACTTTGCGCAGCACTTTATTTCTTTGTTTTGTTAAAAAGCTAAGTACCCTGTTTTTATATTAGCTTTCATTCTTGTAGAACACAGTTACAATTTTATTGTATTTCTCTCAAATACCAACAATGTAGAATTGGAGGGGGGGGGGGTTGTTGTTCAAAGCTTTAGTATATGCTTTAATTGGAAGTTATGAATGTTTGTTATATCAAAAGCCTTTTACCAACTAGTCACTGACCACTAAACACTTATAGGCTATTGCAAAAAAAAAGTCCTAAAGAATATTTAATTATATATAAAATTTACAATTCCGGAAAATATATACACCCAAACCAATATAGCTCCCGATCTCACCCTGTGTTTATCTCTTCAACATACAGATGAGCCTCAAGAAATGAAACCAATGGATGACAAGAAAGTGGAAAGGATTGAAGCGAGGCTCACCCAGGACGGTAGGCATTTTATGTTTGTACAGTAAATGTGTTTGCATGAATAATATCATCGGTAGTAAAATTACGCAGATCTGACTCTGCCTTTCTACTATCTACAAGCAATGGGTTTGACAGTTTAACGTGGAAACTCAGGCTAACGCGTGTCACTCAAGTCTAGCTGGAGGGACCTAAGTGTTTAGAAAATTATATCTGATGGGATCATGTAAACAGCGAATCATATTCTATGAAACATTACACAATACAAGATATCATTAAGAGCTTTAACACAGAATAATGAAATTAACTCTATGGATGTACCCTGAAAAAACAAAACTAGAACATGAAATAATGTTCATTCTAATGAAGTAAATGAATGGCATTCTACTTATAAATAAGAGTAAGATTAAAATCTCCAGCTGGCATAAAGGGATCGTTCTTTTAATGTTCTTTACTTTTTTACAGCTTCCAGCATCACCGCTCCTGCTCTAACACCAGGCTCACGAGGTTTGTAAAACACAACGGATCATTAACTTAAATATATTTCACAATATCAAGTAGGAAGCATTAAGATTATTTTTGAATATTATAATACTTGCATTTAATGATTACTCCCAGATTTCAATAGATTTACACCGATCTAAGAGCTCAAAGCAAAGCATATATTCCAGCCAAGTATTCCAACAGTTATAGAAATGTAATAAATGTCTGAATGAATTTTTATTTGAAACAATGGTTTCTAATTTTGATTTAACTGTCATTGTTTATTTTTTATTGATGGTATAATTTCTTTACTTAATCATTATATTTTTCAGACCTTGAAATTATTTTTAATAAGATTCAAGAGGAAAATCTGTGTAGCACCATAATCATCTGCTGTGTTATCTTTCTATGTTTCCTCATTTGTACATCTGTGATTGTTACTGTGACCCTGTACCCTGATTACATCAAAAGGTTATTGTAAGTATTGCTTTTTTTATACCTGGTAGCGGTATTGTTTCTTCTTCTAAACAGTTCCTTTTCTCATATTACAGGACACAAAAGAGCAAGGAGAAGAACGGTGGAAGCGAAGGTAACCAATTTACCACGTAGATTACATTACATCATACTCCAAACTTTACATACACTCAAATCTACAAACTCTTCACATGACAAGTTGATATGAACCAGATCCTGAGCAGGATAAACCTGTCCTTGCACTCTCAAACGTAATTCACATGATAGGGGGGAACGACTAAAGCTGTGACCTCTATTGATTTGGGAGACCAGTCTGTATATAATGGGGAGGGGGATTCGGCTGTTGCATAGTTTGCCTCTGGTTGGTGTGTATTTGTAGGTTACGCACCCTCATATATAGAATGTTTGCTCTGCATGTTGGACACATAGAGGTGTGGAGACACCATATACATAGCCTTGCTTCATTTAGAACATATTAATACTATTTTAAACAGATTTGGTAATTTTTCATTGTTTTTTTTTCAGTTTAAATTGATGACAGCGCAAAGGAATTAGAAGAGGAAACTTTATAATAATACCATCAGTTTATGTGATTTGTTTGTTTCCCAACATACAGCGCTGCTGAATTTGATTATGCACTATAAATAATAAATAATAAAAACTTAATTTTGCTTGTCATTTTTTATGTAATAAGTAAGATGAATTTCATGAATTTGTTAAAATGTTGGTGGTAAAGGAGACCTGGCCACATTCATTGCAGAGGGTAACTTCAATTGCCATTACATAGGCTGGTCTAGTGTAGGGGGTAATTAACCCATCATTTATTTAGTGTTTTTACTCTATATTTGCTCAACTACAATTACCCTTTTTCATTTCTTTATGTACCCATAAAAATTATACATATTTTTTTCCAGGAGGGATAGGGCTTTGTTTGATATCATGTTTAGGCGTACAGTCCAACAATTACTTTGAATTACTTTGAATAATAATATGAAAAAAATGACAATCGAATAAAGGAAGTACTTTGAGTTTCACAATACCTTACGTGCAGTGGTGTAGCTCAGGGAGCTGCTGGGACTAAAGCCCTGAATCTAAACTTCATAGCCTTGAATGGAGACTCTGGGGCTAAAGTATACTTTTGCACCCATGCAATGTCATTGCTTTAAACAGCAATCATTTTAATTTTTATTATTTTTTTAAGCATTTATAGGCTACTTAACACTCTTGACCGATCAGTAGCACTCATTCTCCACATATGGAGTCCGATGTGTGCAAATATAAGGTTTCCATACATATACAAAATGTCACATTTACAAGCGAGCGAGCAAGACTTGGTTTCTAAGGACTACCTTTTATGTGAGACAGTCCCTCTGCACTAGGAACCATAGGATGCTAGTATCTATGGACCTACACACCGCTACTACAGTTTTAGGCACACCGTTTAATGCAGCATGACAATCATGAGGGTTTTAAAGGATTAATAATTGAATAAGTGAGTGTGTCCAGTAAACTGCAGGTTTTATATCACTGTTAGCTCCCTGCTTATTTTATTTAATCCCTTCTGTGTGTTGCTGCATTTTTTGTAAAATGTGTATGAAGTTGTATAACAAAAGACAAATCTAGCTAGTTACAACCAGACATTCTAAGACACATATTACATATGAATTTGTTTCCATGGTTCATGAATGCACCATTAACCCCTTGACGACAATTGACGTATCAGACATGTTACAAAAAAACCTCAGTTAACATCCAATCGCTGTTGCTGTAATATCTTGATGTCAAGGCATTCAGCAACACCAAGATGGGAATCAGGGGCCACATGTCCCCTTCCCCGGGGCGCAAATGTATGCGATACACTGCATAGTGGCAGATGTCCATTTTAGAAGAGTTTAGGAGGCGATCAATGAAACAAAAAACATAAAAACTTTGGGTATTTCTAAACTCAGGACAAATAGTAGAATAATTTAACAGGTTTTCTCATTAGCTTCGGGCAAACATGGAAACGAGCACGAAGAGGCCGTTTTTTTGTTTGTGCCGAAGACGCGCCGAAGAGAATACAGTGCCGGCAAAACGTAGGAGAAGACGAAGACTCACAACCACGAAGAATCTTCGTTTTCGCCGCGCAGCCGCCAAAATTTCAAACAGGAGTGAGCTAATCCTCGTCTCTCCAATCAGCTCACTCTTGTGACGTCACACTAAGGGTCTCGTCCAATGCCTGTGCTGCTGTTTTCTGAATTCTGAAAGCGCCTTTATAAGACCAGAGCTTGCCTGAGAGATCCATTCATTTTTCGCTGTGACTGCTTTGGCAACACTGCTGTGCTGCATCCGAGTGTTACAGAGAGAGATTGTTCTGTTCTGTGTGAGACTGGTAAGCCTCAGCCTGCCATTTCTCACAGTGTACTTCATCCTCACTTCAGTTCTACTGAATTAATATTTAATAATAATAATTTGATTAATTTAATATTTTTTTTATTTAATTTGTCATCAACTGTGTAGTGCTGATGAGTGCCTCACTGGCACTGGGGTGCCCTTGCCCTGGGCTGACACTAGTGCCTACTGCCTGTCCTGCTTAAATAAATTAAATAATAGAATTTATAAATAATTTAATAGAATATATTATTAATAATTGAATACATATAAAATTATATATATATTTGTCAGTTATATATACTATAGTTACGTTAGTAATAGTATACTAGTGTAGAGTGTACTGTAGACATTCAAGACATCTACTAGTGTCTAATCTAAAATCAGTAATATCAATAATTCTATAATTCTTATCTTAATAGTTAATTAAATTAGCTATAAAAAATATAATTAATAATTACTATACTACTAGCTTATAGTTCAGCTATTCTTATTAGTACTGGTGCTGCAGCTCTATAGTTTGTGCTTTGTTTTAGCAAAAGCAAGAGACCAAGTCAATTTTTCTTAATTAATATTTCATTTTATTTCATTTGTTTTGCTCACCTCAGTCCATCAGTGAAGTGAACTTGTTGGGCTAGTGAGTGCAGCCGCATAAGTGCTGTGTGTTTCAGCAAGCAGTGAAGCTAACTGTTTTGCTGTGACATTTCATTTTATTTCTAATTTCTTTTCAAGAAAAATTGACTGTGTGACGACAAAAACTGTACTAAGCAAAGCTTCAAGCTACTAGCTGTAGTACTAAAATAATTCTAATCTTTAATCTTCTTAATCTATAATATATTATATAATATAATATAAATTCTAATTCATAATTTATAATATATATAAGTAATTCTTTCTAATTCATAATCTTTATTCTATCTATAATCCATAATATAAGTAATTCTAATCTATTAATAATATAATATTATATATAACTTAACCTTACTTTAGCTTAGTGGGCTTGAGAGCGTCTGCCTAGAGTTAGACTAGAATACTAATATAGCTTTAGGTTTAGCATAGTAGTAGGATAGGCTCTTAGGCCCGTGTAAATTCAAAGTCTTTAATTTTTTTTATCCCCCCTTTTTTTTTTTTTTTTTTTAAGTTTTTTTAAACACTACACTACACACACAACACAAAATGTGAAATGGATCCTCCTTTTGGGACTAAGGAGGGACAAGCTCCATCTACTACCACCACCACCAGCACCACCACCAGTTCTAAGATGCAGCCTTTGCGTCAGTCTAGTCGGCCAATCTCTCGCTTATCATTTGGGGAAGCATTGCTTGAAGGATCATCAAGTAAAGGAAAAGCACCAAAAGCAGGCAGTAGTAGTGCGGCTAGGCCCACAAGCTCTATGGTTTTTTACGGAAAGCCTAAAGCACCAGAAGCACGTGCTAAAGGGTAGCACAACTAGTACTTCTAGTAGCCCAGTGAGTAAAAAGAAGTGCCTTTT
The DNA here is from genome assembly GCA_023333645.1 of Sceloporus occidentalis. Classification (NCBI taxonomy): domain Eukaryota; kingdom Metazoa; phylum Chordata; class Lepidosauria; order Squamata; family Phrynosomatidae; genus Sceloporus; species Sceloporus occidentalis. The sequence continues at coordinate 3,032,016 of JALMGF010000033.1, forward strand.
GCCCCAAGCAGCATCTTCCCCATCCACGAGCAGCATGCAAGGTACCAAGCAGAGCCAAATTAGCAGCAAGACTCAGAGGGGTCCCAAACCAAAGCGATCTCATTGGGAAAATGTTGAGCCTTTGAGTGGGAGCAGAAGCAGGCACCAATGTTGAAGTTGGTTTTGTGGTAACTGACGGAGGTGCCAATATGGTGAAAGCGCTGCGAGATGGTCATATTGTTGGTGTGCGCTGTGCATCCTACATCATCCATCTTGTAGTGAAGGCAACAATGTCAGAAGGAACTAATGTGGCAGCAGTAGTTCTGTCCCGCTGCAGAAAGATCGCTGGGCACTTTCACCATAGTGTTAAGGCTAGCCAACTTTTGAGGGAAGAGCAAGAGAGGTCAGGTCTTCCCGTACACTGCCTACGTCAGGATGTCAGTACACGGTGGAACTCCACGTTAGACATGCTGGAGAGGATTTTGGAGCAGCAGAGGGCAATCCATAATCTTGCCTCAGAGCACAATATTGGGATTACATCTCCATTGAATAGGGAGGATTGGACAGTGATCACCCAGCTAGTGGCAGTCCTTAAACCATTCAGGGACGCCACAGAAAATTTAAGATCAAACACTGCAAGTCTGGCCCAGGTAATCCCAGTGTTCTCCCATCTAGGCAGCAAGATGGATGTGTTCCTTGAAAACCGTGAGGCTGTTCAAGGTAGCACTCTACATCCTGACGTAGCAGCCATAGTCAGGAAGCTGAAGGATCTGCTAAAAGTACACCTTCGCAAATGCATGGAAGAGAGTCCCGAAATGATGCTAGCGTGCCTTTGCGATCCAAGAATTAAGGGAAAGCTAGCTTTGAAATTCAATGTTCTCAGTAGCTACCGGGAGCAATTGGTCAACAAGGTGCGTGACTGGCAGCGTAAAATGGGAATGCTGTCCGAGGAGGGAGAGGTGCAGGAGGAGGAAGAGATTATGGGGTCTGCTACTCCTAGCAGCAGCATCAGCAGCAGTGCCACAAGCATCACAACAACACAGCTGAGTGGAGCAGCTGCGTTTTGGGAAGAGGCACTTGGGAGTATAGTTGGACCATCTGACAGAGCTAGCAGCAGAAAGGAGAGTAGTGCTGCTGAAATGGTCAAACTTTACCTCTGTGAAGTTCCTTCTGCACCTAATGTTGATCCTCTTAGCTACTGGGATGAAAAGAAGAGTGTGTGGCCTGTACTCTCATGGGTTGCGCAGCAGCTTCTATCATGTCCGCCAACCACTGTTCAAAGTGAGCGCGTGTTTTCTATGACTGGAAACATACTGAGTCCAGAGCGCTCACGCATGGCACCTCATCTGATGGAGCAGATTGCCTTTCTTAAATTCAATCTGCCCAAGTTGGGTTACCCAGCTCTTAGCTTGGAAAGTAAAAATGTTTTTTCTCTAATGCTTAAGGTAGTTTCTCCCCCTGGTTGCACGTGTTTGTGCTGTGGCAACGTCTGCTACCTCCGCCGGTGTAGCCAATTTACGTTAGGGCCTAGTGTCTGAGTTCTGGAAGTCCGCTCCCAAACGCCATGGACTGACAGACTTTGATGCTTTGCCCTGGGGTGAAACAGGTGAGCGGGTCGTCAATTGCCCACTCATTCGCCTTTCCCAATGCTGCTGCTGCTGCTGCTGCTGGTGGTGGTGCCAGCGTCTCTTCAATGCCAGTTCGCTTCCTGGCTAGAGTCATGCCCAAAATATCCCTAATGGTAAGGGCAGTTTCTCCCCCCTGGCTGCATCTGTTTGCGGTGTGGCAACGCCTGCTACCTCCGCCGGTGTAGCCAGCTTACGCTAGGGCCTTGTGTCTGAGTTCTGGAAGTCCGCTCCCAAACGCCAAGGACTGACAGTGTTTGGATGCTTTGCCCTGGGGTGAAACAGGTGAGCGGGTTGCCAATTGCCCACTCATTCGCCTTTCCCAATGCTGCTGCTGCTGCTGGTGGGGCCAGCGTCTCTTCAATGCCAGTTCGCTTCCTGGCTAGAGTCATGCCCAAAATGTCCCTAATGGTAAGGGTAGTTTCTAGACTTGGGCACCAGGGGGCTCTTCGTGTTCGTCTTCGTGCTCGTCTTCGGCAAAAAAAAAAACTTCGTATTCCGCGAATATTCGCCTGGTCCTGTCTTCTCTTCGGGCGAATATTCGCGGACATTCTTCGTGCTCGGGTTTTCTTCGTTTTCCCCGGTTAAGGGGTTAAAACGGGGTTAAAGCCGTTCTGGCGCCAGGAGTTTAAATGTCCGTATGAGCAACTCTATTGGTCGTCAGCAGGGGGAGCCCCCTGCTGGCGACCAATAGGGTCGCTCGTACAGACTGTTATACTCCTGGTGCCGTAATTGTTCGGCAGATCCCGCTGGTCTCCCTGTTCTATCATTTATTAACTGATAGAACAGGGAGACTAGTGGGATCTGCCGGGTAAGTTGCACCATTGGGATTTTAAAAGTCTGTACGAGCGACTCTGTTGGTCGCTCGTACAGGCTTTTAGGCTCCTGGTGCTGTAACTTACCCGGCACATCCCACTGGTCTCCCTGTTCTATGAGTTAAATGTCCGTACGAGCGACCAATAGAGTCGCTCGTACGGACATTTAACTGATAGAACAGGGAGACCAGTGGGATGTGCCGGGTAAGTTACAGCATTGGGGTTTTAAAAGTCTGCACGAGCGACTCTGTTGGTCGCTCGTGCAGACTTTTAAAACCCCAATGCTACAACTTACCCGGCACATCCCACTGGTCTCCCTCCCTGTTCAATTAATTAAATGTCCGTACGAGCGAACAATAAAGTCGCTCGTACGGACATTTAACTCTGTACAGGGAGGGAGACCAGTGGCATCGGCAGGGTAAGTTGCAGCATTGGGGTTTTAAAACCCCAATGCTGCAACTTGCCCTGCCGATGCCACTGGTCTTTAACTAATTGAACAGGGAGGGAGACCGATGCCACTGGTCTCCCTCCCTGTTCAATTAGTTAGTCCGTGCCGGGTTAAATGTCCGTACGAGCGACCAATAAAGTCGCTCGTACGGACATTTAACTCTGTACAGGGAGGGAGACCAGTGGCATCGGCAGGGTAAGTTGCAGCATTGGGGTTTTAAAACCCCAATGCTGCAACTTGCCCTGCCGATGCCACTGGTCTTTAACTAATTGAACAGGGAGGGAGACCGATGCCACTGGTCTCCCTCCCTGTTCAATTAGTTAGTCTGTGCCGGGTTAAATGTCCGTACGAGCGACCAATAAAGTCGCTCGTACGGACATTTAACTAATTGAACAGGGAGGGAGACCAGTGGCATCGGCACTGCCGATGCCACTGGTCTCCCTCCCTGTTCAATTAGTTAGGGGTTAACTTTTTTTTAAAGGGTTAAGGGGCCGTGCAAGTGAGCCTATTGGTCGCTTGCACGGCCCTTTAACCTATGGATTTCTGCTCCCGTTAACCCCTTCGATGCTGTGTTAACGCAGCATCGAAGGGGTTAACGGGAGCGGAAATCCATAGGTTCGCTCTCAGGGGCTACAAAGACCGTGCGAGTGAGCCTATTGGTCACCTGCAGGGTCTTTCTCTGGCATCAACCAATTGGTTGATGCCAGAGGAGGTCCCTGTAGGCGACCAATAGGCTCATTCGCACTGCCCTGTAACCCGTGACGGCGAACCTGCGGATTTCCACTTCCGGGAACTGCCGCGATGCCGCGAAGACAAGACAAGGTAAGATGAAGGGGGGGAATAGTAGACGAAGACGAAGACAATCACGAAGATCTTCGTGGTGTGTGTCTTCGTCTTCGCCTACGTTTTACCGCCGCCGTCTTCTCTTCGGCGTGTCTTCGGAACGAACACGAAAACGCACTCTTCGTGTTCGTTTCCATGTTCGCCCGAAGACGAATGCACAAGTCTAGTAGTTTCTCCCCCCTGGCTGCGTCTGTTTGCGGTGTGGCAACGCCTGCTACCTCCGCCGGTGTAGCCAGCTTACGCTAGGGCCTTGTGTCTGAGCTCTGGAAGTCCGCTGCCAAACGTCTAGGACTGACAGTTGTTTGGATGCTTTGCCCTGGGGTGAAACAGGTGAGTGGGTCGCCAATTGCCCACTCATTCGCCTTTTCCATTTTTCAATGCTGCTGGTGCTGGTGGTGCCAGCGTCTCTTTTCTGCCAGTTCGCTTCCTGGCTAGAGTCATACCCAAAATGTCCCTAATGGTAAGGGTAGTTTCTCCCCCCTGGCTGTGTCTGTTTGCGGTGTGGCAACGCCTGCTACCTCCGCCGGAGTAGCCAGCTTACGCTAGGGCCTAGTGTCTGAGCTCTGGAAGTCCGCTGCCAAACGTCTAGGACTGACAGTTGTTTGGATGCTTTGCCCTGGGGTGAAACAGTTGAGTGGGTGAAACAGTTGAGTGGGTCGCCAATTGCCCACTCATTCGCCTTTTCCATTTCCTTTTCCATTTCCATTTAATTTTTTTCTGTCTGATACACAACCTACCAAACATAACACACACAATAACACATATAACACAGTGACATAACACATAACACACATAACACATATAACACAGTGACATAACACATAACACACACATGTAGAATTTACAAATCACAAGGACCTTTCCTCCTGTTATTTGCCCTGGCCTTCACTTCTACACTCACTAGCATTAACGCTATAACTTCACCCTATAACATTTTTCCATCCACATAGCTGCCAACAGACCCAACTTTTTCAGGGACAGTCCTGCTTTTTTCTTGTCCCATCAAATTTAGCTAAACTAGGTATGCTAGTGCACATAGGTATAGCTGGGTAGGGTAGCACTACAACATTAAATAAATATAATAAAGTAAATAATAATAAATATAACTTTAAAATAAAATTCAATAAACCCATTAAAATTAAAATGTAATTATTATTTAGACATAATACATCTTTAACCAAAACAGTGCACTGCTAATAATCTTAAAAATAACCGTACATTAACCCTAAGCTATTTTTTAGTTCTTGTCCAACATTTTTCCATTCGCATACCTGCCAACACACCCAAAATTTTTGTGGACAGTCCTGCTTTTTTCCAGTCCTGTCCAGTAAAAGTTGGGTTGTTGCAAAGTATGCCATTATAAATAGGTAGAAAATGTTAGGCATGTATTACAAGTGGTCCAAAATCAATTTAAAATAATCCCTATTCTTTTATGAAACATCTATGGATGTGTGACTGTGTATGATAAAAAGGAGGCCAAGTTCATTGGAGCATTTGTCTAGGTCATTTTGTGTACAGTACACCTCGGTATCTGTGTGCAACTCTATTGGTCGTTTCGGCAGGGGGCTCGCCTGCCATCAACGAATGAGGTGCATTCTGCAGTTCTGCAATTCATTTGTTGATGCCAGACCAGCCCCCTTCCGGCGACCAATAGAGTCGCACACACGTACCTTCACGGCGTGAACGCATCTGCTGCTCCTGCTGCTGCTGCTCCGATGTGTTCTTAACCCCGTATTAACCCCTGCTACGCAGCCGGGAGAAAACGAAGATGAAACGAGCACGAAGAATGTCCACGAATATTCGCCTGAAAAGAAGACAGGAACGGGAATATTCGCGGAATACAAAGTTTTTTTTTTCTCCGAAGACGAGTACGAAGACGAACACGAGGAGCCACCTGGTGCCCAAGTCTAATTATTATGTCCCATATATTATGCCCCATATATTCTCTTTTTTCTCTGCCCAATGGGCAGGACACCCCAGTGTTCTGCTCTGAGCAGTGAATAGCCCACTGTTGTCATGTCCAGGAGGTGACTATGTCCTAATGGAGACATGCTGGGTTAGACGTGACTTCTCTTGCTCCCCCCCCAGCTGCTGGCTTGCTATCTTAAGATACTTTTCAATCAGTTTTGACAGCCTACACTGCTCCTCAGTTGAAGCTGCTCTAGCTGAGGGATTAGTGTATAGTCAGTAGCGTACCTAGCGGGGGGCCCCGGGCTAGGGTGACCACACGTCCCGGATCCCCGGCAGCCTTGTCACTTTAGTGAGAAGGGAGAGAGAGGGGGGTAGATAGTGAGAAGGGGTAGAAAAGGGGGAAAGGTAGAAGTGAGAATGAGTGAGAGAATGAATGAATGTGTGGATGAATTGTCTGAATGAGGGAGATAATTAATGAGTTTGTGAGAATGCATTAATGAATGTGTAAATTTGTGTGAATGAGAGAGAATAAATGATTGTGTGAAATAATTTTGTGAATGAAAATGTGAATTAAGGAGTGACTGTTAAAGTGTTTGTGTGTATGATAGATGTATAATTGATTTGTGGGAAGGCAAAGATGGCACAGGCCAGGCTGTTTGGGGACAAAGTTGACTCATGCTGGGCTGTTTGGGGACAAACATGGTAAATCCTATGTGTATAATCTTGCAGCTGGTCAGGTTCTATATGGGCAGTGTGGACGCCAGAGCTGGCTTTGGGTTGTGCAACATATCATCTATGCCTGTAGTTTTTCAAGTTTCTTGTTATGTTTCCATACATTATTACTGTATACCTACATATACGGGATTTGTATGTCTGATTCTATGTTTCCAGTGCTGAGTTCACATGTGAACAATAATAATAACAATATATATATATATATATATATATATATATATAAATTGCTAACAGCAATCACACTCCTATCATGCCAAGTCAGCTACTACATGCTGGAATCTGGGTATGCCTGGGCATGATAGGAGTGTGATTGCTGTTAATAATAATAATTATATATATATATAAATAATATATTAATATTGTTATTTAATTTTTTTCTCCTATTTTCCTGTGTTACTTACTTTAAATAAAAGTGTGAGATTTTTTTTATGGTGGGGGGGGTCATATTTGGTTTTAGACAGGTAAATGCTGGATTTTCGGTTTCAGTCCAGAGTTTTAATGTCGGTGCATCCCTAAACCAGACAATGAAGTGGTAGGCCTACACCACATCAATGTTTGGGTTAGTATATAGTGATAGGAGTTATGCTGCACTATTATCAGTGTCTGGCTCAATGTATAGTGATAGGGATTACGCTATACCACCGTCAATATCTGCCTCAGCATATAGTGTTAGGTGTTATGCTGTACCCCCGCCAATGTCAGCCTCAGTATATAGTGATAGGTGTTATGCTGTATCCCCATCAATGTCTGCCTCAGTATATAGTGATAGGTGTAATGCTGTATCACCGTCAATGTCTGCCTCAGTATATAGTGGTAGGTCTTATGCTGTACCACCGTCAATGTCTGCCTCAGTATATAATGATAACAGTAATGCTGTACCATCTTCAATGTCTGCGCCAGTATATAACGATAGAAGCTATGCAGTTTTAAAATGTTTGTGGGGGGATGCCACATACAGGATCCGCCCCATGTGCCAAATATTTTAGGTACGCCCCTGTGTATAGTGACATTATGGCTTGTAACATCCATCAAGAAATCTCAAGCTTCAAGAAATCTCAAGTAACATAGGCCTCATAAAATCCCAGCTGACCCTGTCGAATGCTTTTTCAGCGTCAACTGGTTTTTGGTTGCATCATATATTATATATATGATTCTACAAGTATTAGAAGTGGAAGATCTTCCTGGGATAAACCAGATTTTATCTGGATGGATGATTACTTTTATATAGAACAATCATCAATAGAGACAAGAACTTAACATCTACATTTAGTAATAGGATAGTTATAGAAATAGGTCTATAATTTCTTAGATTTGTTGGGGATTTTTTTTTTTAATAGGGAGGATAATCGCTCAGATCATGTCTTCAGGAAAGAAACCAGATCTGACTATTTGATTAAAGGTATCTGCTAGATTGGATGTGTGATGGAACCCTCCATTACTGGGACCACTGTAGAGGCCTGAGAGCCAACCCTCTCCCTATTGACTATGGGCCCTGACTTTGTAAAGCGTTATATAGTTACATAGTTATATAGGCTGAAAAAAGACATGCGTTCATCAAGTTCAGCCTTTCCTATATCTGTCAATTTGTTGCTGTTGATCCAAAAGAAGGCAAAAAACCCCCAGTTTGGCTCTTTCCAATTTTCCACTAACCATGGAAAAAATTCCTTCTTGACTCCAAAATGGCAGTCAGATTTCTCCTTGGATCAATAAGCTGTTTCACCATAATTAAAGATTACATCCCTGAATATTATGTTTTTCCAAATATTCATCCAGTTGCTGTTTAAACATCTGTACAGACTCCAATAAAACTACCTCTGCAGACAGAGAGTTCCACATCCTTATTGTCCTTACTGTAAAAAAATGCATAGTCCAGACCAGCCCCGAAGCAAGTACATCGGTGTAGGGGCACCATGACCGTGTGAGGAACAAGGAGCACCCCATGACCGAGCAAAGGGTTAAACGTTTTGTTACTTACAACCATCCTGTGTGGCTCCTTGACTTCCAGATTAACTTTTGACCCCCATTCTGAATATTCAGTGATAGGAAGAAGGGGAGGGCTTTAGGGTGAATTTAGGCAATATAATGTGAGAGCTATATACAATCAGGCTTGTAGGTTTTAAAGAAGGCGAAAATTCCCACCCTCCCTTCCCTCTTTTGATTTGATAATTTATCGTCCAGTATGGCGGTTACTGTTTTTTACATTATGGGTTTTTTGTTAATATGTAGTTGGCTGGTACGGTGCTTGAGGCAACTGTCTAAGGTATGGTTGTACTCGTGGTGCACAAGCCTAAGGGCGGAAGTGCAGAACACTCCGTGGGTGCATTGCTCAGGTGATGCGTTTGTTGACGGCTGGCTGCTGGGCTTTGGATGCCGGCAGCCTCTACAGGTGACTTGGAATGGTTACGCCCTAACCAGCTGTTAGCCAAAGGCGTGGTTAATGTATGGTTAACTGTGACTTAATGATTACGTTTCAATGAGTGTCACGGTTGGGACAAATTTTATGTAATTATTGACCGCGGCCAAATTTATCCAAAGTCAAATAAATAATTGGCCCCGAATATATTTTTATAATGCTATCATATCCCCTCTGAGGCGCCGTTTTTCTAAACTAAACAGATTTAAATTTCTTTCTTCATAACTATAGTGTTCCATTCCTTTTATTAATTTTGTAGCCCGCATCTGTACCCTTTCTAGTGCTATGATATCCTTCTTTATAATAGGTGCCCAAAATTGCACAGCATATTCAAGGTGTGGTCTTACCATTGATTTATACAGAGGCAAAATTATATTTTTATCCTGAGAATTGATTCCCTTTTTATACACGACAATACCTTACTGGCCTTAGCAACTGCTGACTGACATTGCATATTGTTGTGTAGTTTGTTCTCTATAACAATTCCCAAATCTTTCACATTTGTGGTTATACCTAATTCACTATCATTGCAGACAGCCAGGATCTGCAACCACCATTGTTTAATGTCAGACCCCCCTACCCCATGGTGCATTATTGTGTTGTTTGGCGAAACTATGGATTTGCATGGAATTTGCAGTGTTTGAAGGGATTGCCATTCTGACTCGGAAACCAACATTTTAGACAATTTGACTGCAGCAGTGAAAATTTGTGGTAAAAGGACATATCAAGAAAACAATACAACTTTAAATCAAAATTAAATATTGAAGGCAAAATCTTGTATATAAATAAACATATTTTTGTGTAGTAATTACATTATTAAATGCAGAAATTATATATATATATATATATATATATATATATATATATGATACTGACTTGCTTTTAAAATTTCTTTAGCAATCATAACAAGCATGTAAAAGGGCATCTTTAGTCATTAATTGTTACATCATGGAATCATAGTAGCCTGTGACATCACCATCAGAGTATACAGCAGAGAATCAGTTCATTGGTGCATTTATGCTCTAAACATGGAGATGGCAAAAGATAATTGCTTCTTTATTTTGCTTTTCTTATTTGGTCTTTTCATGACCACAACTTCTACAGCTGGTAACCAATGTAAGGACTATTTTGCTGAATATTATCATACCATAGACCTCTTGAAATGAGATTTACTTGTAGCTTCCCTTGTATTGTCTGTTTCTATCTTGTTCTTTAGATTGGTTCTACTTAATATAGGAGAAAGGTTATGCTTTTAACTGAAGGGATTAGATACATAATTCATTAAGGTTTTATGAATTTTATGAAAAAACAAAAATAACTTCACATCCATGTAAAATGGCCTGTTAACACAATTTAAAATGTGATTTATTAGGTACAAACAGCTTTACATTGCATGTCAATAAGGAATGTTTATGATCATTTTGCATGTGTCTAATGACTATTCTCTGTGATTGCGTATTGTAGATGGATTATCAGATACCACTGATGTAGGGGATTTTCAGGCATACAGTGAAGGTAAGCCGGCAGATACACAACCATACAACACAGGGAAGGGACTGAACACTAAACAAATACAAACAAACAATTGGGCTGCACACTGCTGACCCTATTCTGGGTGCTTTGGGTTCAGTCTAATGTTTCAACTTGGAATTTCCATTAGGGTAATAATTTAAATAGATTGGAACTGCCTATTTTGGATGAATTTTGTCATTACTGTTGTTTGACAGTGACATATACCAGGAGCTGTAAATTATTTTTAGTTCTTCAGTAATTGTTGAAAGTCTGAAATCAATTATTTTGTTAAATACCCAAGAACATTTTCTATCTCTTCCACTGTTGCAGGCTTTCTAGAGGCAGTTTTTACTAATGACTTATTACCTTCTTGTTCCTCATCTGTCCTAAATATTATCTCGAGTGGTTCTTCTGGTGAGGGTGGAGTTAATTTAGTTCTCTGGTGAGACTGAAAGTAATCTGGTAACGTCTCACCTATTTTCTTTTGTCTCTTGCAAGCCATTGTGTTTTATTATGAATTACTTACTGATGATTTTTTTATTAATATTATAAGATCATATTTTAATCACGTATTCATGAAATATATTTAAAAAGATTAGCGCGTTTACTGCTATAGTGATAGTTCATTTACATAAACTTTTTAAAACCAATCACTTGCACTACATGAGTTATAAACCCATTGCTTGCTTTTATTACTTGTATAGCCTACACCATCTTTTATTTATGCTTATCTCACTTTTATTGTTCTGTCCCCAGCCTTAAAATTTTAGCAATTTCCATGAAGCATGTAGGCTATGATATATACTGTATATAAGCCCTAAAATATGTTGATTGTAATAAATATCTTCTGTGAATTTGATATAAAACCCCATACCATTCGATGCCTACAATACATAATAAAATGTAGAAAATAATATAGGAAAAAAATATGTTGCTGCAAAGCTAAGAACTTTCGTTATTTGATAGGATAATGAAATAATTTGACTGCAGCAGTGAAAATTTATTGGAAAAGGAGATATCATGAAAACAATACAACTTTAACTCAAAATTAAATATTGAAGGCAAAGTCTTTTATATAAATAAACATATCTGTTTGTGTAATAATTATTAAAGGCAGAAATTATATATATATATATATATATATATATATATATATATACTGACTTGCTTTTACAATGTCTTTATCAATCATAACAAGCATGTAAAAGGGCATCTTTAGTCATTAATTGTTACATCATGGAATCATAGTGGCCTGTGACATCACCATCAGAGTATACAGCAGAGAATCAGTTCCTTGGTGTATTTATGCTCTAAACATGGAGATGGCAAAAGATAATTGCTTCTTTATTTTGCTTTTCTTATTTGGTCTTTTCATGACCACAACTTCTACGGCTGGTAACAAATGTAAGGACTATATTCCTGAACATTATCATACCATAGACCACTTGAAATGAGATTTACTTGTAGCTTCCCTTGTATTTTCTCTCTTTCTATCTTGTTCTGTAGATTGGTTCTACTTAATATATTGTTATAGTTTAATGATATTCACATGAGAAAGGTTATGCTTTTAATTGAAGGGATTAGATACATAATTCATGAAGGTTTAAAAACACATAATTTTACGAAGAAACAAAAATAACGTTTCACAATCATATAAAATAGCCTGTTATCACAATTTAAAATGTGATTTATTAGGAACAGACAGCTTTACATTGCATGTCAATAAGGAATGTTTAAGATCATTTTGCATGTGTCTAATGACTATTCTTTGTGATTGCGTATTGTAGATGGATTATCAGATACCACTGATGTAGGGGATTTTCCGGCATACAGTGAAGGTAAGCCGGCAGATACACAACCATACAACACAGGGAAGGGACTGAACACTAAATAATACAAACAAACAATTGGGCTCTACACTGCTGACCCTATTCTGGGTGCTTTGGGTTCAGTCTAATGTTTCAACTCGGAATTTCCATTAGGGTAATAATTTAAATAGATTGGAACTGCCTATTTTGGATGAATTTTGTCATTACAAAAGGGCAGATTCTTTAGTTTTAATATTTAATGTTTCACTAAATTCACAACAGAGATCTAATCAAACTTCTATAGATAAAAGCACTGCCATGGAGCCTACTGTCTTTAAAATAGTGATATATTTTACATATATTGAAACTTAATTTTAAAGGGAGCTGCACTGATCTCTGTATATCAAATACTTGAAATTTAACAAAAATGTCCTCCTATCCAACCCAAAGAGTATATGTGGGGACATAAGGAGCCTTCATCATCTTTAGACTAATACATTAGAAATTTTGTATTACAAAAAATTTAAGCGAAAATCAATGTGTCAATCAAACAGATGACATATAAGTATATTTATTCTTAAGAAGAAAGATTTTTGAGGACAGCATCCAAAAATGTTATTTCTCATTTTTAAAGATCCACTAGAAGAACAAGAAAAGGAGAGACTTAAACTCAACTACTATTTGTCAAAGCTGCAAAACTGGAAATGTAAGTCTATGTTTTAAGAATTCCAAATTAAAAACCTGGATTTCGATTTTAAATATTGTACCCAATATTTTCTCAAATACCAACAATCTAGAATTGGAGGGCGGGGTTGTTGGCCAGAGCTTTACTACATGCTTTAATTAGAACTTATGAATGCTTGGTATATCAAAAGCCTTTTCCCAACTAATCACTGACCACTAAACACTTATACGGTATTGCAAAAAAAGCCCTGATGAATGTTTTTTTATCTATAAAATATTTCTGGAAAATATTTACACCCAAACCAATACAGCTCCCGATCTCACCCTGTTTTCATCTTTTTAACATACAGATGAGCCTCAAGAAATGAAACCAACAGACGAGATGAAAGTGGAAAGGATCGAAGCGAGGCTCACCCAGGACGGTAGGCATTTTATGTTTGTACAGTAAATGTGTTTGCATGATTAATATCATCGGTAGTATAATTACGCAGATCTGACTCTGCCTTTCTACTATCTACAAGCAATGGGTTTGACAGTTTAAACTTAGGCTAACACGTGTCACTCCAGTCTAGCTGGAGTGACCTAAGTGTTTAGAAAATTATATCTGATTGGATCATGTAAACAGCGAATCATATTCTATGAAACATTACACAATACAAGATATCATTAAGAGCTTTAATACAGAATAATGAATAATGAAATTAACTCTATGGATATACCCTGAATTAACAAAACTATTCATTCTACTAATTAATAAGAGTAAGTTTAAACTCTCCAGCTGACAATTTCTTTTTAGTAAGTTTTTTAAAATGTTCTTTACTTTTTTACAGCTTCCAGCGTCACCGCTCCTGCTCTAACACCAGGCTCACAAGGTTTGTGAAACACATCGGATTATTAACTTAAATATATTTCACAATATCAAGTAGGAATCATTAAGATTAGTTTTGAATATTATAATACTTGCATTTAATGATTACTCAAAAGCATATATTTCAGCCAAGCATTATAGAAATATAATAAATATCTGAAGGAATTTTTATTTGAAATTATGGTTTCTCAATGTGTTTTTACTATCATTGTTTATTTTGTATGGATAGTATAATTTCTTTATTTAATCTTTACATTTTTTAGACCTTGAAAAATATTTTGATGACATTGAAGAGGAAAACCTGTTTAACACCATAACCATCTGCTGTGTTTTCATTCTTTGTTTCATCATTTCTACATCTGTGATTGTTACTGTGACCCTGTACCCTAATTACTTCAAAAGGTTATTGTAAGTATTGCTTTTATTATACCTGGTAGCGATATTGTTTCTTCTTCTAAACAGTTCCTTTTCTCATATTACAGGACGCAAAAGAGCAAGGAGACGAACGGTGGAAGCGAAGGTAACCAATTTACCACGTAGATTACATTACATCATACTGCAAACTTTACATACACTCAAATCTACAAACTCTTCACATGACAAGTTGATATCAACCAGGATAAACCAGTCCTTGCACTCTCAACGTAATTCACATGATAGGGGGAACGACTAAAGCTGTGACCTCTATTGATTTTGGAGACCAGTCTGTATATAATGGGGAGGGGCATTAGGCTGTTGCATAGTTTGCCTCTGGTTGGTGTGTATTTGTAGGTTACGCACCCTCATATATAGAATGTTTGCTCTGCATGTTGGACACATAGAGGTGTGGAGACACCATAGACATAGCCTTGCTTCATTTACAACATATTAATACAATTTTGAACAGACTTGGTAATTTCTCATTGTTTTTTTTTCAGTTTAAATTGATGACAACGCAATGGAATTGGAAGAGGAAACTTTATAATAATACCATCAGTTTATGTGATTTATTTGTTTCCCAAAATACAGCGCTGCTGAATTTGATTATGCACTATAAAAAATAAATAATAAAAACATAATGTTGCTTGTCGTTTTTGATGTAATAAGTAAGATGAATTTCACGAATTTGTTAAAATGTTGGTGGTAAGGGAGACCTGGCCACATTCATTGCAGAGGGTAACTTCAATTGCCATCACATAGGATGGTCTAGTGTAGGGGGTAATTAACCCATTATTTATTTAGTGTTTTTACTCTATATTTGTTCATCTACAATTACCCTTTTTCATTTCTTTATGTACCCATACAAATTATACATATTTTTTTTCCAGGAGGGATAGGGCTTTGTTTGATATCATGTTTAGGCGTACAGTCCAACAATTACTTTGAATAATATGTATCAAAATGAAAAAAATGAAAATCTATTAAAAGAAGTACCTTGAGTTTCACAATACCTTACGTGCAGTGGTGTAGCTCAGGGAGCTGCTGGGACTAAAGCCCTGACTTCATAGCCTTAAATGCACCCATGCAATGTCATTGCTTTAAACAGGAATCATTTTTAATTTTTATTATTTTTTAAGCATTTATAGTCTACTTAACACTCTTGACCTATTGGCACCACTCATTCTCCACATATGGAGTCCGATGTGTGCAAATATAAGGTTTCCATACATATACAAAATGTCACATTTATAATCGATCGAGCAAGACTTGGTTTCTAAGGACTACCTTTTATGTGAGACAGTCCCTCTGCACTAGGAACCATAGGATGCTAGTATCCATGGACCCACACACCGCTACTACAGTCATGACGTTCCATGCCATCATTTTAGGCACACCTTTTAATGCAGCATGACAATCATGAGGGTTTTAAAGGATTAATAATTGAATAAGTGAGTGTGTCCAGTAAACTGCAGGTTTTATATCACGGTTAGATCCCTGCTTATTTTATTTAATCCCTTCTGTGTGTTGCTGCATTTTTTGCAAAATTTGTATGAAGTTGTATAACAAAAGACAAATCTACCTTATTACAACCAGAGATATTGGAACATGTACGCTCCGCCAAAATCTTCACGAAACTCGAGTTATGCGGAGTTTACAATCTAGTAAGAATACGTTAAGAAGACGAATGGAAGACAGCCTTTCGGTGTCGTTATGGACATTTCGAGTATCTTTGAAATACCTCAAAAATAAGTTTGCATCAGCTCCCATGCTTCGTCTACCGATCCCATAAAAACCCTACACGCTCGAGGTTGACACATCCGATACAGCAGTTGGTGCCATTCTCTCCCAGAGACAGGATTCGGATGATCAGCTTCACCCCGTGGCCTTTTTCTCTAGAACACTCCCGTCGGCCGAGAGCAATTACTGCATAGACGAATGAGATGTATTGGCCATCAAGCTTGCACTGGATGCATGGCGACATCTCCTCGAAGGCGCTCTGCATCCCATCACCGTCTTCACAGATCGCAAGAACCTCGAGTACCTACGCTCTGCGAAACGTCTGCAACCTCGGTTGGCAAGATGGTCTCTGTTCTTCACACGTTTTCTCCTCCACATAACCTACCGCCCTGTATGTACGAACCCACTTCGTCTCCTAACCAGGACACAGTCCTCTCTCTTGACCATTTCATAGCCGTGATATACGCCCTGTGGGCCAGCATTCCAGACAACGTAAACCCCCAAACGTTCCAGGATTAATGTACAGAAATGGCTATTTCGATCACAAGGGGCTGGTATATGTACCACCAGAAGACCGGCTGAAGATTCTACAGACATTCCATGACATGCCGGCGGCAGGTCACGGTGGCATAAAACAACCATACAACGACCTGATACAACGTTCTTTCTGGCGGCCTAAACTCAAAGAGGATGTCACTGCCTTCTTGCGTGACCTGTGCCCGTTCCAAAGAGATTCACAAGAAACCTGCTGGTCTCCTGCAGCCTCTCCTGTACCCTCCAGACCCTGGACAGATGTTTCTGTTGACTTTATCACTGATCGACCTCCATCCCATTCACAGACCACTCTAATGGTTTTACGAAGATGGCGCATTTCCTCCCCATCGATCACCTCCCTTCTGCCACTGAGACTGCCACGTTCTTCGTACGAGAGATTTTTCGGCTCCATGGATTGCCAGAGTCTATAGTGTCTGATCATGGGTCCCAATTTATCTCGCGTTTCTGGAGAGCCTTCTGTGAACAACTCCACATACAGCGGTCCTTGTCCATGGCATTTCATCCCCAGAGACTGTCAGACTGAACATGCCAATTAAACTCTAAAGCAGTATTTGTGTTGTTTCACCACCTACTTATGATTGGGACTGTTACTTGCCTCTGGCCAAATTTGCATATAACAACCACATTCATCGATCCATCAACATGACCCCCGCCTATGCCAACTACGGGTTTCAATCCTCCATGCTTCCGGGTTCTCCTATACAGTGCGCAGTTCCCTCTGTCTCTGAACACATCGGCTACCTCACAAAGACATACAAGATGTTACGAGAGACCCTGACAAGGTCACAACGGCAATACAAATTCTTTGCAGACAAACACCGCACCAACGGTCCAGAATATAATTAAGGTGACAGGGTCCGGTTGTCCACTAAACACCTATGACTCACATGTCCCACAAAGAAACTAGGGCCAAGATATATCGGCCCTTTCCGTATCTCCCGTATCATATCTCCTTTAGCAGTGGAACTCGATCTACAAAGCAACATGTTACTTCACCCAGTTTTTCACATGTCCCTCCTTAAACCGTGGAGGGCCAATCCATTCCCGAACCGTTGCCCCAATCCTCCTGCTCCGGTCTTGACGTGGAATAATATGAAGTAGAAGAGATCCTGGATTCTTGACGTCATCACAGGCATCTTCAATATCTCATACGTTGGAAAGGATATGACCCTGATGAGGACTCCTAGCAACCACCTTCCGAGGTCCATGCTGCAGATCTCATCTCCAACTTCCACCGTCAGCATCCTGATCAACCAAAACCCCCAAGAGTCCAGAGGCCTCTCCTCAGGAGGGGGTACTGTCAGGGTCTACAGCTAAGACCCCGACGGAGTAACTCACCTGAATACCCGACACCCGCGAGTGCCGGGCACTACATTGACCCTTGGCTTCATATACTGTACTGTGTTTGCTTACCCTGACTCGGCTTCGTTTCTGGACCTTGCTGCACGTGGCAAACCTGTCCCTATTACTTCTACTTGGCTGTATATTCCTGCATACTGGGTTTCTCATCCCTAACCCTCACAGATGGAGATAAAGCAGGACTAGAACCACACTCACTTTAAATATGACCTGTCCCAAAGTGGCAGTGATGGGGCAGTGATGAATGGCTTCAGGGACACCATTACCTGCACCATATATTCTCTTTTTCCTCTGCCCAATGGGCAAGACACCCCAGTGTTCTCCTCCGAGCAGTAAAGAGCCCACTGTTGTTCTAGGATCCGCCACATCATGTCCAGGAGGTGACTATGTCCTAATGTAGACATGCTGGGATAGACGTGACTTCTCTTGCTCCTCCACCAGCTGCTGGTTTGCGTTCACATTGTGGTGAAAGCTCCTGACGATCTTAAGATACTTTTCAATCAGTTTCGACAGCCTATGCTGCTCCTCAGTTGAAGCTACTCTAACTGAGGGATTGGTGTAGAGTGACACTATGGCTTGCAACATCCATCAAGAAATCCCAAGCTTCAGTAAAATAGGCCATAAAATCCCAGCTGACCCTGTTGAGTGCTTTTTCAGCATCAACTGCCAGGGCCAAAACTGGGATTTGGTTTTTGGTTGCATTATATATATATATATATATATATATATATATATATATATATATATATGATCATATATATGATTCTACAAGTATTAGAAGTGGAAGATCTTCCTGGGATAAACCAAATTTTATCTGGATGGATGATATACCTTATATAGAACAATCATCAATCGAGACAAGAATAACTTGACATCTACATTTAGTAATAGGATAATTTCTTAGATTTGTCGGGCATTTTTTTTTTTTAAATAGTGAGGGTAACCGCTCAGATCATCTCTTCAGGAAAGACACCAGATCTGACTATTTGATTAAAGGTATCTGCTAGATGGGATGTGTGACGGAACCCTGTAGAGGCCTTCTCCCTATTGACTATGGGCCATGGCTTTGTAAAGAGTTACATAGTTACATAGTTAACATCAGTAATGTTTTAAAGTGATGTGAAATATGTTCTTAGGCTCCTAAGAGCTCGTTATATTAAATTTAAAGTGCTATAATGTTTAAAGTGCTATAAAGTGTAGTAAATATAAGTCTATTTGCTAGACATACTATCAAAGAGTACTAATAATGTGCAATGAAATGTGCAAACTGCAAACAATGCATATGGTGCAAATAGCAAATGTGCAAAATTAAAACTAGTCCAAAATTTAAAGTGACAGTACAAATATGTTCCCAGGTGTTAACCCCTAACATAAACACTATATGCTTTTGTCTTGTCCTACCATTAGCACCCACCTTAGATAACTTATCGAATATTGTCCTTTAAAATTGAATGGGAACTACAGGACTAATCTAAACACCATTGGATATATTGAATTGTGGATTCCTTTATTCATGGAATATATATTGCTGCACTGAAAGACACTTTTGCACTTTATTTGTGTGAAATACTGAAAACTGCAATTCCTTTGGGACTGTGCAATAACATTGGATGTTGCTAATTCAAACCACTTTGACTGCTGCTACAGCTGTTTGGAGGTGTTATTAGGATCATTCTGATTGCTGCTATATACTTGGACTGGTTTATATTAAGTGCATTTACATCTATTGCATATATTTGCTAGTATTTTCAGCACCTAGGGATTGGTGCAATATCTACAATTGCTGCACAATTGACCATTCTATTCTGAATTGGATATACCCTTTAACTTATTATTCTTGTGAACTTTTTAAATAACTTTACTATGATATAATATGGAGGACTTTCTGCTACAAGCGGGGGTGTTGGCCTCACAGGCGGAAATGAAACATTTCACAGAGGAAGAGGCTAAAGACATTTTATGGGATTGTACTAGCCTAGATTTATCCAATAGCACCACCTCTAAAGATGTCGGGGTGCAATTATTAAGGTTAAAAAAGAGGGAAATTGACTGTTTCTCTCTGATTACTATAAGGCTTCAGAGTGAATAACATTCCAACTATTGGCAGATTAAGTCCTGGTGTATGCAAAGAGTGGACATCAGTTCTCAATAAGTGTTCATTTGATTTAATGCTTATAATTATAAAGGATGTGAGAGCGGATCTCATGGTAACAAGACATAAAATAGCTGAACTGGAGGGTCTACATGCAGTAGAACTTTCATCTACAGAGGGGTTATTCACAAAGACCACCTGGACACCCCATCGTTTCGGCGATAGGTGGTGTCCTCGAACCGATAGCTAAATGGCTTTATGCACAGTTCAAGGATTCTGTTGAGGCTATCCCTACCATCATAAAAGATACCGGTACTTTGATACATCAACTGGACTCTATAAATGAGGATCTGCATAATGTTATTTTAATATCTATGGACGTTAGTAGTGTATATACGGTCATCCCTCATGAGGAGGGTGTGGAAGCAATGAGAAGGCTGCTCTTAGATTCGTCTTTATATCATGGTCCCCCCCTGGAATTTACATTGGAGTTACTAATGACCACACTACAATACAATTATTTCCGTTTCGAGAATAAGTGGTATATACAAAGGTCGGGAACATCAATGGGAGCAGCCATGGCGCCCATGTACGCTAACGCGTACATGTATGAAGTAGAAAGACATACATGGTTAAAAACACATGCAAATAAAATCTTGAGGTATTTTCGATATATCGATGATATGTTGGTATTATGGAGGGGTACCGTTGAGGAAGGGGAGATGTTTGTTGTGGAGATAAATTCTCTACCGACCCCTATTAAAGTTATTGCCCAAATAAGTTCATCAACTATCAATTATCTTGATTTGTGGATTAGTATACCGTGTATAGTAAGCCAATGGACAGAAATACTCTACTACATGCCGAAAGTGCACATCCTAATCATTTGATAAGATCCTTACCGTATTCACAATTTATCAGGGTGATCAGGAATAATACGGATGAAGATAAGAAAAAGGAACAGTTACAGTTGATGTACAATAAGTTTATGGCAAGAGGATATACTACCAAGATCTTGACGGCAGCTATGGAAAAAGCCACAAAGCCGCAAACGAAAGTTGATAAATCCTTGAATACACAAATAGTATGTACCACCACATACAATGCTGCATCTCCACATCTAACTAAAAGCATTAGGAAGAACTGGAATATGTCTACCTGTGACGCTTCTTTTCCTCAGGCATTCCATCAGACCCCGTTAATGAGTTACAAGATACAAAACAATCTAAGGGATCTCCTGGTACGGACTGATCAGGTAGAGAGTTACTCCGAGGGTCGAAATAAATTTAAGAACAATGAGAGTGTCAGATGTTTGGGATGCGTCACATGCGGACATATGACTCCAGGTAATATATTTGCACACCCACATACGGGCAGAATCTACAACATCAGATCACATGCAAGACAGAGTATGTGATCTACAAGATACAGTGTCCCTGTGGCCTTGCATATATAGACAAAACAGAAACTACTCTAGGTGAACGTATTAGGGGTCATAGATCCAGTATTAGGGTAGCTTACAGGGATGGGGAGTCTGATAAACCTGTGGCCAAACATTTTTTGGACCTTAAACACTCTCTTACATACCTCAGGTTTATAGCAATTGACCACATCCCGGAGTCATTAAGGACCGTGGAAGGAAACATACTGGATCTTTCATTTAAAGACAATGTCCCCCTTTGGATTGAATGAAAAGCTCACATATACATCCTTCTTATGAGTTATCTCACAAATTCTATATAGTTAGTATCCAATGCCTGTATGCAGCCTTTTGGAGTAGGTACTTAGGGAGTAGAACACTGTATGTGACTGATATGTAACCCTTTTGTTAAGTTTAGAACATATTAGTGGATACTGTGCAAAATCATATAGTGTAATGCTTTGTGTTATATGAATGGAGTTATACTAGTAGAGATCTTCTTGGTCTAATTGTGGTATCTGGTACTATATTAGACAATAGATAATAGATAGTTAAATTGTATACTATAGTGCTCACTAACGGCATTGACACGCCGATTTCAGCACACACCCACTCACTTCAGATTGGTGAGTTCTCTTGCTATTTTATTATAAATATGTGTTTGTTTTATTTCAAATGTATGCCCTGATGAAAGTCAGCAATGACTGAAACGTCGACTTGACTTTGAATAAAAAGAAGTTGTTAACTTAACCTGGAGTGCTGACCATCCTTTGAGAGTGCTTTGTATGGAAACTGCTGGTTATAAGCACCAGGCTTGGAATATTTGGAATGGTGTGCAATGGACTTTATATATATACATATATATTTAAATACATATATGTATATATATATATATATGATACTGACTTGCTTTGAAAATCTCTTTATCAATCATAACAAGCATATAAAAGGACAGATCATCTTTAGTCATTAATTGTTACATCATGGAATCATAGTGGCCTGTGACATCACCATCAGAGTATACAGCAGAGAATCAGTTCATTGGTGCATTTATGCTCTAAACATGGAGATGGCAAAAGATAATTGCTTCTTTATTTTGCTTTTCTTATTTGGTCTTTTCATGACCATAACTTCTACAGCTGGTAACAAATGTAAGGACTATTTTGCTGAACATTATCATACCATAGACCACTTGAAATGAGATTTACTTGTAGCTTCCCTTGTATTTTCTCTCTTTCTATCTTGTCCTGTAGATGGGATCTACTTAATATATTGTTATAGTTTAATGATATTCACATGAGAAAGGTTATGCTTTTAACTGCAGGGATTAGATTCATAATTCATAAAGGTTTAAAAACACATAATTTTATGAAGAAACAAAAATAACGTTTCACATCCATGTAAAATGGCCTGTTATCACAATTTAAGATGTGATTTATTAGGAACAAACAGCTTTACATTGCATGTCAATAAGGAATGTTTGAGATCATTTTGCATGTGTCTAATGACTATTCTCTGTGATTGCGTATTGTAGATGGATTATCAGATACCACTGATGTAGGGGATTTTCAGGCATACAGTGAAGGTAAGACGGCAGATACACAACCATACAACACAGGGAAGGGACTGAACACTAAATAATACAAACAAACAATTGGGCTCTACACTGCTGACCCTATTTTGGGAGCTTTGGGTTCAGTCTAATGTTTCAACTCGGAATTTCCATTAGGGTAATAATTCAAATAGATTGGAACTGCCTATTTTGGATAAATTTTGTCATTGCAAAAGTGCAGATTATTTGGTTTTAATATTTTAATGTTTTACTAAATTCACAACAGAAATCTAATGTAACTTCTATAGATAAAAATTGAACAAAACACTGCCATGGAGCCTACTGTCTAAAATAGTGTTACATTTTACATATATTGAAACTTAATTTTAAAGGGAGCTGCACTGATCTCTGTATATCAAATACTCCAAATTTAAATGTCACAAAAATGTCCTCCTATCCAACCCAAAGAGTATATGTGGGGACATAAGGAATCTTCATCATCTTTAGACTAATACATTAGAAATTTTGTATTACAAAAACTTTAAGCGAAAATCAATGTGTCAATCAAACAGATGACATGTAAGTATATTTATTCTTAAGAAGAAAGATTTTTGAGGACAGCATCCAAAAATGTTATTTCTCATTTTTAAAGATCCATTAGAAGAACAAGAAAAGGAGAGACTTAAACTCAACTACTATTTGTCAAAGCTGCAAAACTGGAAATGTAAGTCTATGTTTTAAGTTTTAAGAATTCCAAATTAAAAACCTGTGTCTGGATTTCTTGATTTTAAATATTGTACCCAATATTTTCTCAAATACCAGCAATGTATAATTGGAGGAGGTGGGATTTTAGTTGGCCAAAGCTTTACTTCATGCTTTAATTGGAACTTATGAATGCTTGGTATATCAAAAGCCTTTTCCCAACTAATCACTGACCACTAAACACTTATACGGTATTGCAAAAAAAAGCCCTGATGAATGTTTTATTATATATAAAACATTTCTGGAAAATATTTACACCCAAACCAATACAGCTCCCGATCTCACCCTGTTTTCATCTTTTTAACATACAGATGAGCCTCAAGAAATGAAACCAACAGACGAGATGAAAGTGGAAAGCATCGAAGCGAGGCTCACCCAGGACGGTAGGCATTTTATGTTTGTACAGTAAATGTGTTTGCATGAATAATATCATCGGTAGTATAATTAGGCAGATCTGACTCTGCCTTCCTATTATCTACAAGCAATGGGTTTGACAGTTTAACGTGGAAACTCAGGCTAACACGTGTCACTCAAGTCTAGCTGGAGTGACCTAAGTGTTTAGAAAATCATATCTGATTGGATCATGTAAACAGCGAATCATATTCTATGAAACATTACACAATACAAGATATCATTAAGAGCTTTAATACAGAAAAATGAAATTAACTCTATGGATGTACCCTGAATTAACAAAACTAGAACATCTAAAGAAGTAAACGACTGTCATTCTACTAATTAATAAGAGTAAGTGTAAACTCACCAGCAGGCAATTTCCTTTTAGTAAAGGGATAGTTTTTTAAAATGTTCTTTACTTTTTTACAGCTTCCAGCGTCACCGCTCCTGCTCTAACACCAGGCTCACAAGGTTTGTGAAACACATCGGATCATTAACTTAAATATATTTCACAATATCAAGTAGGAAGCATTAAGATTAGTTTTGAATATTATAATACTTGCATTTAATCATTACTCCCAGATTTCAGTAGGGTTACACTGATCTGAGAGCCCAAAGCAAAGCATATATTTCAGCCAAGCATTCTAACAGAGTTATTGAAATGTAATAAATGTCTGAATGAATTTTTATTTGAAATTATGGTTTCTAAATGTGTTTTTACTATCATCGTTTATTTTGTATGGATAGTATAATTTCTTTATTTAATCTTTACATTTTTTAGACCTTGAAAAATATTTTGATGACATTGAAGAGGAAAACCTGTTTAACACCATAACCATCTGCTGTGTTTTCATTCTTTGTTTCATCATTTCTACATCTGTGATTGTTACTGTGACCCTGTACCCTAATTACTTCAAAAGGTTATTGTAAGTATTGCTTTTATTATACCTGGTAGCGGTATTGTTTCTTCTTCTAAACAGTTCTTTTTCTCATATTACAGGACACAAAAGAGCAAGGAGAAGAACGGTGGAAGCGAAGGTAACCAATTTACCACGTAGATTACATTACATCATACTCCAGACTTTACATACACTCAAATGTACAAACTCTTCACATGACAAGTTGATATCAACCAGATCCTGAGCAGGATAAACCAGTCCTTGCACTCTCAAACGTAATTCACATGATAGGGGGAACAACTAAAGCTGTGACCTCTATTGATTTGGGAGACCAGTCTGTATATAATGGGGAGGGGGATTCGGCTGTTGCATAGTTTGCCTCTGGTTGGTGTGTATTTGTAGGTTACGCACCATCATATATAGAATGTTTGCTCTGCATGTTGGACACATAGAGGTGTGGAGACACCATAGGCATAGCCTTGCTTCATTTACAACATATTAATACAATTTTGAACAGATTTGGTAATTTCTCATTGTTTTTTTTTTTCAGTTTAAATTGATGATAGCGCAAAGGAATTGGAAGAGGAAACTTTATAATAATACCATCAGTTTATGTGATTTTTTTGTTTCCCAACATACAGCGCTGCTGAATTTGATTATGCACTATGAATAATAAATAATAAAAACATAATTTTTCTTGTCATTTTTGATGTAATCAATAAGATGAATTTCATGAATTTGTTAAAATGTTGGTGGCAAGACCTGGCCACATTCATTGCAGAGGGTAACTTCAATTCTCATTACATAGGTTGGTCTAGTGTAGGGGGTAATTAACCCATTATTTATTTAGTGTTTTTACTCTATATTTGTTCAACTACAATTAGCCTTTTTCATTTCTTTATGTACCCATACAAATTATACATATTTTTTTCCAGGAGGGATAGGGCTTTTGTTTGATACCATGTTTAGGCGTACAGTCCAACAATTACTTTGGATAATATGTATCAAAATGAAAAAACATGAAAATCCATTAAAAGAAGTACCTTGACTTTCACAATACCTTACGTGCAGTGGTGTAGCTCAGGGAGCTGCTGGGACTAAAGCCCTGAATCTCAGTATGCTTTTGCACCATGCAATGTCATTGCTTTAAACAGCAATCATTTTTAATTTTTATTTTTTTTTAAGCATTTATAGGCTACTTAACACTCATTCTTCCTATATGGAATCTCATGTGTGCAAACATAAGGTTTTCATACATATACAAAGTTTTACATTTACAAGCGATCGAGCAAGGCCTGGTTTCTACCTTTTATGTGAGACAGTCCCTCTGCACTAGGAACCATAGGATGCTAGTATCCATGGACCCACACACCGCTACTACAGTCATGATGTTCCATTCCATCGTTTTAGGCACACCGTTTAATGCAGCATGACAATCATGAGGGTTTTAAAGGATTAATAATTGAATAAGTGAGTTTGTCCAGTAAACTGCAGGTTTTATATCACTGTTAGCTCCCTGCTTATTTTATTTAATCCCTTCTGTGTGTTGCTGCATTTTTTGTAAAATTTGTATGAAGTTGTAAAACAAAAGACAATTCTAGCTTTTTACAACCAGACATTCTAAGACACATATTACATATGAATTTGTTTCCATGGTTCATGAATGCACCATTAACCCCTTGACGACAATTGACGTATCAGACATGTCACAAAAAAACCTCAGTTAACATCCAATCGCTGTTGCTGTAATATCTTGATGTCAAGGCATTCAGCAACACCGAGATCGGCATCAGGGGCCACATGTCCCCTTTCCCGGGGCGCAAATGTATGCATAGTGGCAGATGCCCATTTTAGAAGAGCTTAGGAGGCGATCAATGAAACAAAAAACATAAAAACTTTGGGTATTTCTAAACTCAGGACAAATAGTAGAATCATTTAACAGGTTTTCTCATTAGCTTTTATAGATGAGTAAAAGTTCTTTCAAGCTAAAGTCAGAAAAAAATCATTTTTTTCTCAATGCTATACTCTGCCTTGGGATTTTTTCATCCAAAGTGAAATATTTTACATTTATGAACATTGAACTGTAGCTGCCACCTTCCTGACCATTCTTCTAATTTACTTAAGTCATTTGCCATTTAAATTTTTCTTCCCGGAATGTCCACCCTATTACCGACCTTTGTATTTTATAGCTACTCAAGGTATTTGACCCTACTGTGCTCCCACTTTCGTAAGTGGGCCAGTCCAAGTCACTAGCACACCCCTGGGTGTCAGGTACAGGAAAGTCCTGGAAACATGGTAGTAGAAAGTGCAGTGGGTCAAGCAGTAACCACACTTTAAGGCCAAGATGGCCAAAAAACAAAAACTCAGATAGCGGAACAGGCAGCAAGATGTAACAGTCCAAGTTCCTTGCCTGAAGTTATTTTTTTATTTATTTTTTATTTTTTTATTAAACAAAAATGCAGAATATTAGATAAGTTAAGATGGCAAAGCAGCATGTAAATAGCAAAATTGATACACAAGCCAAAAGTCAGACAGGTAAACCCACCAAACAGAGACACGTATAGGTTAGTTAGGTGTAAGGCTAAAAATTAAAGTAGACGTTTTTGTTCAGGACCAGAAAAACAAACTGCCAACCTGATGCAGACACCAGTTTAAATAGGCAAGAGCAGCCCTTAAAGGAACAGTTTAAAGTCCTTCAAAAAAAAAATAATTGATTGCTCAGAGTAAGGAAGGAGATTCAGGAGCATCAGCAGTAGGTCACTGGGCAGGCACTGGCAGATAGAAACAGTCAGCCCTTTGGTACAGTACTGAATTTCCACAATATTAGAAAAAATGACCCCCCAGGGTAAAGATGGAGATAAAGCAGCACTAGAACCACACTCACTTTAAATATGACCTGTCCCAAAGTGGCAGTGATGAATGACTTCAGGGACATTATTACCTGCCCCATATATTCTCTTTTTTTCTCTGCCCAATGGGCAGGACACCCCAGTGTTCTGCTCTGAGCAGTGAATAGCCCACTGTTGTCATGTCCAGGAGGTGACTATGTCCTAATGGAGACATGCTGGGATAGACGTGACTTATCTTGCTCCCCCCCCAGCTGCTGGCTTGCTATCTTAAGATACTTTTCAATCAGTTTTGACAGCCTACACTGCTCCTCAGTTGAAGCTGCTCTAGCTGAGGGATTAGTGTATAGTCAGTAGCGTACCTAGCGGGGGGGCTGTCCGCCCCGGGTGCCGCTCGTCAGGGGGATGCCACGGGCTAGGGTGACCACATGTCCCGGATCCCCGGCAGCATTGTCACTTTAGTGAGAAGGGAGAGGGGGTAGATAGTGAGAAGGGGTAGAAAAGGGGGAAAGGTTGATAGTGAGAATGAGTGAGAGAATGAATGAATGTGTGGATGAATTGTCGGAATGAGGGAGATAATTAATGAGTTTGTGAGAATGCATTAATGAATGTGTAAATTTGTGTGAATGAGAGAGAATAAATGATTGTGTGAATTAATTATGTGAATGAAAATGTGAATTAGTGAGTGACTGTTTTGTGTTTGTGTGTATGATAGATGTATAATTGATTTGTGGGAAGGCAAAGATGGCACAGGCCGGGCTGTTTGGGGCCAAAGTTGACTCATGCTGGGCTGTTTGGGGACAAAGATGGTAAATCCTATGTGTATAATGTTGCTGCTGGTCAGGTTTATGTGGGCAGTGTGCACGCCAGAGCTGGCTTTGGGTTGTACAACATATCATCTATTCCTGTAGTTTTATCTATTGTTATGTTTCCATACATTATTATTGTATACCTGCATATACGGGATTTGTATGTCTGAGTCTATGTCTCCAGTGCCCAGTGTGAACAATAATAATAACAATATATATATATATATATATATATATATAATTGCTAACAGCAATCACACTCCTATCATGCCAAGTCAGCTACTACATGCTGGAATCTGGGTATACCTGGGCATGATAGGAGTGTGATTGCTGTTAATAATAATAATTATATATATATATATCTAATATTGTTATTTAATTGTTTTGTCCTATTTTGCTGTGTTACTTACTTTAAATAAAACTGTGAATGTTTTTTATGGTGGTTGGTCATATTTGGTTTTGGACAGGTAAATGCTGGTTTTTCGGTTTCAGTCCAGAATTTTAATTTCGGTGCATCCCTAAACCAGACAATGAAGGGGTACTCTTACAACACATCAATGTTTGGGTTAGTATATAGTGATAGGAGTTCTGCTGCACTATTATCAGTGTTTGGCTCAATGTATAGTGATAGGGATTAAGCTATACCACCGTCAATATCTGCCTCAGTATATAGTGTTAGGTGTTATGCTGTACCCCCGCCAATGTCGGCCTCAGTATATAGTGATAGGTGTAATGCTGTATCACCGTCAATGTCTGCCTCAGTATATAGTGGTAGGTGTTATGCTGTACCACCGTCAATGTCTGCCTCAGTATATAATGATAACAGTAATGCTGTACCACCTTCAATGTCTGCACCAGTATATAACGATAGAAGCTATGCAGTTTTAAAGTGTTTGTGGGGGGGGTGCCACATACAGGATCCGCCCCATGTGCCAAATAGTCTAGGTACGCCCCTGTGTATAGTGACACTATGGCTTGTAACATCCATCAAGAAATCTCAAGCTTCAGTAACATAGGCCTCATAAAATCCCAGCTGACCCTGTCGAATGCTTTTTCAGCGTCAACTGCCAGGGCCAAAACTGGGATTTGGTTTTTGGTTGCATCATATATTATATATATGATTCTACAAGTATTAGAAGTGGAAGATCTTCCTGGGATAAACCAGATTTTATCTGGATAGATGATATCTTTTATATAGAACAATCATCAATAGAGACAACAATAACTTAACATCTACATTTAGTAATAGGATAGTTATAGAAATAGGTCTATAATTTCTTAGATTTGTTGGGGATTTTTTTTTAATAGGGAGGATAATCGCTCAGATCATCTCTTCAGGAAAGAAACCAGATCTGACTATTTGATTAAAGGTATCTGCTAGATTGGATGTGTGATGGAACCCTCCACTGTAGAGGCCTGAGAGCCAGCCTTCTCCCTATTGACTATGGGCCCTGACTTTGTAAAGCGTTATATAGTTACATAGTTATATAGGCTGAAAAAAGACATGCGTTCATCAAGTTCAGCCTTTCCTATATCTGTTAATTTGCTGCTGTTGATCCAAAAGAAGGCAAAAAAACCCCAGTTTGGCTCTATCCAATTTTCCACTAACCAGGGAAAAGATTCCTTCTTGACTCCAAAATGGCAGTCAGATTTGGACTGGATCAATAAAATTGTCAGGTCCCCGCCGCAGTACTCACCTTGGTCCCACGCCGCGTCCTCCTTCTGACCCACACCGCCGATATGGCGACGTAGGAAGAGGGGTCCGACGTGGTAAAACTGCTCGCTCCCCGCCGTTGACGATGCCGCGGTCTTCTTCCCGGCCTGGTGATCTTCAGGACGGCCGGAACACAACTGCAGGGCCGTCCCAACAGAAACGGAGAACATGTTCCGTCTCTCGCACGCCCTCTAGTGGCGCGCGCATACAACTCCTTTTCTTAAAGGCACAGTCACAATATTCCCAGGTGTATAGAATCAGGTTAATCTGGACATCAGAGGGAGTATCCCTTCCTCCTTCCTATAAATCTGTGCCGTTTAGTTCATTCATTGCTCAGATATACTGTGCTCTCTACGTATATACGTCAGTGCTCCCTTATCATTGTTTCATTGGATATTGACCCTTCGCTTTCCTTATCGTGTCTGAACCTTCGCTGCCTGAACCGACCTCTGCTTATCCTGACTTCGTTTACGTCTCATCCCTATCGGTACCTCGCTTTTGATTCATCCACGTCTCCAGCCTTGCATATTGGGCTCCGACTACTAAACCCGACAAAAATGTTTCATCATAATTAAAGATTATATCCCTGAACCAGCCCAGACCAGACCCGAAGCAAGTACATCGGTGTAGGGGCACCATGACCGTGTGAGGAACAAGGAGCACCCCATGACCTAGCAAAGGGTTAAATGTTTTGTTACTTACAAACATCCGATGTGGCTCCTTGACTTCCAGATTAACTTTTGCCCCCCATTCTGAATATTCAGTGATAGGTAGAAGGGGAGGGCTTTAGGGTGAATTTAGGCAATATAATGTGAGAGCTATATACAATCAGGCTTGTAGGTTTTAAAGAAGGCGAAATTCCCAACCTCCCTTCCCGCTTTTGATTTGATGATTTATCGTCCAGTATGGCGGTTAGTGTTTTTTACGTTATGGGTTTTTTGTTAATATGTAGTTGGCTGGTACGGTGCTTGAGGCAACTGTCTAAGGTATGGTTGTACAAGTGGTGCACAAGCCTAAGGGCCGAAGTGCAGAACACTCCCTGGGCGCATTGCTCAGGTTATGCGTTTGTTGACAGCTGGCTGCAGGGCTTTGGACGCCGACAGCCTCTACAGGTGACTTGGAATGGTTACGCCCTTACCAGCCGTATACGTATACATATAAACATTAGTATTAATACGCTTGGCTGTTAGCCAAAGGCGTGGTTAATGTATGGTTAACTGTGATTAATGATTACGTTTCAATGAGTGTCACGGTTGGGAAAAATTTTATGTAATTATTGACCGTGGCCAAATTTATCCAAAGTCAAATAAATAATTGGCCCCGAATATATTTATATAATGCTATCATATCCCCTCTGAGGTGCCGTTTTTCTAAACTAAACAGATTAAAATTTGCTAACCTTTCTTCATAACTATAGTGTTCCATTCCTTTTATTAATTTTGTAGTCCGCCTCTGCACCCTTTCTAGTGCTATGATATCCTTCTTTATAATAGGTGCCCAAAATTGCACAGCATATTCAAGGTGTGGTCTTACCATTGATTTATACAGAGGAAAAATTATATTTTTATCCTGAGAATTGATTCCCTTTTTATACACGACAATACCTTACTGGCCTTAGCAACTGCTGACTGACATTGCATATTGTTGTGTAGTTTGTTCTCTATAACAATTCCCAAATCTTTCACATTTGTGGTTATACCTAATTCACTATCATTGCAGACAGCCAGGATCTGCAACCGCCATGGTGCATTATTCTGTTGTTTAAGTCAGTGGTTTGGCGAAACTATGGATTTGCATGGAATTTGCAGTGTTTGAAGGGATTGCCATTCTGACTCGGAAACCAACATGTTAGACAATTTGACTGCAGCAGTGAAAATTTGTGGGAAAAGGACATATCAAGAAAACAATACAACTTTAAATCAAAATTAAATATTGAAGGCAAAATCTTGTATATAAATAAACATATTTTTGTGTAGTAATTACATTATTAAATGCAGAAATTATATATATATATATATATATATATATATATGATACTGACTTGCTTTTAAAATTTCTTTATCAATCATAACAAGCATGCAAAAGGGCATCTTTAGTCATTAATTGTTACATCATGGAATCATAGTAGCCTGTGACATCACCATCAGAGTATACAGCAGAGAATCAGTTCATTGGTGCATTTATGCTCTAAACATGGAGATGGCAAAAGATAATTGCTTCTTTATTTTGCTTTTCTTATTTGGTCTTTTCATGACCACAACTTCTACAGCTGGTAACCAATGTAAGGACTATTTTGCTGAATATTATCATACCATAGACCTCTTGAAATTAGATTTACTTGTAGCTTCCCTTGTATTTTCTGTTTCTATCTTGTTCTTTAGATTGGTTCTACTTAATATAGGAGAAAGGTTATGCTTTTAACTGAAGGGATTAGATACATAATTCATTAAGGTTTTATGAATTTTATGAAAAAACAAAAATAACTTTTCACATCCATGTAAAATGGCCTGTTAACACAATTTAAAATGTGATTTATTAGGTACAAACAGCTTTACATTGCATGTCAATAAGGAATGTTTATGATCATTTTGCATGTGTCTAATGACTATTCTCTGTGATTGCGTATTATAGATGGATTATCAGATACCACTGATGTAGGGGATTTTCAGGCATACAGTGAAGGTAAGCCGGCAGATACACAACCATACAACACAGGGAAGGGACTGAACACTAAACAAATACAAACAAACAATTGGGCTGCACACTGCTGACCCTATTCTGGGTGCTTTGGGTTCAGTCTAATGTTTCAACTCGGAATTTCCATTAGGGTAATAATTTAAATAGATTGGAACTGCCTATTTTGGATGAATTTTGTCATTACTGTTGTTTGACAGTGACATATACCAGGAGCTGTAAATTATTTTTAGTTCTTCAGTAATTGTTGAAAGTCTGAAATCAATTATTTTGTTAAATACCCAAGAACATTTTCTATCTCTTCCACTGTTGCAGGCTTTCTAGAGGCAGTTTTTACTAATGACTTATTACCTTCTTGTTCCTCATCTGTCCTAAATATTATCTCGAGTGGTTCTTCTGGTGAGGGTGGAGTTAATTTAGTTCTCTGGTGAGACTGAAAGTAATCTGGTAACGTCTCACCTATTTTCTTTTGTCTCTTGCAAGCCATTGTGTTTTATTATGAATTACTTACTGATGATTTTTTTTATTAATATTATAAGATCATATTTTAATCACGTATTCATGAAATATATTTAAAAAGATTAGCGCGTTTACTGCTATAGTGATAGTTCATTTACATAAACTTTTTAAAACCAATCACTTGCACTACATGAGTTATAAACCCATTGCTTGCTTTTATTACTTGTATAGCCTACACCATCTTTTATTTATGCTTATCTCACTTTTATTGTTCTGTCCCCAGCCTTAAAATTTTAGCAATTTCCATGAAGCATGTAGGCTATGATATATACTGTATATAAGCCCTAAAATATGTTGATTGTAATAAATATCTTCTGTGAATTTGATATAAAACCCCATACCACTCGATGCCTACAATACATAATAAAATGTAGAAAATAATATAGGAAAAAAATATGTTGCTGCAAAGCTAAGAACTTTCGTTATTTGATAGGATAATGAAATAATTTGACTGCAGCAGTGAAAATTTATTGGAAAAGGAGATATCATGAAAACAATACAACTTTAACTCAAAATTAAATATTGAAGGCAAAGTCTTTTATATAAATAAACATATCTGTTTGTGTAATAATTATTAAAGGCAGAAATTATATATATATATATATATATATACTGACTTGCTTTTACAATGTCTTTATCAATCATAACAAGCATATAAAAGGGCATCTTTAGTCATTAATTGTTACATCATGGAATCATAGTGGCCTGTGACATCACCATCAGAGTATACAGCAGAGAATCAGTTCATTGGTGCATTTATGCTCTAAACATGGAGATGGCAAAAGATAATTGCTTCTTTATTTTGCTTTTCTTATTTGGTCTTTTCATGACCACAACTTCTACAGCTGGTAACAAATGTAAGGACTATTTTGCTGAACATTATCATACCTTAGACCACTTGAAATGAGATTTACTTGTAGCTTCCCTTGTATTTTCTCTCTTTCTATCTTGTTCTGTAGATTGGTTCTACTTAATATATTGTTATAGTTTAATGATATTCACATGAGAAAGGTTATGCTTTTAATTGAAGGGATTAGATACATAATTCATGAAGGTTTAAAAAAACATAATTTTACGAAGAAACAAAAATAACGTTTCACAATCATATAAAATAGCCTGTTATCACAATTTAAAATGTGATTTATTAGGTACAAACAGCTTTACATTGCATGTCAATAAGGAATGTTAATGATCATTTTGCATGTGTCTAATGACTATTCTCTGTGATTGCGTATTGTAGATGGATTATCAGATACCACTGATGTAGGGGATTTTCCGGCATACAGTGAAGGTAAGCCGGCAGATACACAACCATACAACACAGGGAAGGGACTGAACACTAAATAATACAAACAAACAATTGGGCTCTACACTGCTGACCCTATTCTGGGTGCTTTGGGTTCAGTCTAATGTTTCAACTCGGAATTTCCATTAGGGTAATAATTTAAATAGATTGGAACTGCCTATTTTGGATGAATTTTGTCATTACAAAAGGGCAGATTCTTTAGTTTTAATATTTAATGTTTCACTAAATTCACAACAGAGATCTAATCAAACTTCTATAGATAAAAGCACTGCCATGGAGCCTACTGTCTTTAAAATAGTGATATATTTTACATATATTGAAACTTAATTTTAAAGGGAGCTGCACTGATCTCTGTATATCAAATACTTGAAATTTAACAAAAATGTCCTCCTATCCAACCCAAAGAGTATATGTGGGGACATAAGGAGCCTTCATCATCTTTAGACTAATACATTAGAAATTTTGTATTACAAAAAATTTAAGCGAAAATCAATGTGTCAATCAAACAGATGACATATAAGTATATTTATTCTTAAGAAGAAAGATTTTTGAGGACAGCATCCAAAAATGTTATTTCTCATTTTTAAAGATCCACTAGAAGAACAAGAAAAGGAGAGACTTAAACTCAACTACTATTTGTCAAAGCTGCAAAACTGGAAATGTAAGTCTATGTTTTAAGAATTCCAAATTAAAAACCTGGATTTCGATTTTAAATATTGTACCCAATATTTTCTCAAATACCAACAATCTAGAATTGGAGGGCGGGGTTGTTGGCCAGAGCTTTACTACATGCTTTAATTAGAACTTATGAATGCTTGGTATATCAAAAGCCTTTTCCCAACTAATCACTGACCACTAAACACTTATACGGTATTGCAAAAAAAGCCCTGATGAATGTTTTTTTATCTATAAAATATTTCTGGAAAATATTTACACCCAAACCAATACAGCTCCCGATCTCACCCTGTTTTCATCTTTTTAACGTACAGATGAGCCTCAAGAAATGAAACCAACAGACGAGATGAAAGTGGAAAGGATCGAAGCGAGGCTCACCCAGGATGGTAGGCATTTTATGTTTGTACAGTAAATGTGTTTGCATGATTAATATCATCGGTAGTATAATTACGCAGATCTGACTCTGCCTTTCTACTATCTACAAGCAATGGGTTTGACAGTTTAAACTTAGGCTAACACGTGTCACTCCAGTCTAGCTGGAGTGACCTAAGTGTTTAGAAAATTATATCTGATTGGATCATGTAAACAGCGAATCATATTCTATGAAACATTACACAATACAAGATATCATTAAGAGCTTTAATACAGAATAATGAATAATGAAATTAACTCTATGGATATACCCTGAATTAACAAAACTATTCATTCTACTAATTAATAAGAGTAAGTTTAAACTCTCCAGCTGACAATTTCTTTTTAGTAAGTTTTTTAAAATGTTCTTTACTTTTTTACAGCTTCCAGCGTCACCGCTCCTGCTCTAACACCAGGCTCACAAGGTTTGTGAAACACATCGGATTATTAACTTAAATATATTTCACAATATCAAGTAGGAATCATTAAGATTAGTTTTGAATATTATAATACTTGCATTTAATGATTACTCAAAAGCATATATTTCAGCCAAGAATTATAGAAATATAATAAATATCTGAATTAATTTTTATTTGAAATTATGGTTTCTAAATGTGTTTTTACTATCATTGTTTATTTTGTATGGATAGTATAATTTCTTTATTTAATCTTTGCATTTTTTAGACCTTGAAAAATATTTTGATGACATTGAAGAGGAAAACCTGTTTAACACCATAACCATCTGCTGTGTTTTCATTCTTTGTTTCATCATTTCTACATCTGTGATTGTTACTGTGACCCTGTACCCTAATTACTTCAAAAGGTTATTGTAAGTATTGCTTTTATTATACCTGGTAGCGATATTGTTTCTTCTTCTAAACAGTTCCTTTTCTCATATTACAGGACGCAAAAGAGCAAGGAGAAGAACGGTGGAAGCGAAGGTAACCAATTTACCACGTAGATTACATTACATCATACTCCAAACTTTACATACACTCAAATGTACAAACTCTTCACATGACAAGTTGATATCAACCAGGATAAACCAGTCCTTGCACTCTCAAACGTAATTCACATGATAGGGGGAACGACTAAAGCTGTGACCTCTATTGATTTTGGAGACCAGTCTGTATATAATGGGGAGGGGGATTCGGCTGTTGCATAGTTTGCCTCTGGTTGGTGTGTATTTGTAGGTTACGCACCCTCATATATAGAATGTTTGCTCTGCATGTTGGACACATAGAGGTGTGGAGACACCATAGGCATAGCCTTGCTTCATTTACAACATATTAATAAAATTTTGAATGGATTTGGTAATCTCTCATTGTCTTTTTTTTTCAGTTTAAATTGATGATAGCGCAAAGGAATTGGAAGAGGAAACTTTATAATAATACCGTCAGTTTATGTGATTTATTTGTTTCCCAAAATACAGTGCTGCTGAATTTGATTATGCACTATAAATAATAAATAATAAAAACATAATGTTGCTTGTCATTTTTGATGTAATAAGTAAGATGAATTTCATGAATTTGTTAAAATGTTGGTGGTAAGGGAGACCTGGCCACATTCATTGCAGAGGGTAACTTCAATTGCCATTACATAGGCTGGTCTAGTGTAGGGGGTAATTAACCCATTATTTATTTAGTGTTTTTAATCTATATTTGTTCAACTACAATTACCCTTTTTCATTTTTTTATGTACCCATACAAATTATACATATTTTTGTCCAGGAGGGATAGGGCTTTGTTTGATATCATGTTTAGGCATACAGTCCAACAATTACTTTGAATAATATGTATCAAAATGAAAAAAATGAAAATCTATTAAAAGAAGTACCTTGAGTTTCACAATACCTTACGTGCAGTGGTGTAGCTCAGGAAGATGCTGGGACTAAAGCCCTGAATCTAAACTTCATAGCCTTGAATGGAGACTCTGGGGCTAAAGTATACTTTTGCATCCATGCAATGTCATTGCTTTAACCCCTTAATGACAATTGCCGGTCCTGGCACGGCACGGAAAAGCATGTGCTTTACGACAATTGACGTGCCAGGACCGGCACGTCTTTAAACGGGTGCAGAAAGCGATCTACTATCGCTTTCTGCACCCAAAAAGCGTTGCTGAATGCCTCGACCTCGAGGCATTCAGCAACGCCGCGATCGGCACGAAGGGGCCATCTCTGGCCCCTCCACGGGGCGTCAACATCCGCCATACTTTGTATGGCGGCGGACGCCCGTTTTAAAAGCGTTTAGGAGGCGATCGACGATCGCCTCCTAAACTTAAATGGTGTCGCTGGAATGCCTCGATCAGGAGGCATCCAGCGACACCAAACACTAACCTTTTGATGGGCTGTGACCGCTCCGGAGAGCGGTCACAGCCGCAGCTGCCGGCAATCTTCGCCATCAAGGAAGATGGCCGCCGTCCTGTAACAGGAACCACAAATTTTAAAAGTTCGCTAGATGGTCCAGACCATCTAGAGAACTTTGGCTCCACTTGCAGGTTGAATACAGGTACTGCATTCACCATGCAAGTCAATGGAGCCCAGCTTTCTAATCACAGTGTGATTAGTAAAAATAAATTAAAAAATAAAATAAAATTAATAATAATTAGAAAAAAATAGTAAAAAAACAGTAAAATGTAAAAATCATTTCCCACTGATGTCACTATCAGGGGAACCTCCAAGTTGAAAAAAAATTTTAAATTTTTTTTAAAAAAAAATAATAATAAAAAAAAATATATATATATAAAAAATATATTTTTGTGAGCAAGTCCTAAAATTAGCATATTAGCTTAAAACAATTCTCGCATGGAAAGAGTTAAAATACTGGCATATTAAATGCCCGTGGGGTGTCTACTTTTAAAAAATGTATGATTTGATGGGGTAAATTGAATGGGCCAGGTTCAACAACGTCCCAATTAACACGGGGGGAAGGATGGCCACACATCTAATTTCCAATTAGAAAAATGCACACGTACCAAATGTGGCCTTTTAGTTCCCCCAAAAAATGACACACCCATGCATGTGGGGTATCACTGCACTCAGGAGATGTTGCTGAACACATTATGGGGTGTCGTGTGACAGCGGCATATACCAGGAGCTGTAAATTCATACATAAAGTAGGTGTGTGTGGGAAAAATACACACACAAAAATATTACTGCAAACTTTGAAAAAATGCTGGTGGTAAAATATGTGCATGCAAAGAGTTAAAATACCAGCATTTAAAATACCCTGTGGTGTCTAGTTTTGAAAAATATATGGTTTTGTTGGGCACACTGAAATGGCCTGGCTCAAAGATGTACCAAATAGGGCATGGGCAGTGGATCCCAAATGCCAAAGTTCAACATTGAAAAAAGCGCATGCCCCAAATGTGGCCCTTTTGCCCCAAAACAGCCAGGCAAAATCATTCATGTGAGGTATCGCTGTACTCAGGAGATGTTGCTGAACACATATTGGGGTGTTTTGTGATAGTGACATATACGAGAACATTTTAATTCATACCTGAATTAAAATGTGTGTGGAAAACCAAATGCAAAAAAATGACTACCACAAAGTTTGACAAAGACTGGTGGTAGATATGGTGCATGGAAAGTGTTAAAATACTAGCAGTTGAAATACCCTGGGGTGTCTAGTTTTCAAAAATATATGGGTTTATTGGGCACACTGAAATGGCCCGGCTCAAAGATGTACCAAATAGGGCATGGGCAGTGGATCCCCAAATGCCAAAGTTCAACATTGAAAAATGCGCATGCCCCAAATGTGGCCCTTTTGCCCCCAAACAGCCAGGCAAAATCATTCATGTGGGGTATCGCTGCGCTCAGGAGATGTTGCTGAACACATATTGGGGTGTTTTGTGATAGTGACATAAACTAGAACATTTTAATTCATACCTGAAGTAAAATGTGTATGACAAAACAAATGCAAAAAAATGACTACCATAAAGTTTGACAAAGACTGGTGGTAGATATGGTGCATGGAAAGAGTTAAAATACTAGCATTTGGAATACCCTGGGCTGTCTAGTTTTCAAAAATATATGACTTGATGGGGTAAATTGCATTGGCCGGGTTCAAAGATACCCGAAATGGCACACGGGGGGAAGAATTACCAGATTTGGAAAAAATGGCTTTGAAATAGCAAAACGCTACCTGTACTTATTGCCCCATAATGGGTAGAAAAAAGCAAAAAAACATAAAAACATTGGGTATTTCTAAACTCAGGACAAATAGTAGAATCTATTTAGCAGGTTTTTTCATTACCTTTTATAGATGAGTAAAAGATTTTTCAACTAAAAGTTAGAAACAGTCATTTTTTTCTAAATTTTTCACCATATTTTATAATTTTTTTAATAGTAAATAATATGATACAATCAAAACAATGTAATCTAAAGAAAGCCCTTCTTGTCCTGAAAAAAACAATATCTAATGTGTGTGGGTTCAGTAAACGGGAAAGAAGAAAATTACAGCTAAACACAAGCAGCGCAGAAATGTTAAAAAGGCCATTGTCACAAAGGGTACAAAAAGTAAAATCAGCCTTTGTCTCAAAGGGGTTAAACAGCAATCATTTTTACATTTTTAAGCATTTATAGGCTACTTAACACTTCTGACCGATCAGTAGCACTCATTCTCCACATATGGAGTCCGATGTGTGAAAACATAAGGCTTTCATACATATACAAAATGTCACATTTACAAGCGATCGAGCAAGACTTGGTTTCTAAGGACTACCTTTTATGTGAGACAGTCCCTCTGCACTAGGAACCATAGGATGCTAGTATCCATGGACCCACACACCGCTACTACAGTCATGACGTTCCATGCCATCGTTTTAGGGACACCTTAAAATGCAGCATGACAATCACGAGGGTTTTAAAGGATTAATAATTGAATAAGTGAGTGTGTCCAGTAAACTGCAGGTTTTATATCACTGTTAGCTCCCTGTTTATTTTATTTAATCGCTTCTGTGTGTTACTGGGTTTTTTGCAAAATTTGTATGAAGTTGTATAACAAAAGACAACTCTAGCTTGTTACAATCAGACATTCTAAGACCCATATTACATATTAATTTGTTTCCATGGCTCATGAATGCACCATTAACCCCATGACGACAATTGACGTATTAGACATGTAAAAAAAAACACACAGTTAACATCCAATCGCTGTTGCTGTAATGTCTTGATGTCAAGGCATTCAGCAACACCGAGATCGGTATCAGGGGCCACATGTCCCCTTCCCCGGGGCACAAATGTATGCGATACACTGTATAGTGACAGATGCCCATTTTAGAAGAGCTTAGGAGGCGATCAATGAAAAAAAACAAAAAAAAAAACATTGGGTATTTCTAAACTCAGGACAAATAGTAGAATCTATTTAGCAGGTTTTCTCATTAGCTTTTATAGATGAGTATAAGCTTTTTCAAGTTAAAGTCAGAAAATTTTTTTTTTTTCAATGTTGTACTCTGCCTTGGGATTTTTTTCATCCAAAGTGCAATATTTTACATTTATGAACATTAAACTGCAGCTACCACCTTCCTGACCATTTTTCTAATTTACTTACGTCATTTGCCATTTTAATTTTTCTTCCCGGAATGTCCACCCTATTACCGACCTTTGTATTTTATCTCTGCTCAAGGTATTTGACCCTACTGTGCTCCCACTTTCATAGGTGGGCCAGTCAAAGTCACTAGCACACCCCTGGGTGTCAGGTACAGGAATGTCCTGGAAACATGGTAGTAGAAAGTGCAGTGGGTTAAGCAGTAACCACAATTTAATGCCAAGAGGGCCAAAAAACAAAAATTCAGATAGCGGAACAGGCATCAAGATGTAACAGTCCAAGTTCCTTGCCTGAAGTTATGATGGCAAAGCAGCATGTAAATAGCAAAATTGATACACAAGCCAAAAGTCAGACACGTAAACCCACCAAATAGAGACAAGTATAGGTTAGTTAGGTGTAAGGCTAAAAATTAATTACTCCTTGCCTGCCTGGACCTGCTTACTTCAGGCTTCCCGCACTACCCAGTGGCGACTCTAGAAACAATATATAGGAGGGGCACACAAGATACCAAAAGAAACTGCCAACCTGATGCAGACACCAGTTTAAATAGGCAAGAGCAGCCCTTAAAGGAACAGTTTAAAGTCCTTCAAAAAAAAAAAAGAATTGATTGCTCAGAGTAAGGAAGGAGATTCAGGAGCATCAGCAGTAGGTCACTGGCCAGGCACTGGCAGATAGACAAAGTCAGCCCTTTGGTACAGTACTGAATTTCCACAATATTAGAAAAAATTACCCCCCCCAGGGTAAAGATGAAGATAAAGCTGCGCTAGAACCACACTCACTTTAAATATGACCTGTCCCAAAGTGGCAGTGATGAATGGCTTCAGGGACACCATTACCTGCCCCATTACACCCCAGGGTTTTGCTCCGAGCAGTGAAGAGCCCACTGTTGTTCTAGGATCCACCACATCATGTCCAGGAGGTGACTATGTCCTAATGTAGACATGACTTCTCTTGCTCCTCCCACAGCTGCAGCTCTACAATCTACAAAAGATTGTGTGGTCAACATGTGGTCTCTTCAAATGATGGCAAGCAATATATATATATATATATATATATATATATATACCTGTGTATATATATATACCTGTGTGTGTGATCTCATCATGCGCTTCATAGTGTGTCCATGAATGGCAGAAATAAAATGTGGTCACCCTAACACAAGGTATATATTGGGATTTTTCAGGACAAGAAGTGCTTTCTTTAACAACTTTCTTTGGACCAAACAATGTATTATGCATCATGGCATCTCTCACACACCCCACCCCAAACCACCCCAGCTAACCCCTCACCACCTCCTCCCGCCCAACATACCCCCACCCCAACACCATCACAACAACCCTGCATAATCCCAAAAGACAGATTACACACGCAAGAGTCTTCGGTTGAATTTATAGCTCCTGGTATGTGTGGCAAACAACACCCCAATATGTGTTCTGCAACATCTCCTAAGTAGAGTGATACCATCCATGCATAGGTTTGGTGTTTCAAACCACGGGTTTATTTTTTTTTTAGACCCTCTTGGCAAAAAACTTTATATTTTAGTGGAGGCAACACCTTTCGTTATGGCTCTTATGGTCACTCTCCAGCGATCAGTGCGTCCAGGGGTGAGTTTTCAGTATGTGTATGTGAGCATGAAGGTCTCTGTATAAGTTTATGTGACCATGAATGCTAATGTATAAGTGTGTTAACATGAATCTGTATGTGTATGGGTTCCTAATTATGCCCCTGGTGAATACACCAAGGAAGTCCAAACTAAAATTCAGAGCAGTTTGCTTTTTTTTGTCTCGCTGGGGGTTTCACCTTGTGTTCAGGGATTCTTCCGTGTTGCCAAAATTTGTTAAAATTGCAATTTGGGCGAATTTCAAAGCACAAGTCTAATTAAATACTATCATGCCTTGAAACATATATGTAGTGTTTACAACTTCTAAACTGCATTTTATGTTTGTTGTTTTTTTACTTGAATGAAAAAAGGAAGTATTAGCTTATACCAAATTGGTCATGGTACTTCCCTAAATATACATAAAAAAGTAGTAACTTCTCCAAAAATATATTATTTTACTTCTGCCAAGGTCATGCTCATATAAGAACAGCTAGCACCCTTAATCAGTGAGTAAATGTGTAGCAGGAATTGACCAACAATTGTGTTCAACTTTAAAGACAGCAACTGCATTTACAAGTTTCATTTGAGGAACCCATGCAATGAGCAAAGTGCAGGTTCCATATTATTATATATTTTTACAGTTACTGCACTTCTTTCTGCTTACCTGTAGCTTAAGATATGGCTAATGGAACCACAGATTTTGAAAATTATGGTAGAATCTACATTGCAGTAGAAACTATCATTGGGATAGCGTCTGTTCTGGGAAACATTATGGTAATCTGGGCAGTGAAACTGAACCCAGGTCTTCAGAACACAACTTTTTACTTCATTGTTTCTTTGGCATTTGCTGACCTGGCGGTGGGACTTTTAGTTGTGCCTCTGTCCATTATTCTGAGTCTGGAAGTACAGCAACATTTCCATGCCTGCTTGTTTATGTGTTGCCTGGTCATAATTCTGACTAACGCATCCATCCTGTGCCTGCTCGCTATAGCTATTGACAGGTACTTGAGGATAAAGATACCAATCAGGTAAGCCTTTCTGTGAGTTTTTAATATTTTTTTATACTGTTGCAGTATTAACTAAACCTAAGAGGAGAGGGTGTGAACACAATTGAAAGGGAAAATCTATCTCTGGTATTTACCTCATAAATATTTTGTAATTTATGGTAGTCAAACTATTTAGTTACATAGACAATATCAGTTGTTAAACCCTGTCCAAATGTATTTTCTTTTTACCAAAAACATTTCTATCCAATCTACTTATATAGGACATTCAGGCATAATGGAGTTTTCATACATTTTTTTTAATTTACAGTTAATTGAGGTGTAATTGTATCACCAGGAAATATGTTCTAAATTAACTATTTGAACTATCTAAATCTAGCAAATAAAGAACTCTTGATGGACCATCATACATACTTTAGGCAGGAGATCATCAGAAAGGTAGAATAAAAAAATAACATTTCAAACAATGTATATATTGGTTCTGAACTGTTTTAGAATAGAATTTTACTTTCCTTCAACAATTAAACTAAACTATGAAATGATTGGTTAATTTGGTGTTGCAGCAACTCACTTTAAAGAGAGCTACCAGCTGTTATGCAAATAAAAAGAAATGATCTAGTTTCATTTTGTGCTTGCTTATTTGTTTACTTATTTACTGTTTAAATATAACAGTTCAGACATGGTTAGAATGCATCAATAAATAATGAGCCTAATAGCATCGCTTGGGTCAATTGACTAAAAGGTTGAGTGGTTAGTCAAGCTAAGTGTTAAAGACAATTGCTTTTCCATTCCCCAGTTTTTATTTTAAGCATAAAATAAAAACTGGAGCATCTATCCCCTACTTTGCTCCCACTTTTCGCCAACAGGTATAAGAGGGGTCAAATTGCTTAAAAAGATCTTCGGAGAGGCAAAATCCATAAATGTTACACATTACTCTAAAACAGACCTTCAGTGTAAAATTCATGTAT
Organism: Sceloporus occidentalis; assembly: GCA_023333645.1. Taxonomy (NCBI): domain Eukaryota; kingdom Metazoa; phylum Chordata; class Lepidosauria; order Squamata; family Phrynosomatidae; genus Sceloporus; species Sceloporus occidentalis. The sequence continues at coordinate 3,076,938 of JALMGF010000033.1, forward strand.
GCCACAGTTGTCAACTATTATTTTCTTAACATTGTGTATTTTGGGATTTTGTGTTATGACTCTTTATAAAAATATGGTTTTATGCCTTTACCAAAGTGATTTCATCCTCTACAAATAGTGGACATGGGCAAATGGGTGAACATTTTTCACTTTGCTTTTGGTCTATTTGTTTTCAGGCAACAAATTTCATTCCCTGCCCACACCAGCTCTCTCAAAACACACTCTCATTCTCGTTCACTCTCACCACTCTCTAAATGTTTCCCAACCTGCTGACCACTCCAGCTTCTGTTGACCGCTTCCAATTCCGCATCTTCTTCCCCATCTTCTCCTTTCTTCTTTATCTTCATTCTGCTATCTTCTTTTTTTGTCGGCATTTCTGCAGACATTACACGGCAGGAACTTTGGCGGTGACAATCTTTCGATCGGGGAAGAGGACGTCACCACAAACGAGAATATGCTCTACTCCGTACTAATAATCATGGAAGAGGACATTACTTCAAGTGTTGTCAGTTTGCCCTCACGTGAACCGAGGGCAAAATGGCAACGCTTGTGGTGACATCTTCTCCCCTGATTGGAGGATCGGAGAGGACACCACTCCAAATGCCACCATATTGCCTTCAGTTGGTGCTTTTGGTGACATCCTCTTCCTCCAATAGAGGATCGGAGGAAGACGTCACCACAATGGGCACCAATATGGCAGAAGTTCAAGCTGAGTTATGTCTGCAGAGATGAGGACGAAAAAAGAAGACAGCAGATTGAAGATAGAATAGAGAAAAAAGATACAGTAAATAGTGTTACTTTTTGTTTTCATTTTTTTCATATTAAAATTAACAAGGCTCCTTTCCTTTTCTAAACAGGTATAAAACCATGATCACATCTCAACAAATCAATTTCTCCATTGTATGTGTCTGGATTGTGTCTTTTCTGATGGGGTTGGTCCCTATGTTTGGATGGAACAACAGTTCCAACTTAGAGGAAGAACAAATGAACTACTTGAATTGCACGTTTACCAATGTCATTAGTATGGAATATATGGTTTACTTTAACACAATTGGATGGGTATTTCTCCCCTTGATGATTATGCTGGTTTTGTACATTGAGATTTTCTACCTTATTAGAAAACAACTTAAACAGAACACATCAAAAACCACTGGGAATGGTGTATTTTATGGCAAGGAACACAAGACAGCAAAATCACTAGCTCTTGTCATGCTTATATTTGCATTGAGTTGGCTACCTTTGTCCATCCAAAACTGCATATCCTTCTTCATACCGGAAGTTCTAAAGTCAAGTGCATTCCAGTCTATCCTTCATTTTACTATCTTGCTCTCCCATGGTAACTCAGCTATGAATCCGATCATATATGCATTAAAAATCCAAAAGTTTAAGGACACTTATATCAGAATTATAAAAACATACATTCTACACAGAGCTGTGTTGAATGAAAATGGAAGTGGGGAGCACACCTTAGATGAAATATGTCAATAGTAAGACTTTTTTTAGTAGAATTGAATGCCGTGACCATTATTGTGTTATTTTACAATCAAAACTAATAAAATACAAATAATAAAACTGTAAAAATTAAGAATTTGTGTATTTGATTTATATAGAGAGAGACAAATATTATACTGTATATATTAACAATATATTCATATTTAGAAATACTAATTTAATTCCAAGTGCGGCTCTATAAAAGGTAGCCCACGAAAGGATAGCATGAAAGAACAACTCTGGTGAGCATCTGAAAGGATTCGACCAGCACCTTAAGGAGATAGCTACACTCAGTGAATCTGTAGCATGTGGGGGACACTTGCGACTTACCATTTGTTGGCCATGTAGTGCCAGGGCTGATGTTATCTATGCAGTACGGTGTTAAGGACTACAATAGTCTAAGCACAGGCACACATAGAAGGTGCCTGCAATTCAGGGTGCAGGACTACCCCATATATATTCTGCTTAGGCAACAGGCAAGATTTCTAATGTAACAAGGACCGCTGTCACTAGATTTCTTACTGGAAGTACATGTAGAAGATTGCTTATGCACTAAAGTTCTTGATGAATCACATAATTTTCATTTTAAATGAGGATTACTTGATATAATACTCCCCACCCAGAAAAAGACAACAGGATAGTCTGGGAGTAGAGATAAAAAAGTGAGTCCGAGGCTTAATTCTTTATATCCCTAGTTAGAAGAAGGATGCGTGGTTAAGCTTTTCTAAAAAAAAAATTAAAAAAAATAAATAAAAAGCCAAACTGAATTATTAGCCAACAGAATATTAAGTAATAATAAAAAAAACCAAGTTACACGAATGTTTGGATGCTTAAGTCCTTTTTTCACGATAGGTAGCGCTCATTAAAGAAAAGGATAAGTAGATGCTTTCAGGGGTTGGTGCCCTGAATGAAATTTGGTATTTTGTTTTGGGTATGTGTTTTTTTTTTAATTTAACCTCTAACAATAGCATTTAAACTGAATGTATTAAAAATGACATTACCATTATTTATAACTGTAAAAATGCATTTATGTATTACTTTTTTAAATATTTCAATTATATCAAACCAGTTTTATATATATGAGCTTGACTATTTTTTTGTGTTGCAGATATAGTATTTCCTAGTGCTTTCATATAAAATTATAATTTAATATATAATAAAGTTATAAGCCCCACCTATTAAATAACAGTAACATATTTAAAAAATATATTTCGTTTTGCTAATAAACAAGAACATTGGAGTGAAAAGCAATACAAAAATCAAACCGGATGGATGAGATCAGTGGCACATATATGCAAGCATAATGATTTGGAGCTGCTGTAAATCAAAGCCCCAATATTTAGAACACGTTGTATCAGCTTTTTAAACATTGTGTTATAGTAGATAATTAAAAGACAAACAGTTCCAACATTAAAATTTTAAATACTGCAAGTATTGGAAAACAAAAGAAAAAAATGAGATTGAGCTGCTGGGACTTTTTTTAATATAAAATTACTATTTTTGCTACTGGCAAGCCTTAGATATGTCTTGGACAAGTAAAGTTTTGGGGCAGCATGGATCATCAGCCTATGGCATCTGCGGAGACACACCATTATGTGTTTGTGTTTTTGCTTCTGTTAAGAGAATGTTAAAAGAAAAGGTTTTTAAAGATCAACGAGTTTGCTTCTCTATCTATTTGTCTCAAAGATTAAAGTCCATTCTAAACAGAAATAGTACTGTAGATGAGTTTGTTTTTCCAGTAAGACCAAGCATGATAGTGCTTTCAACAGATAATTTTGAATGAAAGCTCTATTATTCTTCCTTTGCTCATTACTTTTGACAGCAGCAGTCAAATTACCTGAAATTCTGGAATAATGGTCAGATTCTGTTTGAGAACCAAACTACAGGGAAAAAAACCCCCACACATTTTTCTGTCATGCAGCTGAGACCCGCCTACCGGCAATTTAACTTAGCAGAAGCAAGGTCTCTGTGCAGCATGAACCTACCCAACAGATGTCTTCTGTATGGTCCTGAGGAGAAGCTTGAGGACCAGAGACGTGCAGTAGTTGGTGCGCCTGTTAAATGCGGCTAAGGGTGAGGCAGGATTTAAAAATCCAGAACTGCCATACAGAGGCACCCTAGTGTGGTCCTGCTATTCGTTGTTGCTATATTGGTTTCTGAAGTTTGTTTGACTCATTTCTGCCTTGGGGGGTCAACCCTTTGCTATGTGTCTCAAAGAACTCCTGCAGTGTGCGCTCCTGGGTCACGGCAGTCATGACATTTTCCATATCAATTTTCCTCAGACCTACAGCCAAATCCTGTGGAAGGATTGCCACCAAAATCATTTTTTTAAAGCTACTAAATCTATCCCTGTCTGGTGGTAAAGATTCATTTTTTAAATCTGACTTAATAGGCATGCTGCATTAGCCCTTCTACCCCCCCCCCCCATATCCCTAACTCTCCACATGTAGTGCCCTCAAAAGTCAAAGGTGGCTAAGGAGCCTGAAAGGGCAGTTAGGGGTGAGGGGGGTATATAGAGGTCAGAGAGCAGATGGGGATAAGGATGCATACGAGGGGTCAGAAGGCAGGTGCTAAACTGAAGAGGGCAGGTGGAGGTGCTAAGGGAGGCATAGGCAGTAGTTGGGGGTGAGGGGACATATAGGGATGAAGGGGACAGTCGGGTTGGCTCAAAGGGGCAGATCAGTGTTGGGTGGCTAAAGAGGGCAGTTGAAGGCTGAGGCATCTTCAAAGGCATTTGAGGGATGAAGCAGCTAAAGAGGGCAGTTTAGGGGTCAGGGGCAGATGGCGGTTGAGGTGGCATTTGGGGTCTGAAGTAGCTGGAGGGAGCATTTTTAGGGTGGAAGATTCTGAATGGCAGTTAAGGGTGAGGGGGTATATGGGGGTTAAAGGGCAGATGAGCTGAAGGCAGCAGTTGGCATGGCTGATGGAGGCAGGTGAGGGTGGAGTTGTGGGGGGTAAGTAATGGGAAGCCTTCCAACATTTCTGACATGCAATTAGATTGGAACCTGCCATGACTTGATACTTACAATTTGAGCATATTTATTTTTTTTTTTTTAAAGGGGGGGGGCTGTGCCCATGATAGCCATCTATCAGAATAATGCTTTCCTTGAAGTTTAACAACAGTGTAGACAAGCCAGAATTAAATATAACATCATATAATATAACTTTCAGTGCCATTGATTGTGTACTTTTTATGTCATCACTGTTATTGAGTATGTTATTTGTGATGTCATGTCTAATGTCATTAGCAAAACCACATAACATAGCAAACATAAAAGAAATGTATATATTTGTGTGTATATAAAGAAACAATAATTTTGATTGAACTATTAAAATATTAAGTGTCCATTAACTATTGAATTTATGTGGGAACATTTATTAAAATCCATAAATAATTTGAAATGAAGAACATTCTGGGGTTAATAATAATCTTTGAATAATAAACAGTTTCTGAGCATGGAGGATGTGATATTCAGCTAATATGATGATCACTGATCAATTGATAAGCAGTCTCTCAATGTACACACATATGGAAGGACCTTTTACGGGACTATAGCTCCCCTTCATTCCCTCTTATGAGAATCCTCTACCCACTCCTTCCCATGTCCCTCCCCCACCTTTTATTTTGCTTTCAATTTAGACAAATAAACAGCAGTACTATTAGTTTTTAGTGTCTTTAGATTTTAATTTTATATTCTTGTAGCTGTGACCAGGGCTGTGTTTTAGGAAGACAAACATAAAGGATCTTTGATGGCGAGGAGGAAGCCATGGATGGTAATGTTCTAGACAAGTCCCTTGCCATCCAATGAGAAGTGAATGGGGGCACGGAGCTTTAAAGTTTGTCTCCGGGTGCTTGTAGATTCTTAAAACCCTGCACTTGCAGTTTCGCTTTTTTATTTTCTACTGCTTTTTTTGTTTTGTTTATGTTTTTTGTTTAAACGCTCATTAGGAAAGCTCGGTTATCACAGAATGTAGTTATAGTCGTTTAGGACATCTTTATATAGACATTTGAGCTAGGTCTAGGTAGATCGCCTTTCATTAGATACAGGTGAGCCTCAACTACTTAACTTATTTTTTATATACTACTAGAATATAGTAGCCAATTTTACCAATAGCAGTTTGTGAGTTCAGTCATAATTTTGATATATTAATTTCACAAACAATTTAATACGTTTTACTTATTTCGAAATCAATTGGGTTAGCCCTTTGGAAAGTGCAATTCAGTACTTCTCTGATCACATGATTTTAGATATTCCTCATTTAAAATTAAGTTTTAATATTCGTGTACATTTCATTCTTGTGAATAATTGCTTTTGGAATTTAATTCCCCTTTTTGGTGTACAGCTTAGAGGGAAGGGGTGGCATTTAGTTTTCTCTTTCAGTTAATTTTTTGATGCCTTGTCCATCAAAGCAAAGCAGGTATAAATTTAAAAAAAGGTTTCCACAATATCTGGGCTTGGTAAAATAGCCATATAAATAGCTTGTACACCCATTTAGAACCAAACACTGACACTAGTATATTCTTATCCTTTAAGATGTTAGCAACAGTCCATCCTTGCATGTAATGAAGATAATTTTTTTCAAAGTGAACATTTTACCATAATGAATTCAACTAAAGTGATAGGTGCACAAAAAGGTGATGATAAATCAATAAAATTGTGATATTATAAAAAATCTTGTGCTGCAGGTCAACCTACGAAACAAAACCCCATTGTTGTTTCAATAGATATAAACATACAAAAAACACCAGGTGACTGCGCTTATTTCACATCCAATCAGTGTGAATAAATTGAATAAATGAATACTACCTAAACAATTGTAGAAAGATGTCTCAAGAATATCTGGATCTCATATGCAAAATACAATAAAGAAAAGCACAAAAATAGTGTAACATGTAAAAACTGAAAATGAAAAGAACCGTTGGACTCTTACATTTGATAGGGCTTCCCCAAGCCCATATATTCCACATGTATCAGAACCAGGACGCTCCCCCCCCCGAAATTTAACCCTTTCAGGTCAGCAAATAATGATTAGGGATCGTAGTGTTACGTTTGCATAGGTGTGGAAACCAGGATGCAGGATACAAATGGGTCAGTCTCTTAACGGTCAGATAATCCGGGTCAGGAGCAGAGAGGTTAACGTGGTCAGGAATCAAGCCGAGGTCGGTACCAGGTAGCAGGCAGAGAATGGTCAGACAATCTGGGTCAGAAGCAGAGAGGTTAACGTGGTCAGGAATCAAGCCGAGGTCAGTACCAGGTAGCAGGCAGAGAATGGACAGACAATCCGGGTCAGGAGCACAGAGGTTAACGTGGTCAGGAATCAAGCCGAGGTCAGTACCAGGTAGCAGGCAGAGAATGGTCAGACAATCCGGGTCAGGAGCAGAGAGGTCAACATAGTCAGGAATCAAGCCGAGGTCGGTAACAGGAATGAACATGAATAAACAGGTATGCACCAGGTAAGTAATACAGCTAGTTGTAAACACAACTGAGCACTGAACCGGCATCAGTGCTCTGTTTTTAAACTAGCCGCCCTTCTAGATCCCGCCCCCAACCGTGACGACGTCGAATGGACGTTGCTTCTCCTCCACAGGGGTATGGGATCGGAAGGGGGGCGTGTCCAGTATTGCCGTGGGTGTCCATCACTGGGATGAGGACACAGTGCTACCGGATCGTCCCGGGAGGGGTAAGTATCGAGTACCCGCCACTCGGGGGTACTCTGGAGATACACTCCGAACCGGAGCGTGACGCCACGAGCACCCGGGCGACGCGCCCCGGACGGGACCTTGACGCAACGGGTACTCGTGCGACGCGCTCCGTACGGGAGCGTGGCGCTGTGAGTCCCTCCGTATCGTACTCCGACCGGGATCGTGACACGTAGATGGTATATTTAATGCAAATTGTTTGTAGATAAAAACCAGGAATAAAAAGTCAATCATCCCGTTTCTTCACAGTCTTTTTGATTCCCGCGTCCTGTTGAAATCTGCGGCTGTGTAGTTGGAGTGATCACTCAAATATGAAGCCTCCTGTCTTGCCATAAAATTAATATTTACTAGTAAAACTTTTTTCTTATAGGGTAGCCTTATATTCAGGCTTTTTATTTTTTTCCTAAATTAATATTCAAATTTTGGGCGGTCATCTTATAATCAGGGTCGTCTTATGATCAAGCAAATACGGTATATGTATGTAAATCCTTAATATGAACGTAATCATGTTTGTTACCTTAATAATATATATAAAAAACCATATATAAAAAGAGACTTTTCTGGAGTGATCTTCAGGTACATTAATAATTATGATTAAATTCTTAAGAATGCAAAAAAACTGAATGTTGCAGAATCTTGTAATACCTTTTTTATTGTACTAACAGTATTTAAAATAATAGTCCTCCCTTTATCAAGTCAAAAGCATTTCTGACCAAGCAAGTGAAAAACACAGTTTAAAACTGACCAGTACATGTTCTGATACAGGGTTAAAACAGGGGTTAAAACAACACGGTAGAGAATTTGCAGACAAAAAACTAAGAGGGTCGTAAATAGTAAATAGTGGCATATACTAACTACAGATTAAATTCTTATAAATAGTTGCATATAAAAAAAAAAAAAAAGATTAGTAAACCATCATTTCCCAAAGACTTAATGACATTACTTAAAATCAAGAACTCTAGTTAAATATTAAAAACAATAAATAATGAGCCAATATACTGCACTTATAAGGTTCCAAGAATATTCAAGTTTAAAACATGTTAAGTGTGTCTATAGCAACATATATCAATATGGTAACTTGCAATAAATGTTTCAAAAGTGGCGGCAAAATTTGTTATTTAACCCGTTTGGTATTAGGTTTTTTTATAATGCTTCTGATATTTAATTGTAGAATAGGACTATTAACTGCATAATGTTTGGTTATCTTTCTTCTCAGACATGCCTGAATCTGTTTTGTAACACTTGCACACTCTACAACATATCATGTATCTAAATCAAGACATGTCCAAAACATGGACAGGCAGGAGGCAGCAGGGCAGGAGGCATGGCCACCTATCTGCCTTACCAGAAGAGCCAAGCAAGAACTGGGAAATCATGACAGAACAGTAAAAAAACTAAGTTTGCATGAGAGTCACAAGAGAAAGTAAAATAAAGGGGAAAACAGAACTGTACATCAAAAAGTGGATCTGAAACATAATGTTCTCTCAAGTCAAGCACTTTTTACAGAAAATCAAACCTATTTATTTTAACAAACCAGCCATTGTCACCCTTTCCTCCCATTACTAACAAACTCATCCATGATCTGTGATCAAGGGTGGTTTCCAGAAGCCTAAAAGTAAAACATCCATGGGACCATGTTCCTTAAAAAAGGTTAATTTATATTTGCTAGATGTAAAATAAACAAATCACAGCGGCATACACATGTGATGTGAGGGACCTGTGTGAAATCTTTACGTCCATTCTGAAGGGATTAGATATTTTTGCTAGCGAACTGATCACACTACACATCAGATGGCAGTACTTTTTTTTAGGTAGATAGCACCCATACCACAGCCACATACATTGTTAGCATTGAAAGGATTAAATAGAACATTCATGTCAATTTTTGACAAATCTGTTCCTATAACAAATCTTAAGGTACCCTGCAGCCCCAGCCTCCCTGTGCTCTGTCAGTAAATCTACAAATTTCAGGTCTACAGGAATAATGAATGGGGCCTAACTTCTTCTGATACAAATGGCATGTTTAGTGTAGGCATACTTTCCTCTGAGAGAAGGTTTGTGGATCTCCCAATCAGTTATTAACAAAAAATGCTGGTGTCCCATGCAAGACTTAGGTGGGGAAGAGTTTGGTGGACTACCTTGGAATTGGGAGTCCCCATGGACATGCCACCCCCGGAATGCAGAGACTTCCTTTACACAAGTGCTGCAAATGTCAGAGCCATAACTAGGGATCTTGTCATCTAGAATATGAAAAAGCATCAAAGCAGGTGATATGAGGTTGTGGCCTATGCTTATATCAGGAAGGACAAAGGGTGCAGAGACACTGTTGGGAGTAACCAGCAGCTAGCAGCTTTAAAGACAGACAAGTGGTCACTCAGGCCCCCTTAGAGTGGCGGGCCAAGTCACAATTGTAATCCCTTTGACCATGATTGTTGTGCATCAGTCCTTTTCTTCCTCCAAGTTATTTGCAGTTCTTTCTTCTTTATCCAAATTCAGCAAACAAGCTGTGAACACTCCTTATACAGGGACGCCACGAGGCAAGCTGGTTTCAAACAAGGTACAAGTGAATTAATACAAAGAATGGTTAAAATGTGCAATTCATGGTAATAGTAGTCACAGTTCAAGCCAAAATTCATTCTCCAAAATATACAGTCTAGTAAATTTTAAGTGCCTGGTGAATTAAGAGATAAGTTACAAGCTGACAACTGCAACTTTAATTACCAAGCACTGCAGAGAAGGTGTGTGTTGGTTAAATAACCAAAATAATTCCAAAAAGAGGCTTCTCGCTGTTAGCTGCACTACTATTCCCACTTAACCCATAACAAGTCAGTGACCTATAAAACGTTTTTGAAATCCTTAATGGGTTTGGTTTTAGGGGACATTTAGTTTGTGGTAGTTATATTGGTGTTTAAGGGTAGTTATATGCCCAAATGAGGAGGAACATGTTTTTGGTTCACCTGTTCAAGTTTCCTGGCTTAATAACACTTTGAGCACTTATAATTTTATGTATATATATATATATATATATATATAGTTTTGTGTTACTTCCAGTGGCGGAACTACCGGGGTCGCAGGGGTCGCGACTGCGACCGGGCCCTGGAGTTCTGCCAGTCAGGGGGGCCCAAGGGGTGCCGAGCGGTTGCTGAAAAGGACCGCTCGGCAACTCTTGGGCCCCCCTGACTGACAGAAATCCAGGATGCCTCTGCTCCCCGCCGCTGTCACTGCTGCCACCGACACCGCCACCTGCCTCAGCGCTGACCAGAGAGCAGTGTTGGGACCGTGAGGCGTTTGTCTCAGGTGCCAGCATATGCCGGTGCTCAGCAGTGAAGCGCCGGCACCGAGACAAACGCCTCACGCTCCCAACACAGGAG